>CM066988.1:12407500-13032500 GCA_033977485.1 Hydrangea macrophylla
TCCCGGGAATCTGAGTAAAGCCCTTAGCCACAAGACGGGCCTTATATCGCTCAATAGTACCATCAGCCTGATATTTAATGGTGAAGACCCGCTTGCACCCAACTGTTTTCTCACCTGGGGGTAAAGACACAAGTTCCCAAGTCTGGTTACGTTGAAGTGCATCCATTTCCAAAGTCATGGCAGCTACCCACTGTGGATCCTGAAGTGCCTCAGAGACAGACCGAGGGATGGATGTGGAATCAACCTGACTAAGAAAAGAGCAATAGGAGTCTGAAAGGCCCTGGTAAGACACATACTGAGCAATAGAATGATTAGTACTAGCAGAGAAACCATAACGGTTAGGGGACCGGCGAAGCCGGGTGGATTGTCTAGTAGGTAAAGGAGTAGAAGTATTACCAGATTTCGTGGAAGATCTTGGAAGTGGAGTCTGAGCAGGAGGCCGGCGAGAATATACCTGAGTGGGAGCGGTGATAATGACCGGAAGAAGGGAGGAGGAAGTCTCCAGAGATGGTTCAAATAGAGGAACTGGACGCGGAAGCAACTCAACATTTTCAGATAAGGCATCTGGAGAAGGAGTAGACACAGACTGAGAACCTGCAAAAAATAGAGTATCTTCCAGAAACGTAATATCCATAGAATGATACATATGACGGGTGACTGGGTCATAACACCGATAACCTTTGGACATAGGTGAATAGCCAAGGAAGATGCAGCAGACAGCTTTATTGTCTAATTTGGTCCGAGTGGGACTACGATTCTGGACAAAACAAGTACAACCAAACACACGGGGTAAAATAGGGAAGAGAGTTTTGTCGGGCTGAAGAAGTTGCATTGGTGCCTTGCCCTGTAGGACACGAATGGGAGTTCGATTGAGAAGGAAAGTGGCAGTAAGAACAGCTAAATGCCAGAAGTATTTGGGTACATTCATCCCGCAAAGAAGACACCGAACAACAGACATGATGGAGCGGTTCTTTCATTCCGCCACACCATTTTGCTCTGGAGTATAAGGACAGGTGAGTTCTTGGAGAATCCCATGCTTATTAAGCGTAGCCTGAAATTCATTAGTAATATATTCCCTACCATTATCAGAACGCAAATGACGGACCACTGTGCTAAATTGAGTTTTAATCATTTGCAAAAAATTGGAGAACAAGGAAAAAACTTCAGACTTCTTTTTAAGCAAATAAACCCACGTGCACCTAGTGTAGTCATCAATGAATGTAACATAATAACGGTGCCCAGAAATAGCAGTAACTGGGGAAGGACCCCATACATCAGTATGAATAATATCAAACATAGATGGAGCACGATGCATACGAGGTATATACTGAGAACGAGTATGTTTAGATAATTCACACACCACACAACTAAATTTAAATTTCTGGCAGGATTTATTTAATAATGGGAAAAGTTGACAAAGATAAGTAAAGTTAGCATGGCCCAAGCGGGCATGCCAAAATTTTATTAACTCGAAAGAAAAACTAGACGACTTAGACGACTCAGAATTAGGCAAAACTGATGCCTGAAGACTCGAAGACGACAAACTTAAACTCCCGCCAGGTGGATCACCAAAGTAGTAGAGGCCATCCCGCGGTGGTCCTACAAGAGACAACAATCAGGTAAGAACACAACTGCACAATTGAGAGATTTGGCAAGACGATTAACTGAGAGAAGATTTAAGGAAATGAAGGGACATGAAGAACAGAAGATAAAGTGATACTTGGAGAGAGACAAATATCGCCTTTACTTTTTACAAAGATAGTAGACCCATCAGCAATCCGGACAAACTGGGAGATGGGAACCAGAGAGGAGGAAAATAAAGACAACTCACCAGTCATATGATCACTGGCACCGGAATCCAGAATCCAAGAGGGGTTGCTAGACCCAACATGGAGGGCAGTAGAAGATGTACCTGAGGCCAGAGTAGCAGTGGGAGTAGTGCCAGATTGAGAACCTTGCTGAAGTAATGATCCCAATTGAGACTGAAGTTGACCAATCTGAGTCTGTAGCTGGAGAAGATCCGGAGTAGGTGTTGTTTCAACAATAGCAGCAGTGCGAGCTGGGGCCTTTCCTTTATTGCGAGGAGGCTTCTCTCGAAGTTCAGGATGAAGCTTGAAGCAACGGTCCTTGACATGACCAAGAATACCACAGTGAGTGCAGAATGGGCGATTACCAGAACCAGGAGGGCGGGTGAAAGGTCCAGACGGGGCAGCAAGAGCCATCTGGTCCGGCACTGGGGATGGCTCAAGTAAAGCAGGAGATATCAGGCGTCGACGACGCTCATCACCATCAAGAGTGGCAAAGGCCTCAAATAATGAGGGCAAAGGTGAGGTATTTAAAATCTGGGTACGAAGAGATTCGAACTCAGGTTTTAAACCCATCAGGAACTAGTATGTGTGCTGGCGATTGAGACGTCGAAGAGCAATGGTGGCTGCCTCGGGTGGAAACTCACTAAGGGGCTCATACTAAGCCAATTCTTCCCAACGTGATTGAAGATAGCCAAAGTAATCGGCAACGAAAAGACCCAATGTAAGCTGAGATGCGTGGGCAACCTCCTGATAAAGCTCAAAGATACGGGAGTCATTGCACTCATGGGCATACATCTGAGTCAAAGAAGTCCACAGATTGTGAACGGTGTCATGAAACATGAACATATGATAGATCCGATCCTCCGTAGAGTTAAACAACCACCCTAATATGGTACAGTTGTCAATATCCCACTGTGCAAATGCGGGATCAGAGATTGCCGGCTTCGGTTCAATACCCAATATCCACCTAGACTTGTCACGTCCTCCAAGATAAAGACGAAAAGAACGGGACCAAGCAGCGAAGTTCCTTCCATTCAACAACACGCTCGTAACCCTATGAGCAGGGGTGTGTTGGGAGAGCGACAGATCTGGGCGTACAGGTGTAGCAGTGTCCTTACCGTCAGTCATATTGGGATGTCTGAATCCAGATAAAAACCAACAGAATTGTAGAGAAACGGAAGCAAATAAGAGAAGAAGAGCACAAGGGCTCTAATGCATCACACGAATGCGAAAAAGGCCCAAGGAGGGGCAGGCGGCAGCAGGACAAGCTGTCGCTGATGAACAGAGGGCCGACAAGTGTCGGCGAGGGACCCTGAAGGGTCGGCGAGGGCTGTAGGTGGCTGGGGACTTGCGGCGAAGGGTGGAGGGGCTGGGGAGGGTCGCCGAGAGGTGGAGGGGGCTGAGGACTTGCGGCGAAGGGTGGTGGTGGCTGGTAGGGTTGCGCCGAGATGTGGAGGTGGTACGGCGGGTGAGGTTGTGGGAAGAGAGAGCCTAGGTTTTGCTCTGATACCAAGAAGAAAGAGATGAGAGGAATAATTTTCAATGTATTATTCATCCAATATGTATGGGTTTATATACAAACTAAGAAAACAAAAAAAGGAAAGATAAAGAAAGGAAATAAATAGATTACAATCAATCATAATCAATCTATTCCTAAAAACCCGTGATTGGGTTTGACCATAATCAAAATATATTCCAACAGCCACTAATTGCTTCCCCGTCTCTGGGCTCTGTTACTCCTAGTTATGGTTCTAATGATGCACTCACAACTCAACTTGGCGAGCTCGTTCAGACATTGGGTACAGCTCTTCCTTCTAATCTTCCTGCCTCATCCACTGCTACCTTAGCTAATTCAGGTAATGTTGCATGTTTTGTTCGCTTGCCGTCATCTTGGGTCATTGACTCCAGCGCTAGCTCACACATGTCCGGTATCATCTCTCTTTTCAAATTTACACCCTATTCAACACAATATTAGCTGATGGGTCTTCTCGTCCAGTTACTGGGCAAGGTATCCTTCATCCCACACCATCTTTGTCATTACCTTCTAGCCTTTATGTCCCCAATTTTCCTTTCAACTTACTTTCTGTTAGTCAATTGACTAAATCATTAAATTGTTCGATAATGTTTTCTCCCACTTCTTTTGTCTTTCAGGACCTCAAGACGAAGAAGATGATTGGTTCTGGGCATGAGAAGAATGGCCTATACTATTTGGATCCTGGTGGTTCTACCATTCCCCACTCTCGTGCTTTGAGTGCTGCTGTTTCTCCTCTTCAGTGGCATTTTTGCTTGGGACATCCATCTCTGGCTAAGCTTAAGTTGGCCATCCTGGCTTAGATAGCGTGTCTAGTTTAAATTGTGGGGCTTGTCAATTAGGCAAGCATCATCGTAGTTCTTTTTCGAGTAATTCGAGTCGTCAGTCTGAGTCTTTCGCTATTGTTCACACTGATATATGGGGACCTTCTCATTTTTCTAATTTGAATGGTTTTAAATATTTTATTACATTTGTGGATGATTATTCTCAAATGACCTAGCTGTTTTTAATGAAGGAACGATCTAAGTTACATACTATTCTTTCCAAGTATTGTAATGAAATCTTTGTTCAAAGGATACACACAGGTTGCTATTGATTCCTTCTGTGTTGATCGTGGTATTATGCATCAAACTAGTTGTGTCCACACCTCTCAACAAAATGGTGTGGCTGAAAGGAAGCATCGTCATTTGTTAGATATTACCCGTACTCCGATGTTTAATATGCAGGTACCAAAACATTTTTGGCATGATGCTGTTCTTACTGCATGTCATCTCATTAATGGGCTTCTGTCATTCTTGGTAATCATTCTCCTTTTTCCTTTTTGCATCTTGGACTTTCACCATTCCGTATTACGCCTCGCATGTTTGGGCGTGCTGCTTTTGTTCATATTCTGGATCCTGGTCATGACAAATTGTCTCCTCGTGCTCGTAAATGCGTTTTCCTTGGGTATTCTCGCACTCAAAAAGGTTATCGTTGCTACAATCCTGAGTCTCGACGCTACTTTGTTAGTGCTGATGTTATATTTTTAAGTCCACTTCCTACTTTTCCTCCTCCGGTCAAGTGTTATCTCCAAATGTTCAATCTTCTCGTAAGGGGGAGTCTACTGGCTCTATAACTACTCTTCCATTACCTATTTCTACCTCTCCTTTGCTTGTTTATAAGCGATCCGGAGATAGGTTCTTGTTCCTTATAGCCTTGATGCTACATCTTCAACGTCTGAGGTCTTGCTCCTACCACTGATGATTTACCTATTGCGTTAAGACGAGGTAAACGCACTTGTACTCAGCATCCTATTGCTAATTTTGTGTCCAATGCACGTACTTCATCGTGTTTGCAGTCGTTTGCCTGTGCATTGTCCTCTGTTTTTATTCCTACTTCTCTTAAGCAGGCTTTGTCTACCTCGGGCTGGAAAAATGCTATGGATTAGGAAATGAGTGCTCTTCATAAAAACCAGACCTGGGAACTTACAGTTCTTCCCCCTGATAAAAAGACTATTGTCTGCCGATGGGTTTATACCATTAAGTATCTTCCTGATCGTGCTGTTGAGCGCCTCAAGGCACACCTATGTGTGGATTATTTTGAGACATTTTCTCCTGTGGCCCGTCTCAATTCTGTCATGATCCTACATTATGTTGTTAGTCACTCACTCTTGGCCACTATATCAATTGGATATTAAGAATGCCTTTCTCCATGGTGACCTACAAGAGGAAGTTTATATAGATCAGCCTCCTGGCTACGCCACTGTTGGGAGTAAACATCTTGTTTGTCGTTTGCACAAGGCTCTCTACGGCTTGAAGCAGTCTCCCCATGCCTGGTTTGACCGCTTTAGTGTTGTTGTACTTGCCTATGGATTTCGTCGTTCTACTTTTGATCATTCTGTCTTTGTTCGACACTCTTTCGTGGTTACAATTATCTTGATTGTGTATGTTGATGATATTCTTATTTCTGGGAGTGATACTACTGGCATTATGGAATTGAAATGTCATCTCAGCCAGCACTTTCATACTAAAGACCTTGGTGCTTTTCGTTACTTTCTTGAGATTGAGGTTGCTCGTTGTCGTCAAGTTATCTCTCTGTCCCAACGGAAGTATGTGCTTGACCTTTTATCTGAGACTGGTCTCTTGGGTTCTCAACCGGCTGACACTCCTATGGATTCCACTATTAAACTTGATGGGGAACAAGGTGTCCTGTTTACTGATGTCGGTCGATACTGACGCCTTGTTGGGAAGCTAATTTATCTTACTGTCACCCATCCGGACATTACGTATGTTGTCGGTGTGGTTAGCCAATATATGAATGCTCCACGTCAGCCTCATTTTGATGCAGTTTGTCGTATTTTGCGTTATCTGAAGTGTGCTTCTGGGCGAGGGCTTCTTTATAAGCCCTTTCATTCTCTATATGTTACTGGTTTAGTGATGCCAACTGGACAGGCTGCCGCTCCGATAGACGGTCTGCTTCTGGCTATTGTACCTTTGTTGGTGGAAATTTGGTTTCATGGCGTACTAAAAAGCAAAATGTTGTTGCGCGTTCTAGTGCCGAAGATGAGTATAGAGCCATGGCTCATACTGCTTCTGAGATGTTATGGGTTCGCTCCTAAGTTGCACGAAGCGGGAGAGGGGGCGGGGGTGGGAGCGGGAGCGGGGGTGGAAAAGCGCTAAACTTTACGAGGTTTCAAAGGTTTCTTCTTGAGCGGGGCGGGAGCGGAAGCGGGGTTGGGAGCGGGAGCGGGGGTGGGGAGCGTGACCACTTTTAAAGATTCTTGCTTCTAAGGTTCGCTCTCTACTTCAAGTCCTTGGTGTCGATGTCTCTGCTCCTATGGAAATGTTTTGTGATAATCAAGCAGCTCTTTTATTGCTAATAATCCTATCTTCCACGAGCGTACCACACATATAGAGGTTGATTGTCATTTCATTCTGGATTTGATGGTCAAGAAACAGATTGTAACTTCTTATGTTTGTTTCGACAATCAACTTGGTGATATTCTCACTAAACCTTTGCATCGGGCTTCCTTTACACTCTTGTTTCCAAGCTGGGCATGTTTAATTTGTATGCTCCAACTTGAGGGGGAGTGTTGAGTGTTAGAAAATAATTAAGGGTATTATGGTACTTTTCCTTGTACTCATATATAAATGCAGAGATTAGTGAGTGCAGGATTAATTTCTACCCTATTATTTTATTATCTTCTCTTCTCTCTCTTCCCTTCTTCTCTAACCTTTCTAACCCTAATCTAATAGTACAAGATTCAACTTACTCCAATGGATCCGAACCTTAAATTGTCAACAGAGCCAGGGGAATTATACCAGATTTATCAGTGTATCAGCGTCTTGTGGGCCGTCTCATCTATTTAATGAACACAAGACCAGATCTTACATTTGCGGTTAGTGTTGTGTGCCAGTTTATGCACTCACCACAAACCTCCCATTTGAAAGTTGTGTACCATATTCTCCGTTATCTTAAGACCTATCCTGGCCTTGGGCTTTTCTTTGAGACAGGAACACGGTCAAGTCTATCCTGCTGTACAGATGCAGATTGTTGAGAGTAATTGTTTTATTTTTAGTTCCTTGAGTTATTAGTTAATGGGTCTCTTTGTAATTATTATTTCTTCTTCTTATGATTAATACATAATAGGGTTAGATAATTTTCTAACCCCTAAACTTGCAAAGTATTGGTTTCATCATGGTATCAGAACCATGGGATTTCCAACCCTAACCATCCACACCTCCATCTGAACAAGGTAACACGACTATCACCAATTATTTTCAGTTCCTTACCACCAGTTGGGATCGTGTTGACCATCTTCAGACCTATCAACTTGTGTGTGCTACTGACGCCGAGGGATATCAAAAACTACTAGAGAAGCAGAGACTCTTTAAATTCCTTCAGGGACTTCACCCAGACTATAACGCAGTTCGAAGTCGGGTACTTGGGATGGATACTCTTCCCACCCTTCAGGAGGCCTTTACTCATGTCCAGGATGAGAGAGTCGTCGCTCTGTTATGCTTTCTCCTGCATCTCCCGAGCGGTCTGCCTTAGTGTCTGTTCTACCTCGAGATGGGACTCAATAAGCGGCTTCTTTAGACCGACCTTTTGTGATTTGTGACTACTGTTTTAAGCCCCATAATACTCGGGCCAACTGCTAGAGCCTACATGGCCAACCACCTGGTGGTTCGGGAGGTCGTGGAGGTCGAGGAGGGAGTCATGTTCCAGTCGCCGCGGAAAGGCTACCCATGCACATCTTTCTGCTGTTCCTGAGCCCACTGCTTCTGTTTATAGTGGTACTGCTCCACCTTCTGATGCCAGCTCCAGCTCCTTTTCTGCCGCCAAAATTGAGACTCTCAGACAATTGATGGCTCGGTGTGCTACTCCGACACCTACAAGCTCCTCATCATCCTTTGCCCAGACAGGTAATATTGTTCCATCATCCAAAGCATTTCTTTCTCATGTCTCATCCCCTTGGATTATTGATTCTGGCGCCCCTGATCACATGTCCCCTTCATCTAACCTTTTCTCTGACTATGAGTCTTCTTCAGGCCAAGATAAAGTTAGAATAGCTGATGGTACATTCTCCTCTGTTACCAGGAAAGGTCTAATTCATGTTATTCCCTCTCTACCCTTGACTTCAGTGTTACATGTTCCTCGGTTTTCTCACAATCTTTTATCTTTGAGTCGTATTACTCGAGATTTAAACTGTAGTGTAACATTTTATCCTTCTCTTTGTGTGTTTCAAGATCTTAGCACAAGGAGGACGATTGGCAGAGGAGGATGGTCTTTACATTCTAGATGAAGGGAGAAGTTGGCTCATCATACCATATTTTTAAAAAATAAAGCTGAAGACCTATACCTTTGGCATAGGAGATTAGGACACCCTTCTTTTTCTTTACTTGGGCATATGTTGCCGACTCTAGTAGCAAATACTGGTATTTCAAATTTTTCAAGCTTCTTATGCTCCCAGTGCTAATAAAAGTTCAACTCTATTTACTTTAATTCATACTGATGTGTGGGGTCCTTGTACTGTGTCCTTGAAAGGTCATCATTGGTTTGTTTCTTTGATTGATGATTTTTCTCGTACTACTTGGTTATATATGATGAAAGAAAAACAGGAAGTATTTGATATCTTCCAAAATTTTCATAAAATGGTGTGTACGCAATTTGGAGCTGTAGTGAAAATTTTGCACTTTGATAATGGTGGTGAGTATATTGATTCTGGTTTGGGTGCATATTTTTCTTCACACGGTATAGTTCCCCAAACTTCTTGCACTGCCACTCCACAACAAAACAATATGGCAAAACGCAAGAATCATCACCTTCAAGATGTTGCTCGCTCCTTTTTCTTCCAGGTTAATACTCCTCGTACCTACTAGGGTGAGGCAGTTCTTACAGCTACTTATCTCATTAATAGGCTTCCATTTGTGTACTTAATAAGAAAACACCCCTTCAGGTTCTTTCTCATCCTTCCCTTCTATTCCACCTCGTGCCTTTAGCTTTGTTTGTTTTGTTCACAATCATGCACCTAACCGTGGGAAGTTAGATCCTCGGTCTATTAAGTGTGTTTGTTGGATATTCTCCTACACAGAAGAGTTATAAGTGTTACCATCCTCCATCTCGGAAATGTATTTTGTCGATGGATGTCACTTTTCACGAGTCCCAGTCCTATTTTGTTGATCCTCAGACATCTCTCCAGGAGGAGAGACATTGTGAAGAGACACTTGTTGCTTCGATGTTATCTATGATGATTGAGGTAGAGCCGGAGAGAATTGAAAGAGAGAGGGAGAGAGAGAGAGAGAGAGAGAGAGGGGAGGGGGGGGGGGGGGGGCGGTCCCATCGCTGTTCGTAAGGGTGTTAGATCTTGTACTCAACACTCTATCTCCAATTTTGTGTCTTATTCTCATTTATCTGCCTCTTATAAAGCTTTCCTTTCAAAAAACTTCCTCTATCAGTGTTCCTAACCATGTCCAAGATGCTCTTACTGATACCAAGTGGAAACATGCTATGAGTGAAGAGATGAAGGCTCTTCACAAAACTGGCACTTAGGAGTTAACAATGTTGCCTAAAGGTAAGAGGGTTGTAGGGTGCAAGTGGGTGTTTACAGTAAAGCACTGAGCTGACGGTTCCATTGAAAGGTATAAAGCTTGGTTGGTAGCAAAAGGGTGCACTTAGACTTATGGTGTGGACTAGCAAGAAACCTTTGCTCCAGTCGCAAAAATGAATTCAGTTAGGATCCTTCTTTCCCTTGCAGCAAATCTAGATTGGCATCTTCACCAATTTGATGTGAAGAATGCCTTCTTGCATGGTGATTTGGAGGAAGAAGTTTACATGGATGTTCCCCCTGGTTTTGAGGACTCCAAGACAGAGGGAAAAGTATGTAGATTAAGAAAATCGATATATGGTGAGGACTTGGTTTGAGAGATTCACCTAGGCTATGCTTCAGTTTGGTTTCAGATAGATCCATGCAGATCATACATTATTCATCAAACATTCTATACAGGGTAAGACCACTGCACTTATTGTAATGTTGATGATATTGTGCTTACAGGGGATGACTTAGAGGAGATGGAGAAATTGAAAAAACAGTTAGCCACAGAGTTTGAGATAAAGGACTTGGGAGCCTTGAAGTTCTTTCTAGGAATTGAACTTGCTTGGTCCAAACAGAGAATTTTTATTTCCCAAAGTAAGTATGTTTTGGACTTATTGAAGGAAACAGGGATGCTCGGTAGCAAGACTTGTGATACACCTATGGAGCAGAATAAAAAAAACTTAGTGAATACAACAACAGGGAATTGGTTGACAGGGGGAGCTACCAGAGACTTGTTGGTAAGCTTATTTAATTGTCTCATACTCGTCCTCGTATCGCTTTTTGTAGTTGGTGTTGTTAGACAGTTTATGCATTCTCCTCAGATGTCACACCAAGATGTTGTCTTTAGAATTCTTCGCTATTTGAAATCTGCTCCCAGAAAGGGCTTATTTTTTGCTAAGCGTGGTCACCTGAGGGTTGAGGCTTATACAGATACTGATTGGGCTGGTTCTGTCACGGATAGAAGGTCCACCTCCGGGTACTGTACATTTGTGGGAGGTAACTTGGTTACATGGCGAAGCAAGAAGCGGAATGTTGTGGCAAGATCTAGTGCAGAGGCTGAGTTCAGGACAATGGCCCAAGGTATTTGTGAGCTTCTTTAGGTCAAGTCATTGTTCAATGATTTGAGGATTGAATAGGTAGATTCCATGAGACTGTACTATGATAATAAAGCAGCAATCAGTATAGCTCATAATCCTGTTCAACATGATAGAACCAAGCATGCCGAGATTGATCGACATTTTATCAAGGAAAAGCGTAGTAGTGGAGTTATCTGCATTCCTTTTGTGAAGGGTAGTGATCAAGATTCGAATGTTCTCACCAAAGGAATAAGAACCTTTCCATACTGCTCTAGGCAAGCTAGGCATGAGAGTTATATTTGTACCAGCTTGAGGGGGAGTGTTGAGAGTAATTGTTTTATTTTTAGTTCCTTGAGTTATTAATTATTAGTTAGTGGGTCTCTTTGTAATTATTATTTCTTCTTTTTATGATTAATATATAATAGGGTTAGATAATTTTCTAACCCTGAAGCTGGCAAAGTATTGGTTTCATCAAGATTATGCGAGGTCTAAGAGTGAGAGACCACTCTATGGTAGTCATCTCATATCCTGGAAAAGTAAGAACCAAGCACTCGTGTCGCAATCTTCCTCAGAGGCTGAGTATCGTGCCATGGCTCAACATGTGCACTCTAGCTTCGTTCTCTCTTAACATGTTGGAATGTCCCACATCGCATTTTTATGGCCCCTCTGTACGGTTTATAAGGCTATAGTTCCCCTCTCCTTGACACCTGAGTTTTAAGGAGTTGAATGGGCCCAACAATGTATATCAAGCTTCAACTTGCACGTGGAGATCAAACAAACCAAACTCCATCATAGTGGAGACCTATGTTCCCAGACTTGGAATAAAAGGTGCCGTATCTGTGCCGACGTGGGAATGACAAGGATACCGACACGGGATATGTGTCGAACTTGTTTCGTGCCATGTCGGATATGACTTGCTATCAAAAATATAATCTAAAGAGACAAGCTATTTCTTAAACTCAAGGTCCTGTTATTATAGTCAGGTTGTCAGTACATTTAATAGCCTCATATGCTAGTGTTGAAATTTATAGACGTCTAAGTAGAGCTACTTTTCCAAAAATTATTTAAACTCTGTCAAAATTATGTGTGAAATAATAATAAAATAAGAGTAATGCTATGCTTTTTCGTTTATAAACATAAGAATATAGCTAATTTTAAGAATATGTGTAGTTTATTTCTTGTTTGACATGTCCTCGTAGCCGTACCTAAATTTTGGATCCTTTGTAGCTAAGTCCCCTTATCCTAAACTATTAGGATCTACCGAGCCTAACTCCCAAATTCATATCCACACCCGACACACGTACCCGAGTCCGGGTAACATAGGTGGAGACAAATAAAAAAGTGCAATTATGCACAACAAAACGAGGATGGAGAGTCGAACCCACGACCTCCCACAAATAAGGCTCTGATACCATGTTGAGTTACGAACATAACAAAATTGGGCTTTCCTGTAATGGACTCGTCTACATTATTTTGTGATAATAAGTCCTCTATTATGTTATCCTCTGACTTTGTCCTTCATGAGAGAACAAAACCCGTAGAGGTTGATGTTCATTTATTCGGGAGAAAGTTCGTACCAGCGTCATCACACCGAGCTTTGTTACCTCATCCGATCAAATGGCTGATATATTTACTAAATCAGTTGGTCCTCTACTTCAGTCGCCTCTTTCCAAGCTAGGACTCGTCAATATTTTCGCCCTAGATTGAGGGGGGGCGTTGGAATTAAGAAATAATATATTAGTATCAATTTACGTTTATTGGTCATGTTGACCATTTTGATTATTTCATTTTCCTTTTTATTTCCTCTTTATTCTCTTTTATTCACCTTCCTTTTTACTACTCTTCTCTTTGCTATATAAGATGTACATACAGTGATAATAAAGTATCCCTTTCTATACAATCTTTTGAAACTCCTAGGATTTCTCTCAAAATAGGCCCAGGAGGGGATTAATAATTGAAATTAGCCCCACATAGGAGAATTGAAGTGTCAAAATTAACCCCACATAAGCACTTAATCCAAAAACTAGCCCCACAAGGGGTTAAGTATTAAAAATTAGCCCCACGTAGATGGTTAAATGGTGACATTATCCCCACATAGAGGGTTAACACCAAAAGTTTACCTCATAAGAGGGTAAAGTGTTAATAGTTTTGGCCAATTTTAGAAATTTCATCAGTTTTGAGGGAAATCTTAACATTTCCACTTTAGTACGTTACCACAGGGTGTTGTGTCCACTTCTGAAGTATAGGGGTAAAGCGAAAATTGACCTAATATAATTAACCCTAAATTCTAAGCATGAACATTTTTAAGAATGATAGTCTCACAGGTTAGATTATGAAACATAATATCTTTTACATGTGTAGGACGTATCCTTGCACCCGTATTCAACTTTTGGATACATTCTAAGCCAGGTCCCCGTATCTTAAAGATTCTAGAAAGATTCGATGCCCAGACCAGCCAATATGGGGTACCCGAGTCCATATAACAGAGACCTCCACTAGAGTAAGCAAAGCTTAAATATCGTTGAGAGTTGTCCCAAATCAAAATTCCAAAGTGCATTTGATTGGATCAGAAAATTTCAAGAATATTTTCGTCTGAGTACAAATTGTTTGTCTTTTGATAATAGGCCAATGTTGTTCTTGGGATGGCTTAACTGCTTTAACAGTAAGTAAAAGACCCATTGCAGACTAGCGCACGAGGATCTCCCATAAGCAGGCAATAACACTAACCCTACGAAAATTTTACTCTCGGTTATAACATATCAAAGAGAGAGAAGCACATTATCATCGAATGATGATTTAAGAGCCCGTTTGGGCTAGGTTTTAAAGATCATTCTTTGGAATAAGAGAGAGTTTAAAAAGCTACAAATTAGAGTTTTTTAAAAAAGCTGTTTTTAGGAATCAAATCTTGTTAAAAGCTGTGAAAAAACTAATTCAAAGGGTCAAAGCTTTCTAAACAAGCATTTATAGGTGATTGTGGACTCCAGAAAGCTATTCTAAAAACCGGCTCTCAGTACGTTGTGAGTACAAATATGAAGGTGAAACTTACTGCTTTGGCCACCGAAAACCAGTGGAAGGAACGCAAGAAAGCATCATCGTGAGAGGGAACGCTATCGTGATTCCAAAATGTTATGCTCTGAAATTTTGCATTCATCTCCCAGCAATTTGAGTTTTCTTCAGACATCTCAGAAGAAGCCCTTCCCTTTCCTGAAATCTTCTTTCCTAAGACAAAGCCTGCAAAGCCAATGATTATGAGTTCCAAAAAACAATTGTGAATAAAAGAACAATAAGTTACTGTCATAACACATAAGAACCAGATGAATAGAAGTTTTATTTAGATCAATGCTTTTAAAATATTTAATTTCAGTATAACATAATTCGTCACTTAATTGCTAGATATATTTATCCGAATGCTAGAATAAAAATTTTCTGACAATTAGAACTATCCAATATTCTCATTTAAATTTTTTTTTTGTCATCTAAGTATGTCAAATCCTGAGAAATAAGCTAACCAAATCCCAAGTTGCAACCGCAAATCAATCATGGCCACAGAAGCATTCACCAAATCCAATGTTCACCAAAAATAAACCACACAATCATACAGAAAAAACTAAACTTTGTTTCACACCTTAAGGCTCTGTTTGGTTCATGGATTTCGTAAGGGAAAAGAAAAGGGAAAGGAAAACAAGAAGGAAAATTAGTTCCCTCCTATTTTCCCTTGTGTTTTCCTTCACGATCAAATAACATTAAAAATTATAAATTATAAAAATGTCATTGTAATACATGAGTAAAACAAGGGAAATGACTCACAACGTTCAAAATTTTTAGTTTATTTCTCAACTTATTATCTTTTCTTTCCTATTTTCCTCATTGGTTTCCTCATTAACCAAAAAAAGGAAAAGGAATTCCTCCATGTTTTCCTTTTTTTTTCCCTCACCAAATCCAAGAACCAAACAAAGCCTAAAGGACACCATAACATATCATCATTTACCACCAAAACCCATAACTTATATTGTAAGAAGCACAGAGAGCAATATGGGGTCATGGACACAAAACGGAGAAACAATAAAATCTTAGAGAAGTTAGGAGTTAGGACACAGTAAAGACATAGCAAAATGATAAACACATATTTGAAAATTTATAATCACATACTAAAAGATGTAAAACTAAAAAGGCTAAAACTATCTTTAATTTCAAAAGTATTGTAGTTTCGGAAGCCCAATTTTGATTGCACAACTCTATGTATTCTCAATTTGTAAAAGTCATATTATGCTAACTTAGACCATGTTATATTTTCATATACCCAATTATGAGTTCAAAGAATCTAGTTATTCCCATCATAAAGAGACCATACCACTTCCAACTTCAAGCTTGTTGTTCAGAATTTCAATAGTATTCACTTGGTGTCAGTTTGAACGCATGTTTACGGTGTCTTACGTGTCTCAACAAAAACAAATGAATAAAAAATTTCTCTGGCATGTATCTTGTCTGACACTGTAGAACACAAATATCTTACCCTTCTTGGAGATCTCTGTTCATACCTTAAAGTATACCCCACAACTTAACCCAACTATAACTTTCAAAACACTAACTTCAAACCAACACTTCTATAAATAAGATCACCCCCAATATGTACACGTGTACGCAACTTTCCTTTCTCAAATATACTTCTTTTCAAACCATTTAAGTGATAATCCTGATCAGTCTAAAATGTTTGTCAATAACAAAGTAAGCTACACAACTCATTTAGAACTAATCATGGCAGAAGGAAAAAAAAAAAAGGCCAAACTTCATTAGGAGGAGACATAATTCAATTATGGATAATGAATTTCCAGCATGACAGAATCAATAAAGGGGTTTGGAACAAATAAACTGAACTGAAATTTTTCATTTAAAACTCAAAGTTAGAGAAATAACATAAGTTCAGAAAATCCATCAAAATTTTGACATATGTGAATTCTTTTTTAATACTGTGGGGTACAAATAATAACCGGTTCGATTCGCACAAGAGTCCAAACCAGAATGCAAGTACCCCCCATTGATACATTGAGGTCCATAGATGCCCAAATTTAACGGTTCATACAAAACCATGTGGCCTACAGCAAAGCAGTCTTAAGCATGGTGGCTAGTGTCCAGACCAGCGATTGTTGACCCTCGTTGGCTAGAGACCATAGTGCCAATTGTTTCCCCCAATAGTCTATGTCACATAGATGGTTTAAAGTCGCGGTATTGGGAACCATCTCGGAAGGCTCCCAGACGCCTCAATGTCGTGTCATGGACCATGGTATTGGCATTCACGATATTGTACAAAAAATAACACTAATCCCCAGTCAGCTAGGGACCAAAATTTTCTTTCTAGAAAAAACATGTCCTTTCACCTAAAGATAAGCAACCTTGTTTCAAACCACAAAATTTAGAAGTTTGTTCAGAACATCTTAAAAAATAACGTTAGTATAATTCATAAAGAGTATGTACCGATTGAATTCAGAACCCAACAAACTTTTCAAAGAAAATTTTTCCAGTCATATGAAAAGCCCTTTCTGGTCCAAAGACAAAGTTATATGAATTCAATTAAAATTGAATTTCACAAATCTGTTGAGTAGAGTACAAGAAATAAACTAAATAACTAAAACTCAGAAAGTTTCACGAGTCATAAAAATGTAACATTTGTCCGAATTAAAAGAGCAGAAGACGCAGCATATATGATTTCTGTTAAAATTGAATTTCACAAATCTGTTGAGTAGACTACAACAAATAAACTTCATAAGTAAAACTAAGAAAGTTTCACGAGTCATAAAAATGTAACTTTTATCCGAATGAAAAGATCAGAATATGCGCATTGAATAATTAATGCAATGGATGGCTTTCAAAACTGTAATATTATTTTAGCAAGAGAAATGAAATTATGTAAATTAATCTGAGAATGTAAGACATTAATTATGAATCAGCAATTACTACTAAATTGAATATTAGGAATCAAGATTTAAACTTTGATTTACAATAAATAAGTACAATCAACTAGGCCATTTTCTAACACTATCAAATTTGTTAAACGACGCCAAAATATATATTTTTTGTCAATTTTAATGTTTTGAGACACCAATGTTTATTGACTGAGCTTATAATGCTAAATCTAGAATTTCTCAGTACAGGTTTATTTAATTTGAGAAACAATTTTAATTCAAGGTGTGATTCCAAAAACCCAGATATAGATTTTTTGGACACATCACAATTAATTTTCCTAAATATGTTTGGTAAGTGAATCTTTTTTTATCATATTGGGGCTTCTTGCCCCTGACTGGTCAGTGATTTCGGATGAACATAGATGCATACATCTAGGAAAAGTGAAGGAAAAAAAAAAAAACAGCAATTGCATTATTTACCAGAATACCCCTGGGGAAGGGGAATGGTTGTGCCTTGCAACTTCCTTCCTCTAAAGTGAGCTTCCTCCACACTCAGCTCATCAACCTCAATCCCTATAAATAGAAATTAAACGCGCACACACACACATATACACAGATACATATATGTGTATGTATATATATATATGTATATAAGAGGAAGAAATAAAGAGAAAAATGTACCAGTTGGTTTGGGTCTGAAATACTGAGAAACAGAGGAAGGTCCATCGTATTTGATGCAGCATGGGAGCTGATGGATCTGAGCCGTCAGATCAACAGCGGACTCCCGACGGCTGAGATTGATGCTTCCGACTGTTCCAATCATCGAACCTTCATCTGCTTCCATGGGACTTTTAATGATTCCCAAAATTCCAAAACCCTGACTGAGCTTAGTCGCCTGGGACACCTGAACCCTAATAAACTGTCAAATCTTTTTCCCGCGCTTTTTAGTTTTTTTTTCTTTTTTTCTTTTTTTCTTTTTTGTGTTATTTGGATTTTCTTTCTCATACCGTTGCAATTTTATTGATGGTTCCCAAACATAAGACCACTTCAATTTTGTATTTCAAAGGGTTTTCAAACACATGTAAGATCACTTGATTTTAATTTGAAAAACATAGGATCATTCGTGCCATCTGTATTTTTGGGAATCACTTGGGATACAAAATTTGAAAAGCATAGTATTACTCGTTTCAATTTTCTCGGTGTTAAACATTAGAGCAATGTTATGCTTCCAAAATTTGGATCTCGAAGGCTTTTGCTTAAGGGTAGGGGTGTACACGAGTTGAGCCGCCCAACAAGGGCTCGCGGCTCAGCTCGATAACAACTCGGCTTTGCTCGACTCGTATAATAAACAAGTCAAGCTTGAGCTTTGAATACAAAGCTCATGTAATAAACAAGCAAAGCTTAAGCACACATGGGCTCGGTTTGATAAGGCTTGTGAATAGTTCGATTAAGGTTCATATAGTAGGCTCGTGAAAATTCTCTTTAATAGGTTTGATTAGGACTTGTTTGATCATATATGCATATATATGATAATTATAAAATATAATATATTTGTATAATGTAAAGTATTTAAAATTGAAAGAATATTTTTTATATATTTATGTGATAATTTTAAAAATATAATATATATATGTATAATGCAAAGCATTTAAAATTAAAATAATATTGGCATATTATTAGATGCATAGTCCTAAATTCACGTGCCAAGCATTTTAGGCATATATATATATATGTCAACTGTCAAGCATTGAGCTTGGTCCGTGGGTTTTGGTTGGCAACTTAAACTTCCTACTAGGGGTGTACACGAGTTGACCCGCTCAATAAGGGATTGAGGATCGGCTCAAAAATAGCTAGGCTCAACTCGGCTCGATTATAAACGAGCCAAGTTCAAGCTTGAACACGATGCCAACTCTTAAAGCTCGGCTCGAGTTCAAAAAGCTCAGCTCGAGTACAACCTACTTAAGGGTGTAAATGGTTCAATTCGATGTGTTTTTTGGCAAAATCGATCGGTTTCAATTCGGTTTGGTCCGGATCGGATCAGAGTGTGTAAAATTTCAGTTCGGTTTCGGTTTTACACTGCACAAACTAAATGAAAACCGACCGAATTGATCGGTTCGGTTCGGTTCGGTTCGGTGTGTCGGTTTGGATCGGTTTTCTTTCACCCCTAGCTTTGCTAGTTGTACTACAGCAATAGTATATGGTACCACTAATCACTATCATAGCATGAAGTATAATTGTTAGAGCATTTATGAACCAAATTTGAAAAGTATAACATCATTCTAAACGTTAATCTATATCTTGTTAGAGCATCTTAGCAGTGAAATTGTTTAAAGCTTGTTATTTCAGCCAAAAACTATTTTACCTATCCACTAAACTTTCAATTCCAACAATGTTCTTTATTTTATCTAGTCATCTTGCTTTACTCTATTTTCATGGTTGAGATTTGTGCCAATTGAATAATGAAATATCCAATGTTTAACTTTGGAGAGAGAATATAGAGAGACATTTTGGGCTAGATAAATTTGGCTAGTGAAAAGCTAAATGTTAGAGTAGATAGACATTTGGCTAGCCTGTTGGGGCTCATAAAATACCCGCTGACTAGCTATTTTATCTAAAAAGTTATGATAGCTAGTCTGCTGGAGATGCTCTTAGTTTTGTTCATAAGTTGATGCTTCACGGCTTGGCGCTTGGGCTTCGCCGGCTAAGCTAGGTGTTACTTTTGTGCATGGAGCATACAAGCCGCGTCGAGCATGCATCTGAGTGAGCCAAAATTTTGACATTGTCATTCCACACCGGTGGTCAATTGGAGTTGTCCCGTGTGTCTCTAGGTCACTAATGACCCTTGTGAGGGGCGCTTCTACCATTTTGTAGGTTCATTCCATGGGCTTCCACTACGTGGGTTCTCGAATAGACAAGCGGCGGCTACATTAAGGTCATTTTTGTCATTTTACACCATAAGTCCTACTATGTTTTTGCCAAGTGTCATTTCAAAAATGTAAACGACCCCTACGAGGGGCTTTCTTGTCACTCCGTCCATGGAGCTTACACCACATGTCTTCTCGAAGACACAAATGACCCCTCGAGTCATTTCAGCGTTAGGCAGCTCTTCGCTTCTTCATTTTCCCATACCTTTTCATTTCTTAGTCTCTTAAACTATGAAACCGTCTCTCTTCTCCTCTACCCATTTCTCTTCCTCTCCTCTAGATTTACCTCAATTCAAGATCGTCTCTCTCCGCAAAATAAAGCCTTTTCTTGTTGAAAAGCATCCTCATTGTATATAGTCTCACCTGCTTTTCATATTAACAACACATGTGTTGTACTGGTACACAACCCCCCGCCCCCCCCCCCCCCCCCCCCCCCACCCCACCTAAGTCACAAACACATCCAACAAGATAATTCACACGAAACCAATAGCAAGGGCAAGATGGAACACCTATACAAGAATAAATAACACAAGCAAGAAACACACAGATTTCTACACGGTTCAGCCAATCATGCCTACATCCACACTAGCCTTCTCTTTTATTGATCATTATGATTACAAGTCAGTCTCTCACCATGAATACACTCACCACTCATCACAATCACCTGACCTAACAAGTGCTCCTACCCATGAGTACACATTGATTACTCTTTCCTTCTCTCTAAGGACTTCACTAGTTATTCTCCCCTCTGCCAAGGATTCATCACCATGGCATCGTTGCCATCTTCACCACCACCCGGTTGGGCCCAATCCCACTGGTTGAGCCGAAACTCACCGGTTAACCTGAAGCTCTTCTCTTTCTCTTACTTGAGTTCCCTCAAGGACCCTGACTCACTTTTCAATATACTATTCTTTTTCACCATAGCCTCCTATTAATGTAGATTACATTGCCTAAATCCTAGTATTATTATATTTACCCACATGGTAAGTTTTCTACCCCAAGAGACTTCCCTTGCAAGTAATCATACAATTAGGAAGCCTAATAACCTTGGAAACTATCCAAATCTACAATCCCAATCAGATTAGGAAACATGAAATTTAGTTCAATTTCATAAAATGATCCTATTTTTAGGCTGCCATTTTCCCTTTCTCGACAAGTTGCTCAACGGCCCTACCTTGCACCGTATGCGCCTCCTCGATACTCTTCGCCTCTAATTCTCTCTGTTTGCTATATGATGTAACCAAATCAGTGGAACTCCCTTCTTGCCATTGCCTTGTTCTGTCAAATTGACAGCCGCCATGCCTACGAGTACGCCTTTCTCTCTTCCTTCCATTTTTTTTCTTATCCTATCATACTCTAAAATCCTAAATTGCTTTCATCTCCTGACATGACAACATGCATTTCTAATATTTGATATGTGTTTATTGAATTGAGGTATGCCTTGGTTGATAAGGGCATAAATGATAAGAGGATATTGTGAACATTTTCCTAATAGTAGGTTGATTAGTAATTCAAAAGAATATAAGGAGCTAACTTGTTATGATTTAAAAAAACTAGTAGGTGAGTTTGTAAATAAAATTTGTTAGGAATTCTTTGTAAAGTTGTAGAAATTTCAATCAATGTATTGTAGACAAGATTGGGAAGTCTTTAGAGTTTTGTAGAGAAGCTTAGAAGACTATAAAAATGTTGAAATTATGAATGCCTACTATGTGTGTTATGCCCTGCAGTAGCAAAAATAAAGAAAATAAATTCCTTTTTGGACCCATAGGTCATGGCAATTGAAAACCACATCTAATCATCAGAGTAATGAATCAAACCACGCATTAGAAAGTTCTAAGGTCAATATATAAAACCAGAGTTTAATACTAAACTTATCACAACCCTTAAGCATCTGTAGAAAAGTAAATAAGGTATAATGGCAACATACACCAATAACAAAACTTAACTATTACAGTGTCTCTAAAACATAAACATAAACTATCTACAGCGAAGCTCGAGGTCTTCAGCTCGCGTAGTAGTCGCCTCTAGCATAGCCTCTGTCGTAGTAGGCCTCCTTCTCATAGCCTCTTTCCATGTACTCCTCTCCTACATACTCATAACCTTGGCCAGCTGGACGTAGGATATCCAGCAGCATCAAACGCCATCACCTACGGACGCTGAGTGAATGCAAATACTAGCAGAGTATCTATAGACATGCAGTATATATAAAACAACATTATTAAAAGATCATCTCGTCATTCACATTCATGAATGTACCAACCCATTATGATAACTGACATCTTCCTCACCAATCCCAATCATAACATGGACTCTTGGGTCCATATCTCGCGCGTGGCTTTGCTATCTCGTATTACTCTCCTGGAACATAGCCCAATACATTACAACTCATCCAACTCGACACGTAGTCCCAACTTTCGGCCAATATGCTGCGGTCTATTTAGGCCAACACGCCCATACACTTCTCTTTCACAACGTGTACCTCTCGATCTCGGTCGTAGACTAAAGTGACATATCCCTTGGCCTCTGTCAGACTCCCTGTCCCGGTCATATAGTAAGGCGATATTCCTTTAGCCTCTATTAGACTCAGTTCAAGATGTATCCCTCTTAGTCTTTATCTTGGACTAAAGTGACATATATCTTAGCCTCTGTTAGATCTCCCGTCTTGGTCTTGGACTAAGATAATATTCCTTTAGTCTCTATCAGACTAAGATGATAGCATCGGTATAACCCTCAGTCTCCGTCTGGGACTAACATGACCATGCCCTTAGCCTTTGTCAGATCTCTCTTGTCTCAATCATAGACTAAGGCGACATTCTGTTAGCCCCTATCAGATCGGGGTGCTAGCCACATTACCATTCTTATAATATGTATTCCTTAGCCTCTATCGGATCTCTTGTCTCGATCTTGGACTCAAGCAATACCACCAGTATATCCCTTAGCCTCGATCATGAATTAAAGTGACATATCCCTTAACCTCTATCAGATCTCTCTTGTCTCGGTCTTGGATTAAGGTGATATTCCTATAATCTCTATTGGACTAAGGTTACATAGGTAAACCACAACATTACATCTATACACAACGAAGCCGGACACACAGTCCCAGCTTTTCCAACATACAACTGAAATCACATATGTCTGATTAACTCAACTCATTACGATCCCACACCCAACATTGTACGATCTTTGCTATCGCATTCATGCGCACAAATATAAATAGTATCGACCTTTGCGGTCAATGGACCCACTATCATGCATGTCGGCTTCTCGATTCGGTTAATAGCATTACATCGTTATCATAGAAATGGTTCCACTATTTAATGCATTAAGCCCATTATTCACATGTGTATTATTCTAATACCGCATCCTAACTTCAATGTATGATAATAAATAGCTTAACAATCCATCATATATAAATAGACTAAACACTTAACATTCTGCCATGTTTAATCGATTAAAGTTAAGCTACGTTCGATCGATCGAAGTCAGTTTGATCAATTGAACAATGTTTGATCGCTTGAACGCAGTCTGTGTTCAATCGATCAAAACTAGTTCGATCGATTGAGAAGTGTTTTTCATCTCAACCTGAATTGGACCTCCCTTGTACGTTTGGGGTCCGTCCTTCCTTGTCAAATCACATATATACAAGCATCTCTACCCTACTAAGTGAGTATAGGCACTCACCATTAATGTTGGTGACGCCGGCGAGCTCAGGATGGCTGTGTGTCCTCAGGGTGATCTCCTCCTCTCTTCTTCTTCCTCTTTCTCCTTCTCTATCTCTCTGCTTCTACTCTCTATCTTCTGTTTCTTCTTCCTTTCTCTCTGACCGAGAGTGCATGTGTGAGGGTGTGTTTGTGTGTGTATAAATATATATGTGTGTGTGTGTATGTATATATAAATGTGTGTGTGTGTATGTGTATATTATGGATATCTCTCTCTCTATACTTTCTCAAAGTTCAGCAACCTCAGCGTGTGCGTGCATAATACATATATATAGAGGGAGAGAATGAAGGAGAACCATGGAAAGAAACTTGTTCAATCACATTCGATCAATTGAGAAGTGGTTCGATCGCTTGAAAGTAAGTCCACGTCATGATTCAGGTCGACAGACTTTCGATCGATTGAGGGAGGTTCGATCGCTTGAAAAGAAGAAAGTTCGATTGATTGAGAATAGCTTGATTGCTTGAAGAGGAGATTTTGTCAATCAATTTGTTAGCCCCAAAGTGCTATTCCACTAAGTTGAATGGATAATTTTGATGATTAATAAACTACTTAGTTGTATTTTCTAATGATCTTAGGTTGATTAAGTTGCAGGAAACATCATACATCAATATATGTTCACTTGTTCGTATATCTTCTTACTACATAAAGTCATGGTGATTTGTGCTCAATAGTTTCAAGCCAAACGAAGCTTTACAAGTTGAAGAATCTTATTTGGGTCATTTTTTTTAGGACTCTATGTAAGCAATTCATTTATGTGAACATCCTACTTAAGGGCTCAAATTTGATTGGAAAAAGGTTTTACATAGTTAATCCAACCTATCTTTGAAAATCTGCAAAGAGCAGTCGACTGTGATGTCGTTTCAGTCGACTGAACAGTCGACCTGGGTACACAGAGATATTATCTATGTGCAATCCAGTCGACTGCCCTCCCGACGCAGTCAACTGAGCCTTGTGCTTTTCTATATCCTTTTGAAAGTTAGTCGACTGCCCTGAGAATCCAGTCGACTGAATGACTGCGATAATCACAGTAACGGCTAGTTAACTGCATTAAATGAAGCATTTAATTCTCCCAACTACTTCCAACGGTTGGAAATCCTAAGGAAGCTATAAATACAGATATTTGAACTTCATTTAATAACTTTTGATCAATCCAACTTTAACTTTTCTTCATCACATTTACTCCTTGAGCTCTAGTTTGGTGAGATCATAAATTCTATTGCTCTAGTCTTCATTTGTATATCTAAAGAGCAATTTATTGTGAAGCTTCATCTTGTATTTATCCACTCTATTGAGAGAGTTTTCATTCTTGTATCAAATCTTATTTATAAAGGTAGTGTGTATTAAAGGTTGGTGTAACCCTAGTTCAAGTGAAGAGGATTTTCTTCCTTGAAGAGATTGTAAGGGTTTAATCTTCACCCGAAGAAGATTGTGATAGTGAAATCCTCAAGATGTGTTCTTGAGGGGTGGAAGTAGGGCGCGGCGTGCGGTTTCCCGAACCACCTAAAAATCGGTTTGCATAGTATCTCTTCTCTCTATCTTTCTTTTGCCTTTATGATTTTTCTTATTGGGCAATTAATTTGAATTAATGTTAAATTAGTTCTTTTTTTTTTTTGAAAACTTATTCACCCCCCCCCCCCCCCCCCCCCCCCCCTCTAAGGTTTCTTTTTTGGGCCAACAATTGGTATCAGAGCCTCGGCTCAGTTTTCTAACGTATTTGAGTTAAAGATCAAATGGAAACCACCACTACTACTATCATCTATAGTGAGGGACAATCGTCAAATAGACCTCCTTGTTTTAATGGTTCAAATTATGCCTATTGGAAAAATCGAATGAGAATCTACATGATTGCTCAAGATTTTGATCTTTGGCAACTTGTTGTGAATGGGCCTCACATTCCCATCAAGATTGTAGAAGGTGTTGAAATTGAGAAAACTATTGAGGAATACAATGAAATTGATAAAAGGCTTATCAAAATGAATGCAAATGCTATGAATATTTTATATTGTGGATTAGACCCAAATGAGTATAATAGAATTTCTTCTTGCGAATCCGCAAAGGAAATTTGGGATAAACTTGAGGTTGCTCATGAAGGTACTAATCAAGTTAAGAAATCAAAAATAAATCTACTTGTTCAATCATATGAGATGTTTAAAATGTCTTCTAATGAAACTATTAGTGAAATGTTCACTCGTTTCACCATTATTATCAATAGTTTAAAAAGTCTTGGTAAAACATATACTAATGAGGAGATGATTGAGAAATTGCTTAGGTCTCTTCCAAAGCATTGGCAACCTAAAGTGACGGCAATCCGAGAAGCCAAGGAACTCTCAACACTCTCATTGGAGCAACTCTTGGGCTCTCTCATAACTCACGAAATGGAGTTGGCGGTATTTGATAAGGAAGACAAGAAGAAGAACATTGCTGTCAAAACTTCTCAAGACAATGAAGAGGGTAGTGATAGAAATGAAGATGATGAGATGGCTATGATCACAAGGAAGTTCAAAAGATTCTTGAAAAAGGATAAGAACTTTACTAGACAACTTCTAAGACGATAGAAGCTAAAAAGGAGCCAATTATATGCTTCAAATGCAAAAAGTCGGGCCATGTCAAGGTCGATTGTCCTTTGATGACGAATAACTACAAAAAAATCAAGAAAAGGGCAATGAAGGCAACTTGGGATGATTCCGATAGTGATTCGTCAAAAGATGACTCAAGTGATGAGGAAGTGGCGAATATTTATCTAATGGCTCACTTGAGTGAGGTAAATGATCCTACTCCCGATACATGTGTTGATTCTCAAAAATATGATGAACTCCAAAATGCTTTTGAGGAATTACATCAAGAATTGGAAAACTTGGGAGCGAAGTATGTTTCTCTTAAAAAGAATTTTTCATTACTTTCAAATGAACTAAGTGATTTAAAAATTCAAAATGATCTTTTGAGAAAGGAAAATGAAGCTCTAATTGACCTAAAATCTCAAAATGATTTATTGAGAAAAGAAAAGGAAGAGTTTTCATTAAACGATTTTTCTTTAAGTATCTTAAAGAAAGAAAATGAAGATTTGAAGAAGCAAGTGGAAGATTTAACCAAAACAATAACAAAATTCACTCTTGGGGAACAAAATCTAAATATGCTTTTGGGAAAACAAAGGTGTGTTTTTGAAAAAGCCAGTTTAGGATTCAATCCTACCTTTAAAGAGAATAAGTACAATAACTTCTTTTCAAAAGGTACTTCCACTAGCTCTAACAAAAATCAAATGAAAAATTCTCATCAAAATTTCTTTGTTAAAGAAATCTCCTCAAGTATGTCCAATCCTAGTATTACATGCCATTATTGCTTGAGAAAAGGACATGTAAACTACAAATATCCAAACAAAAGAAAACTCAAAATGGTGTGGATTAAAAAGGGAACAACCTTTGCTAACAAAGTTGGACCCAACGAATATTGGGTACCAAAGAGGATCACTTAAGCTTGTCTTGTAGGTTTGTCTCAAATCTTCTAGCAAGGATAGATGGTTCTTGGATAGTGGTTGCTCAGGACATATGACTGGAGACAAATCCAAGTTCTCATCTCTCTCTCCAAAGGATGGAGGGAATGTCACTTTTGGAGACAACTCTAAAGGAAGAATCATCGGTATAGGTAATATTGGTAAGAATTCCTCATTAACTATTGAAAATGTACTTTTGGTTGAAGTTCTAAAACATAACTTGCTTAGCATTAGTCAATTGTGTGATAAAGGTTTTCAAGTTGTATTTGAATCAAATTATTGCATGATTAAGTATGCTAGTTGTAATAAAATATTGTTTATTGCTTATAGAGAAGAAAATGTGTATACAATCGATTTTGATGATATTTCTTCTCAAGATGTTAAGTGTTTTGCCACTTTGAATGAAACAAGTTGGCTTTGGCATAGAAGATTAGGTCATGCTAGCATTGATTTTCTTTCAAATTTATCTAAAAATGATTTGGTCAAAGGTTTGCCAAAAACAAAATTTGCTAAAGATAAAGTTTGTGATGCTTGTCAACTTGGAAAGCAAATCAAAACATCGTTTAAAAAGAAAAGGGAAATATCAACTTGTAGACCTCTAGAGTTACTTCATATGGATTTATTCAGTCCAAATCGAGTTGCTAGCATGAGTGGCAAAATCTATGCCTTTGTCATTGTTGATGACTTCTCTAGATTCACTTGGGTGTTCTTCCTTGCACATAAGGATGAAGCATTTACACTCTTTGTTAACTTTTGTAAACGTGTTCAAAATGAAAAGGGTATGCGATTAATAACATACGAAGTGATAGAGGCCAAGAATTTGATAATAATGAGATTACTTCTTTTTGTGAAGAAAATGGTTTTGGTCACAATTTTTCGGCGCCTAGAACTCCTCAACAAAATGGGGTTGTCGAGAGGAAAAATATATCTCTTTAAGAGATGGCAAGAACCATGTTAAATGAATTCGCTTTACCAAAATATTTTTGGGCCGAGGCCACTAGCACTTCATGTTATGTCATTAATCGTGTAGTCATTAGAAACAAGCTTAATAAGACCCCATATGAGCTTTGGAAAGGAAGAAAGCCCAACATAAGTTATTTCAAAGTTTTTGGATGTAAGTGCTTTATCTTGAATACTAAGGAAACTTGGAAAATTTTGATGCTAAATCGGATGAAGGCATTTTTCTTGGATATTCTAAAATTAGCAAAGCCTATAGAGTTTTTAATAAAAGAACGTTGATTGTAGAAGAATCATTGCACGTTGTTTTTGATGAAACAAATCCTTTTAAGAAAATTTTGGATGATGACAATGACACTTCCAAGGATATTTCAAATAATGTTGAAAACAATGATTCAAACTCTTTACCTCTAGAAAACTCTAAGAAACAAGATCCTCCCTCTATTGAATCACCAAGAGCAACATTAAGAAGTGATCTTCACTTTGAATGGAAAAATGTGCCTAATCATCCTATTGATCAAATCCTAGGAGATCCTAGTCAAGGTGTAGCTACTAGATCATCTCTCAAAACAATTTGTAATAACTTAGCATTTCTATCTCAAATTGAACCCAAGAACTTTGATGAAGCCGAGAACGATGAAAATTGGTTATTGGCTATGCAAGAAGAGCTCAATCAATTTGAGAGAAATGAAGTTTGGACTCTTGTTCCTAAACCTATTGATCACACTATTATTGGAACAAAATGGGTCTTTCGTAAAAAAAAGGATGAATCCGGCATTGTTGTGAGAAACAAGGCTAGATTAGTTGCCCAAGGCTACAATCAAGAAGAAGGTATAGACTACAAGGAGACCTATGCTCCTGTAGCTAGACTAGAAGCCATTAGGATGCTTCTTGCCTTTGCCTGTCATAAAAATTTCAAACTTTTTCAAATGGATGTGAAAAGTGCCTTTCTAAATGGCTTTATCTCTGAGGAAGTCTATGTTAAACAACCCCCCGGTTTTGAAAATCCACATCTTCTGGATCATGTTTTTAAACTCACAAAAGCTTTATATGGTTTAAAACAAGCTCCATGTGCTTGGTATGATAGATTAAGTAAATATCTTATTGATATTGGTTTTAATCGAGGAAAAATTGATACTACTCTTTTTGTTAAAACCTCAAATGAAGATATCTTGCTTGTTCAAGTTTACGTGGATGATATTATCTTTGGAGCTACAAATGAGAAGATGTGTGAAGAATTTGCATCATGCATGCAAAATGAATTTGAAATGAGTTTGATGGGGGAGCTAAACTTCTTTCTTGGACTTCAAATAAAGCAACATAAAGATGGCATTTCCATAAATCAATCCAAGTATATTAAAGATCTTTTAAAAAGATTTGGATTGGAGGAAGCAAAGTTTTTCAAACCCCTATGAGTTCTACTTTAAAACTTGATAAAGACGAAACCGGCAAGCCGATAGATTGTAAGTTTTTTCGGGGAATGATTGGTAGTCTATTATATCTCACCACAAGTAGACCGAATATCATGTTTAGCGTATGCCTTTGTGCTAGATTTCAAGCTTCACCGAAGGAATCACATGTCATTGCAGTTAAACGAATTTTTCGTTATCTTCTAGGTACTATAGACTTAGGTCTTTGGTATCCAAAAAATACTTCTTTTGAATTAACAAGCTTTTTAGATGCGGATTTTGCCAGTTGTAAAATTGATCGTAAAAGTACAAGTGGCACATGTCATTTCTTAGGACACTCGCTTGTCTCATGGTTTAGTAAGAAACAAAATTCGGTAGCTCTATCTACGGCAGAAGCCGAATATATAGCTGCTGGAAGTTGTTGTGCTCAAACACTTTATATGAAACAACAATTAGAAGATTTTGGACTTTATTATGACCATATTCCCATAAATTGTGATAATACTAGTGCCATATGTTTATCCAAAAATCCTATCCAACACTCAAGGACTAAACACATTGAGATTCGTCATCATTTTATTCGCGATCATGTTCAAAAGGGGGATGTTGATCTTGTTTTCATCAACACCGATTGTCAATGGGCTGATATTTTCACCAAACCTCTTCCCGAAGAACGCTTTTGTGTTATTAAAAGAGAAATAGGTTTGTCTTGCTTGAGTGATCTGCTTTAAAATTCAGTATCTGGACTCACATACTCCTTCTGTGTAATTATAACCAAAGCAGTCGACTGACATCCCGTAACAGTCGACTGGTTCCATTCCTTCTCCTTTGATTCTTTGTTTATGCTTATATCAGTCGACTGAGGCGTCGACTGTTTTTGCACCTTTAACCCCTGTCTTCTTACGTCGACTGGTTTTGCACCTTTAACCCCTGCCTTCTTACGTCGACTGAGGCGTCGACTGGTTTTGCACATATTAATCCCTGCCTACTTCCGTCGACTGAGGCGTCGACTGAGCCTTTGTTAGCCCCAAATTCTGAGCCCTAATTCGTTCTTCAGTCGACTGCGGTGCATTCGACTGCACATGCGCTACAGTCGACTGCGTCCTTAAATTCTATATAAATCGCGCCTTCATCTCTTTTCCTTCTTCACCTCTTCTTCTTCCGGCGATTTCCTTTCTCTTCTTTCTTTTCTTTTCTTCCCCATCCAAAATCCTCCCATTATTCTCTCTCATTTCCCTTGTCTTTTCTCCTTCCTCCTCTCCTTAAACTCCTTAGATATCATCTCCTTCCTCTCTCTTTCCCTGCGTCCCTACATCATCTCTGTTCTCTCTCTCTCTTTCGCTATCTAAAACCTCCCTTTCTCTCATGGCTCCCAAGCTTAAAAGGAAAACCCCTGCAAGTGGTCCATCCTCTGCTCCTCAGGCAACCAAAGCCAAGCGCTTCCCTACTCAAGAGGAACAAGAAAGCTTTGATGAAGTCTTCTATCACAGGAATGTAGTTTTTGGTAAGATTCTTCCCATTCCTTTTTCTAAATCCGCTAATCTTCGACTAGGATTTCTTCTGGAACGTTTAGGATGGCATCTCTTTACTAGTCTTAACCAACCATGCTATCCCATACTTGTTAAGGAATTTTATTGTAATATGACCTTTGGCCATCGTTCAGACACCCTTAACTCATTTGTTCGTGGTATTAAAATTCATCTGAATCCCGAATCTGTTTCTTCTATTTTTCATATCCGTCGTGGTGATATTACTGAATATAACATTAATACTTGGAATCAAGGGCACGGATTCGACCCTCTCATTGCTTGCCGTCTTATCACCGGCAATAATGAGTTGTCATATCCCGTGAAGCCCAAGGCTTCTGCCCTAACCTTTGAGGCACGACTTATCCACCATCTTCTCACCTATACCCTTCTGCCTCGTGCTGGGGGTCGAGATTCTGTCTCCTTCTTGGATGTCTTTTTAATTTGGTGCTTTCTTGAAAATAAATCTTATGATTTGCCGTATCTCTTTTGCCGCCACATTTGTGAATGTCAAAAGAAGTCCAAAGCCAGTTCTTTACCTTATGGCTTTGCTTTGACTACTGTTTTTCGTCACTTCAAGGTTCCCTTGGAGGATGAATTTGATCGTCATGACCCTATTTCCACTGACTTCTACTCCTCCACTATACTATCCCTGATGGGATACAAACTCGTGGGAAATGCTTTTGTTCCCAAGGTCTCTGCTGATCCCACACCTCCTACTGTTTCTACCCCTTCCATTCCTACTTCTTCTTCACATCCGTCTTCATCTTCCGCTCCTCCACCTCCACCTGCCACCCGCTCCTGACATCTTGGAGCAGCTATCCATTCTTTTCGCTCAGGTTCTGAGCCTCTCTACCTCCATTTCCTCTTTATCTGTCTCTCACACCCAGTCTATTGAGAAATTGCAGGCTTCCTTGTCCTCCTCACAGCAGGAGGCAGTTGAGCTTCATCAGCGCACCATTGCATCCTTACGAGCCGATGTTTTTGATATTGGTGGCTCTTTGGATACTTTGCGCACTTCTACTGCTGCTACTCAAGAGCTTCTTGATCGTCGTCTATCATCTCTCCAGGCCTCTGTTGATGATGCTCGTGAGGAGATTCGCGTGATCCGGACTCGCTTGCACTTTTGAGTGTGTCCTTCTTGGTGTGTTGGAAAAGATATTGGATAGATGGATGGTCATTGTGATTTTGCTAATTTACTGATCTTACAAATTCTTTTTGGATCTTGACATGTGTAGTTTTTAATAGGTTAGACTATTTTTTGACAGCTGAATATGTTTGTCTTTTGGCTTTGTAGATCTTTTTGAATGTTTATATGGTAAACTTCGGTGTTAATACAATCTCGTTTTGAATGTTTCTCTGTCCTTACATCATCTTAGGGGGAGCTCTGCCTCCTTCTCTGTTTTTTTGTTGATGCCAAAGGGGGAGAATAGTTGGCACAATTATTTTTGATCAAGATAATATAGAAAAGTTGCACATTGCTATTATAGTTGTTATCTTGTGATAGACATCATGGAACAAATAAGATCATTAAATTGTGTTATGTTTTTTTTATGGGCAACAAGTAGTTTGTCATCATCAAAAAGGGGGAGATTGTTAGCCCCAAAGTGCTATTCCACTAAGTTGAATGGATAATTTTGATGATTAACAAACTACTTAGTTGTATTTTCTAATGATCTTAGGTTGATTAAGTTGCAGGAAACATCATACATCAATATATGTTCACTTGTTCGTATATCTTCTCTCTACATAAAGTCATGGTGATTTGTGCTCAATAGTTTCAAGCCAAACGGAGCTTTACAAGTTAAAGAATCTTATTTGGGTCATTTTTTTTAGGACTCTATGTAAGCAATTCATTTATGTGAACATCCTACTTAAGGGCTCAAATTTGATTGGAAAAAGGTTTTACATAGTTAACCCAACCTATCTTTGAAAATCTGCAAAGAGCAGTCGACTGTGATGTCGTTTCAGTCGACTAATCATCCAGTCGACTGAGCCTTGTGCTTTTCTATATCCTTTTGAAAGTCAGTCGACTGCCCTGAGAATCCAGTCGACTGAATTACTACGATAATCACAGTAACGGCTAGTTAACTGCATTAAATGAAGCATTTAATTCTCCCAACTACTTCCAACGGTTGGAAATCCTAAGGAAGCTATAAATACAGATATTTGAACTTCATTTAATAACTTTTGATCAATCCAACTTTAACTTTTCTTCATCACATGTACTCCTTGAGCTCTAGTTTGGTGAGATCATAAATTATATTGCTCTAGTCTTCATTTGTATATCTAAAGAGCAATTTATTGTGAAGCTTCATCTTGTATATATCCACTATATTGAGAGAGTTTTCATTCTTGTATCAAATCTTATTTATAAAGGTAGTGTGTATTAAGGGTTGGTGTAACCCTAGTTCAAGTGAAGAGGATTTTCTTCCTTGAAGAGATTGTAAGGGTTTAATCTTCACCCGAAGAAGATTGTGATAGTGAAATCCTCAAGAGGTGTTCTTGAGGGGTCGAAGTAGGGCGCGGCCTGCGGTTTCCCGAACCACCTAAAAATCGGTTTGCATAGTATCTCTTCTCTCTATCTTTCTTTTGCCTTTATGATTTTTCTTATTGGGCAATTAATTTGAATAAACGTTAAATTAGTGCTTTTTTTTTAAAACTTATTCACCCCCCCCCCCCCCTAAGGTTTCCTTTTTGGGCCAACACAATTGAGAAAAGTCCAATCGATTGAAAAGGCTAATACAGGAAATGTAAATACCAATTGTGGATATCGCAATTTAACCATAGCTTTTTAAAACTTTTTAAATTCAAAATTCAAATACGAGCCGCCACTTAATTTTTTTAAGGGAAAATTAAGAAACCATTTTAAAAACAGACTGATCTTTTGGAAACCAGAGATTTCTAGGTCCGGGGATTATGGAATGAGAGAGGCAGGAGCTTGGCGGACTTAAACACCCCATCTCATCCTATTTCACGATAGGCCTATACTCAACATCCTTTTAATCGAATCATTAATCTAAGTATGCCGTCAACTAATACATATATATATATATATAAATATACATTACAAAAGCATGTCTACAAAGGGTGCAAGATTGCTAACAAAAAAAAAGCATACAAAACCACATAATTCAAATAGCAAGCAGAGTGATATGCAAATGAGAAACTTAGAAACTTACCCGGATCCAACCGCGAATATTAAACATGCAATGCATACAGAAATAGAAATCCTAAGAAAAGATCTCTAACACATATATACACATAAGGCAAGACCTAGTCTAAGGTGTCGCACATGAAGTTAAAAAATCAATAAAAATAAAAAATGAAATAAACTAGAAAAAAGAGTCAAGAAATCATACCTCAATTAACGCTACAAAACAAAGGGTTAGCCCGCATGCCTTGATCAAGATAAAATATCTAATAACATTCCTATACTTTTAGCTTAAATCTATCAAGCATGGGAAGAATTAAAATAATTATGAATTTCGTCTAACTAATTGGAAGCATAACATCATCTATAGATATACAAGTCTCAACTAGGAGCCAATGTAATGTCCATATAGAGATGGTATAATCTCAACATAATCACAAGGAATTCACAACTAGGTTTAATTAAATGCAACTTCACACAAAAATAAATCCTAATTACAAGTATTAACATACGTGGATGAATGCATAAATCATGAACAAGAGTAAGATATGAATCATTCATTGATTTGGATCATTTAGCCTCTAGATTTAAGCTTAGTTAACATCATTCAAAACATGGTTTAAGCACCAAGTCATAGAAAAGTCATTTAGGTCAACATTTACAAAGTTTATCAAATCTATAACAGAATTCCAGGAATTACAGAGAGCAGACCAGAACTTTATAATAAAGAAAGCATACCTCCCATGGTTGGATCTTAGTAATTTTTGGACACAAGGTGACTTTGTGTGTTTAGTTTCTAACCCAAAAAGAAAATAAAAGATCCAACGGTTCAATCTCTGGGAATTGGGTCATAACCAGATGTCACTCAGAATTTAACAACTCTCTATCTAGATATTTTGTGTGATTTTCTAAAAATAGTAAATAAATCCGAATGACCCTAATCCTTATAGGAGATCTCATTAATATATTAAACTTCATAGAAAAATTTATTTAAAGTAAAAAATACTTGGTCAAGGCTTTGATAAATTTAAATCAAAGCTGACTTACTGTTATGAAATTTTGGACAAAGAATGGCTAGTTTACAAATCTTAAGACCAAACCATCTTAAGCATGGAATCTCATCAAAACAAAAAATACAGTGGTGGGTTTTTGTGTTATGAACATTCTCCAATTGGTCTCATTCAATCTCCAATTGGTCTCATTCAATTCCCTGATCTGGAGGCCTAAGAATGTCATCTATTGCCACTTAGTGAGCCCATCCATCATCCCACAATTGATAAGGTCCATTTGGAAACTGCTTCTAGTAGTCCAAATGCTTGATTAACGCCACTACAATGTTGGTCATGTTAAAAAAAAAAAATACGCTATTAAAATAATATTGTGTGCTAAAAACGTTTTTTTTTTATTTTTTATTATTATCATTTGACCGGTGTCGCAGCAGCCCTGTGACCGGGTTGTTAGTACTTAGTAGTAAGTTAGTAACACACACACAAAGGGGGTTCGAAGACACAGGGGTAGCCAAAAGCCCATATTTAAAGAAAACTCCCTAGGGGCAGAGCAAACCCTCAAGAATCGAACCCACAACCTCTCAATTGGAAAGTGTGGATCCTGGACATCTCACTAAATTTGACATTGACAATGTTACCAAACACGTTTCCTATAAATTTTTTTCCCGTTTTTTTTTTAATCAACAATGTTCCAAAATAAGTTTTCTGTTTTTACTTTTATTTATTTTTAATCAAAAAACATTTATAATAAATAAATAAATAAAATAAAAAGAAAAAAAACTAGTTTCCATTTTTAAAAAATAAAAAACAGAAAATAATAAAATCTTACGAGCCCTAAATAATGAGTTCTTGAAAAATATAGCAAACAAAAGGCACAGTATATTGGTTTCAGTTGTCCTCCACTGAAACCGATGTAAAAACCGAAGGTCTTAAGTGAAACATTTTTCTAGAGACTCCAAAGTGAAAATTTGAAGAAATAAACTAAGATCGCAAAAGGTTTATCAGCCAAATTAAAAATATGCTCTAAAACAACAAGGTATATCCCGAGATGTGAGAATTTCATTTTTCCACACCTTTTTTAGTGTTTGGTATGTCCGCACATTGTGTGTTTCTGGACTGTGTTTGTGAGATTCATTGGTGCTCAAAGACTTGCTCTATGTTATATTATTCATCCAGATTTTTAGATGAACGCACAAATGGTGCTTCATTTACAAGCGTAATTGTGTCCAATAAACCAATAGTTTGAAAACACGACCTAAAAGTGCCTCAATTATATTCTACCTATTCAAAGTTGACATGCTTTTATAATTCATATTCAAGCTATCACCCTCACACCCCAAACTAATCTTACTTAATATAGGGCTTGTTTTTTGGGCGAGTATAAATTTGACTAGGTTCAGTCTAAGTCTCACTTTTTATCTAGTTCTTAAGAGAACCAGTGTAATGTTAGTTTGACAAAGATTCAATTGGGCACAGACTCTTATGCAATAAATTGGCATTTATCGAATACCAAATGGGAGACAAAAATCAATAAAAGAAGGTAAGTGGAAAAACTTACTAGATAACATTGACTCTGGTATTTAATAAGTTCTACCCACTATTGGATTGAACCAATGACTCACCTCGGTATGGAAGCAATACTCTAATCCCTGAGTTCACGACAAACCTCAAGGAATTGTAAGTCTTGAAACTACAAGGGATGCCTTTAACAGATCCTCCTGGAGGAGGTCAATGTAATTCCACCCCAGCAACATGAGAGTGCAAAAACAGAACATGATGATAAAACCCTTTTGGGTAGCTAAAATATTAAGTGATGAAATATTAAACTATTTGGTGTTTTAGTTAACTGAAATATTTCATCTCTTAAACAAAAGTATTTGGCAAACAAGCTGGAAAAAAATGATTGTACATAAAATGACAAAAAAGGACATGTAAATGTCTATCAACCCCTTTGTTTTTAGAGTATTTTTGCCTTTTAACAACTTAAAACGAAATTAAGGGATTGTTTGAAAAACAAACTACTGTTTTCAGCTTAATTTTGCAGCTCGTTTGATTAAGTGCTGAAATTTTAAGCTAACCCAACTTCCATTTTACAAAACGATCACTTTTTTTTCTTCAAAATCCACAATTCATCACTTAATTTTGAATTTTCAACTAACCCAAATAGGCTCTTAGCCAGATTTTGAGATAACCTACGTTCTGTAATTAGGGCCCATTTCTCAACTGTTAATGCTTATGCAATTCAATAGGAAAAAATATATGTTTTTACTTTTGTACAAAAGCAACCCAAAGTAGCTTTTGTACAATCCCAAATTTATGGGATTGATTCACATTTTTCTGCAATTGAACCGGAGATGCTGATTCTCCAAAGAGTTTCAGTTTATCTTTTGAAGTTCAATAATCACTTATGAACTCTAAAAGTTGTTGCCAAAAGTGAGGATCAAATGCCCCTCATCAAAAGCTCAGACTTGCTTCTACATATCATTACTACAGGGAATAATAGATACAATGAAATTACTGTCCACATTTAAACTACAACAATATAAATAATCTTCCTGCAACTATATATATCTTGCATGTTAAACTAACTCCGAAAACGCAAAAGTTACACAGCAATTTCCACGTTCAACAATGGCTTCAAACATACTTCAGCTATCTCGTATTTTTCCTAAAATTTTATTTTGCACTCGCTATTATCGATCAAGTCACTAAAGCCCTCGTTTTTAAGCTCATTTTAATTGAGGACAATGTCAAAAGACATGACTTTTGAGTGCCTTAAAAAATTGTCCTAAACTGATACTCCTCGATCAAGTTAAAAATTGAAGGTCTTAAGTGATGCAATTTATGATAGAGGGTGGGCCCAAAACGAAATTTTGAGGAAGCGCAGGGTGACGAAGTATATCTGACCCGAAACCATGTATTCATCCAATGCAACCAAAGTAAATAGCATGAGTTTCAGGTCTCGGGATCTGTGGAGTAAACGGGGCTTTCTAGGTCACCCATATCTGCAGAAACAAATGATTCGAAGGTATCTACAGAGGAGAGAGAAGAAGGAGAATCATCAGAATCTGAAATGTCCTCGTCACGTATAATGATGTGTTCGTCGTCAATTTCTGACGTATCTGACCCAGACGCTCCCATTAGAAGCCTGTTTATTGCGCTCTTTGCAGTTTCGACAAACCACTCGTCCTCGGGGAGTGCACTGTTGGAACATAACAATTTTTAGTAGTCGGTAAAGAGCAAAGAGTTGTATGTGTTCATATGTCATCATGCCTGTAGTAACCCACAAGGTTACGAGAGCACACGCAACTGAGCCCTCTTATATAGATGCAAGAACACACACATATATATACTCTTTCTGTCCTTTTTAAAGCGTACACAATACTATCGTACTACAATCAAATGAGAAAACCGAAGTAATTTAAAAATGCAGTAGGTTTGCATTTGCATGTACACACGTCTATATTTTATGTACAAATTCCAACACGGAAAAGAACATTGGAATGAGGGGGTACCTTTGTGGGTCTATGCCTCTGCCGGAGAATGTCCTTATTGCACGAGTTATAATGGCCGATGCTATCTGGTGTACATGTCGGGATGGGTAGCCCGCAAACCGCGCAATTTCAACGGTAAAGTGCATATCAAGAATTAACTGCCAACAGAGAGAGACAGAGGGGGGAGGTGGAGGGGAGATAAAGTGAGAGGCAATTCAACAACATACGCATGATACCAAAAGGACAGATCTTAATTCATGATAGCGTTTACATGGCATTCTCAACCCCGAAAACATTATAACAAAATCAATAATAACAACAAAGTATATCAAACGTAAGGTCCAAAAGACATACCATGGAACAATAACCGTTTATGACAGCAAACACTAATAAAAGGAAATAGTCTCTGAAATCTGAGAAATACATTTTAAACATTTCTGAAATCTGCATATAAAACTTGGCTTTAAGAGGCAAAAGACAAATGCATCAACTGGAGAACTCATTTAGTAAACAAGCCCAGTTAGGAACAAGAATGAGTCAGTTATTTTATACATAAGATTAAAAAAAAAATTTGCTTCTTTGTTTTGTTTCACTTGGTCGTGCACTTCTCTTTGCATTTATTTCTATAATATCCCCTGTACCACTGATCTTTGCTTCGTATACTCCAATACATACATTTATATATGGGGAACGCTAAATGGACAAAAATCTCTGGTGACCATAGTAGAATGAGGGCGCTAAAGTAAGTTATTTTATGCCCGCATTGTTAAATTACTTGAATATCCTTTAATGAGGTGCCAACTATTTTTATTGTCCATTTAAAATTGAACAAAATCCCATCCTACTACATTCATGTAGTCGGATGGCAAGTGTATATATATAAATATAGGTAACGGAATTTTTAATTTTTCGTTAAAAAAAAAAAAAACTTGGATGGAGCAAACTACCTGCTGTAACCCAAGAGGCTGAAGAGAAGCTGACTTATTTTCCAACACACCCCAGAACTCCTCCTCATCAGACAACCACATTACCACTGTCTCTGTTAATCTTGCAAGCAATATTTTCTGTATTTTCTCCTTTCCAAGTAACACATCTCCTGCAACAGTTGCTAATTGCTGCAGCTTCCCAAACAATGCCTGCCAGAATCACTTTAAATCTCAATGTAGTACAGGAAAAAAAAAAAAAAAACAAAACAAATTACAAACACACAAAAAACAATTAAAAAAAAAAAAAAACAAGAATACTGTGCAGAAATGTTAGTTCGACAACTAAAACACATAATTGGTGAAAAGAGCTTTTTGATAATTTAACATCTCGGACACATTTCACTAGGGATGCGTTTGGACATCCACAGAATTGTGAAAGACAAACCTAATGAAAGAGGCTCCTGCCACTGCAGGGTTTGGGGAGTTAGATGTACTTTTTTTGAAAAAAGGTTGATACAAAAACATCTTAGAGTTATTCAAAATGTACTAATTTCACTTCTAAACAACCAAACACTAAATAAATTTCCATTAAGTCCTTAATGAACTAATAAATTTATACTCAAACTAATTTAAAATATAATACTTCACAAAATAAGACTATTAGTGCAACCAAACGCACCCTACGTTTTTGTTAAATGAAAAGGCAACTCTGAACAGACTTCTCTTCTGAGATCTGTTTCCGATATTGTTTCCTTCTTGTGGCGGAATTCCAACTGGGTAAAGTTCCTGCAATTTGCAAAATATTTGATCGGAGGAAAATTGGTCTGTGGACAGGATGAAGGTATGTTGATATGGACACAGTGTGGAGGACTGCAGATCTACTTAAGGTCACATAAGGATAGAATTAGAAACCTCTAAAATAAGAAACACAGCATGCTAGGGAAAAATTAAGGAGTTGGGTGATAAGGAAGGGAAATGGGGTTTGTCTTCAGATTCAGAGATTTTTTTTTTTTTTTAAATGGAGAACTAAGTAGATTAGTTCAAAGAAGAACTCTACTGAAAACAAAGTCTAGGCATCATGGCTAAATGAAAGGGCTTAAGGAACACAAGATTTTTTCCATCATAAGACCATGTCCACCAAAGGTCAAATCACATAAGCAGGATGCCATAGATGCCTTGTCTAACAGCTTCTATTTCCTTGGTACCAAGAAAAGGGGGAGCAATGGAACTGAAGGATTTCAAGCATATTAGTCTAGTACTTTGCCTGTACAAGCTCATTTCAAAGACGATGACCATCAATTTTGAGCATGGTTCAAGGTCACGGTAACGGTCGCAGTCACGGAGACGACTCGGTCGCGGTGCCGCGGACTGTATCGGGCGCAAAGATACGCCAGATTTAAGGTTCAAAAAAATCTGGAAATCATAATGAAAAATTCTAAAATAATTAGAATAACAAATTTGGCCAAATAAATTATCACAATACACAATGTACCAATTACAATATCACATAATATCCAATACACAAGCTGCGGTAATTTTTCAATTTTTAATTATTTTTTTTACTACCATAATGTGAGAATATAATATTTTACTTAATAGGGTAAATTACACGGACCTCCCCTGAGGTTTGATGAAATTCCACGGACCTCCCCTGTATATTGAAAAATTACACATACCTCCCTTGAGGTTTAGGTTTGCATTACACACACCTCCCCTTCGTTAGTGGGGTCCGTCAAGGGGTTGACGGAAATTGATGATGTAAGCAAATTTTTAACTATCAAATACCAAAAATACACTTAACAAGTAAGAAAATAAAAGGCCAATTCTTCTCCCTCTCCTCTTCATCTTCATAGTAAAATGAAAAAAAAAATCTTTTTCTTCTTCGTAAAATGAAAAAAAAAAAAAAAAAAAAACTTTTTATTCTTCTCCCTCCAAACACCCCCAAACCCAGCAACCTTTGACCAAAAATTAAACCCATCAACACAATCTCTCATTCTTCCTCTTTCCTCCTTCCCATTCTCTTTCCTAAGCACCTACCTAGCTACTGCCACGTCTTTGCATAACACAGAGCCCCACTAGGGCCACCACTAAACCAGAGAGTAAACTAACACCCAACTCCATATTTGAAATACATAAAATTCAAAAATGTCTTTTCCCTCTCAGCCCTCTTTGGAGTATTGGAGGCCGGTGAAAAATAAGGAGAAAAATTAGGGAAAATTCTTAAAGATTACATGATCACTTCAAATCAACTTGTAATAAAAAGCCTTAACTTTTCTAACATGAAGGTTGTTTTTTTTTTTTTTTTTTTTTGCTGAAGTAACATGAAGGTTGTTGATTGGTTGATTTTGGTTAATTTGGTGATGGATTGATTGAAGTTTTCCAGATCTAGATCAATCGAAGGGTATCGGCATGTTTTATGATGGATTTGCACCGACAAGTGCTGTGGCGGCTGACAGTGATCGTGGTGGTGATGATTTGGTAGCGGTGGTGACTGCCAGTTATGGCGAGAAATTCATTTGTTTGTGACGGTGGGTACAAATTTTGGGGGGGTTTGCGATGGTGGGTCTTGGTTGTGGTGCTGATGATTTGGTGAACCGGTGGTGCTCTGTTTAAGAGAGAGAGAGAGAGAGAGAGAGAGAGCAGAGATTTTGGGAGTATTGGGGAAGAAGACCCTGTTTGGATAATTTCAGTAAGGAGCTTTGTCCTTTGAGCACTACTACACCGACACACTTTTCTACACACTTTTTGACACACAGCTTTAAATACATTGTACCCTGTGTTGTGTGAGTGGTGCACAAAAAAGCGTGAAAAATTCAAACAGCACAAGGTACATGCATTTAAAGCATAGTGTGTCAAAAAATGTGTAGAAAAGTGTGTATCCCTAGCATTATTGTTGTTCTTTTATTTGTTTGGCTTTTAGTATGAAATATTGCAAACAAAGTGAGGATAAAATGGTAGATTCACTGTCATCATTTAGTCCATCTATTTACAAGGGAGGTCTATGTAATTTTGCAATATATAAGGGAGGTCCGGGTAAATTTGTCAAACCTCAGGGGAGATCCGTGTAATTTACCCTACTTAATATAACTTGTCATGTAATCAAAATAAAAATATAGCCTAGCATATTATAGTAAGTCAAATATAGTGTAATAGTATATTATAAATTGAAAAAACAATATATTATAATGCAAATATAGTGTATTATATTATAGTAACCTACTATTAGTAAGTCTAATATACTTATATACACCAACATTAGCCTACAATATACACTAACATTAGTCTACAATAGTTAAGTAAACCTTAAATGACAAAGAAATGACCAAAAAAACAAAACCTAGTTGCTTAACTCGGTGGAGTCTGGACCAGTTCGTGGGAGGCGACGCCGTAACACCTTTAGTGATGAGAGAGAGAGATCTCCACACACACACACACACACAGAGATCGTGTGATCCACAGAGAGAGACCTCCAGTGGAATTGAACAGGGAGAGAGAAAAATTGAAAGGGGGCGAGATTCGAGCAGATCAAAGAGAGAGAATCGAATAGGAAATGGTGAGAAGAAGATGGATCTGGCTCTCGTGGAGTTCGACCTCACTCTTCTCTCCTTTAAATCTATGAAAAGGTACCATTCGAACCATTTTCCCTAATTTTTTGCCTCAAAATTGATATTCATCTCGCCATCTTGGCCGAGATCTCGTCCGATACATCACCATCTCATCCAACACACGTCGGTACGGCCGAGATGGTCACCGATCCTACATCGTTTTGGTTATTTTATGTATAGTACCTAGATCTCATCTCGCAAGCCTTCGAAACCGAGTTGACTCGGCCGAGACGTCTCAGTTCGGCCGATCTTTTGAACCCTATTTTAAAGAGTCATGATTTACTTATCTCATACTCACACAAAGCTTTTTGTGCAAGGTTAGAAGATTTTATTCAAGAGGTTGAATTGGTGACTCTAGCTTCAACGACATCTCTGAGCTTTGGTGGGGTTTATATGCACTATTATAGGCTATGATCATTTTTATTGAAGTTTCTTGCTTCATTTTTTGGATCACAAACGATCGGGGGCCAAATGGAGAGAGTGATTAAAAAACACATATCCTACATTCAACAATTGCTTCTCTATTTTGATCAATGGACCCCAGCAAGCTTCCTTGTGAGTTTGAGAAGGTGGAGAGAGGAGAAGTCATAGTTCCCTACCTTTGATGGAGAGCTAGAGTAGGATGATTAGGAAGACTATCGAGGAAAGCTTAACTAGAGGGTTTGAGAACTTGCTCTGGTTCAAAGAGTGCTCTCTCAAGCTTGCCTACTTGTTTTTTTTTGTCCACTTTACCATTCAAACCTTTGGTAGCAAATAGGTTAGAAATTGGAATAGTCTCAAAGACACTTCTTGTGGAGTACATGCGAGTGAATTTTCGCTGTCAACTGGAATACTATCTACTCCCCTATTGATGGACGCCTTCGTATGTCTATGCCTAGGCAATTCGAATGGTGTTATTAAATATGTCCACTTGAAACAACGTGATTTTGGAGGAAGGTGGTTGATAAGAAATATGGAGAAGGTAGCCAAAGGAGTTCTAGGAAGGTTGCAAAAGTGCATAGGGTTGGGTTCACAGAGGGCATTTGAAAAGAAGACTGAGTTCTTCGACTTCATTGGCTAGTGGTGATTTACGGACGTAGTGGGATTTTAGAATGATGTGTGGTGTGATAATACTACTTTAAATTTGGTTTTCCGGAACTTTTCACATTGTAGAGGTCGGGAAGCTTTGGAAGCCTCGTTTCTTCATAACTTTCCAAGGCAAGTAATGACATCTTCAGAATGCTTTTAATTGCATCGTTCTCTTCGATATTAGCTGATTTTAAAAATGCGTTCAAACACAATCTTACTCTTGCAGAAAAGCAAGTTACTTGTTTCCGCTTCAAGTTGGAGGTGTTGAGAGTATTATTTTTCATGTTTTATGTTCTTTTTTATTTATTCCTTAGTCTAAGGACTCCTATGTAATTTTTATTTTCCGTCTATCTTTCTTAATGTAAAATGGGATCTAACAGATTGGTAGCCCTAAGTTTGCCAAATTACTCTTGCAACATGGTGTCAGAGCCTACAAGCCACCACCACCATCACCACCAACCCTAGCAACCACCGACCACCACCACCACAATCCCAGCTGAACACCACACCACCACATCACCTTCTACAGTCCAACCGAACACCACACCACCCACCCACAACCCAGCTGAACCCACCCAGCCCTAGCCAAGCCTACCCATATCCCCTCCAGGCAGCGGCGCACCCCAGCTGCCCCTCTCTTGCATGTGTCGTAACCCAGGGAGGCCCTGGCCTGAGTGTGACAACTCCTACCCTCCTTCTAACCCTAGCCAAGCCCCACAGGGGCAGATTGAGGTCAGCCGCAACACTGGAGGTGTGCTAGTTTGATTGAAGTTCAGTTTCGAGTTATTGTTTGGTCCCTTCATGGACCACTGATCAGTTACACCTGATCCGTTTGCACCCTATATGGTGCCTTTTGTCTGATCATGAGTGTCTCTTCTTTGTCTTCTCTGTTTCCCCATGATTGTTGTGGGTATTCCCTTCGCGTATAGGAACTAAATGACTGACAAACCGTCATCTAGCAGTTTGAAAACGCTTCAAAGTGATAGCACAGTAGTTGCTTCACTGAATAACCCAAACCTTGTCCACACTGTTCAATGGCCAAAATTATCTGACTTGATCGCAGCATGTGGCTCTTTACTTGCAGGGTCAAGGGAAGATGGGACATCTTGATGGGCGTATTCAGGTCCCCAGCACTACTAATCCTAGCTATGATCGATGGGAAATTGAAAATTCCATTATTATGGCATGGCTTATCCATTCTATGATTCCTGAGATCGGGGAAGGCTATTACCGTATGAAGACTGTTGAGTTGTTATGCTTATTATGTTATGTTTATTATAATGTCCTATATTGGGGATCTCATTGTAATTTTCTTTTCTTTCTTCTTATTGATGATTATATAAAAGGGGTATGACAAATTGTCAACCCTAAGTTTTGCCAAAATAATCTTCAACATGGTATCAGAGCCAATACACAGCAAATCCAAACCCTAACCACCACCCATCACTGCGCCGAGTACATCCCAGCCTGCGCCCCTTCAGCCTTCCCCAGCCTGCGTCGGGCCTCTCCCAGCCTCCCTAGCCTTCGCCGAACCTCCTCCCTCCACCCTGGCTTGTGGAAACCTTCCCCCCACCACCCTGGGCTGCGCCTGACCCTCGTACTCCAGCTGCAAGCTTTCATCCTTCCATAGAACCAGCCGCAAGCTTCAAATCAACCCTGGCTTGATTTGTTTAGCCTCTCAATCATTTCTTTTCAACCCTAGGGCAGATTTGAACCCTAGCCCAATATCACTGTGCAGGTTTGATTGAGATCTAGTTTTTCCCTCTTCTTTTGGTCCCTTGATGGGCCATTGATGACAGTTTTTTGATTGTGCCTGTTTTATCTACATCTTCGTGCCTGTTTTTTCTACATCTTCTCCATTTCCTCTTATTTGGTGTCGGTATTTGCGTATCGAAACTACGACTACTTGTTTGCACCTAAAAAATACATTTTTTAAATCAAAGATTGGTAGAGGCCGATTAAGATTTTTTAATCGGACTCATGAGACCGATGGCAAAATTAATGGCTAAGTGGTTACTTCAAAAGTTGATTGGGCTTACTACAGTCGGGTTGATCACCATCTCATTAGGCCACTACAAAAGGTGGGCCCCTGCTTCAATATGGCTGAATTATATCTCCATCGGGCTAGCACCATTGTTCAATCGGACTATTCACATATGATCGGGCTCATGCATGCTGCCCGAACTCACCTCACCACGTCGGACTATGGTAGGTTTGGTATTTCATGCTGCTAAAGTAATTGATTGGTTGATCGGTGGGCCACCCCTGCTGTAAAACTCCATCGGGCTGTGTCACAACTTCATCGGGCATGTGGTTGGCAGTATGGGTTTCGTTTGGGCTACTTGATTGATGAGGTCACGTTGTGGTGGGCCCAAGGCCAAAGTAAAAATCTAATTGGCTTTAGTTGGGGATCGTGGAGGACATTAGCAGATCTGAGCCCTACCAGAGCCAAGTTGGCTTTCATTGTCAGTGAACATGTTTGCTTCCATATTTCGTCAATTGCTTGCTTGGGCATGTTTTGGTTGGCATCCATTGGGCCACGTGGCCATTTAACTTCATTCGGCTGTACAATGGGTTAGCCCGATGAGGAGAAAGTTGATACAGATTGGTCCACGCTTGAGAAGAGTACCAATCCCTACAACCTCTCACTGGTGATATATTACCAAATTATTATGATAATATTATCAGTTTGGGAAGATATTATCAATATTTTTGGGAGATAATGTTATCACTTGGGAAGTATATCTTTTGCTTAGAGGAGAAGCAAGCCGAATCAAGTCAACATGGGAACCAGATTCAATATATAAATATATATGTATATATGCATATATATTATATCAGATAATTATGGGAGTCAAGATCAGTTTATAGAAATAAACTGGTATTTTTTACCAGATTATTGTTGATCAGATATTTCCTACCTTATCTAGGAGACCTCCATGGCCGCTATAAATACAGCAGGCTGGCCAAGCTGCAAAGGGCACTCCGCGTCAATTCGACAAACCGCATTCAACCGCATCCGAAAGCATTCAACATGCATTCTTTGTTTTTTTTAGACAAATAAAAAGCATCCTTTTTATTTTTCTTAGCTTTTAATTACATTATTGTAATTTCTCTTCTTTTAATTAAATAAAAGTCCATTTTATTTAATTTCTCTTCTTCATCACTTGTATGGCTTGTATGCTTCAATACTGCCATAGGACCTTAGGCCAAGGGTACTTTCCTACTTGGTCATCACAATCACCCGATAGAAGTCAGATTTTCAAACCTTGTGTATCACTCACACAAGTGATTTAAGAAATTTTGTGTTTTAAGTTTGGGTCTACCTCACAAGGCTCTGGCACGCCCGAACCATAAATATAGCAAACACTACTGAGACTAAGACCACGTCTCCTGATAGTTCGAAGACGTCCACCAGTGAGTCTTCTGTTATTACTTCACTGGACAATCCCAACCTGAAGATTACTACCACTTTGTTCAATGGCCAGAATTATCTTACCTGGTCACAATCAGTGGCTCTTTACTTGCGGGGTTGAGGGAAGATGGGCCATATTGATGGTCGTATTCAGGCACCGGACATGACAGATTCCACCTATGATAATGGGAAATTGAAAATTCCCTTATTATGTCTTGGTTGATCAATTCCATGATTTCTGACATTGGTGAAGGCTATTATGGTATAAAGACTGCTAGAGATATTTGGGAGACAGTGTCTTCTACCTGTTCACAGAAAGGGAATTATGCTCAGGAGTTCGAGCTAACACGCTCCATTGATCGTTCAGAGCAAGGGTCTATGACTGTGACTCAATATTTCACCTTTCTGACCACCAGTTGGAACCGGGTGGATCATTTACAGGATTACCAGCCCGTTTGCCCTGTTGATTCTTCCGAATATCGCAAGCTTCAAGAGAAGCAACGAGTGTTTAAGTTCCTTCAGGGACTCCATACAGATTATGACTCAGTCCGTAGTCGGGTTCTGGAAATGGATAATCTTCCCTATCTTCAGGAAGCGTTCGCTTATGTGCAAAATGAGGAAAGTCGTCGTTCAGCCGTGCTTACCTCTTCCATCACTGAGAGGTCTGCATTAGTTTCCATTCCACCACCTGATAGCACTAAGCAGGCCCGTGGTAAAGATACATCGACTGAGTCTGGTACTTTAGACAGGGGCACACAGTTTTGTGACTACTGATCTCAACCTCATCATACTAGAGAGACCTGTTGGCATCTCTACTGGAGGTCGTGGTGGTCAGGCTCGAGCTCATCATACCATAGTCACAGATGCCCCAGATGCTACATCCGTTGAGCCTTCTACTGTTGGTCCTTTATCTGCTACTAAGTTTGAGACGCTTAAGAATCTGATGGCTCGTTGTGCTCCATCTACATCTACTGGTGCCTCATCCTCCTTTGCCCAATCAGGTAACTTAGTCCCTCCAGTAAGAGCTCTCCTCTCTCATTCTTTGTTTCCTTGGATAATTGACTCTGGTGCTTCAGATCATATGTCTCGGTCTTCTGACTTATTCTCTGATTATAAGCCTTATTCAGGTCAAGAAAAAGTTAAAATTGCCGATGGTACCTTCTCTTCAGTTTCCGGGAAAGCTTTAATTCATGTGACCCCTTCTTTATCACTAACTTTTGTATTACATGTTCCTAGTTTTTCCCATAACCTTTTATCCTTGAGTCGCATTACATGTGATTTAAACCGTGTAACCTTTTTTCCATCTCACTGTATCTTTCAGGATTTTACCACGAAGAGGACGATTGGCAGTGGTAGAGTGGAGAACGGGCTTTATATATTGGATGAAGGAGAGAAGTTAGCTCATTACACTACTGTTTCTAGGAATAAAGCTGAAGACTTAGGACTTCAGCATAGGAGATTAGGCCATCCATCAGTTTATTTACTTAAACATATGTTTCCTTCTTTTGTTTCCAATAATAATGTTTCTAGTTTTTCTTGTGAGGCTTGTGAACTTGGCAAACATCATTGGGCTTCTTTTGCCCCTATAGCAATAATAAAAGTGCTCTTCCATTTGATTTAATACATACTGATGTTTGGGGTCGGTCTCGTACTCTTTCTTTAAAGGGTCATCGGTGGCTTGTGTCATTTATTGATGATTTTTCTCGTACAACTTGGTTATATCTGATGAAAGAAAAACGGGAAGTTTTTACAATTTTCAAACACTTTCACAAAATGGTAGGCACACAGTTCGGAGCTGTTGTTAAGGTCTTACGTTCGGATAATGGGGGTGAATACATTGATTCAGGTCTAGCTGATTATTTTTCTACTCATGGCATTGTCCATCATACATCCTGTACTGACACCCCTCAACAGAATGGGGTCGCCGAATGTAAAAATCGTCATCTCTTAGATGTTGCTAGATCGTTAACTTTTTCTGTCAACGCTCCTCGGTCTTTTTGGGGTGAAGCTGTCTTAACCGCTGCTTATTTGATTAATCGCCTCCCCACTCGTGTTTTAGACAAAAAATCACCTCTTGAAGTTCTTTCTCCGTCCTCTTCCTCCTTCTCTATCCCTCCTCACGTGTTCGGTTGGATATGCTATGTTCATAATCATTCTCCAGTCCATGGGAAGTTGGATCCTCATGCCATCAAATGCGTGTTTGTAGGTTATTCTCCTACTCAGAAGGGGTATAAATGCTATCATCCCCCATCTCGAAAGTGGTTTGTGTCTATGGATGTCACATTTCTTGAGTCTCAGTCATACTTCCTTGATTCCGAGTTACCTCTTCAAGGGGGCCAGCCGTATATAGAAGAGGTATCTCAGAGTCTTGTGATGATTGAAGTGGAGAATAAAAAACTTGATGAGGGGGTGGAAAATAAAAATGATGAGAAGGGGATAGGAATGAAAGAAATTGGGGAGCCCGAGAACAATAAAAAGGAGAGAGAGATGTTAGTTTATTCCAGAGGGACATGGAGTAAGAGTAAGAGGGGGACCAATGAGGCTACAGATCCACTGCTATTCTCTCTTAGTGATGATGATCCTAGTGAGTTTGACTCAGGTAATTCTGGTACTCCTTTTTCTGAACCTGATGATTTGAATATCCCTATTGCAGTTCGTAAAGGTGTTGGGTCTTGTACACAGCATCCTATTTCGAATTTTGTGTCTTATTCTCGCTTGTCTCCTTCCTATCCAGTCTTTTTTTCAAAAGTTTCCTCTGTTAGTGTTCCTAACCATTTTCAGGAAGCTCTTGCTGATCCCAAGTGGAAACATGCCATGATTGAAGAGATGAAAGCTCTTCATAAGAGTGGTACTTGGGAACTGACAATGCTGCCCAAGGGTAAAAGGACTGTGGGGTGCAAGTGGGTGTACACTATGAAACACAGGGCTGATCATTCTATTGAGCGCTATAAAGCTTGGTTGGTGGCTAAGGGATTTACTCAGACCTACGGTGTAGACTATGAGGAGACCTTTGCACCAGTAGCAAAGATGAACTCAATCAGAATTCTTCTGTCTCTTACTGCAAATCTAGATTGGCCACTTCACCAAGCTGATGTAAAAAATGCATTTTTACATGGTGATTTGGAAGAAGTGTACATGGATGTGCCTCCGGGTTTTGAAGACTCAAAAACTGAAGGAAAGGTGTGTAAACTCAAGAAATCTTTGTATGGTCTAAAGCAATCCCCAAGAGCGTGGTTTGAGAGGTTTTCACAGGCTATGCTTCGTTATGGTTTTAGACAGAGTCATGCCGATCATACTCTGTTTATCAAACACTCGTTACAAGGTAAGACTACAGCTCTTATAGTATATGTTGATGATATTGTACTTGCAGGGGATGACTTGGAGGAAATGAAAATTTTGAAAAGCTACTTGGCCACTGAATTTGAAATCAAGGACTTGGGTACTTTGAGATTTTTCCTTGGTATTAAATTAGCTCGGTCTAAAGATGGGATCTTTATCTCCCAGAGGAAGTATGTTCATGATTTGCTAAAAGAGACAGGAATGCTTGGGAGCAAGGCGTGTGATACACCAATGGAACCGAATCAGAAGCTTAGTGATGACAGTAGTAGAGCTATGGTGGATAGGGGGAGATATCATAGACTCGTTAGTAACCTCATTTACTTATCTCATACTCGCCTGGATATTGCATTTGCAGTTGAAGTTGTTACCAATTTATGCACTCTCCACGAGAATCACATCAGGAAGCTGTCTTTCGAATTCTTCGATACTTGAAATCTGCTCCTGGTAAAGGATTATACTTTGCCAAGCATAACCATCGTAGGGTGGAAGCTTATACAGACGTCGATTGGGCTGGCTCTGTCACTGACAGGAGGTCTGCTTCTGGGTATTGCACGTTCATAGGGGGAAATCTGGTTACTTGGAGAAGTAAAAAACAAAATGTTGTTGCCAGATCAATTGCTGAAGCTGAGTTCAGGGCTATGGCCCAAGGTATTTGTGAGCTCCTGTGGATTAAGTCATTTTTAAAAGATTTGAAGGTTATACATTTGGATTCTACGAAGCTATACTGTGATAATAAGTCGGCAATTAGTATAGCTCATAATCCAGTTCAACACGATCGAACTAAACACGTTGAGATTGACCGACACTTCATTAAAGAGAATCTTAGCAGTGGTACCATTTGCATTCCCTTTGTGAAGACAGGTGATCAAGTTGCCGACATTCTCACTAATGGAATCGGAAGTCGACCGTTCCACTCTATTCTAGGCAAGCTAGGAATGAGAGATATTTTTGTACCAGCTTGAGGGGGAGTGTTGAGTTGTTATGTTTATTATAATGTCTTATATTGGGTATCTCATTGTAATTTTCTTTTCTTTCTTCTTATTGATGATTATATAAAAGGGGTATGACAAATTGTCAACCCTAAGTTTTGCCAAAATAATCAACAAAGACCGCTTGAGATATTTGGGAGTCAGTTGCCTCTACTTACTCTCGGAAGGGGAACTACGCTCAAGAGTTTGAGTTGACACGATCCATTGATCACTCTGAGCAGGGTGACGTGACTATTACCCAATACTTTACGTTTCTTTCCACTAATTGGAACCGGGTGAATCACCTACAGGATTATCAGCCAGTATGCCCCACTGATTCTATAGGGTACCGTAAGCTTCTCGGGAAGCAACGTGCCTTCAAATTTCATCAGGGACTTCATCCAGATTATGACGTTGTCCGTAGTCGGGTCCTAGGGCTAGACGCTCTTCCCTTCCTTCAGGAAACATTTGCCTATGTGCAAAATGAGGAGAGCCGCAATTCTGTTATGCTTACTCCTACTACCAACAAGAGATCTGCCTTACTTTCTATTCCATTGAGAGAGGGGTACAAGCAGCTCCATGGGAAAGATTTCCCAAATGAGACTGGTATTCGACCTAAGTTGTTTTGTGATTATTACCGTCGACCTCATCACACGAGGGAGACGTGTTGGAAGCTCCATAGTCGTCCTCCTGGTGGTCGTGGGGGTAATGCCCGAACTCATCATACTGAGGTCACAGATTCTACCACTTCTACCCCTATTGAGCTCCTTCACCTTCTTCCAATATGGCCACCTTATCTGTTGCTGCTGAGCTTGAAACCCTACAGAATTTGATGCCCCGTTGTGCTCCACCTGCATTTGCAAGTGCCTCATCGTCTTTAGCTCAATCAAGTAACTTAGGCACATCAACCAGAGCTTTTCTTTCTCATTCCTCATTTCCCTGGATTATTGATTTCGGTGCCTCAAATCATATGAATTCATCTGACCTTTTCTCTGATTATAAGCCTTATTCAGGTCGAGACAAAGTTAGAATTGCCGATGGTACCTTCTCCTTTGTCTCAGGGAAAGGTCAAATTTGTGTCACTCCTTCCCTACCCTTAACATCAGTGTTACATGTTCCTTGTTTGTCTCACAATCTTTTATCCTTGAGTCGTGTTACTCGGGACTTAAATTGTATGTAACATATTACCCTTCTCATTGTGTCTTTCAGGATCTTATCATGAGGAGGATGATTGGCAGTGATAAAGAGGAGCATGGCCTTTACATTTTCGATGAAGGGGAGAAGCTGGCTCATAATACAGTAATTTTCATGTGATGCTAGTGAACTTGGAAAACATCATAGAGCTTCTTTTGCTCCTAGTAATAATAAAAAATTCTATTCCTTTTGCATTAATTCATACTGATGTTTGGGGTCCATCTCGTACCGTGTATTTGAAGGGTCATCGATGGTTTGTTTCTTTTATTGATGATTGTTCTCGTACAACTTGGTTATATATGATGAAAGAAAAGCGGAAAGTGTTTTCTATTTTTCAAAATTTCCACATAATGGTGTGTACACAATTTAAGGCTGTTGTGAAGATTTTACAATCTGGTAATGGGGGCGAGTATATTGATTCTGGATTAGGTGCGTATTTTTGTTCTCAGGGGATTATCCACCGGACTTCTTGCACTGACACTCCCAACAAAAAGGAGTTGCTGAATGCAAGAATCATCATCTTTTAGATGTTGCCCGATCATTACTCTTCTAGATTCAAGCTCCTCGTTCCTATTGGGGTGAAGCAGTTTTAACAGCTGCTTAACTCATTAATGCTTTCCCAATTGTGTATTGAACAAGAAAACACCACTTGAGGTTGTTTCTCACCCTTCCATCTCATCTTTAATTCCTCCTCGTGTCTTTGGCTGAGTATGTTTCGTTCATAATCATACTTCTACTCTAGGCCTATCAATCAGGCCCAATGAGCCGGGCCTAGTGCTATCCGAGCTCGGCCCGAAATATATATTACCTTCCTAAGCCCGAGCTCGGCCCGTTCCAAAACACACACTTCACTCCCAAACTCAGCCCATATATTTAAACGAGCTTCGGGCCGAGTTCAGGCCTACTCGGTTAATCAAAGCCCCTGACAGTTTTTCTCTTTTTCACTTTTTGCTGGGTATATGTGATGTTCATCACAATCTTACCATTAATTAATTCTAAACAACAATACCCAAAGTCCACTTAGATCTATTCTAAACAATAATCATAAATTTGAAACTAAGAAATTGGAAGGGGAAAAAAGAGAAAGAGTACGATATACCTACCAATCAACATACATGTCATACATGTTTGAGTTTCTTTTATTAATACTTGAAAGAATACAGGTTTTTAGAGGAAGAGAAGGAAAACACAATTCGAGTAAAATGTCTAAACTATCCTTATGGGCTGGACTTTGTAACAGAAAACCTATGGTAGTGTGATTTGCCCATGTTTTGGGCTAGGCTTTCAAATAGATAGAATTACAAATTTACAAGTATGAATACTGCCGAGCCTACACAAGCCCGAGCTCGGCCCATAAATTAAATCGGACTTAAAATTTTGTCCAAGCTCGGCTCGGTCAGTTCTCAAATAAAGCTTGGCCCTAAATTTAGAGGCCGATCAAGCGGGCTTCAGGCTTCCCCAGCCCAATCAACAGTCCTATTCTACTCATAGGTAATGGATCCTCGCTCCATTTAGTGTGTGTTTGTTGGTTACTCACCTATTCAGAAGGGTTATAAATGTTACCATCCTCCGTGTTGGAAATGGTTTGTGTCTATGGATGTCACATTTCATGAGTCTCAATACTAGTTTCTTAACCCTTAGCTATCTTTTCAAAGTGAGCAAAGGTGTATGGAAGAGATACCTGTGTTGCCTATGATGATTGAGGTGAAGACAGAAAGCATTGAAAAAGAAAGAGTTCAAAACGAGCAAGTTGAGGAGAGGGAGACTGAAATACCAGAAATACAGTGAGTTGAAGAGAGGGAGTTTGGAAAAGAGAGAGTCGAGGAGCCGAAGGAGAAGGATATGTTGGTTTATTCCAGGGGAACATGGTGTAAAAGGAAGACCAGAGAGACTCTAGAGGCTACAGCTCTTCCACTCCCAGTGCCAGTCTCTCTAAACAATGAAGATTCAGGTAACTCCTCTGCTACACCCTCTCTTGAACCTGATGAATTAGATGTTCCTATTGTTGTCCCTAGGGGTGTTAGGTCTTGTACACAACATCCTATATTGAATTTTGTGTCTTACTCACGCTTATCTCCTTCCAACAGAGCCTTTCTTCCCAAAATTTCCTCTGTTTGTGTTCCTAACCATGTCTAGGATGCACTTGCTGATCCCAAGTGGGTGTACACCGTGAAGCACAGGTCTAATGGTTCTATTGAGCGGTATAAAGCTCGTTTAGTGGCAAAGGTTCCCAAGTGGAAACATGCCATGGTTGAAGAGATTAAAGCTCTTCATAAGAGTGGCACTTGACAGTTGACAACGTTACCTAAAGAGAAAAAGAAGGTAGGATGCAAGTGGGTGTACACCGTGAAGCACAGGTCTAATGGTTCTATTGAGCGGTATAAAGCTCGTTTAGTGGCAAAGGTTTTACTCAGACCTACGGTGTGGACTACCAAGAAACCTTTGCACCAGTTGCAAAAATGAACTCGGTTCAAATCCTTCTTTCTCTTGCAGCCAATCTGGAGTGGCCTCTTCACTAGTTTGATGGGGATTTGGAGGAAGAAGTCTATATGGATGTCCCTCCGGGTTGAGGACTCCAAAACAAAGGGGAAGGTGTGTAGACTGAGGAAATACCCATATGGTCTTAAGCATTCTCCAAGAGCCTGGTTTAAAAGATTTACCCAGCCAATGCTTCAATATGGCTTCAAGCAGAAGTTGATCACACACTGTTCTTCAAACATTCATCATTGGGTAAAACTACTGCTCTTATTGTATATGTTGATGACATTATGCTTACAGGAGATGACTTGGAAGAAATGTAGCGGTTGAAGGAATATATCGCCAGTGAATTTGAGAAAAAGGACTTGGGAGCATTGAAATATTTTCTTGGGATTGAACTTGCAAGATCCAAACATTGGATATTCATTTCCCAAAGGAAATAAGTTCTTGATCTATTGAAGGAAACTGATATACTTGGGAGCAGAGCGTGTGATACTCCAATAGAGCCAAATCAGAAGCTTAGTGATGATAGCTATGGAGATGTGGTTGATACAGGGAGATATCAAAGATTAGTGGGTATGCTCATATATTTGTCTCATACTCGAGCCGATATTGCTTTCGTTGTTAGTGAAGTCAGCTAATTCATGCACTCTCCTTGGGAGTCACATCTTGAGGCTGTTTTTCGAATTTTTCGGTACTTGAAATCCTCCCCAGCATAGGGCTTTTTTTTTCCAAACATGATCACTTTAGAGTGGAATCCTATACTGATGCAGACTGGGTTGCTTCTATTACTGATAGGAGGTCCACTTCTAGATACTGCACCTTTGTAGGAGGTAACCTTGTTACTTGTCATAGTAAACAGCAAAATGTTGCAGCAAGATCTAGTGCAGAAGTTGAGTTTAGGTCTATGGCCCAAGGGATTTGTGAGCACTTGTGGATTAAATCAATTTTGAAGGATTTGAGGATTGAATTGACAGATTCTATGAGGCTATATTGTGATAATAAGTCTGCAATCAATATTGCTCATAATCCGGTTCAACACGATCGAATTAAACATATAGAGATTGATAGGCACTTCATTAGGAAAATCTAACTAGTGGTACTATCCGCACTCCATTTGTGATGACTGGTGATCAACTTGCTGATATTCTTACCAAGGGGATAGGAAGTCTACCATTTCATGCTATTTTGGACAAGCTGAATATGAGAAATATTTGTATCAGCTTGAGGGGGAGTGTTTAGAGTTATTTTTTTCATGTTTTATGTTCTTTTTTATTTAGTCCTTAGTCTAAGGACTCCTATGTAATTTTTATTTTTCATCTATCTTCTCAATATAAAATGGGGTCTAACAGATTGTTAGCCCTAAGTTTGCCAAATTACTCTTGCAACAGGAGGTGGTGTTTCATACATGAGGACATGAGTTGAGTTGGTGGAGCCCCATGCTCCTCAACATCTATAGAAATTAATTTTCAAGCCATAATATTTCTATCTCCATCTCTACTCCTCGTTCACCTTTTTTTCCTTTCTGTCTATCTAAACTATATCAAAATTGATACACATACCACAAAAAACAGTCACTTCGGTATGAAAAAAATCTTTATCCAACCTAAAAGCTTAAGCTAATAGGTGGAGTCTTGGAGAGGCCCAACACTATATTTAGTGATTACCAATCCCATCTCCAACCAACATTATATTTAGTGATTACTAAATGCAGAATTACTAACTTCAGACATGGACACTATCCACAGTTTGAAAAAAGGGTTACCTGGAATGGCAGTGAAGGTAAAGGGTCCGAGTCCCAAAATAGATCCTCCCCGTTCCCATGTAGATATATTTGTGCGTCTAATCGTGTTTTTCCATCTCTTGAATATATGAAATTCAATACATATTGCCGGCAAAAGTGATCTCTTAGCTTGTCCAACGAATGTTGAAGATGGCGCCTCCAATCCTTAAACTCTACAGTATTACTCGTGGTGGGACCAACATTTTCTGTGGGTCCACTTCCCAATTCCTTGTTTTCATTCAGTGTGCTCCAAATTCTCGATACAACCATTGGTAATAGTTCCTCCGCCACAGTAAATGCGGTTCCCAAAAGTGCAAGCTGTTGGGAATCTGTTTCGGCTCTGAAAGGTATGACCTGTTTCAGCTCCATAAGATTGTCTTCTTCGGAGGGGCTCGGTAAGGCTTCGATCAGAAAATCAACATACTTATCAAAAAGCTGCGAAATTCTAGTCAATATGTTTCCCCCAAAGTGCAATATTACCAGTGGGGTTAGCTGCTCCACTATACCCTGTAAAGAATCGTTGAGTCACCATCAATCTATGCAAGTTGCGTAGTCAATTAACTTATTGCAAAGTCCAGGTGTGTATCTACCATCTATATAGCAATTCTGAATAGTCTGTTCAACCACTTAGGGCCCATCGCCACCCCCCACCCCAACACCAAAAAAATTGAGAATTTTTTACTACATGCAATATTTTTGTTCAATTGTAGTTTAACCCACCCTAATGTTTGACACAATGCTTTCTTCTTCCTATTTTTCATTTTAAACCATCCCAAATTGTAGTTCAATCCAAACAAAACACATTATATTAGCAGAGCACAATGATAATCTATCCCACCCGAAATATTTGGCCCAACTCCTTTTTTTTCGGTTCAACCTCTCTGAATTTTTTTTAATATATACTCGCCCAATTGTAAATCAACCTACCTAAAATATGTGTTTCTTAATCACTTCTCAATCCAGTCTAACTCAAATTGTTTTACCATCACTTAGAGCCTGTTTGGCTACTGTGATTGGACTGTCAATCGCACAATTGGGCGGCCAATTGCAGAAGCTGAGGTGTTTGGCAATTCAAATTAGCATAAGCAAACATGGTCTGACCGTGAAATATATCGATTTGTCAAAGCTGAACCCAACGAGCTTTCTCCTCAATGCGGTCAAAAGGTGGTCAAAGCAATGGCCTTTTTACCAGTATACCCCTCTCCTTTCTCAACATTACCAGTCTGTCCTTAAATGTCTCGCTCACTCTCTCTTCCCCATAAATTTCTCTTTGTTACCCTCTCTCTATCTCTCTCTCTCTCTCTTCCTAGTTCCCACAGTTATGCTAACTTAATGCAACTTAGTAATTAATTCTCTCTCTCTCTCTCTCTCTTCCCTCAATTATGCAACCTAGCTATTAATTAATTATCCCTCAATTACTATTCTTTATTTATTATTTTTTTGAGAAATCTTACTTTCTTTTTGGGCAACGGAATATTTACGCTATTAAATAAATCTAATTAATTCATTATTTTAGTAATTGGTTTCTATTAATAATTACTAATTATGTATTAGCAAAAAATAAACTAGTAATGTATTCTATACTACCCAAGGGCACAATTGTCTTTTGGACATTCAAAATTACTTTTGCATTTATGTAACCAAAGACTTGTATAATCTATTCTGCCACATAACTAATGATACAATACATTACCCAAACACCACAACTATCAAAATCTATTATGACAAAAGCTATCGCAATCGCAAAGCAGAAGCTGCCCCAAACATGCACTCAATCTTTACGAATGTCAAGAAGCAATCGATCGATCGACCCTTACTAGTTACTATAGGAAACTAAAAATAAAAAAATAAAAAAAAAACAAAAGAAGAAGTATTCAGAAATTTCAACCCGAAAATATGGATATATGGTTGTTAGAATCGTACGAGTCACAATACGATTCGAATCGTTCGAACTCGATTCGTTTCTCATACCGAACGATTCGAATCACGCCTATAATCGGAAATCGCATTGAATTGGTTTGAATCGACCGATTCATGGACGATTCACAATTCGATTCACACAATTCATACAATTCATAAAAATTTTGAGTTTCGCTATATATATGTATATAAAGAGGTGCTGTCTTAATCTTTGCTTTTGTTACATCCCATTCTATTTCACTTGTATTAGTTTACAGGTTGTTAAGTTGTGATACAATTTCTGCATACAAAGCTTCTGCTTGTGTGTAAATAAATAGGTGACTAGCCAACTAATGCCAAGCTTTTTATTAGCAAATCAACAGTAATGCCATCCATGCATTGTCCTTGTGCTTGTTTAGTTTTCCTATTCACATTGATGTATGTATGGGAAGCTATGATGCACGGACACTCCAAAAATGGAGCCGCAGGGGTACTGAGTGCGCACCCAGTTCGGGTGCGGCATGGAGTTCTTTTTGAGTTCTTCAGCTAATTTGGGTGCGGCGTGGGTGTGGGAGAGTGCACATAGGGTGCGGCGTGGACACTTAGGGGTGCGGGAGGGACACTTTCGGGGGGTGTGGCGGGGCATTTTTTTTATAAAAAAAACATTTGAAAACAAATATTTTATAAACTAGGGGTTCTAAAAATAATTAATAAAAACTTTTAAAAAACCCTAAATAGAAAGGGGGATATATCTAATACACGGTATACTTATCTACTTACCTCTAAAGCAACAAAAAAAAAAAAAAAAAAAAGGAAAAAACACAAAAAAAAAAAGGGGGAAGAAGAAAGAGGCGACGGCGATCTCCAGCTGGCGCCCGCGATAACCAGCCATGATCAGGCTGGTCTCTCTCTCTCTCTCTCTCTCTCTCTCTCTCTCTCTCTCTCGTTTCTGGTTTCTCTCTCTCTCTCGTTTCTCTTTCTCTCACAGTCTCTGTTTCTCTTTCTCTCGTTTCTCTCTCTCTCTCTTGTTAGGTCAACCCACGAGGAACCTAGTCCTTCTCAAACCGACAACCAACGAGGAACCGACAAACTGGTATTTTTTTTCCAGAGATGATTTTTTTTTTATTTTGCTGATTTTGTTTTTCTTTATAATTCCAAATATTAGTTAGTTTTGTGATTTTTATTTCTTTGGTATCAAATTATTTGTAGTTTGTACTCAGATTTTTTTTTTCCCAAAGATGATTTTTATTTTTGATTTTTCTGATTTTGTTTTTCTTTCTAATTCCAAATATTAGTTAGTTTTGTGATTTTTATTTTCTTTGGTATCAAATTATTTGTAGTTTGCTTGAATGATGTTATTGTTGTGCAAGACTGCAATTTAATGTTTGCTATGAACTTGTTTTATTCTCATAGGTATATCTTTTTTTACACATAAAGGAAGGTATAGCGCTTATGGGTGCGTGCCAATTTCTCAAATTGATTTCTCCAATTTCAGTATTTCTCTGTTTATTCTGTCCTTTACGGTAATTGCATAGTTAGTCAAATACCATAATATCCCTTTAGTATACCATAATTACTTGTACAGCTACATAAGGAAATATTGATTTTTGAGAGGCTAATTCTGTCATTTCAGACAATAATTACATTCAAGTCAACTAAAAATACATTTAGGTCAACTTTTGAAATTTTATTTAATATAATAATGAGGATTCAATCAACTTTGGCTTAAATATTTCAGGTTCAATCAACTTTTGCAACTATAATTATAATTGGCTTCAAAAAGAAGTCAACAAAAATGGTTGCTTACATAATATTTACATATAGGTCAATTTTTGTAAGAAGAATTACAAAATGGTCATCTTTTGGTACAATATTTAGATATAGATCAATTTTTGTAAGAAAAATTACAGAAAGGGTCATCTTTAGGCACAACGGCTTTATTTTTTCCCTTTACAAAAATGGTTGTAAAAGCCAAAGGATCTAATATGAGGGGATAGGCAAGTGCCTATAACCTAGTACATATAAATATGTATATACATGTGTTTTATATGCATATAAAAATATATTTTTAACTATTTTCTGAAAAAGTGAATCTTAAGATTCACAATTCATAATTTTGGCAAACTGATTCACGATTTGACAACATCAAAATGGACCCCAAAAAAAATTTTGCCGCAGGGGCACTGCTGCCCAAACCCCGTCTAGATTCGTCAAGGTATGCACTCCATCTAATCTCAGCAACTTCCCACCCCCCAAAATAAAAACCCTGGCTCTGCCCTTGGGTGTGGCTTTGGCGTTTAGGCAGAAACAAAAGCCAGCTTCTGCTATTAGTTGTGAATTTCTGTTTGGGAACAATATTCAAAAGTGCACTTAGTCGTTTAGATGCCAAAAGGGCAAGGGGGTAATTAAGAAACCCTCATTAAAACCCCAACTCTGCGGCTAACCTGCTTCCGCATCACGTTTGCGCTGAAGCACATACACTCAGCCAAAACATGATTTTGGGACTTTACAGTCCTTGCTAAGATGATTAAGAGGCTAATATATGCGTTGTGGGTCCGAGAAACACGTTTTGTCCAAACATGTGTTTAGGGAAGTGATTCCAAACAGGTTCTTAACACGAACTATGTTCAATCTTTTACACATCTATAGGTTCTAATTTTTTTGCAAATAAGTATTCCCATATCATTGGAACATAATTGTACTCACATGCAAGTAACATATCTACAAACATATATATATATACACATATATAACAGATATACATATGCAAATGCCCTAGAAGCATTTGTTCTTGATTACCATTAATGCAGATGTGGTATGGACACAGCAGAGAAATACTCATCTTCAGAAAGACCATAATAGGAATATGTCAATGCCAAAAAATACATGAAGAAGACAATTTTGGGCCTATAAAAATTAAAAATTAAAAAATCAGATCCTTCACCAACAAAAGAACTGTTTTCCAAAAGTGACGAGAGATTATTTTGTGGTTCAAAAATTCGGAACATTCCATTAGTTCTGCAATCTCTAATGTGGAACTCGGTTATTAAGTTTCAATTTCTACTTGCAAATCTCTGTGTGAAAATCTAGATTCTAATGGAAGTTTCACTATTGGTATCCTAGTTGATCCACCTAAAAATAGCATATACACCGCACTCAAGTAATTTTACATAGGACTTAATTAAATTATTTTAGTGCCCTAATCGTAAAATTACTATCATTTTAGTGAGATGGAATCGACTTTTCTTGTCCACTCAAATTTGAGCGCAAAGCTATCCTATTACATGAATATAAATATGAAGAATGACTTAGTCTGACAACAAAGATGAAACTCATCCCACCATCAATAAAGACATGTACATATATAAATATGACCATGACTTACTTTGACAACAAAGATGAACCTCATCCCACCATCAATGAGCACACTGTCGGATGTTGCGAAAGTGGACAACGGAGATGCATAACGAGGTGACAATGAAAAGATCTCATCATTTTCAGCAAAGTCAAGAACTACTTTTCTGGCACGTCTAAAGTTCAACTCCAAAACTTCTTCAATATAAGGCTGCAAAAGCACCAAAAGTAACTTCGAGAGTTTCAAGCCTTGTGATTCCAATTCAGTGCAGTGGTTAAGACTAGCCTGAACACAAATTGCTGATGCACGTAAAGCAAAAATGGTCTCCGAAGAAGGTGCCTTTTCCTTAACTAACCTTACAAAAGATTCAATTTCGCATTCTGCCCATTGAACAATTCTGTTGGTATAAATGGGATTATCTCCAAACATCAAACCAGATTCTTTGGTTGTTAATGAGATTGAAGAGAATATGAGGTTAGATAATGTAGCTGAATATGTTTCCGGATAACTAGGACACCTTTGAAAAAAAGATTCGATGCTTTTCTGGAGGCGGGACCCATATGATTTTAACAATAGCTGATGTGCCAAAGGACCTTTTCCGAGCTTCAATAAACCAGATAAAGCCTTCTTCAGTTCACGAATACTAATGAAGGGTTGTTTGGTAATTTCAACAAGCTGATCCTCGAGCATTTCCTTTCTTTTTGAAAAAGCAGTCTTGTAAGAAGATGGTTCAGAAGATGAAGTATCAGGCAAGCCTTTTAGCTCCGGACAATGTCTCTCTTCCCTATCTATCATCTCTATTGCTTCTTCCATTTTACGCTCCACGAGAAGAACATCAATATTCTCCAAAGCTACCATCTTGGGATCTTCAGTTACATTTTCTGACAGATCTTCAACGTCACAAATTTGAGGGATTTTCTGATCTTCTATGATACTGCTAGCTCGGGCCCACTCGTCCAAGTCACGGCATACACCACCCATCAAATCCTGCACAAGTATATCCTGAGCAGAGATATGCTTTCGTATTTCATTCAATTCTTGCTCCACCTCCACAACTTCTTCTGATAATCTAGAGTGATCATTACAATCAATATCATACATGTGGCTCAGATAAATATAGTGTAAAATGGATTGTTGCACCCTTGAACTATACACCAGTTTGAATCTGGTCCCTCATTTTTCATTTGTAGCAATCTGGTCCTTCAACTTTAGGCCAATTGCAATGTCAGCCTTCCATCTGAAAAACAGAAACTCAACACATAGAAGGTTGACATTGTAACACGAGGTACCACTTCAAGAGTTTCCGTCACTTTTTTCAACGAAACTTGACATTTTCACCTCAAAATTGTAGAACCCAATTGCTACAACTGAAAGATGAACCCAATTGCTACAACTGAAAGATAAGGGACAAAACTAAAACTCAATCTACACTTCAAGAGTGCAAAATGCATTCTACCCACAAACAACTTAATGAACAAATCAACCAACTACTCCCTTCATCCCATTTTGTGTCCATCTTTCTATTTGGGCCGTCCCAAAACTATTGTACACTTTGAGAATTGAATCATCAATTTTTAGTTACTTTCCACAACAACCCTATCAAACTACCTTTTAAAATAAGTAAGGGCAATTTGGAAAAAAAAAAATGTCTTGTTTATGCCCAAGTGAACAACAATCAGTATGTTCCCTAAAAATTTTGGATTTCTTAAAAGGGACACATAAAATGGGACGGAGGGAGAAACAGAAAAGCTATAATATCCGTTGTGAATATCATCATATATGTTAATTTACCAATTACTCTAAAAGCTTAAGTTGTGGGCACATTTGGTACGCAGGAATGGAATGAAATATGAATGGAAAATAGTCATTCCACGCATTTGTTTGGCTAAATACCCAAGAAGGGAATGACAAATACATTCCACTTTTCGTTTGAACAATCCAATTAATAGGATGAAATTAAATTTAAGCTAAATATAGTACGAATATTCAATATTAGGTGTAAAATGTTTAATATTGTTATAAAAAAATAACAAAATAGTTTTACAAAAAGGAAAAAAAAAATAGTGAAATATTTATATTTATATTTTGTGGAATATTTGGGACTATTTTTTTCTATTTTATCAAATATTGGGTTGAATATTTAAAATCCTCACAGATTTTCTTGAAAATGTGGTTTTCTCAATATTCTTTAGCCTTGATTTTTTAACATTTAATTTTTGGTGAAATAATATTCAATACCAATATTTTTAACGCTCTCCAGTCCAAGTGTCCAACTATTATTTAGTTTATTTCCTAAATATCTTCTAAACATTTACTATTTCACTGAACATACTAAAATATTTAACTTTCTTTTATATTTTTAGTACAATGTTAACATTCATAATCTTCTGAATTTTTTTAATGCTAATAATTTTTAATCCAAAATATTCATTATTGAACAAATTAAGGAAAAAAGTTTAAGATTCTACATCTGTCATCATTCCCTATGTAGCATGGGTATTTCATTTAGGCCCCTGTACCCAGTACGGGTACGCACCGGACACCAACACGCGTTTGACACGCCAAGGTACGTACCCAACACTCCAAAAAAACGTGTCCGCTTGTTTAATTCAACTTTCTGGCAGTGTGTTCGGCTAGGACACTGCACAGATACATGTGGACATGGACATGGCACGGTACAGCACAGTGGCCTTTTTGTAAATGATTTTTGCCCTTTTTTTAGGATGAATCTTTCTTTTCTTGTTTTGGACTTATGGTTTTTATGATTTGGTAGTAATATTGATGATGTAATGATGTTAATTATAACAATCTCGTTATGCTTATGGTCCTTGAGAATGATTTTGTAATAGTCAAACAATCTTGCTATGGATGGATTTGTAATATTGATCTTTAATGGTAAAACAATCTTGTTATAATACATGTGGTACTTGTTATGCCACTCTTGGACTTGATTTTTATTAGGATTATATTATTAAATAAAAAAATAATATTTTATTCTTTGTACCCTAGTCGTACGCGTACCCAACATTTTTAGGAGTTGTCGTACCCTCGTACCCGTATTATGTCGCACACGTGTCCCGAATCCGTACCCGTGCGACACGTCATTCCTACGATAATGGAATGGTCATTCCTTAGGTTTTGACAAGGAATGTCCATTCCTACTTAAGTGGAAGTAGCCATTGCAAAAGGAAAGCTCATACCACTGTTGTACACTTTGAGAATTGAATCATCAATTTTTAGTTACTTTCCACAACAACCGTATCAAACTACCTTTTAAAATAAGTAAGGGCAATTTGGAAAAAAAAAATGTCTTGTTTATGCCCAAGTGAACAACAATCAGTATGTTCCCTAAAAATTTTGGATTTCTTAAAAGGGACACAAAAAATGGGACGGAGGGAGAAACAGAAAAGCTATAAAATGGTTCGAAGTAACGGCCGATACCGAGACGTATCGGTCGAGTTAACTCGGTATCGAGAGGGGCCGATACGAGATATGAGCCGATTCATACTGAGTTAAAAAAAAAATTGACTCGCGATACGTATCGGCCGAAACGACTGAAACGACCGAGTTTCGTACATCTCGGCAACCGTTTCGCGAGATGTTTCGCGATACACCCGATACGAGAGACGAAAAATCAAAACGGGAAGAAAAGTTCAAAAAGCTACTCGAAAACTACCAGATCTCACATGCATATGTCGGATTGGATCTCTCTCTTGAACCTCCTCTCAGATCTACTCTTTTTCTGGGTCAAAAGACTCAAAACTCTCTTGAATCTTCATCCCAAAGCTGCGATCTGACCTCCAAGGCTGCGTCTCCATCTCAATCTCGATCTCTCTCCAAGGATGCGTCATCGATCTCACTCTGTCCAAGGCTGCTGCTTCTTCGATCTCTCCAAAGCTGCGTCAATCTCCATTGCAGGTAACGAGCCTCTTTTCTTTCTTTTTTTTTTTTTGGTTGTGTCGATCTGTGAAGGGGTTTATTTGTAGTGTTAAAGTTGGGAGTTTATTGTGTGTGGCATGTGTTTGTGTGTTATGTTTTTTACCATCTGATTTTTGTGTGTTAGTACAATTTTTTATAATTTCATCAATTACATGGTAAGGGTTAACAGTAAAGGTACCGGCCCCACAGGGTGAGTTATTCTAGTCACAAGTTTTGTTAACCCTAGTGTATTAATTATTGTTTATTTATATATTTTATAAAAAAAATGTTACTGTTGACCCTAACCATGTATTAATTATAGAATCTAGTGTATTAATTAGTTGTATCTTGTATTTGTATATGTAAAATTTTTTGTTTATTTATATATATTTATAAATAAATGTTTATTTAGTTGTATGTGCACTAATTTTTGTTTTTATTCATAAACAAATGTTTATATTTGGTCAAAATGTGTGTGTATATTAATTTATGTTTATTTATTTTAAAAATATTTGTTTAATTAATAATATATAGTTACATAATTAAATTTAATTAAAAAAGTTTACTTATAAAAAAAATCATGTCAATCCTTCTCAATCCCAAAACCCAGATTATGTATCATCAAGCCAGTCGTCTCAACCTGTACCTTCAGAGTATGGTTCAATTTTATTTGGAGGCCTTCAGTTTCCATATCCATATAATGCCTTCAACAATCAAGGGAATAATGATGATGATTTCGAGCCCCCACGACACTCCTTCTGGCACTGATTTTTCTATTGTATGTTACAAAGTTGTATTTTTATTATCATGTTATTATAATGTGTGTATTATGTAGTACTATTGAACAACTTTTATCCACTTATGTGTGTAAAGCTATCAAACACTAGATCGGCAGCGTGTCAATTGAATAATTTGTCATTATATAGTTGGTACATTGTGTATTGTGATAATCTATGAGGCCAATTTTGCTATTCTGATGATTTTAGAATTTTTGGTTATTTTTTCAAATTTTTTTGAGCCTTAAATCTAGCGTATCGTTGCGAATCGCCCGATACCAGGCCGCGACGCGGCGCCCGCGTCGTCACACCGATCGCCGATACCGCGACCTCGAACCATGGGTCATACCAAAATATTGTTTCAAAAGGCGCGCCTCAAGGATCGCCTTTTGACGCCTTGAGGAAAGCCGGCCCAAAAAAGCCTCAGAGTTGTAATTATAAAGCTCTGGTCCTGTAAGGCTTAAGCGTTTTGCAATTAAAACCCTTTCACACTACATACATACACATTCACGTACGAAGCCAAGTAAGGTCTCTCTCTCTCTCTCTCTCTCTCTCTCTCTCTCTCTCTCTCTCCGACAATCTCTGGCATATTTCTGTTTCGTTTTTTTTCTTCTTCCTTTTATACAGGCTGTCATTATTGCCAAAGCAAACTGGCTATGTGCAGTTTGCCACATAGCCATTTTGCTTTGGCAATAGCACTATTGCCAAAGCAATAGTGGTAGCCTTTATATATGTTTACTATTCTCTGCATTTTCTATACAACTCTATGCATTTTACGTTTCTTTTTTTCTCCCTGTTTTAGGGCACTTTTCTTTTTTTAGTTCCCTCTTAAATTTAGCCTTTATTTTCATCTTTTCTAGGTGTTTCCTATTTTTTTGACTTATTTTATTTATTTTTGTTGGAGATACAGTATTATCCACTGGATTTTATGTGATTTGAGATCACGGATTTTTAGGGATATAATTGAGACATGATTGTAATCTTTGATTTTTCATTTTATTCCTTTTTTTTCCTTCCTTTTCTTGCGACTCATCAAGTGTATATATATAGTGGACATCTCAGTGGAATAATATAATAGTAATATCAAATTCTTCTTGGTATCAGAGCAAACACCAAAATCCTAGCCCCTTCGGCCACCACTAAACACTACACCCACCTTCGTCGCACACCACCAGACCACACCACCACCTTTGCCACACATAACCACACCTCCGGTAGCCTTTGCTGTCCCTCCGGCAGCCTTTGCTGTCCCTCCGACAGCAACCCTCCACCTCCGGCGACCCTCTCACAGCCCTCTCTGAGGCCTCTAGAGTCTAGCCTCCTGCAACAAGCCTAGGTGTTGTCGTCTGCCCCTCTGTGGGCATCCTTTGCATCCAAGTGATGCGTCAGAACCTTAGTGCTCTTCTCATCCATCTTTGGGCTACCGATAGTTCTCCGGTGGCCCCTTTTACCTCCTACCGATTTTTCCGGTAGCTGTTGTGATCTATTCACGCTCCGACTTTTCCCGAGAAGCCTTGTGTCTTCCAGATATTCCGGTTCCGATTTTTTCCGGCTATAAAATCAGAACAAGTGGGTTGTACACAATGAATTTCACCGACATTACTTTAACACGAAACAACGCGGGCTACCTTGATATCCCATCCTGAGATCGAATTATGATGAAATTGTTTTTTAAGAAATGGAATGTAACTCATTGCTCCATTTGACCTTGCGTCCTCCAAATGGCCTTTGCTGCTTCTTCCCGTTCTGGTTCAGCCACGCGTCCGGCTGGTTCTGCCATTGTAGAGACAACTCCCATGCCTGCCAATTCAGATCTTCTCCACCTCCAAGCTCATAGCTACAATCTCAGTTGGGGTCTCTTCACCCGCAAGGTTCTCACCCTGGCACCACTCCTACTTCCACTGCTACTTTGGCCACAAGTACTCCTACTACTGCTCTCCATGTTAGGTTTTGGGTTCTGGATTCTAAAGCCAATGATCATATGACTGGTAAGTTGTCGCTTTTCTCGTTTCCAGTTGTTCACATACCTCAATCTATTCGCATTGCTGATGGGTCTACTGTCAATGTTCGGAGTACGGGAAATGTGTGCCCATCTCCTAGCATTACTCTGTCTTCTGGTGTTCATGTCCCTAACGTTTCTTTTAATATTCTCTTTGTTAGTCGTCTTGCAAAGGAATTCAATTGTACGGTCATCTTCTTACCCAATTGTTGCTTCTTGCAGAACCGGATTTCGAAGAAAATTTTTGGCAGGGGACATGAGCGGGATGGACTTTATTACTTTGGTGATCATCCTGGAGAGAGTTTGTCGCCTTCTGGTCTTCATCTAGTCTCCAGGTATCCATTTTGCCTACTCCTGAGTCATCTAGTTTTTCTTTAGTCTTTACATTTGTGGCATTCCCTCTTGGGCCATGCAAACTTCAAATATCTTTTTCAACTTTTTCCGTCATTAAATAAAGTCCGCCAGAAATTTAAATTTATTTGTGTGGTGCGTGAATTATCAAAACATATTCGTTCTAGCTATATTCTTCATATGCATCGTGCACCGTGTGCTATTGATATTATTCATATTGATGTGTGCGGTCCTTCTCATGTTACTACTCTTTCTGAGCATCGTTATTATGTTACATTCATTGATGACTATACTACATACACTTGGGTTAATCTGTTAAAGAAAAATTGGAAGTTTTTACTTTGTTTAACTTCTTGCAAATGATTAAAACCCAAGTCCATACTATTGTTCGTAATCTCCGATCTGACAATGCTAGGGAATATATCTCTAATGAGTTTCGGTCTGAACTAAATAAGCAAGGTATTCTTCAGCAACTCACTTATCCCTACTCTCCTAAACAAAATGGTGTGGCAGAACGCAAAAATGGCTCTATCATGTCTGTGTGGGATGCATGTACCTAAATATATTTGGCATCTGACCATCCTCACTGCCACATATCTTCTGAATCGTACTCCTAGTCAGGTACTACAAGGTAAGGCACCTATGCAAATTCTCCAGCACGAAAACACCCTATTTTCTCTTCTACCTCGTGTTTTAGGTGTACTTGCTTTGTTCAGTGTCGTAGCCCGACCCGCATAAAATTAGATGATAAAGTTATTTGATATATCTTCTTAGGCTACTCTACCAGTCTAAGGGATATCAGTGTTATGATCCGGTCTCGTCATATGTATCACTCCGTTGATGTTATTTTCTTTGAAGATGTTCCATTTTTCGCAGGTTCCAACTCTCCTCAAGAATCCGCTGTTGAGAAAGTCCCAGAGGATTCGAGTTTGCTTCCGCATCTTGTTCCTCTGTTTGAGTCTCCTCCCGGGGCTTCCTCCTCCCTCAGGTTATCACTACAGATCCTACTCAGGTGTACTCTCACTGGTTCTATTGAGCGGTACAAGGCTCGTCATGTAGCTAAGGGGTTCACCCAAATACCGGGCAAGGATTACAATGCTACCTTTGCTCCTGTTGCAAAGTTGACCACAGTTCGTCTTATCATTTCCTTAGCTGCCTCTCATTCGTGGGCCCTTCACCAGATGGATGTCAAGAATGCGTTCTTGAATGGGGATTTACAGGAGAACATCTACGTGGATCCTCCACCGAGTTTTCAGGCTAGGGGGGAGTATTTTGGGAAAGTTTGTCGCTTTCGGAAGTCTCTCTATGGCCTTAAGCAGTCCCCCCGGGCGTTGTTCAATTGCTGTAGTGAGGTTGTTATGTCCTTGGGATTTGTCCGATGTCATTCTGATAACACTTGATTCACTCATCATCGTCTCGATGGTCGCTCTGTTATTATTTTGGTATATGTTGATGACATCATTATTACTGGTGATGATGCTCCTAGTATTACTAAAGTCAAGTAGGCTCTTGGGCAATCTTTTGATATCATCAACTTGGGTCCTCTTCGTTATTTTCTTGGGATTGAGGTTGCATGCTCCTGCCGTGGCATTTCACTTTCTCAACGAAGTATACTATGGATCTTTACAGGATACTGGTATGTGGGGTGTCGACTAGCCTCCACTCCTATGACCCGAACCTCAAGCTTTCTGTTGGGTCCAGGGAACTATTACCTAATGCCTCTGTATACCAACGTCTCGTTGGCCACCTTATTTATCTGACCAACACTTGTCCAGACAACCTATGCAGTGAGTGTTGTGAGTCAGTGAGTGCATGCTCCTCGTACCTCACATCTTGATGGTGTCCATCATATTCGGTACCTTAAGAGTTAAGACCTATCCAGGTCTTGGACTATTTTATTCAGCAGGAGCACAGTCTGGAGTCTCATGTTTCACTGATGCAGACTATGTAGGATCTAAGAATGATAGACTTTCCACTTCCGGTCTCTGTACCTTCTATGGTAACCACCTTCTCTCGTGGAAGGGTAAGGAGCAGGTTGTTGTCACTCGGTCCTCTGCTGAGGATGAGTATCGGGCCATGGCCCAGGGCACATGTGAACTTCTCTGGCTTCATTCCATTTTGAGAGAATTGGGATTTCCAATTTCATAGTTGTCTACTCTATTCTGTGACAATAAGTCGGCGCTTATGCTAGCATCTGACTGTTCTTCATAAACGTACTAAGCATATTAAGTTGGATGTTCATTTCATTAGGGAAAAGGTTCTATCTGGAGTTATTGTTCCTAACTTTGTTCCCTCTAGTGACCAGACAGCTGATATGTTCACCAAGTCTGTTGGTCCTTCTCTTCTGAAGTCATCTCTAGTCAAGCTGGGTCTAGTCGATATCTTCGTTCCAGTTTGAGGGGGAGTGTTAGAGATACAGTATTATCCACGGGATTTTATGTGATTTGGGATCACGGATTTTTAGGGATATAATTGAGATACGATTGTAATCTTTTTATTTTATTTCTTTCCTTTTCTTGCAACTCATCATGTATATATATAGTGGACATCTCAGTGGAATAATATACTCCCTTCGTCCCAATTTGTGAGTCCTGTATTCCATTTTGGGATGTCCCAAAATTAGTGTCCACTCTTCTAATTTGGTATATAATTTTTACTTACTTTCCAAAACTACCCTTCATTAAAATCTACACCAAGACAAAACTAATAAAGTAGTTGCAATGATTAGGGACAATTGTGGAAAGTAGGTGTAGATTCTTCTTGTCCCCTTAACAAGTTGAGTTCCCACAGATGGACTCACAAAATGGGACGGAGGGACTAATAGTTATTTCACCAAATATCAAATTCTCCTATTGTGATTTTTTTTAATTACAAAATTAAATAAACGAAAGGCGTCACCTCATACCTCAAGGTTTAAGCCGCCTCAACGCTTTTGCCTTATAAAACATTGTACCAAACAAAGGAATGGAATGAACTAAAGAATGACTATTCCAAGGTTCGTTTTTCTCTACCAAACATTAGAGAATGGGCCCAACATTGTTCATATAAATATTTCCCTATTAACTTCCCGAAATGACTACCAAGTTGGTATTCTAATAAAAGTAGTTAAGCTCCTGTTTTTATGAATCTATTAAAGGGAAAAATTGATCGACGTTGTTTATAGACAGATTTTTCGAAAAATCTAATTACACCCACCCCTCCACGTAGAAGTTGACTGGAATTGCTCTTTGTTCACAATATCCATCTTGCCAATTTGGGATGTTTCCCAATATTCTCCCATTTTAGGAGTCAATGCAAATAAACTTATATTCCTAAATTGTCCTATTGTATGAATATTTGTCAAAAACTCTCCCAAAAAGTAAAGATAGTGAGTCTTTAAATCATGGCTAAACAACATTTCAGTATCTTGTAGTTTTAGCAAAATTTCACTTTGGGCCCTGTTTTTTTAAAATGCAACATTTTGGTCCGTCAAGCTTCAAAATCGTGTCAACTAGGTACCAAAAACGTTGAAAAAAAAAGAAGGCCCAAAGTGACTTTTTGCAAAGTGAAATTTCGCTAAAACTACAGGGTACTAAAATGTTGTTTAGCCTTAAATCATATAGGGATAGGATCAACTCTCAAGGTGTGGTACTTCCTCTTTATCATTTAATGCATGCCGTCTTCAAAAGTTAGAATTTCTAAAGTGGAGGAATAAATTGGGAAGAATGGACTATAAATTCAAATTGTCTGATCAAACCACCAAGCATGGAAATACATAGTGCTATAAAAGGAACGGTTTATCTTAATAATCCACTCTCATAATAGTCATACTAAGGGCCAATTCGGTTTGGTTGTGACTTTTGCATTCAAGCAAAAGCAGAAGTACAAGCACTAATCACAAGGGCATGATGGGAATTAAGAAAATTTCATTAGAATTGCTTATCTGCTTTACATCATGTTTTGGCTGAAGACCTACTTCAGGCAAAACAGCTTTTGGGGCTCAAAAGTGCTTCCTAAAGTTACTTCAAATAGACTAATAAATGCGTTTTGGCCCCAAAAGCCTATGTGGGCCCCAAAAAAGCATTTGGAAAGTGATTCCAAATAGGCCGTATGACATAGTGATTCCAACTCACATCATTGGACATTTTGGCTGTCATCATAACTCTAGGAGCACCTTACCTAGAATGGCACATGTGAATCATCGTAATGACTTACAAATGCGTAATCCTCAATCCATTATTTATGTTGGACCAACTGGAAAGACAAAGCATTCCCAAGATTTCATCCAAGTTTATGACAAATGTCCTAATTATAAACAAACATTTATAAATCTTGTTCGAATATGATTTTTCACACAAGTTGGAGTCTCCAAAAACTTAGGCGGATTTAGAGAAGGAAAAGAAAGAAGAAAGAAAACATGAAGGAAGGCTAGTTCCCTTGTGTTTTCCTCCATGCTTAAATAACACTAAAAATTTTATAAAGAAATAAAATGAAATAAAAGTTCAAAATGCAATTGTAACATAGGAAAAATAAAGGGAAGTGACATACCAAACTCAAATTTTCTTTTCTATCCTATTTTCCGCACTCCTTTCCTATTAACCAAACAAAGGAATGTGTTTACTTTGGGTTTTCCTTTCTTGTCCCTCACCAAATCCATGAACCCGCTAGAGCCTTAAAAAAACTACGGATGATGTGGCGGTTAAAATACAGGGAAAGGCTACTAGTGAAAAGTTTTGTGAATTACCAGTCTTCAAAGAGCTAACTAAAACATAATTTTTTAACCGAAGGTAATAACAATAATAAGTATATAATATATTATTATAATTTAGATTTATATATATAATATATAGAGAGAGAGAGTGAGGCCATATTAGTTTTTTTCAGTAGAACTTATGACTTATGTCAAGAAAGTAACGGAGGCATCACATTACCTCAGGAAAGCCAAGTTCTTTGAGCGTGTATTGCCACATAAGTTTTCCACCGCATCCTTTAGATCCAAAAGCTCAAAACAGAGCTTTCTGATTCCCTACATAAATAAAGGTGTTTAGCTCATAATTTGAAGTAATAGTACAATAAAAATTCAAATCAGAAATTGCTCCCAAAAAAATTCAGAAAGGCAAGTCCTAGTGTATATTTCTATAACAGAACCGGTTCAACCATCAAATAGTTGACAGACCAGAAAAAATACGGGCATTTTCCATATGCTGGCTTAGCCATGTAAGTACACTATATAGCCGGGAGGCCGAGACATCAAATTTGGTCATCAAGCACTGAAACATCAAGATATACATCATTATACAGGGCTAGGGCGTTGCATTGATCTTCAGAATCCACCTCTTTCAAAAGGATTTGTTATTTATTTGGTAATGATGATTAAATATTTACACCGATTAATCAAATGAAAAATAATTAATTGTTTACATTCATTTATCACCAAATGAAAAATCATCCATATCAAATGAACTCCGTGCCCACACCGGACACATGGATCCTCCACATGTGATATAGCAAAGGCAAAAAGAAGCTCAGAATTGAGAGCAAAGAAGAAATACAACTTTTCGTATGAAGAGATAGATAGAAACCCCCTAATCATATTTTACTTAAGAATATTATGAAGCCATGGAAAGCTCAAAAATCAAAGAAACTTTAAAGAGCAAGTGTAGAAATTACTGTTTTTGGGATTGGAACTCAAAATTAGAGCCAAACAATGCTCTATGCAACAATTTCTTCTCCAAGCAATAGAAAACTAACTCAAAAACTAAAAATACGGCCATTTATACGCCCACTCTAAGACACACTAACCACACACAACACCAAAAGACAAAAAAAAGTACTACTGAAACGGTCTAAAGTACTACACCACATAAAGTACCACTATTAAAGCATAGAGTAATACATCATAAATTATGCAATAACACTCACTCCCAAAAGCCTATGCTGATGGGAGGAATAGGTCACACACTAAATAAGCCCAGAACAACAAAGTACACAGCCGATGTGCGACAAGACTGATTCAGCGGCACTACATCAGGCACCCCCATCTAGATCCTGATGTCCACGTTAGGGGGGACCATATGACATTACCTACAGCCATCAACATGCTAGTACCCCCGTGTCGGCTCTGATACCAAGAAATGTAATAACACTCACTCCCAAAAGCCTAAGTTGATGGGAGGAAGAGGTCACCCACTAAATATGCCTAGAACAACCCACTACACAGCCGATGTGGGACAAGGCCGCCTCAGCAGCACTCCATCAATTATGAATTACGATAACATCACACAATAGAATATTATAGGAAGGTATCGACATACATGTACCAGTTGAGAGTTATTATTTTTCTGCTCCTTCTTATTTATTCCTCTAAGTCTAAGAACTTCTATGTAATTTTTATTTCCATCTATCCAGCTTAATATAAAAGGGGCCTAAAGTTTGGCTAAAATATATTGTCAACATGCTATCAGAGCCATACCAACCACAGCCGCCTAACCCTACCCACCACTACGTGCGTCGGCCACTCCACCACCACTACACCCCAGCCGCAGCCACCATATCACCACCACAGCCCAGACGCAGCCCCAGACACCCTACCCAGCCCAGTCGCAGTCATGGCTGCAGCCACAGCCACAGAACCCTACCAGACCTAACTGATTAGTGGTAAATATTGCATATTCATAGCACGAATTATGGTTAATTATGCATAGATTTGTCCCCAAGTCCCTAGAGTTACACACATTTCAAAAGCATTGCGCTTTTATGATGTTAGCACTAAAATACGTGTAATTACCTTGTTTTACAGCTTGTGGAATGCATGCACATGGAATGGAGTTGAAGGAATAATGCAAGGATAGAATAAGAGAAGTTGGAGATGCTAAATCATCACCTCTAATCGGTCACAGAAACTCAGAAAGCATTCGTTGTTCAAAAGGTGATTCAAATGGAGAAGAACAAAAGTAGCAGCTGATTGAAGGGCATTTTCATCATTGAAGATCACAGATTTTGAAGTTGGTCCAAACATGAAATTGTAGCTCAATGATTTAGCGACGCGTGGCCGCAAACCATGCGTCAATCGGAGGTCTAAGCAAAGAGATATGTCAATTCTCCCATCAGTGCGCGATGTTGTCAACTGTAGTGAAGTATGATGGGTCATGGTCATGTATCATGACCGGTCACGACATCATGATCGATCCTGCATGGGTAGCATGTTCCTTTTCAGCCTAGAATCGCAGAATACGAAGCTCAGCTCATATGTTACCTTTTTTATAGCAGTTTTTCATAGTTTTAGGTTAGGTTAGTTTCTCTTCTCTCTCCTCCACGTTTTCCATAGTTTAAGGCACCGTTTGGATCGTTGGAAAAGCAAGTTTACATTCAAGCTTCAATTCCAATGCTCCAGCTCTTTGTTTTCCAGGTTTTGTTCTTGTTTGATTAATAATTCAGATTATTTTGTGATTGATTAGTATAGTATTCATCATGTTTTCATTGCTTTTGATTGCTAGATTAAATATATCCATGTTAGGCTAGGGTTTTAGTTAGGATTTGTGATAAAACCCTAAAAAACTACTATTATGCAATTGCTATTAACCGGGTAGCCTTGTTTAATCATTGTCGATGATAATATAGATTTCGAATCCATAATTTCATGCTTGACTACTACTAGTATTAGGCATTGTCTTCATTTCTAATTCAATGGTAATCTCTATTTTCATGAAATTGATTATTCAAAGCTATTTTCTTCATCAACTATCATATAATTGATGCACTAAAGTTAATTTGATTAATTAGATTCATGTTAAATAAGCCCAGAACGTAAATTAATCGATTGTATGAATCGGTTTATGATGAATATCATATATTGAACATAGTTATCAATTCCTACATGACATGCACACGAATAGGCTTCCATCGGATTACAAGTTTTGTCATATCCTTGGGCATGATAGTAGACGAGATTAGAGTGGATTCACATAATCCTAACGCCATTATAATTTATTCGTGTAATTTCCACTTTAATTCTGTTTTAAATAATTTAGTTAAATCAATAAATAATTTAATTATGTAAATTAGTTTAGTTAACCCTTTACCCTTCCATCATCTTATATTTTCTCTTCGGAAAGTAAGTAGTAAACACCACAATAATCGATCCTTCCCTTGTGGGATTGACCTAAACCTATCTAGTATTACTTGCACACGATCACCTACACTTGTGTGTTGCACAAGAGCGCACAATAGTTTATTTGTATCACTAGCCGTAGCCATACCCAACCCCAGCCTTACTCGCCGACCCCCTTCCTACAGCCCAGCTGAACCCCACACAAGCCCCAGCAGCCCTTTAACAGTCCATGTTTGCCTAGATCTGCGACAACCTCATTGTTTGACCCGTCTCATTATTTGACCCTTGCACAATTTTGTGTGCGCTATTTTGATCGTCGTTCGCTTTTGTTATTCTTTGGTACCTATATAGACCACTAATCAGCAAAGGTTGAATGTTTTAGCACCTTGTATGGTGCTTCGATTGACGTTGGTGTGTGCATAGAGTCCATGCAAATCGTTCCCAATGTCTCCGTTTCCCCGTGATTGTTGTTTTCTCTTCGCGTACAAGAACTATGACAGAGACTGAGAAACCATCGTCTGAACGTTCGAAAAATGCTTCAGAGTGATAGCATTGTTGCTGCTGCACTAGACAACCCTAACCTGAAGATTACTTCCACCTTGTTCAACGGCCAAAATTATCTGACTTGGTCGCAATCTGTGGCTCTTAACTTGTGGGACCGAGGGAAGATGGGACACCTTGATGGGCATATTCAGGCACCCAACAAGACAGATACTAGCTATGATAAGTGGGAAATTGAGTATTCCGTTATCATGGCTTGGCTAATCCACCCGATGATTCCTGAGATCGGTGAAGACTATTACGGTATGAAGACCGCTCGAGACATCAGGGAGCCAGTTGCTTCTTCCTACTCCCGTAAAAGGAACTATGCTCAAGAGTTTGAATTAACACTGTCGAATGATCGCTCCGAGCAGGGAGACATCACAGTTACCCAATACTTCACGTTTCTTACCACCAGTTGGAACAGGGAGGGCCACCTCCAAGATTATCAACCAGTTTGCCCGACCGATTCTACAGGGTCTTCAAATTCCTTCAAGGACTTCACCCGAACTATTATGTTGTCCGTAGTCGGGTGCTTAGGATGGATAGTCTTCCCTCACTTAAGGAAGCCATTGCCTATGTGCAAAATGAATAGAGTCGTCGTTCCTCTATGCTCTCTCCCGCTCCACCGAGCGCTCCACCTTAGTTTCTATTCCACCGAGAGAGGGGAACAAACAGGTGCATAGCAAGGATTCCCCGACTGAGTCTGTTAATTCTAATAGAAGCAAGCATTTCTGTGATTATTGCCATAGGCCCTATCACACGAGGCAGACTTGTTGGAAGCTCCATGGTCGTCCACCTGGCAGCCGTGGAGGTTGTTCTGGGTACTCCGGAGGCCATGGTGGTAATGCGCATGCTCATCACACTGTTACTGCGAACGTTCCATATCCTGTTTCAACTGATGCTACTCCTTCGTCTGCTATGGGCCCCATTGCCTGCTACTGAGTTTGAGACGCTTAGGAATTTGATAGCCCATTGTGCTCCTCCTGCATCCACAAGTGCCTCATCCTCTTTTTCCCATAGGTAACTTAGTCACATCGGCAAGAGCTTTCCTTTCTCACTGTTCCTTTCCTTGGATTATCGATACAGGTGCATCCAATCATATGTCTCGTTCGTCTGACCTTTTCTCTGATTATAAGCCCTATTCAGGTCAGGACAAAGTTAGCATAGCTGATGGTACCTTCTCCTCAGTTTCAGGGAAAGGTCTAATTCGTGTCACCCCTTCTTTACCTTTAACTTCCGTGTTAAATGTTCCTAGTGTTTCCCACAATTTGTAATCCTTGAGTCCTATTACCCATGACTTAAAGTATAGTGTAACATTCTATCCTTCTCATTGAGCCTTTCGGGATCTTATCACGAGGACGATTGGCAATGGTAGAGAGGAGCACAGTCTTTACATCTTGGATGAAGGGGAGAAGCTCATCACACAGTAGTTTCGCAAAATAAAACCGAAGACTTGGAGCTTTAGCATAGGAGATTAGGCCATCCGTCTTTTTCTTTACTTAGACATATGTTTTCATCTCTTCTTTGTGAGGCTTGTGAATTTGGAAAACATAATAGAGCTTCTTTTGCTCCAATCAATAGTAATATGATGCAGTAAAATGTAGCTACAGTCCGAACCAAGCACCAGAGTCTCCGACAATAACAGGAGTGTTTGACTTGATTGGTAATCACAAGGTTTGATTGTGAGGCACTAATACCAAATGATGCAGAGGAGTCTCGAGAAGAATGAAATCCCAAGTTCATAAAACTAGGATTTGAGGAAGAGAGAATCTAGGCCAAAGTTCTTAAAACTCTATATTAACAAAAGTCAGTAATTATCATCTACCCCCAAGAGCAGTGTTCTAAAAATCCCTAGGAGGTAGGCGGGCCGCGAGAGGAGGCCTAGGGCTTAGGGGCCTAGGCGGAAGCCTAGTATTTTAAAGCAAAATTAATAATACAGAAACCATTCTAATAGACCAATATGAAGAAAGAAAAAAGGTCACATTATCAAATATCAACAATGTAATTTAAATTGATGCTTACCAACAAACTAAGCTTCCAACTCTTCTTCTCCATATTGCTCCAACACTCTCTCTCCATCAGACTCAAACTCATACTCCTCATCACCCTCTTCTTCTGTATCCTCATCAGATACAAAATCGATTTCATGAAGTTCTCGTGAGTCGTGAGTCGTCTTCTCTCTCTCTCTCTCTCTCTCTCTCTCTCTCTCTCTCTCTCTCTTAATCTTGGTAGTCAATTGAATGAACGACTATGGTGTGGTGGCTTAGGGGATTATTAGGGTTTTGCCCTTGTTATTATTTCAAGAAAATCATAATTCCACTCCTAGGCCTCCTGGGCCGGTCTAGGAGGCCCAGGCAGGGCCTTGACCAGGCCTAAATCCCTATGGGATTTTTGCAAGGATTAAGAAAAAATCCAAGCGGTTGGACAAGGCCTAGGAAGATTTTTAGAACACTGCCCAAGAGAGGTTTAAGACCTCTTATTTATAGGCTAGAGTAAGTATTAAGCTAAGTAATTTCAAGTAAATCTAACTATTACAAGGCCGTGGTAAAAAGAAATAACATATAAAGTTAAAATATTAAACTGTAGCTACACTTTACTGCATCATAAAAGTTCAAAACCTTTCGCATTAATTCATACTGATGTTTGTTGTGTCTTTGAAAGGTCATCGGTGGTTTGTTTCTTTTATTGTCTTTGAGAGGTCATCGGTGGTTTGTTTCTTTTATTGATGATTGTTCTCGTACAACTTGGTTATATATGATGAAAGAAAAGTGGAAGTGTTTTCTATTGTTCAAAACTTCCACAAAATGGTGAGTATACAGTTTGGGGATGTGAAAATTTTACTGTCTAATAATGGGGTTGAGTATACTAATTTTGGATTGGGTACATTTTTTTAGTTCCCAGGGAATTATACACCAGACTTTTTGCACTGACACTCCTCAACAGAATGGAGTTGCAGAACGTAAGAATCTTCATCTCTTAGATGTTGCCCGATCCTTGCTTTTCGAAGCTCGTGCCCCTCGTTCCCATTGGGGTGAAGCAATCTTAACAGCTGCCACACACTTAAGAAAAGCGGGAGTGTTTTCTATTTTTCAAAACTTCCACAAAATGGTGAGTATACAGTTTGGGGATGTGAAAATTTTACGGTATGATAATGGTGAGTATATTAATTTTGTTTGGGTACATTTTTTAGTTCCCAGGGGATTATACCGACTTTTTGCACTGACGCTCCTCAACAGAATGGAGTTGCGGAACGTAAGAATCGTTATCTTTTAGATGTTGCCTGATCCTTGCTTTCCAGGCTCATGCCCCTCGTTCCTATTGGGATGAAGCAGTCTTAATAGCTGCTTATCTCATTAATCACCTTTCCACTCGTGTGTTAAATAAGAAAACACCGCTTGAGGTCCTTTCTCATCCTTCCATCTCATCTTCTATTCCTCGTCGTGTCTTTGGATGTGTATGTTTTGTTCCTAATCATGTTCCTACCCATGGGAAGTCGGATCCTCGCTCTCTTAAATGTGTGTTTGTCGGTTACTTTCCTACACAGAAAGGTTATAAATGTTATCATCCTCCATCCTGAAAATGGTTTGTCTATGGATGTCACCTTTCACGAGTCTCAGTCCTACTTTCTTGATCCTCAGCTATCTCTTCGGAGGAGTAGAGGTATATGGAAGAGATAACTGTGTTGCCTATGATGGTTGAGATAGAAACAGAGAGAGTTGAGGAGAGGAGGCCTGAAAAAGAGAGAGTTGAGGAGCCGAAGGAGAAGGATCTGTTGGTCGATTCCAAGGGAACATGGAGTAAAAAGGAGACCAAAGAGGCTATTGTTGCTCCTCCACTCCCACTTCCATTCTCTCTAAGTGATGAAGATTCAGGTAATTCTGATATACCCCTTCTTGAACCTGATGATTTAGATGTTCCTATTGTTGTTCGTAAGGGTGTTAGTGTTGAGAGATGTTTTATTATTTTAGCCTTACTATTGGTTTTATGCTTTTCCCTTCTTTAAGGGTACTCTTGTAATTATAATATTTGATTATTGTTTAATAAAATGAGAGAGAGTCACGTTAATGCTCTCTAGGCTTTCCTGGAAACTCACAAGTTATGTCTTGTACTCAACATCCTATATCATATTTTGTGTCGTACTCACACTTGTCTCCTTCCTACAAGCCTTTCTTTCCAAAAATCTCCTCTATTTGTGTTCCTACATGTCCAGGATGCTCTTACGGATTCCAAGTGGAACATGCAATGGTTGAAGAGATGCAAGCTCTTCATAAGAGTGGCACTTGGAGTTGACAACGTTACCTGAAGGGAAAAGAACTGTGGGATGCAAGTGGGTGTACACCATGAAGCAACACGACTGATGTTCTATTGAGCGGAATATAGCTCGTTTAGTGGCAAAAGGCTTTACTCAGACCTATGGTGTGGACTACCAGGAACCTTTGCACCAATTGCAAAAATGAACTCAGTCCGGATTCTTCTTTCCCTTACAGCTAATCAGGAGTGACCTCTTCACCAGTTTGATGTGAAGGATGCTTTTTTGCATGGTCATTTGGAGGAGGAAGTCAATATGGACATTCATCCGGGCTTTAAGGACTCCAAAACAGAGGGGAATGTGTAGACTGAGAAAATCCCTATATGGCCTTAAGCAGTCTCCAAGGGCATGGTTTGAAAGATTTACCCAGGCAAGATATGTCTTCAAACAAAGTCATGTTGATCACACATTGTTCATCAAAAATTCATCAGTGGGTAAGACTACTGCTCTTATTGTATATGTTGATGACATTATGCTTACAGGATATGACTTGGAGGAAATGGAGCAGTTGAAGGGGCATATGGCCAGTGAATTCGAGATAAAGGACTTGGGAGCGTTATCCAAACATGGGATATTTATTTCCCAAAGGAAATATGTTCTTGATCTATTGACTGAGACTAGAATGCTTGGAAGCAGAGCGTGTGATACTCCGATAGAACCAAATCAGAAGCTTAATGATGATAGCAGTGGAGATATGGTTGATACGGGGAGATATCAAAGATTAGTGGGTAAGCTCGTATATCTGTCTCATACTCATCCCAATATTACTTTCGATGTTAGTGTCGCCAGCCAATTCATGCACTGTTCTCAGGAGTCACATCTCGAGGCTGTATTTCGAATTCGGTACTTGAAATCCTCTCCTGGAAACATGGTTCGAAGTATCGCCCGATATCGAGTCGTATCGGCCGAGTCAACTCGGTTTTGGTGTGTCCGATACATGTCATCTCGGTGATACCGAGACGAGTCAAAAAAATTCTTGGAAAAGGGAAGAATGGTACCAAATGGTCCAGATCTGAATCTTGCATGCATCGTCGAGGGTTTTCTCTCTCTTTTGAGCCACATCTTTCTAGATTTAAAGCACCGGAGCTGTGTATTGCTGTTAAGTGTCAGTGTGTGTGTGTGTGTGTGTGTGTCGATGTGAGTCTGTGTGTGTGTAAGTCTACATCTCTTCCTCTTCTTCTTCTCCTTCTCGTTCTCTGTCTGCTCTCTCTCTCTCTCTCTCTCTCTCTCTCTCTCTCTCTCTCTCTCTCTCTCCTGATCTAAGAATGACCCATCTGATCTCTTCTCTTTAGGTTAGTTTTTTTATTTTTAAATCCTTTAGTTTTGTGTATTTAAAGCTTTTACCCGTAGTAATTTTCTGACATTTCAAAATAAACCCCAACTTATCGCACACTTTAGTATATTAAGACTTTCACCCCAAAAGTATTAAAACATGTTTCAAAATAACCCCTATGTGTTGACAAAGTCATCAATTGTGCAAGAAACTTGTGTAAAAAAAAATATTTAACATGTTTAGTTATTTATTAAAAAATTGTTTACTTATTTGTTTAAAATGTTTACTTATTTATTAAAAAAGTGTTTGTTTATAAAAAAAAATGTTTACTTATTTGTTTAAAATGTGTATGTGTAATAAAAAATTGTTTAAAATGTTTACTTATTTGTTTCAAATGTGTATGTGTAATAAAAAATTGTTAAAACAGTAGATCGGTAGCGTGTGAATTGAATAATTTGTGAATTTATAATTGGTACATTGGGTATTGTGACAATCTATTATGCCAATTTTGCTATTCTTATTAGTTTAGAATTTTTTATGATTTTTTCATATTTTTTTGAACCTTTAATCTAGCATTTCGTTGCGTATCACCCGAAACCAGGCTAATACCGTGACCCCAAGTCATCACAACGGAGTCCGATACCGCGACCTCGAACCATGCGTGGAAAGGGCTTGTTTTTTTCTAGACATGATCACTTTAGGGTGGAAGCCTATATTGATGCAGACTGGCTGGTTCTATCACTAATAGGAGGTCCACTTCTGGATATTGCACCTTTGTGGGAGGTGATGATGTCAAAATTTGGTAAGAGTAAAGTAAAGCAGATTAAAGAGAGAAAGAGAGAAAGACTATTTTTTGTATGTGGTTCGGCCCTGTTAATGAAGGTACCTACGTCCACAGGTGTGTCTGAGCACGTTCACTAGCAGATCACCGGCGGGCCTGGTGAGCCAACAAAGACTGGTGGCACTACCAGTAATACCGGCCGGGTGTATGCATATAATGGTGAATTATAGAGGTGCTGTGTAGACTAAAGAGTTGGCCACCCCTTCAATGGGGGGTGAGAGGTCTCTTTTATAGATGTAAGAGACCTACTCGTACATGGATAAGGAAATATAATCCTATTGATATAGATTGACATTAATTATGGGGATTTCCTAATTGGATTAGGAAATAGTGTGCACTTTCCATTAGTCTTCTAGCTTGAGTAGGAAACTGCCCGTAATGCTCAGGATCACGCCTGTGGACCCGGATGAGCTGTTCCCGTGGCGGGATGTGCATGTGCGGTTTTCCCGACCTGCTGGCCAGGTCGTGAATGAACTGCTCGGGATGATGAGTAGACTAAACCGCTCGAGCTGATGCTTCTGAGGAGTTGTGCATGATTTGCCCGGGGCATGGACTAGCTACTGATTTGAACCTCTCGGTCATAAGATAGAGCCAATTTTGGGTGTATTAGCTGCCCCCCATTTCCAAGATTGGCCAGATGCTATATCGGGGCAAGTTTGGAATTCAGTTTGATGTTACTTGCCGCTGTCTGAGTGCTTGTGGAAGCTGCCTCGGGGCTTCTAAGCTTGGTGAGTCCTCGGAAACTGGCTGAGAGTTGAGACCCAGCCTAGCTCGGGACCTTTAAGTGCTCGGGAACTGACCGGGAGTTGAGACCCGGTCTAATTTGGAGTCTTTGAGTGCTCGGGAAGTGACCGAGAGTTGAGACTCAGCCTACTTCGGAGTCTTTTTTGCTTGAGTTAGCTCCCAGGATGGTTATCTTTTGCCCGTAAACCTTCGTCAAGGCTGTGGGTAGAAGGATTTTACCATGTTGGAAAAGCCAACCTAAAGCGTATTGCTCTAGGGTCCTTTTTTATGGTAACTCCCCAGGATGGTTGTCTTCCGCCCGACCAGCCTTCGTCAAGACTGTTGGCAGAAGAGCTTGACCATATTGGTGGAGCCGACCTAAATCACGTTGCTTTAGGGTCCTTTTGCTCCTCTATCGTCGGCCAACCTAAGAGATTTTAGTCACCTCTATCGTTGGTCTGGACCTAAGTGGAATTAATGCCTCTGAGTACTGTATGTGCTCGGGTTGTCCAAGATTTTGACTTGGTTATCCGCGAGGCCTGTAAATACCCGGTGTGATTACCTGTTTAGTTCACTACGCCATCTTGCCCCCACGCTTTCGCTAAGACGAGGGTCTTACAGAGGCTATGATCTGTAGGTAACCGACCTGGAACATGGTGGTTACAGGGTCTTTTGAAGCTTGCCATCATCAGCCACCTAGGGGGTTTGCCCCCATCGTCGGTTGGACCTAAGCGAAGCCGGTGCCTTGGGCGTGACCCCAAGGTCTTTAGTGCTTGGGTTCGGAGCCCGAGGTCTTTTGAGTGCCTGGGTTCGGAGCCCGAGGTTTTTTTAGATGCCTCGGGGTTAGGCCCGAGGTCTTTGTATGCCTCGGGGTTAGGCCCGAGGACTTTGGAAGGGCTCTCTGACAATTGGCGGAGCCTCATGTGGTGATCAGGCAAATGCCACTGTAGTCGGGCTCATCTAGACCGATGGAGATAGGAGGTCGGATCAGGATCGTCGGGCTCCAGATTTCTCTGTGTTGGAGGCAAAGTCGGAACTGCTTGATCCTGACCGATGTGAACTGGAGGTCGTGTCAGGGCGGCCGGACTCAGACCACTGTGAACCGGAGGTCGTGTTGGGGCTGCCGGACTCCGACCGCTGTGAACTGGAGGTCTGGTCGGGGCTACCTGACCCGGACTGCAGTGAACTGGAAGAACTGTCTGAACTCCCGGGCTGATCTCGCTTTCGCTTGCTTCTGGTAGACTCGTTGCTTTCTTGCCCGGGGTCTTTGATCTTTAGAAATTCGTCAGTGTCGATATATTTTACAACCCTCTCTGCAAGTTCGACCAAGGTTACCGGTCGGTTTCTGTGGAACGACGCGGCGCACTTGGTGTGTTGAACTCCCGAGCAGAAGGCTATGATGGCAATTGTCTCGTTCAGATTGCAGATTTGGAGCTTCTGTTGGTTGAACTGGTCGGTGAACTCCTTGAGGGACTCATTATTCCGTTGTCTGACCGTCAGTAGCTGCATGTCTGGCTTTGGCCGCTCATGCATACCGGCGAACTGGTTGATGAACTGCTTGCTGAGTTGTTTGAAACTACAGACCGATCGGGGCTCCAAAGAGTAGAACCACTGCATGGCCGGGCCCTTCAAAGTGCTGGGGAAGGCTAGGCAGTGTAGCTCATCGGAATTGGTGGCTAGGGCCATCTGAGCCTTATAAGTCCGGACGTGGTCGACCGGGCTTCCCAAGCCGTTGTAAGGATCCAGGCGAGGCTGCTTGAATTTGCGCGGGATGGAGAATCTCGTGATCTGGCTGGAGAACGGTGACTCTGTCTCGATATTGGCTTGATTCTGAGCACGACTTTGACCAAGCTTTTTGGCCACTCCGTCGATCTGCTTCCGTAAATCCTTGATTCGGGCTTCCATCCCTTCCCGACCGGTATCTGAGGAACTGGTCGGGTTGGTGGAAGAGGTTTCTTCTTCATGGCGGGGTGCTGTCCTCTGGGATCGGGCTCGGCTATGACCTCGGGTAACCGTTCGCCCAGGGATGACTCGGCTCTTAACCGAGTGACCCAGGACTGATTCCCGGGCCATATGCTCCTGCATTTCCTCTCGGGCAGCATGCCCACTGTTGACGTCTTTGGCATCCTCAACACGGGACGGGATGGCTCGGGCACGTTGTCTGGTCAAGATTAGTTCCCGACTGTACGCAACGTTCCCGGGTCGTTTCCCGGCCACTAGAGGACTGCTTTGCTGGGCTAGCAAGGCTTCGATCTATTGCTGGATTTGACGTTGGCCCTCCAGAAGTTGTGTGAGGGTCGCGGTGATTTGCTCAGATGTCATGACTGCCGCAGCCGTTGCCGGGGCCGGAGGAACATCCCGGTCGGACTGCTGGTCAGCCTTCTTACTCTTCTTCGGTGGCATGACGATCAGTTAAGAAATTTGTTGATGAGAAGACTTGTCGTTTCCCACAGACGGCGCCAAACTGATGATGTCAAGATTTGGTAAGAGTAAAGTAAAGCAGATTAAAGAGAGAAAGACTATTTTTTGTATGTGGTTCGGCCCTGTTAATGAAGGTACCTACGTCCACAGGTGTGTCTGAGCACGTTCACTAGCAGATCACCGGCGGGCCTGGTGAACCAACAAAGACGGGTGGCACTACCAGTAATACCGGCCGGGTGTATGCATATAATGGTGAATTATAGAGGTGCTGTGTAGACTAAAGAGTTGGCCGCCCCTTCAATGGGGGGTGAGAGGTCTCTTTTATAGATGTAAGAGACCTACTCGTACATAGATAAGGAAATATAATCCTATTGATATAGATTGACATTAATTATGGGGATTTCCTAATTGGATTAGGAAATAGTGTGCACTTTCCATTAGTCTTCTAGCTTGAGTAGGAAACTGCCCGTAATGCTCAGGATCACGCCTGTGGACCCGGATGAGCTGTTCCCGCGGCGGGATGTGCATGTGCGGTTTTCCCGGCCTGCTGGCCGGGTCGTGAATGAACCGCTCGGGATGATAAGTAGACTAAACCGCTCGGGCTGATGCTTCTGAGGAGTTGTGCATGATTTGCCCGGGGCATAGACTAGCTACTGATTTGAACCGCTCGGTCATAAGATAGAGCCAATTTTGGGTGTATCAGGAGGTAACCTTTTTACTTGGCGTAGTGAAAAGCAAAATGTTGTGGCAAGGTCTAGTGCAGAAGCTGAGTTTAGGGCCTATGGCTCAAGGTATTTGTGAGCTCTTATGAATTAAATCATGGTTGAAGGACCTGAGATTAAATTGACAGATTGTATGAGACTATATTGTGATAATAATTCTGTAATCAATGTTGCTCATAATCCAGTTCAGCACGGGCAGACTAAACATTTGGAGATTGATTGGCACTTCATTAAGGAAAATCTTATTAGTGGTACTATCTGCACTCCGTTTGTGAAGACTAATGATCAACTTGCTGATATTCTTACCAAGGGGATTGGTGATTGGAAGTCGACCATATCATTCTATTTTGGACAAGCTGAACATGAAAGATATATTCGTATCAGCTTGAGGGGGAGTGTTTGAGAGTTATTATTTTTATGTTCCTTTTTATTTATTCCTTAGCCTAAGGACTTCTGTGTAATTTTTATTTTCAACTATCTGACTTAATATAAAAGGGGTCTAACTAATTGTTAGCCCTATGTTTAGCTATATTATATTGTCAACAGTACCAAACTTTTGAACATTTCAAGCCGAGTCCCCATATCCATTAGATTTGGAGCATAGCAAGGTCAAACACCTAGCCCACCTTATATGCATATCGTAGTCCATGCAACATAGAAAAGATTTAGGTTTGATAACAACAACAAAACGATGAAATAAAGCACAACAAATAATCTAGATATGTATCATTTTGAATTAACTGAAAAGGCCATGATCCAAGCACTATTTTTTTGTTTTTTTGGTTTGTATTTCTTTTTGGATGTGTGTGTATATAAGGAAGGGGATGGGAAATAAGTTGGATGATCATGGCATAAATTTTGAATTTCTTACATGAAAAGGCAAGCAAAATTTGTGTCTAAATGCCCATTAATGCTTCAAAAGGCACAGGCACAAATCTCGGTATTAGCATATCCAAATGCACGAGGATAAAGCTCAATACAAAATGCTTCCTCAATTGTGCCAATAGAAAATGATAAAAACAAGATTAGGTTCTAAGTTGGAAATCCTCATTATATGTAACATGGACTACTTGCAGACTTCGACTACGAGTGATGCCATGTGTAGATGCTTTAAAATTTCACAATTTAGGACACAAGGCGCAGCTAAGGAGTCCAAAAAATGAACATGGCTACTCAACGGAAAGACAACTAAGACGTAAGGTGCAAGTGAGACTTAAAAATATTGATGCACCTCATAAGATTATATATTCGTTGAGGTTGTTTTAGAATTATAAATAAATTTGGGGAACACAAAAACATGTTTCTTAAATATATATATATATATATATATATAAAGCTCAGAGGGTATACGTGCAAATAAGCAAAACATGGTATATTATAGAGACAGAATAATTATAGGTATTCAAGAATGATCGTCTCACTTTGAACTTAGCCCCAAGAGAAGCCCTAGGCAACCTTCAACAACCACACCACACTCCCGTGAGGAATGCCGATGAGGTTTTTAGACTCTGATGACGTCAACTCTAAAAGGTAAATATGCTTATATTTTTCCTCTTCTTCTTCCTTTTCCTCCTCCCTTCTTCATCTTTTTCTTAACATACTTAAACCAAGATACCAACACCAATGTCCTAAGAAGCACATACACGGGACACAAACATGTTACGGTGACACCACAACTTCTGAAAAACTAGGCCACAAATAAGACAAGTACGCATCAAAATGAGAAACACATACTAATATCTATCATTATGCTTGAGAGGAAATCATATGATCTACAATTCCTAATATGCCTAATACCTTTATTTCCAAAAGGTCTAGTTATTTCTAATTCTAAAAATCCTGCTTTTACTTCATTACTCTAAGGCTTAGTTTGGCCCCCATTTTGGTGCTTCTCCTTTTTCAAAGCACAATTTTATGTTAATTCATTTGGTAACTAGTTTATGAGCTTTGCAAAAATTGAACATTTGTCTTTTTGGGGGGGAGCTTTTAAAAGCTCTAGAATGGAGCTTTTAAAAGCTTCAAGGTTGCTTTTTGGTTTCATGATGTTTTTTTGAAGAGTAATGTGTCACTTGTATAAAATTATCAAACAACTTAGTACTAAATTTCATAAGCTCCTTTTAAAAAACCAAGTGGGGGCCCAACTAAGCCTAAGTATTCTCAATTCATAAAAGCCTTAATATGATTCAATAGACCCTATTTAATCCTACTTCCAAATAGCCAAATTATGAGTTCAAAGAACCTAATTATCCTTGTCATTAAGAGGCACTACTCCTACATCAATTTCCAACCTTTCAACAATATCACACTTGGTATCCCCAATGTGTATGTCATGTGTCCTACAAGTCCAAATAAGTGGGATTTTCTTAACATATAGCTGGTACCAATGACTCCCATTGTAAATTGGTTTGCAAATTTTATGAATTAGGAATTGTTAGACTCGGCTTATTGATAAAATACATAATAATCTGTATCATGTACTCCATTTCAAAAAGAAACACATGTACACAATTTAAAATGAACACAATAACATTTTCTCACAAGTTTCATGTAATATCAAGGCTCAAAATGTTGAAAGTTTTCCACGTATAATTTCGAAGTTCAAAAATATGGATCGTGTATAGTATTAAGTCATGAATCCTATCGGGTTGTATGAAACTCCAATATGAATCAAATATTGAATCGACTAATTTTAACAACCATGGTGGGTACAACCACATATGGAAGGTCAGAGTTGCATAGAATAGACGGCTGATCTTTCATTTCTCTTCCATGGAAAACCAATCATTCTTGTATCGTTGGGACCATTACCATTCACATGCATCTAGTGTATGTGCATTCGGAAGAAGTGGGACTCGCTTATATACTGTGGGTCCCACTATTCATAGGTGGCAATGTGGTGGATGGTAAGGAATAGTACTGAATAACATTAGCTTGTCTGAAAGTCAACTGTATAGCGTAGCCACATATACGCATTAGAAAAAAAGTGAGGACACAACTTCTCTTCTAAGAAAAACCAAAAAACTTAAATAACCAATGATTGATATGACCAGCAAAAATGTTATAATTTCCAGTCCAAATCAAAAATTGTGGCAGTAAAATTTGAAAACTTGATCGTCCAAGGTATGGTCACCACATCATGATCAAGTGACAAACCACCACTATCACTAGCACTACAACCAACAATGTCACAGTCAAAAGCACCAATATCTTACACACATTTCTTGCTCTACTTCTATTCATTTTTTTACCAACCAATCCCCAGATTCCTTAAATTTTCACCTTTCCAGAAAAATAATAGAAACTTGGGGAAGGACAATAAAACATTTGGTTATCTTAAAGCTTGTGCTTCAGACTTAAAGATTACTCCTATGAGCTATGAAATCTCTGTTCAAAGATTTGGTTCGCGAAAGTTCGGGCAACTAAAATCTGTTATAATAGTCCAAATAACAAATTATAGATATCACCATTGGACATAACTTGGAAATCTACTCACAAAACTAACACTTCCCATTGATATAACTCAAAAAGAGTAAATCACACATACACTTGCTATGAAACACTGATTAGGAATTGCAGAAACCCATATCATCAATTACCATTTACCACAAAATAGATAAGTAACCTACAATGCCACCCATAGAGACCTACATTTTTTATAGGCTAAAGACAGAAACTGAAAGCTATGAATTTACCATATAAAACTAACTCAAAATACAACAATCCCTTCTTCTTCGAAAGAAATCAAACTTCAAATAGAGAAAGCCCAGATCAAAAGAAAGAAATATTACTGAAGGAGAGGGAAACAAAACAATTTTCAAAAAAGGGTTCAAGTTTAAAAATGAGTTATTTCAACGGAAATGAGGAAAAACAACATTGGGGAAACCCCATTTGATTGCTAAAAACACATAGGAAAACACAGAAGTCCTGTGAAATTTCTGTTTAGACATTCGGTTCTTCATAGTTCAGGCAACTCATATCTGATATAAAATTCCAAGTAACAGGTCATCAGTATCACCATTAGAGGCAAGAACTCGGAAATCTATTCACAAATGGCAACATTTCTTCTAACGACAGCCCATACAAGAACCACATACTACATATACACTTGGCATAGAACACTAACTTGGAATATTGAAGAAACCCAGATCAGGAATTACCGCAAAATAGATAAGAACCTTAAATGGCACGCCTAGCGACCAATATTCCTCATAAAATGACCCCAAACAAAAGATTTCAAACCAAGAGTATAGATAGATAGATAGAAAAAAAAAGAAAGCTATAAATTACTTTGTAAAACTAAATTGAAATACAACAATCCCTTATTCCAAAGGAATCAAGATTCAAATAGGGAAGAAAGCCAGATTGGGAAAAGAAAAAAAAAAGGGAATTTTAGGGAAAGCCCATTTGATTTCTAATCTAATAATATACACAGGAGAAGAAAGAGAAAAGACGTGGAATTTTCCTAGGCTTTCTGGGCAACCAAACAGAAAAGGTAAGAAAATGGAACGAGGGTACCTTCTCAGTCTTGGACTGGTAGATGGTGTCGATCTTGGATTGTGGGGTCACAGATTCGATTGCTGGGAAGTCGTCGTCCTCTTCACTGCTCTCCATTATGTCAGTAGCTGTAGTATGGGCTCTCTCTCTTTCTTGCTGTTGCTCAGAGTCTATTTGTTTCAGCTTCGACTGTAACAAAAAAGAGTCGGCGCTTGGAGAGCATGGGGTTGTATTTTACTTGTTCTTCTGTGACTGCGACTTCTGAGCTGTCCTTGCAAAAACAACCCAAATTCAGCTGCGTTAATTTGAATTTTTTATCCAAAGCGTCAACAGTGGGGTAAAATTTTTCTTACCCATCACTGTTTTAACTTATTTCTCAAATTTATCACTTTTCTAGAATTCGCGACTTCAATTAGCGATTTCAGGCCAAATCAAGTCCAGACTGAAATCGCTAATTGAAATAGCGACTTTATTAGAAATCGCTACTTGAAGTAGCGACTTCATCAGCAGCTAAAATCCCAGCAGTCTGTCCATTGCAGCAGCTCCCTGCTATATAACCAACATATTTATATTTTCAGAATTGAACCACCAAGCATTATTAATCCAACATAATTAATCCAATTACAATGTGTATTTGTAAAAAATGAGAGAGAGAGAGTGGGAGAGAGATAGAGAGATAGGTGCGAGAGAGTGGGAGTGGGAGTAGGAAAGATAGAGAGTGCGAGAGAGTGGGAGTGGGAGAGAGATAGAGAGATAAGTGCAAGAGAGTGGGAGAGATAGGTGCGAGAGAGTGGGAGAGAGATAGAGAGTGCGAGAGAGGGGGAGAGATAGAGAGAGAGTGGGACAGATAGAGAGATAGAGAGAGAGTGAGGGGGTGAGAGATAGAGAGAGTGGGAGATAGATAGAGATAGAGTGAGAGAGAGTGAGGGGGAGAGAGATATAGATGTATAGAATAAAAAAAATTTATATATATACAAATGTGTAATTATTTGTTTATAATACATCAAAAAACAAAGGTGTAATTATTTGTGGATCCTATGGACTATCTTTGTTTATAATGTGTCCCACACCACGGAACCCTCTTCGTTCTCTTAGGCCTACCCTCTGCCTGTGGTGGATCCTCCACTAGTAGAACCTCCTCACGTGGTTGGATGACCTGCGATACCCCTCTCCCTCTGCGGCCATGACGACCTCTACCCCTAGCGTAAACTGAACGTATCGGAGGTCGTCGCTGAGACTCGGCCTGTATCAAACCCTCATCCGGTGTCTCTGCCATGGGGGTATCATGTCCAGTCGTCTCTCTCGCCTCCACATGCATCTCCTCCGCCCCTACCTGCGTCAAACTCTCCACCATCATCACCATCGCCTCGAACTGTGAATCTGTATGTGGTAGCGGGATCGACGATGACGACGGTGCATCTGTACATGTGTACTGTGGGATGGAGAAGTCACGGATCGGAGATATACGGAACTGAGAGCCCCCTGGAGTGAAAGGCCTATAAACGTCGTCCATATCATCATATGCATACACAGTAGGACCCTGATCATCTGGTGTATGTGGCTCAGACTCAGAGTGTGTAGATGGGTCTGTCTGCTCTTGAGACTGAGATTGAGGCTGAGTATGATGATGCGTCTGAGGATGAGGATGAGGCTGTGGCTGTGGCTGAGGATGCGTTTGAAGCTGAGGCTGAGGCTCTGAGACGCGGGGCACGAATACTGTGGAAGATGGAACACCCCCGTCTAAACGTCGGTCCTCATGAACAACCTGTAATGAATGCTCACTAATAGTACGAATCTCCTCCAATGCCGCCATAACCTTTGGAGGGACGGAATGAGGGCCGCCTGCTGCTAAACTAGCCAACACCGAACGTGCAACCTCATACACACGAGTCACACCATCCTCCTGAAAAATAAATGAAAAGTTTAATTAAGTATTCCACATTTTATGCCAAGTGCAGGATGAAAATTTTATATGTTGTACGATAAGTAAAACATCTCACCAGAACGCCGCGAATCGAACCGACTGGCTGGAAGCCAACAGTCGGTGGATCTCTAACTGGTCCAATCAGTCTACGTGTAATGCGGCTATACCATCTCATATATGGGTCTGAGGCAAGCATCTGAGCTGCATCTGGAATACCTACCATAACATGTTGTAGCCGATGGTCCCAGAGCTCTACATACTCCCTATGGAAGTGACTCCAGTCGGTATTCGCATGACCACGTCGATCAATGCGATGTAATGTCCTCATAGTGTTACATGGCTCTGGGACTACCTGCCTCATCCCAAACTGTCTCATCACTCTGTCGGGATGATGCCACTCAACAATGGCGTACATGATCAACGGACATCTGGTCATCCATGTGCCCTGCCCAGCTTGATAGTACGGAGGTAACGAAGCGACAAGCTCAGCACTGTACGGCTGCCAAATCATCTATGAAAAATATATAAAAAATTAGCAACTTGAACAATAATGCAAATGGCAGTTTAACTCTGCACATTATTTACCTGCTCGGGCCTCATCTGATCCAACTGGTCCCGAAAGTGACGCTGGACATGAGTAGGCACATCCCGAACTGAGAATCGGGTCAACCACCTAAAGTAATGACAAAATTGTTAGCACTTAAATGAATGTACGAGTAATGAATACAAATAATGTATAAAACACTGTAAGTATACCTACAACCCAATGGACCATCCTCTGGTACAGCTGCTGGTAAGGGGACTGGTTGGATATGGGTCAATCTCTCCCATGCCCAAAGCTGCGATTGATAATAATTGAGTTAAGTTATTTATGATAGACTGAACAATCGTAAAATATGCATAATTCACAGAATTTACATAACACATAACCTGTAAAAGTATAAGCGGGCCGGATATCTCAACAGTGGTACGATGAACTGCAGCACACAACTCACGGTATAGATATGCCAATGCTGCACTGCCCCAGCTATAGCCAGCATCAAAGTGTCGTAGATGTGGTAGATATATGAGGCTGATTTTGTTCCCAGACGTGTCTGGGAACAACGACCCTCCTATCAACATCATACAATAACATCGAGCCATCTGCTGAATAGTGGCGTCGTCGGCATGCTGAGCGATCTGGGGAGTGAAATGGTCCCGTATCGTAGTCAGTCGCAGTGAAGATCCTGAGATAGTGGCTAAGGGGCGTGAAACCGAGCAACTCCTGACATAGCGCCTGCCACTGCTCCTTGGAGCGTGACACATCAATACCGGTAACTACATGGCCATTGACCGGTAGGCCCAATATAATGCTGACGTCCTGCAGCGTGATCGTGGTCTCGCCGACAGGTAGGTGAAACGTGTATGTCTCAACACGCCACCTCTCAACTAGGGCAGTGATCAAACCCCAATCATACTGTATAAATCCGAGTCGATATGTGCCGTAGAACCCGATCTGTCTGATGTAATCTAATATGCGCTGATCTGGATCCGGACCTCGTCGTAAAACAGCCTCAGAGCGCCGGCAGTAAAGCTGACTCAAGATCTCACCATCCCAAATGGCGGATGTCCGATGTGCGTCCTGTAATGTCAGTACTGAGTGATCCTCAGGTCCAGGATGTACATCCATGGTAAGCAAGCTGTTCAAACATGATGGTTAGTCAACAAAATCACTAGTAAATGTAATGAAGCTACAACATGATACTAAACAAGAGTTAAATATGTTAAATTATGTTGTGTAAAAAAACTTAAAGTAGTGACTTGTCGCGTCAACTGCTGGGCGTCAGATCCGGTGACTTGTCGCATCAACTGCTGTGCGTCAGACCCAGTGACTTGTCGCATCAACTAGAATGTTGTCAGAAGCAGTGACTTGTCGCGTCAACTGCTGGGCATTGCATGGTCTATATATACTGTGGTTTTGATATTCAATGTGATATCCCAAGCATTCCTACTTGTCCTTCTTCTTCTTTACTGCATTGTTTTTTAGTATGGCAAATAAGTATACACCTACGTACCACCCACATTTTTTTGAAAAAAGGATACTGAGTAATGAAGAGAAGGGTGTTCTACTAGAAGCACTCATGGATTTTGCTACTCCGGAATGGAAACATGAAGATGGTTCATTTAAATATGTTGCTTTCGAAGCTTTGCAGACTGTCTTTGCTGCGACAATCCCTGGATGTGATCTTCCAGATGATGCCATTGCGACTCAGGTTTGGAGCTGGCAGAAGGAACATGAACTCCTTCAGGAGTTGTTAACGATGAGAGGTGTTTGTTTTACTGAACAAAGGTTGCTAGAAGTTCTTGACCAGACTTGGTATGAATGGTGTGCTAAGGTTAGAACCAAAACCTCTCATCGCTTCCATTTCAATGGTTATGATGATATGTATCTTATGAAAATTGTTTTCATGAATTACACGTGTAGAAAAGCTATGACAGTACTGCAACATCGTTGAGGTACTATGCACACTACCGCTATCATAGATGTTGTTATATCTTTAAACCGCTATCGGTCACAGGCTCGACAAAAGAAAGTGGTGTGAGCCCGTCAAATGTTGCCAACTCATCTGGAAATGAAGCGAGGAACAACACTGAGGAAATTCTTCGGAGGTTGAAGCGTTGACCGCACAATTGTTGTTTACTAGGATGTTTGTATTAGTTATCTTTGTGGTTTGTTTACTAAGGAGTTTGTTTACAAAGTTTGTACTAGTTAACTACGCAGTTTGTAGTGGATATACAAGGACTTTTTACTAAATAAAGTTTTCATTTCCAATTGAACATTACATAGTCACAACAAGTAAGTACATATTACAAAGCACATCGCTCAAACACAACACTGAAAATTATACTGCATTAGATGGCCCAGCTTGACTGCGTTGTTGGGGGCATCGTCTCCTATCATGGCCTTGTTGATGGCATAATCCACATTAATAAGTAGCCCTTACCTCGAAGCATAGCAGGATTGTGCACAACTGTAGGACCAGAAGGTGGGTTCCAGTAATCTTTGTGATGGATTGGGAAAAACTGGGGTGCCCAACACTGGTTGTACGAGTCAATTGTGTAACATTGATGAATAAAATTTTGATATGAAGATCTAAACTTAGCTAGAACTGCCAATGCGTGAGTACATGGCATTTTATATATATCCCATTTTCCACAACTGCAAGTCCTATTAGATATGTTCACAATCTGACTAGAACCCGATGATCCCCCTTTGTTGACCTGCACGTACCCGTGCCCGGAATGAAAAATCTCGAGGTTGTACCTACCAATCTTGCCTTCTGATTTCAACAATCTGCACATTGCTCTTGGGGTGAAGGTAAAACCTTCCCTGATGGCTGTCTCAGCAAGTTCACGTCGCTCGCTAGAGTACTTAACAACACGAAAAAAGATCATTTCAACACAAGCGGTGATAGGAAGATGCCTAGATTTCTTGAGTACACCATTAAACACCTCTGAGATGTTGGTTGTTCGCATACCGTACTGTCGTCCCCCGTCGTGGGCAATGGTCCATTTTTGGGCGGGAATTGCATCAAGATACTCCCACGCCTTTGGATCAACCTTCTTAATCTCTTCCATGAACCCATTAAATTTACGGACTTGGTGGGTACTCCCAGCATTCCACACAAGTTTCTTTAGGTATGCCATTTTAAACTTTGTGGCAAAATTACTCTGCACATGCCGGAGGCAATAGCGATGATACCCATCGGGCTCATGAAACCCTACATCATGCTCATTCACCGCAGAAAGGATGCCCCTATGTCGATCGGATATTAAACAAATGCCTTCTCTGCCAGGCACAACGTAGTCCCTTAGCAATTTCAGAAACCACGTTCATGTTTCAGCTTTCTTCTCGTCAACGATGGCAAATGTTAAAGGAAAATTTTGATCGTTTGCGTCTGTTCCCATATCGATTAGTAATTTGCCCTTATATTTCCCATACAAGAATGTGGCGTCGATACTTATGACGGGGCGATAGTGTTTGAACCCATCAATGGACGCCTTAAACGCCCAAAATACTCTTTCGAAGTTCTTTACAGTCGCACTACCACCGTTCACATAGAACCATTCAACAACCGTTCCAGGATTATACTGTTGAATTGCAGCCATGAACTTGGGCAATTCTGTGTATGATGTACACCAATCCCCAAATATCATTCCAATGGCTTTCTGTTTCGCATTCCACGCCTTCTTGTATGAGACAGTGTACAAATACTTATCTTTCACCTTTTGTAATAGCACATCGATGTTAATAGATGCGTCCTCCTTAATCATTGGCATTATGTCCCTAGCCACTAGCCGAGCATTTAGATTTCTATGACCAAGGTTCATCGTAGGGGACATACAAGTGTGGCTTTGCTCAACCTTTATGACTTCAAACATCCCGTGTCGTTCCAACCTTGCCCGTAGTTGCCACTTGCAACCTTGTGACGCCAATTGACATTTCAACGACCAACGATCCGGACTGGTTTGATCTACCGTGTACCATCTATGTGTTCTTATTGAGTACAACTCCACAAATCTCTGAAGTTCATCTTTGGTTTTGAACATCATACCCTTCACCAATTCGTCTCGATCTGGATTCCATTGCCTACCCTCAATGTTTAAAGCATAACATGCCTCTCCAGTATGGATGCCCAAGTCAAACGATGTAAAAGTTGATGAACGAGGCTCATACAAAGCATTTTCAGGATTTATTTGGGCAGTCGGCTCAATATCTTCGATAACATCGTCTTCCTCATCCCCCCCAGTATACTCGTCTGCATGCACATCTTTTTCATCCGAGTTTTCCGGTGTCAAGTTGGTGTCCATCCCTCTGTGTGCCCAATCATCACCATATCCGCAATCATCTGAATCGAACTGCACATGATTTGGCCGTTCTGAAACAATGTCTTGCATCGGACTCCTGTATTCAGTCTGACTATTTTGCAATGCATTTGAGCAATCCACGTGTTGTGTAGACGTGGACGGCAATAACCCCTGTACAAACGGGTTTGAGCTTTCGGCTTCTGGTGTCAATAGAGAAGTGTACGGCCCAATCCAATCATCTAATGTTTGATGGGCCTCGGGAAGATTCTCTGTCTCGACATATAGATCCATAGAGTTTATAGCTGAATTGGTAGATGCTGTTTCTAGTATTACTTGCATACTTTCATCATCATTTACTTCAAACGGTATAAACTTGGAAACCTGATATCCAAGAACCGACGGAAACCTACAAGTGAACTTCAAACGAACACTATTCTGATGAACCCCTATTTTCATGCAGACGTTTCTAACAAGTTCAGTGTATTGAGCGTCTGTTCTCAGGCGAATGAAACTTCGACAGTTACTATCATAGTATAGACCATCCGCTCCGATGCACATGTCCCCCCCCCCAATACAGCATTATAGTCACAACACTAGCCATTTTAATACCTTCACATTTACAAATTCAAGTGTAAGTAATCAATGGTCCATCGCGTCATTAAGAATTGTACTTTTCTATTGAGAAAGAATTCCTACTACCCATTGCTCTTATCGGATATTCGTTGAGCACCAAAAGAATTTTTTAGTGTAGGGTCATTATGTAATTTTCACAAAACAGGGGATTTCAGTCTGGATTCGGATTGCTAACAAAATATTCGGATTTGGATTCGGGTTCGGATTTTCTTATCGAATATTTTCTGTCGGATTTGGATCGGATCGGATCCAAATCCGATCCGTTTACAGGCCTATCTGTGTGTGTGTGTATGTGTATCTGTGTGTGTGTATATGTATATGTATGAGTCTGTGTGTGTATGTGTATGTGTATGTGTCTCTGTGAGTATGTGTCTGTGTGAGTATGTGTCTGTGTGTGTATGTGTATGTGTATGTGTCTGTGTCTGTGTGAGTATGTGTCTGTGTGTGTATGTGTATGTGTATATGTATCTGTGTGTATATATATACACACATTGTGTGTGTCTATGAGTGTGTGTATGTGTATCTGTGTGTGTGTGTGTGTCTATAGAGAGAGAGAGAGAGAGAGAGAGAGAGAGGCACCTAAGAGAGAGAGATCACACCTGAGAGAGAGAGATCACTGAGAGAGAGATCGAGATCGCAGAGAGAGGGCTGAGAGAGAGAGAGAGAGATCACAGAGATAGAGAGAGAGCAGATCTGGACTGTGAGGGAAGAAGAAGAAGATGTGGCGGGTTAACCCACTTTAAATGAAATCGCTACTTGAAATAGCAGTTTCTACTTTAAATGAATTCGCTACTTCAAGTAGCGATTTCTAATAAAGTCGCTATTTCAAATAGCGATTTCAGTTTGGACTTGATTTGGCCTGAAATCGCTAGTTGAAGTCGCGAGTTCTAGAAAAGTGATGGGTTTGGGAAATACGTTAAAACAGTGACGGGTCAGGGAAATATTACCCCACTGTTGAAGCTTTGGGTAAAAAATTCGCGTTAATTTGGGCATTTAAGTAAAAAAAAATTTAAATTTTTACTATTTATTCCAGGGCCGGTAGGCCATAGTTCTGGGCGTTGAATCATAATAGGATAGATCATGTTTTTTTTTTCCAAAGGTTTCTATGATTTTTGGTGGATGAAAATAACCACTTGTTTAATAATTATATTACACATATGTTACCTTAACTCAAAATTTAAGGAAGTTAATTATTATTTGTTTTCCAAACTTTATATTGTCATAAATTCTAAACAACAAAATATTTTTTCAAAAAAATTATATGTTCATAATCTACAAAACAAGATCCATAGTGTAGACACCCAATTTTGACCACACTGATAGGATATAGGGTGGACAACGTCTTGGAGGATTCGATGATGAAAAATACCCCGTGGAAGGTACTGGATTCTACACAATCGAAAGATCGAACTTCGGAAAGTGACTTCAAGCTCATAAAAGCCCTTTTCCATGGATAAATCCCGGTTTTGTCAAAATCGTCTCTCAAATTCATATTCTCCCAGGGTTATATGAACATTAAGTGTTCTAAACGCAGTATTCTAGATATCCAGAGATTCAGTTTTAAAGAAAAGTTTGAAATCGACGCACATTTGAAAGCAATTTTGAAAAAGACGCTGTTTGATTTCAAAAAGACGACGAAAGTTCCGGAGGACTTTCGGGCTTCAATTGGACTTCAATTCTCATTTCAAAACCTCCTGGAATATTTTTATACTGAAATTCAACCCGACAGCTTTCCAACGGTATGTAAACGGACGATTACAGACACCAAAAAGCATTTTTACAAAAACCAGGAAAAGTAGTACACATAATTTTTTAAACAGGACATGTGGGTGACCAGAGGAGCTAGAAAAGGAAGTGGCGGTTTTGGGTTAGGGGTGGTAGGTCCCACCATAACCGCCACCTACATATCTTGTTCTCCACCGAGCTTTTTGAGTTCCAGACCCTTCTAGAAGCCTCCCACTTCGAGGAAATTGCGTTTAGGCACCGAAGTGGCAATTTTAACCCTTTGAAAATCATGTTTTAACCCTGTAACTTAAGAGCTAAGTCTTCAAAACTCTATATAAGATCTCATGCATCTCATATAAGATCATCTTAAATCATCTAAGTAGTATCTTGGATCATCTAAGGAGTATCTTGAGAGTACACTTGAGATATCTTGAGAGAAGCTTTGAATATACAAGCAAGTACATTTTGAATATACTTTCTATTAAGAGAGAATTCTAGAGAGAGAATTATGAATTGAAGTTTAGAAAATTAATCTTAGGGTAATTAGATCATGATTTGAACATCAATTGTCTCCTTCAACTTCCATGGACGAATGCTTGAAAAGCTTGAAGAACACTTAAAGAAGAAGATCTTCAATTCAATTTTGGTTATATAATTGAGAATCCTCCAAGAGGTAAACACTATAATTCATCTCTAATTCCTATTTTGTATATATAGATCTATAAGATTTGGATCTAGCTTAGTCTTATTTTATTTGTTAGAACACTCATCTTCTTCATCTCTTGTTCTTCACACACTCACATGGCTAGATCCAAGTCTCTTTTGATTTTCATTGATAATTCATGATTAGGGATTGATTTTCATTTTTTGTTTGTCAATTTTGATTTCATTCTTCAATTTTAGTTTAGATTCATGCATACATGATTATATATATGTATCTATTTTGAAGTCTATGTTGGTTTAGAAGTATGATCTATGAGAGGGATGATTCCTATGTTCATACCCATCTCTTGATTATTTCTATTACCTAGAATTCCTATTGAAATTCATCTCCAATAGGATATTTGTAAGTCCCTTTGATCCATGATCTAAAGTTCTTCATAGAACTTGAGGGCTAAATTGATTGGAAATCATGCTAGTCAAGTAGATCTATGAGTTTAATCTCTCAAAATAAGCTTCAACCATCACATAAGATGTTTTCCTCACACTTTAAAATGAACAAGATAAAATTCAGCAAAACAGATTGGTTTTGTCCATAAGATTTGGTCCATCAAAACCCATAGTTTGATGGATTTCAAATTTTCTGGGTAAACTTTGATGAATTAGCTTTCATCCGGTCCGTTTTGAGAGCGTTTAGGATTCATATGCTATTTTTAGAAATTGTGGAGAAATTGGTTGACAGATTTGAACATAGTCTCTTTATGCTTGAATTTCAGAAAATCTATAATAGTTATCGATGTTCCGCTTTTTGGGGATGATTCCTAACTCATGTATCTATATGCCAATGTAAAATCGTGAACATGCGATCGAGTAAGATCATTTTCTAAGCGTTTGAAGTTGATTTTACTATTCTAGAGTTTTCTAAAGTTTAATTACAATTATGATTATGTATACAAAATGGTCATACCTTGATCACTCAACAACAATTGATGAATAAAACTTGGTTTAGAAATCATCTAGGATAATTTGATAAGAGATCAAGAGCTTATATCTATTTGATTAACATGATTCATGAATTTCTATTATGCTTCTATTATTTTTTGCATTCTTTTGTCACAAATTTCCAGAATAACAGAGTCTGTTTAAAACACTTTTTCAGAAACCTTAAGATCATGACATATCCATGGAATTATTTTTGTCATAAACTACAATGAAATAGCTTTCTTTTGACACCAAATAGAGCTTCACATAATTTTTGTAGAATTAATTATGATTTTTTACAAGAACAGTGGACAGTCCTGATCCACTGTTCCTAAAACTCTTATTTCTCTCACTTCAAAAATGGTAAAGAGGTTCTACTTTTTGAAGAAGTTCCCTAAGACATGTATATAACTTTCTATAAAAAGGGTTTTAACCCAGCTTATGTTTAAGACCACTTTTGATAGGATTCATTAGAGGTTGCTGAATCTGAAAATTTGATTGATGACATTTTCCACTTGCTTTTCATGCATGTCATATGTTTGCTTGTGTTTTTGCAATGCTTGGGTATTCTTTGGTGTTTAGTGCAGAGAATTGAATGCCATGGATCCGGACTTCGATTTGTGGGTTTGCCTCATCTACATGTGGCTTAGTGCCCATGTATTGTATACCTTCTCTTAGAATTTTTTTAGGTTTACAATTTTGTTTTCAACGACACATTTTCTTTAGGATAGTCTCCGTTTATATGATTATTTGTTAGAGACATCTTACCTAGGATTGTTGCATGATTTCATTACACGTTTCCATTCTTTTGCTTTTGCGACTCCGCTTGAGTCAACCCAATGCAAGTCTTCTTGTTCCCTTTTGCATATCATGACATGTTTTCTTTATTTTGCATCGGTCCCGGGCGGGACTAGCCACTATAAGTATGCCTCTCTCTTGTATTGCATTTGCATCCAACTTCTACTCAATTTAATCTCTTAACATGATTTTCCTTAGATGTTCCCTTTTGACATGTGTATATTATGTAGTATGTTTGAGGAAACCACATCAATTATGAATTAAGAATAAGGATATTTGAATCAAGGCCTACCATTCGGTAGGGCGAGGAGGGGGTGCTTTTGTTAGGAAACTGCGTTCCCAGAATCCATTGACAGCGCGTATAAGTTGGTACTACAAAAAAAAATTACGTGAAAACTACAATAATCCTACAAGGGAGGAACTAGGGTTACCTTAAACTGCTAAAACGGATTGTTGTAGTAGACGAATCGAGAACACGGGCTCGATAATAGCTCACAATCTTCTACCGTATTCCTTTGCTGCCAGAATATCGAATTGAGTGTGGGATCCTTCGAAATCCTTTATGTTTCTGCTCTCTCTTTTCTATTCCAAGTTATAATACTCTTGATGGAAAACGCAAACTGAGGAGAGAGCCAAAGCAGCATATATATAGGCTACGATAGGAACCATAAGAAGTCAATAAGGAATAAGCTTCCTTATGGAATTAGGAAACCCTAATTCGAATTGAATCAGATTCCTATTTCCATAAATTATAATTCATACCACTAAAGAATTATAATTGCACTCCTACCCTTATCTCAAAAATATATTTCGAGCTCCATGTTATTAAATGCTTATTATCTCCCCATGTTAAGATTACAGATATCCATTAATTAAATATAATTACTCACAATCATATTTAATTAATCTCTTAAAATTCCTTGAGATCCTCTGCTTAACTTATCTGATAAGTCGGATACAAAATCTACCTGCAGGGTTTGACATAATCAAAACTTATAAGCTTTCTCAAGGGGATATCATCAATCCCAAAATTGAGACATAGATTCCATCATTAATTTATATCCACCACACAATTAATATTGTCACTCAATCCAATGAGATATTGACCCATTTAAGGATCTGACCATTTTAGGGATCAAAGTGTAAATATCAAATGTACGTGTCCATAAAATAACTTAGGATTTAGAGCATAAGCACTCATAATAGTCATGAGATATTAATTATCTTATAAGTCAGTATAAAGATAATTACCCCAAGTCGGTCATGCTTAATACACAAAATGTACCAGCATGGTGAGTTGAAACTATACCGTTTCCCGCAGTCAAGACAAACCTACTACAACACCATCGGTATGCTGTAGTCCTACCGATGGTGTGTCCAATCCATCTAAGACTGTAAACCAAAATCTTACATTCTACAAGATCCGATGGTCTGATCTTCCCTGTGCAAGCCGAACTCTACACACCGAACCACCTACTATGTAAAGTGAAAGACACACATGCATAATATTAAATAAACAATATAATACAAATATTACCCACACAGATTCTCATAAAAAATGGATTAACTGATTTTATTAAATGAATAATAAATCAACTACATAAAGCATGGCTTTTAGTATATATCCCTAACAATCTCCCACTTAGACTCAAAGCCATGATGCGACACACCTCACTCCTATCCCTTCTATATGACTGTCAAAAGTCTTGGCTGGTAATCTCTTGGTGAAAGGATCTGCCAAGTTATTTGCTGATGCTATCTTGGTCACTTCAACATCACCTCTTTGCACGATCTCTCGTATCAGGTGATACTTACGCTCAATGTGTTTTCCCTTCTTCTGAGCCCTTGGTTCCTTTGATTGTGTAACCGCTCCGCTATTATCGCAATAAAGGGTAATAGCCGATTGTACTGCAGGTACTACTCTTAGATCCATAAGAAAGTTTCTAAGCCAAACGGCCTCCTTAGCGGCTTCTGAAGCAGCCACATACTCGGCTTCCATGGTAGAATCAGCAATACATGACTGCTTGATACTCCTCCAATTAATGGCTCCACCTCCTAGGGTAAACACATATCCTGAGGTAGACTTTCTAGAATCCCTATCTGACATGAAATCAGAATCTGTGTACCTAATGGGTACAAGATTGTCTGCTTGGTAAACTAACATATAGTCTCGAGTCCTTTTCAGGTACTTGAGAATATTTTTTACTGCAGTCCAATGTTCTTGCCCTGGATTAGATTGATATCTACTAACCATGCCAACAGCAAAGCAGATGTCAGGTCTAGTACATAGCATAGCATACATTAGGCTTCATACTGCCGAGGCATAAGGAACTGCCTTCATCTTCTCTATCTCATCAGGTGTCTTAGGACACTGATCCTTAGATAAAGTAATTCCGTGTCTGAAGGGAAGGAATCCCTTCTTGGAATCTTGCATGCTAAACCTTGCAAGAATATTGTCAATATAAGTGCCTTGTGACAAGCCCAACATCCTATTCTTGCGATCTCGTATAAGCTTGATCCCTAGGATGTGACCGGCTATTCCCAAGTCCTTCATATCGAATTGACTGGACAATCATACCCTTACAAAAGATAATACCCCCACATCGTTTCCGATTAGCAAGATATCATCCACATATAGTACTAAGAACACCACCACTCTTCCATCATGTTTCTTGTACACACAAGATTCATCCGCACATTGATCAAAACCAAAAGACTTGATTGCTTGATCAAAGCGGATATTCTAAGACCTAGATGCATGCTTAAGTCCATAAATGGACTTCTTAAGCTTGCACAACATGTGTTCTTGGCCCTTCGCAGTGAACCCGTCTGGTTGCATCATATAGATGCACTCGTCAAGATTCCCATTTAGAAATGATGTCTTGACATCCATTTGCCAAATTTCATAATCGAAATGTGTAGCAATGGATAAGAGAATCCGGATAGACTTTAGCATGGCCACCGGCGAAAAGGTTTCCTCATAATCGATTCCCTCTTTTTGAGTGAACCCTTTCGCAACAAGCCTTGCTTTAAAGGTTTCCACCTTACCGTCTGCTCCTCTCTTCTTCTTATAGATCCACGTACATCCAATGGGTTTTTATTTCATTGGGTGGTTCTACAAGATCCCAGACTTGATTGGAGTACATGGACTCCATTTCAGACTTTATAGCCTTTTGCCAAAGATCTGCATCTTTATCTTGGAGTGCTTCATTGTAGTTACAGGGATCGATACCTTGTTCATCAGGGACCCAGTCATAAGACTCTCCCTAGAACATATACCGGTCAGGTTGAATAATAACCCTCCCACTACGACAAGGCACAACCCGTGTCTGTGTATCACTGATATTCTGTTGTGAAGATTCTGAACCTAATACACCATTATCTGCACGTTGTACTGGTTCATGAACCTGCGTGTTAATGGTTGGTTCGGGGTCTACACGAGTTTCGATAATCCTCCCACTACGACGCGGTAATGGAATATCGATAACTCTGTCTTGTGATGTTTCTTCTCGTACCGATGGTATCGAAGAAGTATGTGTCGGTGTCTCTCCTCTCATTTCCTCTAGAACAATACGGCTTCTGGGCTTATGGTCCATAACATTGTCCTCTTCTAAGAATGTGGCATTGGTGCTAACAATAACCTTCTGATCCTTAGGACTATAAAACAGACCACCTTTAGTTCCTCTTGGATACCCAACAAAGAAACATACTTCTGTTCTTTATTCCAACTTTTCTGCGTTCCCTTTCAGCACATGTGCTAGACTACCCCAGATCTGAACATGCCGCAGACTAGGCTTTCGCCCAGTCCACAATTCCGTGGGAGTAGTAGGTACTGACTTAGATGGTACCAAGTTTAGAATGTATGTAGCTGCCTCTAATGCGTGTCCCCAAAAGGAAATTGGTAAATCCGAGTAACTCATCATAGATCTTACCATATCCATGAGAGTCGTGTTCCTTCTTTCTGCTACACCGTTCTGCTGAGGCATACGGGGTGCAGACAATTGGGATGTAATCCCTTGCTCCAATAAGTATTCTCTAAACTCTCCCAAGAGGTACTCTCCACCACGATCAGATCGTAGTGTCTTGATACATTTACCTAGACGCTTCTCCATTTCAGCCTTGAAGTCTTTGAATTTCTTTAAGCATTCAGACTTACGCCGCATCAAATAAATGTACCCATACCTTGAGTAATTATCGATGAATGTGACAAAGTACTCAAATCCCCCTCTTGCTTGGACAGTCATAGGACCACACAAATCAGAGTGAACCAGTTCCAACGGCTCTTTTGCTCTATAGCCCTTGGCCGAGAATGGCCTCTTGGTCATTTTACCTTCCAAGCAGGATTCACAAACTGGAAGTGCCTCGACTTCCAATGAGCCTAATGGCCCATTTTGAACCAGTCTTTGAATCCTTTTCAAATTAATATGACCAAGGCGTAAGTGCCAAAGATGCATTTGGTTCATCCTCGAAGGTTCTTTTATCTTAAATGACAAACTATTTGTGTTATTCAATTCATTAAGTTGCAGTATATGAGAGATATGATTTATAATATAAAGATCATCCACCAATTGACCAAAACAAATAAAACGTTTATTTTCTTTAATAACTACTACTTTATTAAAATGACTTGAATATCCATTCTTTACTAAACTAGAAACTAAAACTAAATTCCTTCTAATAGAATGTACATAAAAGCAATTTCTTAATATTAAAATCCTATCTCTACCAAAACTAAGATGTAGATCTCCTACTGCAACTGCTGCTACTCTCGTAGCATTTCCCATATATAGATAAATCTCTCCATCACTGAGCTGCCTGGTTCCTTGGAACCCCTGCAAAGAATTGCATACATGATCAGTGGCTCCCGTATCTACACACCAGGTACCGGTAGATCGGACCGCTAAACACGATTCAAAAACTAGTAAATGAGATTTACCTTGATTGTTCTGTCTGGCGAGATAAACTGTACATTGCTTCTTCCAGTGTCCTGGCTGCTTGCAAACAAAACATTTGCCTTTAGGCTTTCCCGGTTGTCCTCGTGGCCTTTGGATTGGCGGAGGACCCGCGACCTTCTTTTGAGCCTTTTTCATTTTCTTCTTGCCTTTCGGCTTTGAAGTAGAACATTTCTCAAACACAAGAGCACTCCCTGACTTTCTGTTGAGACCCTCAGCTGCCTGGAGTTCTTTAAGCAGCTCCGCCAAAGTGTATTTAAATTTATTCATGTTGTAATTGAGGCAGAATTGCTTAAAAGACTCTGGTAGTGACTAGAGTACGATATCGACCTGGGTTTCCCCGTCGATTGTAGCTCCAAGGATCTCTAGTTCATTAAGAAGAGATATCATCTTAAGAACATGATCCCTTACAGGCGTCCCCTTAGCCATGGTTGTGTTCATCAAGTATTTCATGGCAACCTGCCTAGTAGCACGACTTTGATCCCCGAACATCTCTCGCAGGCTCTCGATCATGTCATAGGCGCTGGCCAATGACTGATGCTGATGTTGCAGCACATTTGACATGGATGCCAAAATGTAACACCAGGCCATCTCATCAGCCTTGACCCATTTATTGTGAGCCTGGGTTTCCTCGGCAGTTGCCCCCTCACTAGGTTGCTCAGGACATTCTTGAGTAAGCACAAACTTGTACTCTTCAGCAGTTAACACAATATCCAAATTCCTTTTCCAGTCTATATAGTTTGGTCTAGTAGGTTTGTTTTCTTTAAGTATAACAGCGAGTGGATTGAAGGAACCCATTTAAAAGCCTGAGAATCATATAATGTAAATAATTACATTTAGGCAAACAATTACTATGGATTTGAGTTGAAAATATTGGTTCCCTCTACCATATTTGAAAATAATCCGCCAGCAACCTGATACACCGTGATAGTATGACTCGATGGGAAGCCATATACTATCCATCATTTGTTCAGATAGGCAATTGCCTTTTAATTTTACTATCCAGGCAATGTACCTTGCCGAGTAAAATTAAACTGCTGACTTGCTTTGATCCTATAAATAACAACAGTGACTCAGATGGAGAGGATATTATTATTTATAGCTAAGTGTATACCATCACTTAATTTTAGGTCAAGAGTTCTGTGAGGAACACCTCTGATGGAGAGGTGACCCACACCAACAATCACCCAAGACATTCTCTTAAAGAAGTTTGTACTGATGATTCCATGATCGACTACATCCGATGGGGAGGATGACACTAGAGCCATCACACAAAATTAATCATATCATCTACAAACCAGTGATGGAGACCATGGGATTTATACTTGATAATTTCCCTCTCCCACTTAGAATTTTAAAAAAATTTGAGGGTTATAATTTTTTTAGAAAAACTTTTAATTTAATTAATAAAAAATAATAGAATAGGTTCTGTTTGCATTCTGCTCACTTCAATCGACTGCATCGGGCCTTCAGTCGACTGCCCCTCCCTGTTTGATAGCCTGACATATCTCCACTAAAATAGCCATAACTCCCTCTACAAAAATTGGATTTGCGATCCGTTTGATGTTTTGGAAACTAGATTCAAATATCTTTCCAATCATATAAAATTCAACATTTAATTATTTTCCAATTGGTTGGGGAATCGCTTTAAAGATGACCTACTTAAAATTTATTTCCAAAACTTTAACTTTTAGAATTTGTTTGAGCCCCTATGAGTGTGAGATCAAGATGCCTTACAATGATGGTCCTAGACTTCAACCAAGGATGAAATATCTTCAAGTCTTCAAGCTTGATCCTTGTTGAGCTCCTTGTAATCTTGATCTACATCAATTAAATCTCATGCACACAAAGATGTTAAAACATTGATACAATATTAATACATGAGATTATATATGAGCATAAAAATGACTATGATAATAACAAAGAATGAATCAATATGAATCATGTAATTATCATAGCATATTTGACATCATTAAAATATAATTAAATATGCCTTAATATACCTTAAGGCTAACAATCTCCCCTTTTTTGATGATGGCAAACAACCAATGAAGGATATGTCAATACAAGCACATTTGGTCATTTTCATATTATCATTCATAATGGATATCATATGTTAAAGAACATGAATGATAACTACCCAAACACATCTAACAACATGTGAGAAAATGAATACATGAAAGTGCTCCCCTAAGTATGTGCAATGATAAAAGATACCAAATGAAATGAAAAGAGAGCATATTCTCCCAAAAGATACCAATAATAAAGTTGGAGAACTCAAGTAAACATATCATGGAGGCAATAAAATACCAAAAGTAACTAAAGTGAGCGTAATATCATGATACCAACAAATTAAGCCAACTAAAATGAACATAGTAATATGTTCCCCCTCAACATATGCATATATGAATGAATACTAATTATGGGAACAACATTATGCATTATCTCCTTAGGAGGATGAAATAGCTATGAACATCAAAACAAAATAACTTAATAAATCAAACAAGATTAGCATGCTATCAAAATCAAGAGAAATATCGAAACAAGTTAATCTAACCTACTCCTACTAGGCTTAAGATGAGAGATTTAACCATTGTCCAAGCGCTTCTTGGATGCAACAGTTGCCGAGTAGGTAGGAGAGGATCCCTTCACAACCCAAACCATGTTAACTTTCTTTCGAAATAAACATTTATAATTAACATGCCCCTTTTTCATGCAATAATGACAAGTTACATGAGGAAGGGTCTCATTTGAGATTGATTCCTTTACAAAGAATTTCTTGTGAGGAATTTGAGAATTTGAAGTAGAGGATGTGGACTTTACAAAGAAGCTTTTGTACTTCTTTTCCTTATATGTGGGATTAAATCCCAAACCGGCCTTATCAAAAACACATTTTTGTTTTCCCAAAAGCATATTCAAATTTTGTTCACCTTGGGTAAACTTGGCCAAAGTTTTTGTCAAATCATCCACCTCCTTTCTCAATTCAACCTTTTCCTTTTCAATAAGTTCACTTGAAGGTTGATTGGTTGAAACAAGCTTTTCTTTTCTCAAAATTTCATTTTGAGATTTTAACTCATCTAATTGCTTTTTCAACTCCAAATTTTCTTTTTCAAGCTCATTTGAAGATTGTGCTCTAAAAACATGTTTTTCACTTTCAATCTTCAAAGATTCATTTTGGGATTTCAAAATATTTAACTCATTTGAAAGTTTGGAAAAATTCTTTTTAAGAGTTATATATTTAGATCCCATATTCTCCAACTCCTCATGTAACTCCTCAAATGCACATTGAAGTTCATCATAATTAGCGGATGGGTTGGAGTTTACCTCTTTTACCTTATTTTCATGGGCGGCTTCTTGGTCACTTGACTCGTCCTCGGAAGCATCATTATCCGAATCGCTCCAAGTGCCCCCTTTTGTCATTTTCTCATTCTCCTCTTCTTTTTCATTGGCAAATAGGTATATATAACTTTCTTCTTTCTCTTGTACAAAATCCACTTTTTGCACTTCTTGTTGATGGGTTAGGTTTTCAACATTTCCTACAACATCATCAACTCCTATTTGCAACTCAAGGATTTGGTTAGTAGCATTATGAATATTTTCTAAACATAACCAAATTTCATTAGCATTAGAGCATGAACGAATTCTATTATATGTGGTATTATCTAAAGCTTCATATAGAATTTTCATAGCTCTAAGATTCAATAGAAAATTGCTTTGATCACTTTCATTCCATTCAATCTTTGGTTTAGGAGAAAAACCATTTATGACAATACTCCAAAGATTGTAGTCAAGTGAAAGAAAATAAATTTCTATTCTCCTCTTCCAATGATCATACTTATGATCACTCAATGATGGAGGAGTACTAATACAATATCCATTTTCAAAGAATGTAGTTTCCATGGATCTTAACTCAAATTTTTCAAAAATTTTTGAAAATAGAAGAGCCGAAGCTCTGATACCAATTGTTGGCCCAAATGTGGAAACCTTAGAGGGGGGGTGAATACGGTTTTAGTAGAAATTAACCTTTTAAAAACAAAATTGCAAATTAAACACAATCACAAAACAATTATGTAAAGAGATAAGGGAAGATATACTTGCAAACCAATTTTTCAAGTGGTTCGGCAATCGCACCCCGCGGCCTACGTCCACCCCTCAAGAACACCTCTTGAGGATTCCTTTAATCCAATCTACTTCACGGGTGTAGACCAAACCGTTCCCGGAGCACTTACGGATGTGCACCAAACCGTTACAAGAGCCTTCAATCTCTCCCAAAGAAGAACACCTCTTCTTTGCATACAAGGGTTACTAACCCTCAACCTTTACAAATTGATTTGAATACAAATTGAAACTCTCTACACAGAGTGGATAGTACAAATAAAGCTCACTACAATTTTGCTCTCTCAAGAAATACAAATGAAAGATTTGAGCAAATTGATAAACTCACACAAATAGGGCTCAAATGATAATGTTTAAAGATTAAAGAGATGTGTGATCAATACTATGTTTACCAATCAAAATCTCAACCCCAAATAGCTTGGGAAAATATGTATTTATAGGCCTTGGAAAATTATAGCCGCTGGTGACAAGTTTGGTAATTAAAACCCCCCCTAAAAACTAGCCGTTATTGCCTTTTAGGTCGCTTCAGTCGACTGGGACTTGAAGCAGTCGACTGGTCCTTGAAGCAGTCGACTGAGACGTGTTTACAGAGGGTTCTGTTTGCATTCTGCTCACTTCAGTCGACTGCATCGAACATTCAGTCGACTGCCCCTCCCTGTTTGATAGCCTGACACATCTCCACTAAAATGGCCATAACCCTCTACAAAAATCGGATTTGCGATCCGTTTGATGTTTTGGATCTAGATTTAATACCTTTCCAACCATATAAGATTCAACATTTAATTATTTTCCAATTGGTTGGGGATTTGCTTTAAAGATGACCTACTTAAAATTTATTTTCAAAACTTTAACTTTTAGAATTTGTTTTAGCCCCTATGAGTATGAGATCAAGATGCCTTACAATGATGGTCCTAGACTTCAACCAAGGATGAAATATCTTCAAGTATTCAAGCTTGATCTTTGTTGAGCTCCTTGTAATCTTAATCTACATCAATTAAATCTCATGCACACAAAGATGTTAAAACATTGATACAATATTAATACATGAGATTATATATGAGCATAAAAATGACTATGATAATAACAAAGAATGAATCAATATGAATCATGTAATTATCATAGCATATTTGACATCATCAAAACATAATTAAATATGCCTTAATATACCTTAAGGCTAACACCCCCAAACTTTTATGTCCATGGGACGTCCGTGCACGTACCATTGGTGTTACATAGCCCATTGCTTGAGCATTGCACATTTTTTTAGCATTTTGTCTATTGTCTTATTCGATGTGCTTGCTCCTTGTGTTTTTTTAGGAACAATGGTGAACCCCCTTATGTATAACCAAACCGAGTACACTCTGGCTTGAGGCTATGATAATTTCTGGTCTAAAACTGAAAAGAAGTGGTTTGAGAGTTTCTTTAAGGTTAAGAAGTCCATCTTCCTTGAGCGACCCATTGCTATTTTCGATTTCCCTACCGATGTGGTTAAGATCTTTAGGAACTGTCGATGGCTCCCTCTATTGGAGCATTCGGGCGGGTACAACGAGACATGGGTTCGAATTTTCTTTACGAGCCTAGTCACCACTAGTCCCCACACCATCGACACCTATGTTCGGGGTGTTCGCATCCCGGTCTCCCCGGCCACTTAGCCGTATTCATGGGGGTTCCTCATGTGGAGTACCTCGAGCCTTACCTGGACGACTTGGAGTAGAGGCCTAACCTAGATATCATCACCACCTGGTTCACAGGCTGACAGACAGAGTGGATCGGAGTCCAGATTGCCCCATTTACTTTCACCAAGCTTTACTACTACTACAATATCATTTTCACCGTTGCGGTGTGGCCCACTCGCCACAAGACTATCAGGGGGGACCACGGTACCCTCCTGTATGCTATCACTGACTGCACCACCCGTGTTGACTTCGCAAGCCTTATTATCTCTCACATGGTCACAACGTTAAACGACACTATCGTCACTGCTAGCCTCCCTTTTGCGACCCTTGTTACCAGGCTCTGCACCTTACATAGGTGCGTGGCCTTGGTGTTCAATGTTATCAAAGTCGCGCCATCCCCAATCAATGGGACGATGCCAGCTCGGAGAAATGCGCAGGTTAGGTCCGCGTCCAAGAGAGCCAGGGTAGAGGGTAGAGGAGGGGTCGTTGGGAGTCTAAGCAAAGAAAGAGGAGGAGGCCCGCACATGGTATGGTTGAGTTGCACAGGCGCTTTGAGACTTTGAGTGCTGAGCAGCGGCAGCAGGGTGAGGAGATCCAGGGTGCACGCAGTGATTTACGCAGCTTGAGGGGAGAGTTTGATCATTTCAATATAAGCTATCAGTGTGATTTTAGCATGCTGATGCGCTTCTAGACCGACTCGTTCCAGATGCAGTACCCGGGCACTGATGTCCCAGTCTACTTCCGCGACCCTTATGGCGGCGCAGGCGTCCTAGGCTCTTATGGCGGCGCAGGAGGCCCTGGCGCTTATGGTGGAGCTGGTGGTTCTAGTGCGTATGGTGAAGCTGGTGGTTCTGGTACGTATGGTGGCACTGGTGGTTCGGGCCCCTAAGGTGGCGGCGACAGAGATGATGAGGATTAGTTGGGGGGAGTGCTTGATGTTCAGTTATGGATTTTATTTTGCTTATGCTAGGGTGTTGTTATGTTCATTCAGTTGAATTTGGAGTTGTACTTATGTGTATGGATGATAGTGTTATTTTCTGTTCTTGGATTCTGTTGACTTAGTATGGATGTTAATGGATTTGCTTTTATTTGACTTTTGGCTTGTGCTTATTGCTTTCCTATTGTGCCATGTCAAATGCTTTTTTCTCTCTTCCTTCTCTTTCTTTGTTGATTCTAACATCGCAGGCATAGTTTTTACCGCATGCTCACCGTGGTTGCTTCCGGTAATATTGTTCTTCCCCCTGTACTTTATAGTTTCATTGAGGATAATGTTTGGTCCTAGTTGGGGGGTGTAAAGAGCTAGCTAGCTCTTCTCATCGCAAAAAATAATAATAAATTTTGCCTCATCCCATGTTTCCAATGACTTTAGTATAGTTGCCCTATTCTAATGCCGAGCGATGACGCTTACCTTGAAGTTTTCTTCCGATTTTAGTATGTGACACTTGTTAATCCCATTAGTTCTATTACTATCTTGATTATAGTGAATTTCATGAAGTTTGAATCTTGGATTATCGAGCGCGTTGCAGGACTACTTGTGTTAGATGGCGTTTAATGTAATTGTTATCTAGAAATCGTTGAAACATATATGGAGATGTTACCTTTGTGAGCTTTAGATCCCTTTTCTCCATTGTTGAGTGTTACATACTTCAATTCTCTATTTTTGAAAAACATACAAAAGGCGTAGATAATCTCATCTTCTTGTTTTGACTATTCATTAGAGAAATCATTTTGTGGAATACAAACTCGTGCTTGCTTGTCATTGTAGTGGAGAACAAAGAATCGCATTACCCGAAGAATTAATCTTAGGTCCTTATTTTCACCATTTCTAACCTCAACCACATCGACCCATCCTTCAATTAACCATAAACTTTTCATATCCGCGTTCGAATTACATTCTTGGAATAGCTTTGCATGAGATCGCATTTGTAAATTCGTAAAAGAGATTGAATCATGTTGATTGGGAGAGTACAAAGAAAAGAAAAAGGAACTCAAAGAAAAGAATTTCTGTAAAAAAAAAAGAGTTCAATTGTACGTCTCTTCATGAGCTTTAAAAGAAACATTTATGGATGATTCATCTCTTGTGGTTTCTTGTATCCATACATTCCAATAAATTCCGAGTTTGGACCCATACATCTCACCCCAATTCCCCTTGTCCTTCACCTCATGGCACTTTCCCAGTTTTACACCCCCCTCCCCCCCCCCCCCCCCCCCCCTCAAGGTCCTAGTTGATTCTCATGTTGTGTGATTCGGAGTTTGAAACGATCATGACAAGTAGTTAGAGTTATTCCACACCCTCTAGTGAATGGTATCTTTTCATGAGATTAATTTTACTCGTTTTTCATGCTTATGTTTTTCATCATTGGCATGTGCGTGGCTTTGGTATCTATTTCCATTACTCTTTTTGCCCGCATGCCCAGAGTGTATTACCCGTTTTGAGTGATTCAATTTTTGAGTGTAATACCAGTGAGAATTAAGTTGAAGTGCGTTTGAACGAGATTCGGATTATGAAATCATTGCCATTGTCTTAATAGTTGTAGTTATGCACTTCACACTACACATGCATCCAAGATTGAAGCTTAATGAAAATTTTCTAATAACGTTGATAGTTTGAGAACTTGTTGGAATTGCGTGTTATGTACTAAAATCTTTTGAAAATTTATGGGACTTTATTGAGTGTCGGCATTAGATTGGGGGCGTCTATCACGAGGAAACAAAATATTTGTGGGTAGCATTCTGAGAACCCTCAGAGACAACACTTCGCTTCTACGGATAATCTAGAGGTTTAACGGCTTGTTGCATGTGTTTAATGCAATCGTGTTCCCCACGAAAATGGTTTATCTGTCATTTTAAATAAATTTTGGTTCAAGGTTATTCTTGAATCTCTTGCTTTTTAGCTTTGTTGCTAAGAGACTAGCAACATGCTAGTTGGGGGGTGTGATTTGTGTTCAATATTGTAATCTTAACTTCATGATTTTACCCCTATTGAGCACAAATTAGTACCCAATACGGGAGATTTAATGGATAAATTGTACTTTTGATTACTCTCATTGTTACTTTCTTTGCGCTAATAAAGATCTCTTTTTGTAGGTTATGCAAGTTGGGGTGAAGTGAAACTCAATTCTGGTAGCATTCATGAAGTAAAAAAGGGGAAACAATCAAAGCTTATCAAGGGCGGATCGATCCGGCCTGGCATAGGGATCAATCTGCGTGTTTAATAGAAGGTTACCATCAGATTTAGAAGAAGCGGAATGATCCGCGATTATGAAGGGATCGATCCGAGACTTTGCTGTGACATTCTGCGAGAAACTTCTCAAAATAGATCGATCTGACATAACAAGGGGATCGATCCGCGTCTTCTCGAGGAACTTCCAACAGCTAAAATGAACAGAGATCGATTCGGCTTTATGAAGGGATCGATCCGCGAAGCCTGAAGTTGTTGCTTTTTATTACAAGTTTGCCATTTGGTGTAGAGAGTAAATATAGTTGGAGATGGTTTTTATTTAGGGTTAGATTGGATTTTACTTAGTTTTTCTTAGGTTGTAAGCTCTCTCTCTCTCTCTCTCTCTCTCTCTCTCTCTCTCTCTATCTCTCTAAATCCTCTCATCTCTCTCCCTCATTACTCCTCATTTACTACATTTCCTTCCATTTAGTGTTAGAGAGAAGAGAGTGTGAATGTATTGAATACTTTGAAGCTTTTGGTTGAAGAATATCTTTGAATTTTTATGGCATTTATTGTGGATTTCTCTAGTTGGTATGCTTTTTCTTCCACTCTCTTTAATATTGTTGTCATTATGATTATGAGTAGCTAAATCATGTAGGTTGGAGATCATAAACCCACCATTGGACCCATGTGTGCTTTATTGTAGGACTCTCACATTTTGTAGCATTTCTAGAGTTCATGGGTGCATGGTTTGATGTTTTGAGACCCCACTTCCAATGTCAAGCATTGGAAGTTGTTAAATCTCTAAACTCTAACCATATACCCATGTATGCATTGGAACATCTATCTATCATGTTGGTTGACTACCACATGTTTGATAGTTTGTCACAATAGAATTTTCTACTCTAGAATGTGCTACAAGTATGAAAGCCATGTGTTCTTTGGTCCAAGGTGGGGCAATGCTCTTCAACCTCAATTTCTCCATTTACAAAACTCCCAATTGTTAATTAAACTTAGCTTTGTTCAAAGTTTACTTTTTCTTTTTCTAAAAAGTCATTGTAGTATAATCTTATACAAATTGAACCAATCTCAAAGTTGAAAAGACTCAATTTTATTTCTTAGTTTGTTAATTGCTCCTCACATTATCATTGGTTATTAAGCGTCCAACAAGCATTGTTGCATTCCAATCCCTGTGGACTCGACACCCTACTTCCAACATACTACGTTTTTAATAGCGTTAAATAAGAACTTGATTTTGACAACATCACTACCGTTGAAGGCTATCCATAATAGGAATGATGTTAACTTACACCTTCCACAAATATAAGAGCTAATTTAGGTAGTACGAAATTAGAAAACCAAAACACCAGTAATCTTTAAGAATACCACCTCCAAGCTAAAATTTAGAATCCACCCTATTTTCCACCTTTGGGTGGATTCTAAATTCAATGAGACCCACAATTCAATGAATAATCCATGAACCAAACAAGGATAAATTTAAAGATTACTAGTAATCTTAGGGTGGAATCAAAATCCACCCTAAGAATCCATAAACTAAACGGGCTGTAAAGGATAAATACCAACTTATCTCTCTTGAGTTTAGCTTTAATACACATACATCCTCTCACATGCCAAGAATAACGCTAGCCTCCTATTAGTGTTAGGTAGATAATTTAAGTTTTTGCCTTTCTTTAGTTATAATTTTTCATTACAAAAATTACATAAAAGTACACTTTCAAAATTACCACTTTTCTAAAAATCATTTCTTTCCTTACTTTTTCTTCTCTACACAAGTCGTCCAAACGCCAATCCACTACCATTTCTACATCACACTCCACTACCAATATCATGCCCTGAAGAGCAAAAATGCATAATTTTTTTATTCATGACTCGTGACAGTTTGTTGATTGATTTTACTGATGTGTCAAAACCATTGACAATGAAATAAGGCGGATACCTTCACATTAACTTAAATAGTCCAAATCAACAAAGTGCAGAAGCTATGTACTAGTTATACCATGAGTCTTAAGCCAATCCTAATCTAAGGCACTTCTAATGATGCTTTACAAGAACACAATCAGAACGACATTGTTATAAAATAGTACAACATATAAAAAGGAAATGCAAGGTCTTCTAGCAAAAGTATGCATGCAGAGTCTCTAAAACTCCTGCGTAGCTACACCTAATTGGGTTTCAAAGTTGATCCGCAAAGCTGGTGTATCACTTCATGTCTCCCACTCTCTAATGGTTAGTCAACTTATCACATGGGTTTAATAATTGTCTTATACTCCCCCAGTCCCATTTCATGTATCCATCTCCTTTTTGGTCATCCCAAAACTATTGTCCACAAAGAATATTTCATGATAAAATTTTAACTACTTCCCAAAATTACCCTCATTAGTTTTGAAATTACCTAACAAAAAGTAAAAGGAAAGAAATATAAAAGTAAGGGCATTTCGGAACTTTTGCACTAATTCCATGCCATGTGAATGGCAATCATCATGTACTCCCAAAATTAGACACATAAAATGGGACGGAGGGAGTAATTTTACAACGGTTGGTGTTCCATTATACTATCTACAATGATTTGACAACATATATCATCATATACTATTCAAAATAATAGAACAAATGCAACGAATTCAAAAATGCATTTTCAGGAGATTGCTTGTATTAAGCATGATCAATACTAACGTCATATAATCTTTACTATCTCATCCAATTATACTCAATGCATGGTAGTGCATGAAAAATGCAGTTTACCTTACAGTCCCCTTTTCGGACTACTTGCAAAAGCTCAGCAACTTTTCCATTTCATCACATATACTAGGAATTCTGCTGTCCAGCCATATGTGATCTTACTATTCATCGAACAGAATTTAACGACCATAGCATCCATGTCCCTCAAACATAGATGTATACTATAGTGAGAACACTCTTCGTTTGTCAACGACACATCATTAAGTGCACTTACTATAGTACTTTATTCGTCCTAGTCGTCGGGTGTGGACACTCGGCCTCCGGGGTCCACCCCCCTTTTCGAGGTTTTGGAATTGATTTTCCTTTGAAATGTTTGAGAAATAGAAAGTCTGTGAAAATAGATACAGAGTCACCACTTGGTCTTTAGGGAACCAAGTAACCCAATTTAACTCACCCAAAATAGATAAAGGGTACCGACCCTTCATAACCAAAGAACGTGGTTCGGGGTTTTGGTACGAGAGAGGAAGGAGCCTTTGTCACGACTAAAACACCCTCAACTCGCCCCATCTCTCAACGGGCCTCAATTAGCATCCAAATAATCATCTTATACTATGTTTGGTTTGACAGTTAATATTTATGATAGATTACATTGCACAAGAATCTTGAAATAGAAGATCAAAAGATAAGATATTATTCATAAGAACTAAGCCAAATATCACACAATGCAAAAGTGAAAGATCACACAAAATAAGCTTAGGAAAAAATGTCTAATCTCATATCAAGTAATCAATTTTTTCTAATCTAAAGGGGACATGAATTGTTCTTGAAAACAAATAATCAAAGAAAATGGGATATGCTTAGCAAACTAGCATGATGTATGTTAATTCTTGAAACAGAAGACTTCTCAATCCCTGGGTCGGATGAGAAAAGAAGATTTGATCGAGGGGGATCATGCACGTGAGATCAATTTCATTCCTTATAATCTTCTTAGATTAGGAGTCACAAAAACTCCAAATCTTGCACGGATGCAATGGATGAGCCTAAAATGTGCAAAGTAGTGGTGTGTTTGCGTTCATAGGATTTTCTAAATTGATTTGAGACTATGCAATATGCATGAATACATGAACAATATCATCATAGGATATGTACAAATGTAGTATGAACTACTTCCTAAGACATGAACTAATTTAGAATGCATGTGAACATCTAATCAAAGAATAAAAGTTGAAACATGCTTGCTGTGAATAGTGGACAGAATAGTGAACTGATTTTGTAACAATGAAAAAGTGACGCTAGAAATGTGCAAAATTCATGATTTTTTATGGAGATCATCCCTACTGTGTCTAGAACACATATCAAAAAGCCAAATCAAAATTGAAGTTAGAGATTGAGAGAAATCATATAAAGAAGAGAGGTTACTTAGAAATAGAATCCATACTATCAACTGAAATGTAGAAATATCTTATAAAATGAAAAAAAATTATTTTGAAGCCCATATTATACAGAAAGTTCCCTAAGACACTGAATTTTAAGGGAAAAATAAATTGGGACCACTCTGTTTGTAAATGCTTTTTGGAAAATAAGTTGCATTTCAACTAAGCTGTTGTGACAGAGAAAACAGAATGTCTGGAAGGAATGTTTGGGTCAAAATGGAACCCTTCCAAGTGTTTTTAAATCAAACCAAAATCATGGGTGTTATTCAATGAGTTAGGAAGACTTTCCAAGTGGTCTTGCAATCATCCCTTGAGTATTGAACTCAAAATGATATTTTAAAGTTGAATAACTCACTGTTTTGAAGATTTTGAGAAAATAATGTTTTATTTCTTGAAATCAAAATGAGGGGTTTAAGAGGGGCTTTCAAATGGGGGTTTTAAGAGTATGTTTCCAGCACTAAATAGAGATTATAACCACTTGGAATATCAACATCAAACTCACCTCAAGAACTTCTAAGATTGTTGGAGAGCATTGTTTTATTTTAAAAATAACTTCAAGAATTGGGAAGTATTGAAGTTAGAATCATCATCTATCAAACATGTTTTTGAGATCAAGAGCAACTATCTATAAGTATTCACTCACCTCAAACACCATGTCATCATCTAGATGATGACAAACAAGTAAGTAAACAAAGAAAAAAAAAGGTAAGAAGAGATGAACATATATAAACAAGCAAGCAAATAGCAGTCAATAGATGATGACCATTGAGATGTTGGACTTGTAACTTGGTATTTCACTCATATATATTGACATTTGGATATGGAAGTAGATTCCTAACTCATGACTAGTCAAAATCAAGATAAAAAGTATACTCTACTTTAAAAGATTTGTAGTGTGGAAGTAGAGGTCGAACCTATAGAGATTGAAAATACTAAAGCTCTTTAATTTTAAAACCTAAATCTAGTTAATTAAGAAAACTGAATTTTGATTTTGATTTTAATTAAACTAAGAACAATGAAAATAAATCTAAACTATGAAAGCAATTTAAAAGGTGTTGTAAACGATATTTAAAGTGAACCTAGGATTGCAAATCCATTACTAGCTTCATAATAAGGGTATTTATGCATCCAACTAACTTATTACATTGGATGATAATGGAGAATTGTAGCTATAAGCTCAATTCCTCCATAAAAAAGATAACTATAATTGAAGCATCAACATAATCCATCTTCGATTAGCACGGAGTGTCTCACACTAAACTAGGGTTATGGCACACTCCGTCTTCCCTAGGCATGAACTATTTGACTACTTGATATCACAATTCAATTAAGCACCATTACATGTAAATAATCCGTACAAGCGTAGCAAATATAGACTATTGAGCACATCACATCCAAAATAGATCTAAGACAAGAATAAACTTTGAAAGTAACGATTTAATCAATAGAAGTTCGATTTTATTGTAAAAAAATCCTTTGAACATGTAATCATCATCCATACATAATAAATCTAAAAGGAAAACATAAAATACACCCTATTACTTGGCTATGGTTTCATTGAAATCCTAGATATTGGTCTAAGCAGCCATAGAAGTGATGAATGGCAAAAGGTTGATGGAGGAGGCCATGGACATCCTTGGCCTTCTTCTTCTCCTCCTTGCTTTTCTCTCTTCAATGGCTGAAGTTTTTGTTGTATATGGATTTGTATAATGTTGTGTAACAATGTGTAACCCCAAAATTGAATTAGAATAGGGTATATATAGTTTTTGTAACAACCTGCATTTTCATTTAATTTTAATTTGACATTTTCATAATTAATCTATATTCTAGTCTTATTTAATTTCTATTCCCATGTGTTAAACTTTAATTCTTGTTTTAATGACTATTAAAATTCTTGTTGGGGCCAAACTACAATTTTATAAAATTTAGCAATACCTGTGTGGATTTCAAAATCTGTATTTCAAAACGGTGGAAATATTTCCTTTTGACTCAAACAATATTTTTTTTATAGAACCAGAAAATCAATTCTTCAACTAAAATGAATTTTCTGTATTTTTGTGGTGACCACCGCGCCCCGAAAATACCAGTTTAATTTCAAAACTGTCCACGCTGTACTAAACTTCCACAGATTTCGGAAGTGATGTAAAGCTAGATGTGACATACACTTTATTTCCATTTATGGCAATTCATCATTGGCTTGGGTCTTGTTTGGGTTAATTTTGTCTTGTGTGTGTTATTGTTGTGTCCATAAGCTACATTGCCAAACACCCCAAGATTGATCCCTACTACTCTATTTTGCCCCTTCACCATCTGAGAGTGTGTATACGTATATGCATTTTGTATATGGGCTGTGTATAATTCATATATGCATTTAACTAATTTAAAATCCAATTTGTTGAGCCTTGATCAAGGGACTTGGAGCCCAAGTTCTCCAACTTGCCATTCTATTTATACATCACAAACACACACTTGATCCTACACTCTTGGCAAATCAATACAAAGAGTTAGAGAGTTTCAGAGAGAAAAGAAAGTGCAGAAAGTTCATAGTTTCTGTAGAAGAGAAAGCTTCCAAATCACCATAGCCAAGCTTGGATTAATTTCTTATTGAGCTCATCTTTCTCAACAATCTCTCTATATTCAATATGAGTGAGTATTATTAACTCACTAAGAATGTTAATTATACTTGTTTGCTATGTATACGATTGTAATTTATAATCCACCATTGTTATATAGTCATGGAAGCTTAGAGCTTGAAAAACACAATTTTGTCAAACTTAACCAAAACTTGTTTTCAGAATGAAATATGATAGATTACATATCATATATGCCATGTTTGAAATATTAGAACCCAATTTGTTCATATGAGTAAGTATACTAGAATTTAAGTTTTGTCAAACTTTTAGTTTTTCATAAAATTCATGAGTTATAGATGGAATCATGTAAAATTAGTCATAGATTCTTAACCCTCATTGAAAAAGGAAGAGATTCATATATAACAAGGCTGGGTTTCTTTCCGTTTTCAAAATGGGTCTGAAATTCTGAAACAGGGGAGTTACAGTGGAGAAGACGAAGACACTGCTGAAACTCGCGCACGCGATCCGCGCGAGCGACCCATCGCGCGAGCGACCCGCCCGCGCGAGGCATGTATTCCCAGGCAGACAGAAAAGTTTATAAAAGAAAAGGGAAATTGGGCATGTCGCGCTAGCGGCCCGCGCGCGCGACTTTTGGCAGTTTCTAATTCTTGCTTGTTTTGTGTTTAGGAACTGTTTGGGTGATATTTTATGAACTGTTAAAGTACTGTTTGGGAAAATTATTAAAACAGAATCTTAATTGGTTGCGTTTGAACGAGTAGGACGATGTATTAAGACTTATCAATCCCCGTACGCGCGTTGTTCCTTTAATTCAGCAATTTGCCTTGTGTTTAAGCTCATGTCATTCATATGGGGTCAGTGGTACATGCATGTGGGTGTCATTCGGTGTGGAAAAAAGTAATGGTAGTGTGGAAAGAGTATGAGTATGAGATTGAGATTGAGATTGCGGTTGTGGTTGTGGTTGAGATTGCGGTGAGGGTATCTTTGAAATGCGACGGTGGCAAATATGAACACTACCTGACGCCCATGGAAGCGTTAAAGTGTGTGACGCCAAACTTGGACACTCCCTGGCACCCATGGTAGTTCTAAAGTGTGGCCTACGGACACTCCCTGATACCTGAGTCTGGATACTGCGTGAGGTTGCTCCGGTATTTACATGGCGGTTTAGGTATTCAAAGTGTGAGGCAATGGACACTCCCTGGTACCCCGGACCAAAGTGTGAGGCAAACTGGACACTCCCTGGCGCCCCGTTGCTAAAGTGTGGCTATCTTAGTGTTTCAAAGATACTAGAGTGAGATGGTGAGTTGTGGTGTCTGTCGAGAGAAAAGAGTCGACAAGATGAGTGTGGTATTGTCTCATACACGAGCATATATTTTATGAATGAACGACTTTTAATATATTCCTCGTTGTTTTATAAATTGAATTCTTTCTACGGTTTAACTATTGATTTTACAAAATTGAAAAATGGAAAAAGGTAAATGGGTATATTTTACATTCAAAGTTATGTTTTTAATACTCACCAGCTTCTTGAAGCTGACGACGTTGATGCGTCCTGGACATTCGTGTTCAGGCTTTTCAGGTTACGACTGTGCTGAGCCCTATGACTATGCGAATTGAGAACAACTGCTGGAAACAGAATTTACTTTCATATGCTTTTAGTTAAACTGGTTTGTAATAAGGATGACTGTAATAGACACTAAGTTAATGTTTTGTTTCAAGGCGGTCTGTGCCTTTAGATGACCCCGTGCTGTAATATTATTAAGTTAGAAAATTTTGTAAGCCTTGATTGCTCTACTCTGATTATTATGTTTTGTTGTTGACGTTTGGGACGGAATCGATCCTTCAAACTGTCGCGACCTACGGATCCATAAACGAAATTAAATGCTTTCCTTATTTATGCTACGTCGGGGCGTGACAGTTTTGGAGTAAGTTTGGAAGCTTTCCTAAACCTAATCACACTAAAATTGCTTTATTTACGGTTCTAGACGTAATTAGGCAATTCTGTTCACGTAGAAGTCTTCAGCATACAGAAATACTCATTTTCACTTTTTTCGTACATGTCGCGCAAGCGAGGTACTGGAATGCCGCGCGAGTGGGCCGCTCGCACGAGGTGGCTTTTTCTGCTTCTTTTCTTATGTTTTTACACCTTATTTACCTAGAACTCTTGCTTTCTTCCAAAACCTGCTAGAAAACAGAAAACAAAGTAAAAGTAAACAAAAACAGGATAAAAAATGCTAACAAATATAAATGAAGGCGTGCGATTAGGACTTGTTCACTCCCGATCACACCCCGAAACCTACATTTTGCTAGTCCTCAGGCAAAAAGAACAGAAAAATAAAACTATTAATAAAAATTCTACTTCATTGTCGCATGGCAATGCGATTGCGTTTAGCATATGCAACAAGCCTTTTAAACCTCCAGGTGTCCCTAGTCAGACGAGTGAAGTCTCATGAGGGTTCTCATCGAATAAGACACCCACAATCATCTTTATTTCTTTATACATTAAAAAGGTTTTATTAAAAACAAAAAACAGAACATTCAACACTCTTTATCATAAAATAGTGATTTAAAATAGTATAACAAACAAAAAGAAGTGGAATCAAACATCTACCTGCGTCATAAAAACCAATCCCAAGCACATGCATCATATAAATTAATAAAGTTTCTCATGAAATTGCACGTGTGTGATGTGGTAGTCAAATGAACACGCGTATGTCATAAACTTGGAATATAACTCGGATAACCATGCAACTACGCTTCGACTACGAATCTCACAATGTTAATTACACTCTTAAATGAAATATTCAAAACATGTGTAATCTCTCTAATATATGGGAGCAAAGGAAATATATTTTCAAAATAAGAAACGCTCACATATGACTTGTAAATGATGCATGACATGAAAGAATAGTAGTCTCATGGATAGGACGCCAATAGTCAAGAAAAATTAATCGTTACCATGTTTTATCCCCCTCCTATCATTTACATACCCAAACCATGTTTTCTAGGATCAAATAGGACTTTTCAAAGGTTGTAACGTGGCTCGGGCAATGAAAAAGGATAGAAAGGATTCGTTAGGCAGTTTTAGAATGGCGTTGTAAGGCATATTCGATTTCTTTCATTCATTCTTCTACCAACTTTCATCTTTTCATTCTCTTCTTTTCATATATTTTTTTATTTCTTTCCTCTTCTTCTTCTTCTTTTTTTTTTTTTTTTTTTTTATCATTTTCGTTGCTTTTGAAATGAATATTCATTGAATACAGAAGCAACTACCCCAAACATCATCTTGTTTTATTCTTCTTCTTAATCGACACACTGTCTTATCACCACTAAAAGTTGATCAATCTTTCAGCAGTAAACTCCAAGTTGGCTGCAAAGCGGGGGTATTTGTAAAATACAACCGCGCTAAAAGGAAGAATTGTATTAGTTTTTATCACAACTTCCCGCGTTATCTGCAATTTGCATTACAAGGCTAATTTTCATACACTATGATTAATCTATGATAAGTTGTATTGTTTTAGCTATTGTTTATGCAGATCACTGCTGTGTGGACTAAACAGATGAACATCAGGATGACTGGAATGCTGGAATGAAAACAAAAAGGAGTCAAAGCTGAAATGTGGAGTTCGATCGATCTAAGACGGTTCGATCGATCGAGCGTTCGATCGCTTAAAGAGTGTTGAAGCGCTTGAGGCTTAAGGGTTCGATCGATCGAGTGCAGTTCGATTGATCGAACGTGGTATTTCCAGTAACATTCGTGTGCGCAGCAGATGCGGGTTTTTAACCCTAGTTTCTTAGGTTTTCTATATATATGTGTATTGTACACGTCTAGAGGAGACACACATTACATTTTTACAGTTTTTAGAGAGAGAGATAGAGAGTTTGCTTGTGTTTTGTAGGTTTTCATTGAATTTTTACATTGTGGACTGGATTTCTTTGAGTTAATACTAGTATTCGTTCATTCCAGGTTATCTATATACTGCTCATTTATATTCTGCACTTGGTAGTCGTAGTTTAATCGCTCGTCTCGTGGTGTTACATGCTAAATATTTGTAAAACCATAGTTTCTAGATTTTCCATGAAAAACTCGCAACCAAACAAGGTGTTAATGTTTTTTACGTTAAATATCAATCTGTGACACTCCAGACAATGTCTGAGTAGTCCCAGGTTGGGAGAACACGATGAAACAGTGATCTCCAGCCTCTGCCATGCAGCAGAATAATCGCTGTGTTCGATCGATCGAAGTTAGTTTGATCGATCGAACCAGAGACAGTCAAGCGATCGAAGTCAGTTCGATCGATTGAGGGATGAAGGTCTTCGATCGATCGAAAGCGCGTCGATCGATCGAACTCCCTGATTCTTGAGGATGTTCCCTGCAGTATTCCAGGACCTTTTGTTTTAAGATTTGTTATCATTCTGTCCCAAATAAATGCTCAGTTTGTCAAAATAGTTTTAAAACTAAGGCCCTAAGGCATTTTCTTTCAATACATTTTGCAAACCATCTTCAATGCTGACACCATTGAGGATGCGAGTCTTAACTATTGGATTAAACCGCTTTCACGTATTTAACTTAACTGTGATGATATGGTCCCGGTCATGAAAGGGCCATGGATTCTCCATCTTTAGAGGAATACGGAAAACTGTGGGTAATGTACTCCGTTGTGCTTCAAGGCAAATGCATGGTAGATGGCTAGATTACTGCGGATTCGTGTAATCCCAACACTTTCTTTTAAAGTTAAACATCCTAATTTCAAGTACTGTTTTAATTAGTTAGTTAGATCGTTAAGCATTTTCCTTAGTAATTTTAGCTGTGGAACTTTGTGTTCCGCACCATTGCTTAATCTTATTCATTTTATTTTGCTTTCTTTAGAGGTTAGTCTAATTCAATAGGTCAACACCTTCCCTGTGGGATCGACCTGGTCTTACCAGATATTACTTGCACGTCTACCTACACTTGGGTATTGCACAAGAGCGCACAGAAAAAATCTCGTGTCAAGTTTTTGGCGCCGTTACCGGGGAAGGCGACGATCAATTCCTTAGATTACCTCAGTCTCTCTTCATCTCTTTCTGTTTTTATTTTCTCTTTTCAGTTCTTTTGGTAAGCACTCACCTTAGGGACTCTCCTAGTTCATGTCCAATAATTCTATTGAAGGAATTTTTGGAAATCCTTTCTACCTGTCTGACTCTGATAGCTCCATCAACCCAATAGCCACTCCAACTGCATCAATGGATGATCATCAGAGTAAAAATGGTGACAATGTTGTGGTACCAATTGATGAGGCACTCCGTCCTCTTTGCGATCTCATGCAACCAGAACATGCACCTACGCCCTCTTGCATTCAAATCCCACCGCATAATGGCGAATTTCAGTTTCGCAATGGGATGATTCAACTGCTTCCCACTTTTCATGGGATGGAAAGTGAGAAGGCGTATTTACATGTCACTGATTTTGAGGATGTTTGCAAAACATTCTCGCAAAATTGTCCTAGGGAGGTGACGCATTTAATGCTATTCCCTTTCACTTTGAAAGATAAAGCGAAGGCGTGGCTCCACTCCCTAAAACCTAATTCAATTTTCACCTGGCATGCGATGAGCACCGCGTTTCTAAAGAAATTCTATCCTACGCGCATGACCACAGACCTTCAGCGTCAAATCAATTCCTATAAACAAAAGAGCAATGAAACCTTCACACAAGCGTGGGAGCGTTTCAAAGATTTGCTTCTCTCGTGCCCACACCATGGGTTTGAGAAATGGCGAACTATCAGCTTCTTTTATCAGGGATTGAATGGTGAAACAAAGAAGTTGGTGGAAACGATGAGTTCTGGACCATTCCTGCGTAAAAACACTGAAGAGGCTGAAGCCCACTTCGAATGGTTAGCTGAATACGCTCATGAATGGTCAAATTCTGACAATGTCTCAAGCTCACAGATATCCTATGTAGAGGAGAAAAGCCTATACCAGCTAACCAGTGAAGATCACCTCATGACTAAGTATGCAGAGCTAGCAAAGAAGGTAGAGGAGTTAAGCATGAAAGGAGAGAGCTCTAGGCAAGTCATGCCTGAGGAACCATGTGGCACATGCAACATGTTGGGACATACAACTCAATATTGTCCTAATGTGCCATATTTTCAAGAGCAAGCCCCTATAGAGATGAATGCCATGCAAGGTTTTCGAGGGGCGGGGAATTCCAACAATAACTTTCAAAGTAACAATAGATGGAATCACCCCGGTTTTGATTGGAGAAATAATGCTGGGACCCAAAATCAATATCAACAGCAGCCCTACAACAACAATCAATATCAAGGGCAAAACAATAGGCCGTCCCAGCAATACAATCAAAACAGAACCAATACTTACAATCAAGCTCAAACCTCCAATGCACCACAAACCAATGCCTATGTGCCACCGCACAAGAAGGTACAAGAAGAAGAGCCACTTGCTAACGCCAATCTAACGCAGCAACTCATACAGATGATGAGTAGAATGTCTGCTACGTTAGAGAGGATAGATGCACGGCAGGAAGGCTCAGGAGGAACATTCCCTGCCCAACCACTTCAGAACCCCAAGGGACATAACAATGGTCCTAACAATCAAGAACATGCTAAAGCTGTGACTACACTGAGAAGTGGAAAAATCATAGAGAAAAGCATGCCTCTGTCCACTCCCGAAGTGTACGAAGAGGAGGAAGTGGTGGATGAAGAAGTTGAGCTACCATCTACTCAAGAGGAGGAGCTGTCTACTAATGACGAGGCAATAAAGGCAAACATTGAAACTCCTAGAGTAGAAGAAAAAGTTGAGCGAAGGCCTGGAAAGGAGTCTGTTAAGGAGGAACCACCAAAATGCCCTTTTCCTGCACCTTACCCTCAACGGTTGAAGAAACCCAAGAATGAGACACAGAATCAGGAGTTTCTGGAATTGTTTAAGCAAGTTAAAATTAACCTTCCACTCCTAGATGCTATCAAGCAAGTGCCGGCCTATGCTAAGTATCTCAAAGATCTATGCACGGTCAAGAGGAGGCAAAGCGTGAAGAAACATGCTTATGTCGCGTGCCAAGCAAGCGCGATCATTCAAAATGAGTTGCCTCCAAAACTCAAAGATCCCGGTACACCTACTGTCTCATGCAGAATTGGGAATCAAAGGATAGATAACGCACTCCTCGATTTAGGAGCAAGCGTAAATCTGCTGCCATATTCAGTCTATAAACAGCTAGGGTTGGGTGAACTCAAACCCACCCGAGTCACGTTGCAATTGGCAGACAGATCTGTGAAGTACCCTAGAGGGGCGTTGGAGGACGTCCTTGTCCAAATAGACTCTTTTGTATTTCCGGTTGATTTCGTGATATTGGACACAGAACCTGTGTCTAATCCTGGTACACATATCCCGGTTATTTTTGGACGTCCATTCCTCAACACCATTGATGCCACAATCAAGATTAGAAGTGGTATCATGACTATCGTATTCGGGAACATGACATTGAATGTCAAGATCTTTTCTAATCCCCGACCTGAAGAATACGATGATGAGGAAGAAATCCATTACATAGACACGGTCATTGAAGATGAAGTTGACTTGGTCGACTACAAAGATCCTTTGGAAGTAGTGATGACTCAATTTGGTGATATCTATCAGCCTGCTGAGTCAACCCCATTGGATGCTGACCTGAACCAGACGTGTCTTATGATGGATACGATAGAGGAGGATCGAGCCGATTGCATGTGGGTAATGCCATATGAACAACTGCCTCCTAAAACCAAGTTGGTAATGCCCTCTAGTTTCCAGTTTCCAGAGTTAGAATTGAAGGAGCTCCCCAAAGAGCTAAAATATGCATTCTTGGGGGCTGGAAAAACTTATCCTGTAATCATTTCATCTGCTTTAACTCATGAACAGGAAAGTAAGCTAGTGGAAGTGTTGACCAAGCATAAAGATGCTATGGGATGGACAATTGCTGACCTCAAAGGCATAAGCCCATCCATATGCACGCATAAGATATATCTGGAGGAAGACGCTAAACCCTCAAGGCAAATGCAAAGGCGTCTGAATCCCAACATGCAAGAAGTAGTTAAAAAGGAAGTGCTTAAACTACTTGATGTTGGGATGATATATCCGATATCTGATAGTCCTTGGGTTAGTCCTACCCAAGTAGTACCAAAGAAAGCAGGCATAACGGTCATCCCGAACAAAGAGGGTGAATTAGTACCAACACGTGTCCCCACTGGATGGAGGATGTGTATTGACTACAGGAAGTTAAATACTGTGACCCGAAAGGACCATTTTCCTTTGCCATTCATGGATCAAATGCTAGAACGCGTGGCGGGTCACAAGTATTACTGCTTTTTGGATGGATACAGTGGATATAATCAAATTGAAATTGCTCCTGAAGATCAGGAGAAAACCACATTCACTTGTCCGTTCGGTACTTTTGCCTACCGATGAATGCCGTTTGGCCTATGTAATGCACCGGCTACCTTTCAGCGGTGCATGCTAAGTATATTCAGTGACATGGTCGAAAACATCCTTGAAGTTTTCATGGATGACTTTTCAGTATTTGGCTATAGCTTCGAAGATTGCCTCAGCAATCTCGAGCAGGTTTTAATGAGGTGTGAGGACAAACACCTAGTCTTAAATTGGGAGAAGTGTCACTTTATGGTGACCAAGGGAATAGTCCTCGGCCACATAATATCCGATGAAGGAATCCAAGTGGATAAGGCTAAAATCGACATAATCTCAAATTTACCTGTTCCCCGTACAGTAAGAGACATCCGTTCATTCTTGGGGCATGCAGGTTTTTATCGTCGATTTATCCAGAATTTCAGTGCAATTTCTCGACCCCTTTGTCAACTTCTTGTCAAAGATGCACCATTCGAGTGGTCAGAGAGTTGCCAAAAGTCCTTTGAGGATCTAAAAAAGCTCCTCACCTCCGCACCTATAATACAGGCACCCGACTGGAGTTTGCCTTTTGAATTAATGTGCGATGCTAGTGATTACGCCATTGGCGCAGTCCTAGGCCAGAGGAAGGACAATAAGCCATATGTGATATACTATGCCAGCCGAACCTTAAACGAAGCTCAAATGAATTACACTACTACTGAAAAGGAGCTGCTGGCTGTAGTATTCGCTCTGGACAAGTTTAGGTCTTACCTGATAGGGTCACCAATCGTCTGTTTTACAGATCATTCAGCCCTCAAGTACCTTTTGTCAAAGAAAGAGGCTAAACAACGGCTTATTCGCTGGATACTCTTACTCCAAGAGTTTGATCTAACAATCAAGGACAAGAAAGGAGTAGAGAATGTGGTTGCGGATCATTTGTCCCGGTTGACTTTTGTTGACAATACTGAATCCCAATCCATTAAGGACGAGTTCCCAGACGAACAGCTACTGGCAGTAAGTAGTCTGCCTTGGTATGCTGATATTGTAAACTACCTCGTCACGGGTGAAACACCAACTCATTGGTCGCACCAAGATAGGAAACGGTTCCTCTCGTTCGCGCGCCATTTCTTCTTTGATGAGCCTTACTTGTTCAAGTACTGTGCTGATCAGGTCATCAGGCGCTGCGTCCCCAACGAAGATATAACCGTAATATTAGCATCATGCCATTCTGAGGCATGCAGTGGCCACTTCGCGTCACAGAAGACCGCACAAAAAGTCCTACAAAGCGGTTTTTACTGGCCCACAGTCTTCAAAGATGCTTATTCCTTTTGCAAGACATGCCAACGCTGTCAAAATCTTGGAACGATTTCTAAAAGGAATTTTATGCCTTTATCCCCTATCATTACAATTGAGATATTTGATTGTTGGGGCATAGATTTTATGGGTCCATTTCCCAAGTCTAATAACTGTGAATACATACTCCTTGCTGTGGAGTATGTATCGAAATGGGTAGAAGCGATACCAACGAGGCGAAATGACCACAGAACGGTCATGTCATTTCTCAGAGAGCATATTCTGTCTCGTTTTGGTACTCCGAAAGCTTTACTAAGTGACCAAGGCAAGCATTTCTGCAATAGACCCTTGGAGTCACTTCTCAAGAAATACGGGGTCCATCATAAAATCGCTCTTGCCTATCATCCACAGTCAAATGGGAAAGCAGAATTGGCTAACCGAGAAATCAAGCATATTCTCGAGAAGACGGTTAGTTCCAATCGAAAAGACTGGGCATATAAATTGACTGACGCGTTATGGGCATACCGTACTGCCTATAAGACGAATCTTGGTATGTCCCCGTATAGACTGGTTTACGGGAAAGCTTGCCACCTTTCTGTTGAAATTGAACATAAAGCTTATTGGGCAACACGCTCATTGAACTTTGACATTCAAGAGGGAGGTCAGCTACGCAAGCTCCAACTTGCAGAGCTAGAGGAAATACGACGAGATGCGTATGACTCTGCAAAGTTGCATAAGGAAAAGTTGAAGGCTCGCCACGATCGTACGATTTGTCATAAATCATTTGAGCCGGGGCAGAAAGTTTTGCTGTATGACTCTCGCCTCCACCTTTTCCCAGGAAAGCTCCGTTCCCGTTGGACAGGCCCGTTCATCGTAAAAACTGTTTTTCCACATGGGGCGGTTGAGATTGTTAATCCAAAGAACGATGAGTGTTTCAAGGTCAATGGCCAAAGATTGAAACCGTTCTTGGAGAACTTCCACACTGAAGTTGAGCACATCCAGCTGGATGAGCCCAACTATTCTCACACTTAAATCCAAAGTGGAGTTCCAAATTATTGTTGTATTTCTCTTCTTTCCCTGCATTTTAGTTTCTTTTTCTCTTTTGTTTTTAAGTTTTTGTTCGTTCTTTTGTGTTTGTGATCCAGTTCTAATCCATTATTCCTTAAACCACTCTGTTGCAGGTGCATAGATGAGAGGTGATGATGTTCATTCTGTCGATTCTTGGGCTGATTCGGAATGTCGTTGTGGCACCTGGACTGAGGGTGAACTCACACCCTGCCCTTTGCTTCATCAAGATCCTAAAGCTCATTCTCTCATCAATGCTGCTCAAGGGTACATTCCATATCCACCAGCCCTCCTGGATATCAACCCATACGAAAATATGGGATTTCAGGATGACGATGATGTGGAGGAGGAAGAAGACCTGTACATGGGAAGAATGGTGGATGATGCACTCATGGCACAATGGGAAAATGATGATATGTGGGAGCCATGGGAAGATCATGACCTCCAGGATGTTGTCCCAGACCGCCACAATGCTATTTTTGTTTTCGTGGACGATTTCCTTGTTCCTGAGTTGGTCCCATACCGCTATGTGCACCTGAGCTACCTGCTATTTAGGCTCCAATGCCCCTTACCAGCTAGTGCATTTTGGGAACCTATGCCAATAGTGAGGTTGGAACTTGTCACATTTCTTTGTATTTTTGTTTCTATTCATTATTTTTCTTTTCGTGTTAATTCGTGTTTCTTGTGTTCTGTTATTTTACTTTCAGTTTGTTGTCTTTTGTCCAGGATTGTCACTATGTTTTTAAATGGTATTCCGGTATTCCTTCCACATCAACTGGTTCATGGTTTTGGGCCTTACATAAGGCCCCCACACACTCCGCCGCGAGAGGACAGTCCGTTGCGCAATCACACTCCTTTATCCTTGTCTCCATCCGGATCACCTCTTGCATGGGCTTTCAATTCTTCGGAGACACCAGACTTCTTTGATGATGTCCTTGCTACTTTTCGATCGTTCTGGGAAAGGGAATCATTGAGTTTGGACTTCACTTCTGAAGATTCGGCGAGTTATGAAGAGATTGTGGAAGAGGAAATCTTTATACTCGAAGATTAGTGCTGCATTTCAGTTGTTTCTGTTCATTTCATCTTTTGTTTTTCAACTGGGATGTAATCCTTGACAGAATGTTATTGGTTTTTAGTTTTATTTTGTTTGGTTTTCTTTAGTTAAATAAGGTTTTAACCACAGTTGGGGATAATTATGTTGCAATTTGGATGCAATTATAAAGTTTTATTTCTTATATAAATTGCAATTTTCTATTTTGAGGATGAATTTCTGTCCTACATGCCTGCAATTCAACTGCTTTTCAGTCTCTCTGCATGTCCAGAATGGTTTTTGATAGTTGGGTGTGATGTGGTGCATGTTTCCTATTGAATTCTGGAATTTTTGTGTTCGATCGATCGAACCCAGTTCGATCGATCGAAACCTGGATGTTCAAGCGTTTGCCTTTTCTGTTCAATCGATTGAGGGATTTGTGTTCGATCGATCGACCATAGTTCGATCGATCGAATGCAGCATTTAAACGAAGCGTCTTCAGAACACTTCTTCAGTTCCCTCACTTTCACTCTCGAGCGCTCGAGCACAGAGGAGGGGGCGACTCGGAAATTTTCGTATCCTTGCACTCAATTAGACGCCCTGATCAACCCTCTAATCATCCTCATCGTCATATCATCATCCCCTCCACCTCCACTGCGTGTTCTACACAGAGGTAGGCCCCACTTGTTTTTTGTCTTTCATTTCCTTAACGTTTGTGTTAGAAAATCCCAAGGGGGTGTCCCCTTGGTCTTAGGAGTTCCTTTTGTTAGTTCATTGTTTGTGCATCTTTTGTTTCCTCTGCGTTTCTGAGATCGCTGCACATCGCTGTGTTCGATCGCTTGAACCGGTTTCGAGCGATCGAAGTTAAGCTGTTCGATCGATCGAACAATGTTCAAGCGATCGAAGTCTACTCCAGTTCAATCGATCGAACCCAGTTCAATCGATCGAACTCAAGCAGTGGCAGTTTTATTTCTTGCTTCCCCCTGTTCTTATCTGTGTCTTGTGTGGTCTATTTTTTCAGGGCTTCCAGATGAATCCAGTGACGGGCTACCATAAGTCTAAGCCCCTCAGCCGTATTATACCGGATCCGGTACCCGCACATGGGTTCCGGAATGACGAGGACAGGCTATGGTACGAGCGATATTTTCAGACACGGATGGTGATGGTCGAGCGCCCTATTGAGCACATTTGGACGGAGAGCCCATGGTTCCTTACACGGATCCGCTCTATGCCTCACTGGTTCCATCTCGTTTCATTGGCCAAGAGTGTCAATCTGTCCTGGATTCGAGGTGCGTGTGCGACTATGATCAGCGACCCGGTTGCACCATTCACATACCATGCCTTCTTCCGGAGTCGCCCGTTCATCATCAGTCCCGCCACCGTTTCAGCCGCGTTGGGTGTACCAGAGGTACCAGATTATGTTTGTCCCCACCGGCCTGATGCACCAGTGACCCCACCATCCACTATCATCCGTGAGCTCACTGGAGGCGCCATTCCGTCTTGGGATGGCGATGCTTTGATCGAGGACCACTTTCTCACTGATGGCTACCACATGATCCACCTGGTCCTCAGCAACTGCCTCCTAGTGACTTCCTATCGAGAGAAGATCGCGGCTTGGTATGCGCGAGTCTTATATGCAGTGGGTACGGGCCAACCAGTTTGCATACCACGCCTCTATATTGACTTTATGGTCCACCCCACCCGTTATATCTCGTCCAAGAAGCACCTGAAGGGTGCTTGGGCTATTCAGAGGGTTATGGCTGATGCCGGGTTCCTCGAGCTCGCTGGAGATGATGTCCGCCCTTCTCCCCGCAGATTTAGCGAGGCGGCTGCTCGCCGCTCCGATGCCCAGAAGAGGAAGCGAAAGGGGAAAGGGAAATCGCAGGTGAGGGGGAGGAAGAAGAGGCGTGGTGGGACGGACACGGAGGCGGGAGCTTCAAGGACACCCACTGAGGTGGAGGAGCTTGATTCCGATGATGATGAGGATGATCCGGTTGCTGCGGTTCGGCAGTTCGAGCTGCGACAGCGGTCGCAGACTCAGGCCCAGGGAGAGTCTTCTTCCTCTGTGCCTCTCCCGACAGTTCACGAGCTACTATTGGAGGAGAAAGAGGCCAGGATTTGACTCGAGGGCCGGATAGACCATCTCCAGACTTTGTTGGAGTCTATATTGATTCAGATTGGGGTTGATCAGGTCGTTCACTCTGCTCACCATCCCGCGACTACCCCGTCTGCTCCGCCTGCTGCCGATCCATCCTATGTTGCTACTCCTACTCCTACAGATCCACCACTTTCTGATCCATCATCTGCTGCTGTCCCGGATTCTGCTGCTGCTGATCCTTTTCCTTCCTCTACTGCAGATCCATCTGCTGCCGCCCCTGCTACTACCCGGTTGCCATCTGCTCCTATCGACATCCCTTCCGATGTAGCTGATGATACGCCGTCTGGTGTCGATTAGTTTTAGTTGGGGAGGTGGTGTTTCTGTATTTTTGGTTGGTTGGACTGGTTGGTTGTTTTGGTTGGATTATTTGGTTAGTTGGTTCTGTATGGACAGTATGTATCACTGCTTTTATTTTATTCTGTTCATATTACAGTGGTTTAGATTGCTTGGATCATGATTTTTATTGTATTACTCTTATCTATTGATCTTGGTTGTTTTGGAGATTGTGTTCTACTTTTCTATGCTAGGTTGCTTTGCTTGCGATCATCACTTTGCTCCATACAGGTGATACCAATCTATTTTATTTATTGAAAATCAACTTCTGGGGACTTTGTTATTTTCAGTTGGGGGTAGGAGATAATAGATAGGTATACACCCGTAATAATCAGGTTTTGCACTTGGATATGTTTTAAATTTAATAAGAACACAATTTATTAAAATTTTGAAAATTTTTGAATCGTATTGATAGAATAACTCTGAATAACCTCTCCTGCTTGTTAATTAGACAATGACACATTTATAGTATTCTCATCTTTTTATGGATTAAATCCACGCGTTTTCTGTATCACTGAAATGAATTGCATTTGTGAAGCTATTATGTACCCAATACTTTTGCGCACTAATTGGCAGCCATGTCGAAAACCTGAAAGTTGAGTTAATATGAATATTGTGCGAAAAAGAACAAGTAGTGGAAGCTAATAACCCTTTGTGAGCTATTGAGCCAATCGTCATTTCTGAGGGGATTCTCATACATTGTCGAATGGTCTTTCTTGCATATACTTGTGAATTCGTTGTTAAGTCTCAGTTTTCTTTAAAAGTTTTGACTGCTTGTTAGAGGAGAACGTTCAGGATTTACCAATTAAACTCAATGAACACTTAAGTGCTAAAAATTGGAAGTTGAGAAAATGATTTAAGCCATCGTTTGCCCATTCTTTTACCTGATATAGCTTTTACCTACATTCATTGAATTGTTTGATTCCTAATCCCACCCCAATTACATATTTCCAATGAAATCACAAGAATCCAAATCCTTGACCTCATTGAGCCGTTTGATAAATTTGTTGAGAATGAGTCATCAAAGTACGTGAAATGGAAGGAAGTAGTTGTGGGACGTTGTAGCAGGTTAAAAAAAAAAAAAAATGAAAAAAATGAATGATGGATGAAAAAAAAAAAAAAAAAAAACATATGAAATGAATGGGAGATTGGGTGGAGAAAAGAATAAAGAATGAAAAGAGAAGTGAAAATTCCATCACATACTAAAAAGCACACTCTTCTCTACAACCCTCCTACCTACTAAATAAAAGCCGAAATTCAAAGTCTTGAAAATTCTCAACAATTGATTTGAACATGGAAGTGTGAGTTGAGTTATCCATGGTATTTCGCTCCTCTAGTAAGTAGTGTTCCATTCATGAGACTATTCACTCTTAAATGTCCGTTCTTCATAAAGTCAAGTATGAAAGCATTAGCACTTATAATATCATCCTTATCAAAGCTTTCATACGATGTGTGATCATTGTAAAGCAAGTTTCTGAGAGACGTTCTTTTTGAGTGTGACCAATGTGAGAATTGAGCTAAAACTACAAGTTTTCCAAAGTACAATAGTCTAGATAACTCTTAATAGGGTTGGACGCATGGTTGTTAATTTCACACACACACGGGTGCATGATGGTAATACATTTGTTATATTTTACTTGGTGATATAGGGGAGCATGTGGATCTCTTTCATGGGATGATAGAGGATAGTATATTATTGTAGAGTTGAATTAACAGTTTAATGGAAGGGGAATTCTACAAGTTATTCTAAATCTTTTTGAGCTTAAAAAATTGGAGAATTTTGTGGGTATATTCACTGCAAACCCTCACGAGACAACACTCGTCCACTAGGGGTGACCTAGGGGTTTAACGGCTTGTTGCATTCGCTAAATGCAACCGCGATTCCTGCGAAAGTGAGTTAGGATTTTTCTTTTTATCTTAGTTTAGGTTGTTTTTAGTTTTTCTCTGTTTCTTAGTCGGTGTAGTTTTAGTTTAGGAATTGTTATTTTATTTCATTTTATTTTTGCTTTATCGCTAGGGACTAGCAATAAGCTAGTTGGGGGTTGTGCAAAGCGGGGGTATTTGTAAAATACAACCGCGCTAAAAGGAAGAATTGTATTAGTTTTTATCACAACTTCCCGCGTTATCTGCAATTTGCATTACAAGGCTAATTTTCATACACTATGATTAATCTATGATAAGTTGTATTGTTTTAGCTGTTGTTTATGCAGATCACTGCTGTGTGGACTAAACAGATGAACATCAGGATGACTGGAATGCTGAAATGAAAACAAAAAGGAGTCAAAGCTGAAATGTGGAGTTCGATCGATCTAAGACGGTTCGATCGATCGAGCGTTCGATCGCTTAAAGAGTGTTGAAGCGCTTGAGGCTTAAGGGTTCGATCGATCGAGTGTAGTTCGATCGATCGAACGTGGTATTTCCAGTAACATTCGTGTGCGCAGCAGATGCGGGTTTTTAACCCTAGTTTCTTAGGTTTTCTATATATATGTGTATTGTACACGTCCAAAGGAGACACACATTACATTTTTACAGTTTTTAGAGAGAGAGATAGAGAGTTTGCTTGTGTTTTGTAGGTTTTCATTGAATTTTTACATTGTGGACTGGATTTCTTTGAGTTAATACTAGTATTCGTTCATTCCAGGTTATCTATATACTGCTCATTTATATTCTGCACTTGGTAGTCGTAGTTTAATCGCTCGTCTCGTGGTGTTACATGCTAAATATTTGTAAAACCATAGTTTCTAGATTTTCCATGAAAAACTCGCAACCAAACAAGGTGTTAATGTTTTTTACGTTAAATATCAATCTGTGACACTCCAGACAATGTCTGAGTAGTCCCAGGTTGGGAGAACACGATGAAATAGTGATCTCCAGCCTCTGCCATGCAGCAGAATAATCGCTGTGTTCGATCGATCGAAGTTAGTTTGATCGATCGAACCAGAGACAGTCAAGCGATCGAAGTCAGTTCGATCGATTGAGGGATGAAGGTCTTCGATCGATCGAAAGCGCGTCGATCGATCGAACTCCCTGATTCTTGAGGATGTTCCCTGCAGTATTCCAGGACCTTTTGTTTTAAGATTTGTTATCATTCTGTCCCAAATAAATGCTCAGTTTGTCAAAATAGTTTTAAAACTAAGGCCCTAAGGCATTTTCTTTCAATACATTTTGCAAACCATCTTCAATGCTGACACCATTGAGGATGCGAGTCTTAACTATTGGATTAAACCGCTTTCACGTATTTAACTTAACTGTGATGATATGGTCCCGGTCATGAAAGGGCCATGGATTCTCCATCTTTAGAGGAATACGGAAAACTGTGGGTAATGTACTCCGTTGTGCTTCAAGGCAAATGCATGGTAGATGGCTAGATTACTGCGGATTCGTGTAATCCCAACACTTTCTTTTAAAGTTAAACATCCTAATTTCAAGTACTGTTTTAATTAGTTAGTTAGATCGTTAAGCATTTTCCTTAGTAATTTTAGCTGTGGAACTTTGTGTTCCGCACCATTGCTTAATCTTATTCATTTTATTTTGCTTTCTTTAGAGGTTAGTCTAATTCAATAGGTCAACACCTTCCCTGTGGGATCGACCTGGTCTTACCAGATATTACTTGCACGTCTACCTACACTTGGGTATTGCACAAGAGCGCACAGAAAAAATCTCGTGTCATTGGCCAAGTTGGAACAAAAGAAATGAATCACGGTGATAAAAGAAAGAGAGGCACTTTAAAGGCTCAAAGGGGCGAACTATGGAAATTTTATCGTTTTTATGTATAGGTCAAATATTAAAAAGAGTGGAAAACAAAGAAGGCCTAAAATCATGTCCTAGGGTGATACGGTTCTTCAATGTTTACAACGGAAGATTATTTAGCATGGTAACCAATATTTTAGCTTGACTTTCAACCAAAACAAGAATAATGAGACTAAACAACAAGTATATGTGCTATTCAAATGAAATTTGACAAACACAAAATGTATTTATAAACCTCTAAAACGAAAAGATAGGCTCAAAAGCTCACTGGGTCTAGTCTCCACACTATGTGTTATCTAGAAATTTGAATCATATTATAGTTCACAACAAACATGCATCCATTTTGACTACGTGCAATGCATAGGTTCGTGTGCAAATCTATGATATAAAACTACGATTTGAACGATACATAACCTAAAACATCGCATCATGACTTTAGCAACTGTTTAAGCACATCTTCTTATGTTTACCATTCTATAACAATCCAAGTTACATAACAAGAAATATCGACAAGATTACAAAAACGTTGGTAATATCGTTTATTTAAGCACAAGTATCGAAAGAATTTTGAAAAATTGGTGCATAATAATATGGATGTGAGTGCATACCTCCAAACCTAAGCCTTTCATTGTCCCCATTGAAACAATTAAATGAAAGAGAGGGGAGTACGTAAGAAAGGAACGACATTAACTCGATCTCGACAATCACAAACCAGGTAAACGTACATGAATATGGAGATAAAGTTCAATTGCTCCAAATGAAGACACTAATTCACCTTTAATACTCGACAAAAGAAAATAAACAAACAAAATAACAACAATATATGTAATGTAGACCACGACGTGCTTGTTAACAAGCTAAACTAAAACCGAAAGGCTCAACGAAAGTCAGAAAGAACAAGCATAAACTAAACTAACAAAGAAAGACTCAATCTAAGAGGGGCCTAAGAAAGCAAACAGGAAAGAACAAACACATACGTAAGGGTTGGGAGAGAAAAGAAAAGAACAAAATAGAAGAAAGAACACAAATTCCCCCTCTCACGCAAGCGGGCCGCGCGAACGACCTTCGCGCGCGCGAGTCACTCCGTGAGGTAGATCCGAGGCTGCTTTTAAGTTTTATGAGAAAAAATTTTTATGTCAAAATATCGTGCGAGCGGGCCACTCGGGCGAATACCCTCGTGCGCATAATTTTAGGCGTGATCTAAATCTGAGGGTATATATAAAAAAAATTTGAATTTTTTTTTCCTAAGGTAAAATCTCGCACGCGCCAGCGGGTCGCGCGGGCAAGATGTCTATTTTATCTTTTCTCTTCCTTTTAATGTAACTAAGTTCAAAATAAATTAACCCTGACCCCCAAACCAATCCAGAATGACCAAAAAGGACTCAAAACCGAACCAAAATGACCAAAAAGTGTACAAAAATGAGAAAACAGAACGATAAAAGCTTGGATTACCTCCCAAGAAGCGCTGTCTTTTATGTCTTCAGCTAGATTGTTCTAGCTCAAGACTTATGGAGGCCGTAACTTGGACTTTGTACCCTTGAAGGCATTAGGGAGACTCCGGTGGAAAACAAAAATAATGTCATTATTCGTTAACCCGATCGACGGTTCTCCTTGATCATGTTCAAATCAATTTCTCACCTTCTGAGTAAATTCATCATTTATTAGGATATTTTTGGTCATTGTGTATAATCTCCTTAACTTTAGTCCTATTTATTATGTTATTGGATCCATTAGCTTGTCTAACCTCACTCTCCACCACACATTGGTAATCGTCATCATTGGGAGGTTGATCAACAGTGTTAAAAATGTTTAATTTTAGGTTCATGTTCCCAAACGATACTTTCATTACCCCCGTTTGACAGTTGACATAAGTGTTGGTCGTGGCTAAGAATGGATGGCCAAGAATGACAGGAGTGTGTTTCCTAGCATCTATCACAGGTTCGGTGTCAAGGACCATGAAATGACAAGATAATAACATTTATCAACTTTAACTAGGACTTCTTCGATGATTCCCCTAGGGATTTTGACAGAACGATCCGCTAATTGTATGGTATTGGCCGTGGGTTTAAGTTTACCTAAACCTAGTTGTTTGTAAACCATGTATGGCAGGAGATTCACACTTGCTCCTAAGTCAAGGAGAGCCCGATGAATGATAGTGTCACCTATATGACAAAAAATTATAGGCGTTCCAGGATCCTTATACTTGGGAGGAGCGTGTTGGAAGATTGAACTTACTTTTTTGGTGAGAAAGACCTTTTTCGGAATATGACTGCACAACTTGCACTTTTGAGTGCATAGGTTTTTAAGGCACTTAGCGTAAGTGGAAATTTGTTTTATAACGTTGAGGAATGGAATATTGATTTTCACATGTTTTAACACCTCGAGTATATCTTCAGTTTTCGATCCTTTCTTTAAAAGATGTGACGGTTCCTCAATGTTTGGCAGGAAAGGCATTTTTGGAACATAATTAATTGGGACCGGTTCCTTTTCTTTTTTAATTTGACTTATGTCCCCACCCTTCTCTTGATTCGAATTAATGGTCACCTTTTCTCACTCTCATTCGAAATTTCAACAACTTCCTCTTCTCGAATAGTCATCCTAGCCGAGACGGCGTTTACTTGCTCACTCGTACCCTCAATCTCGTATTGTCCCTTAGGGTTTTGAATTGTTTGACTAGGTAACTTACCCTCCTTTCTACGACTCACCACATTAGCTAGTTATCCCATTTGGGACTTAAGCTTCGCAATAGATTGTGTGTGAGAGTGCACTATTTGTGCTTGTGCTTGCACTTGCATTTCGATAGTCTTAAGGGACGCCAATACCTTCACCTCAAAAGCATTATCCCTTGGAGGGTTAGGATTAGGAGGGGGGTGTTCGTATTGAATTTGTTAAAACTGGGGTCGATAAGTATTAGGAAAATTAGTTGTCATAGGATTATAACTATTTTGTAGGAATTGTTGAATAGAGTGTATATGTTGCTCCACGAATTCTAAAAATTGAGACGCGGATGGGCATGTAAGTGTAGAATGCGAAGGATCGGAACATATTTGACAAATTTTGTAAGAGGGTGAACTCGATGTTTGATTCATTGTCATAAATCGGTCAAGTTTTTTAGATAGTTCTTATATTTCAATTGAATGACTTGACTCGAAATGCTCCTCTTGCTTGGGTTTAGGTAGAAGACACCCCTTAGGACGTACCGACACCGCTTGATGCATCGAATTCTCACTTAATGTTTCAAAAATTTTCCATGCCTCATCGCCGCTTTTGTGTAGGAAGGTACCCGCACAAACAGCATCGACGGTATTACGAAGTGAGGGAACAAGTCCCTTGTAGAAGATTTGTACCAATTGCCACTTGGGAATTTGATGATGTGGGCAAGAGCGCAATAATTCTGTAAATTGTTCCCAAGTGTCATAGAGCGTTTCCCCATCTTGCACACAAAGTTCATTGTAGATTTTCTTATTTGATTAGTTCTTATGATGGGGAAAAACTTTTGTAAAAATGCGATATATAATGCTTCCCATGTTTTAATAGTGTTTGGCTCAAGAGATTAGAGCTAATAATTAGCTTTATCCTTTAAGGAGAATGGAAAGAGATGCAATTTTAATTCATCATCAGTTAGATTTTGGATTTTCAATGTATAGCATATGTCTTGGAACTCTCCAAAGTGATGATAAGGATCTTCTTTAATATAGCCATGGAATGAAGGGAGTAGCGTGATGGTAGATGACTTTATCTCAAAATGAGATGCTGTCACCTCCGGTAATTCGATACCTGTTTGTGGCATATAGGCCATAGGAATGAAATAATCTTTATACGGAGGAGGCGGAGGTACATTAGGATTATTTCTATTATTTTCGTTGTTTCCATTATTTCCAAAGTTGGCCATTAGATTAGGTTCGATGTCAATAGTTTGAGTTTTTCTTAAACGTTTAAGGGTACTTTGTATTTTGGAATGAAATAACGACAGTTTCAGAGTTGATTCGTCGTCTAACAACAACTGAGCTCTAGAAACTTGGGTTGATGACCTAAGTACTCTAAGGGTACGTTCAAGTTTAGGATCGAAAGATTGTAATTCGGGTTTACTTGAACGCGTACCAAACATAAACTAAAAAAATGACACTACAATAATGACTGACTCAAACAAATACGAAAAGCAACCACACAAATAAGACAACATGCACACAACTACTATGATGCATGAAAGTTATCCTATAATGCATTGATTCGCGTCAAAGCACAGTGCCCCGGGTTTCCTAGCTAATGCACGTGCAAATCACTCCTAAACTAATGCAAATAGTGCGTCTCAGCAACTTGACTTACAGTGGTTTGAAGTGAATTTTAAAAGAAGCAATTTACTTGAAATTTTGATTTATTGCACTTTTTATTTATAATTCGCGTAAGCTCCCCAGATGTGCACCGCTATTCCACTCCAACTTGCTATGATTTGACTACTTGAGAGCTGCAACATACGGATAATTTTTTAGCTATTCGTAACAAAAATGAAAATAAGAAAAAGAAATTCTAATCTAATATTTACGAATTAACTAAACTAAAATTCTAAAACTAAAGGTAGTAATTTGCAATCCCCGGCAATGGTGCCAAAAATTGATCTTGTCAAAATCAAGATAAAAGGTATACTCAACTTTAAAAGATTTGTAGTGTGGAAGTAGAGGTCGAACCGACAGATATTGAAAATACTAAAGCTCTTTAATTTTAAAACCTAAATCTAGTTAATTAAGAAAACTGAATTTTGATTTTGTTTTAATTAAACTAAGAACAATGAAAATCAATCTAAACTATGAAAGCAATTTAAAAGGTGTTGTAAATGATATTTAAAGTGAACGTAGGATTGCAAATCCACCACTAGCTTCGTAATAAGGGTATTTATGCATTCAACTAGCTTATTACATTGGATGATAATGGAGAATTGTAGCTACAAGCCCAATTCCTCCGTCAAGAAGATAACTATGATTCAAGCATCAACATAATCCATCTTTGGTTAGAACAGAGTATCTCACACTAAACTAGGGTTTTGGCACACTCCGTCTTCCCTAGGCATGAACTATTCGACTACTTGATATCACACTTCAATTAAGCACCATTACATGTAAATAATCCGTACAAGCACAACAAATATAAACTATTGAGCACATCACATCCAAAATAGATCTAAGACAAGAATCAACTTTGAAAGTAACGATTTAATCAATAGAAGTTCAATTTTATTATAAAAAATCCTTTGAACATGTAATCATCATCCATACATAATAAATCTAAAAGAAAAACATAAAATACACCCTATTACTTGGCTAGGGTTTCATTGAAGCTCTAGATATCAGTCTAAGTGGCCATAGAAGCGATGAACAGTAAGAGGTTGATGGAGGAGGCCATGGACATCCTTGGTCTTCTTCTTCTTTTCCTTGCTTTCCTCTCTTCAATGGATGAAGTTTTTGTTGTATATGGATGTGTATAATGTTGTGTAACTATGTGTAACCCCAAAATTGAATTAGAGTAGGGTATATATAGTTTTGGAGCAAGTTTGGAAGCTTTCCTAATCGCACTAAAACTGCTTTATTTATGTTTCTGGATGTAATTAGGCAATTTTGTTCATGTAGAAGTCTTCAGCACACAGAAATACGCATTTTCACTTTTTTCGTACAGGTCACGCGAGCGGGCCGCGCGAGCGCATTTTTGGTAAGTCGCATGAGCGGGCTGCGCGAGCGAGGTACTGGAATGTCGCGCTCGCGAGAAGTGGCCTTTTCTGCTTCTTTTCTTCTGTTTTTACACCTTATTTAGCCTACAACTCTTGCTTTATTCCAAAACCTCCTAGAAAATGGAAAATAAAGTATAAGTACATGAAAATATGATAAAAAGTGCTAACAAATGTGAATTAAGGCGTGTGATTAGGACTCGTTCACTCCCGATCAGGTATTTAAATGTAAGAAATGAAGAGTAGTAATGGAAGAACTTGAGTGTAGAACTCACTTTCTATAAAAAAAAATCAGTGGATGAAGCTCGCTTTCTCACTTCTAAATCTATCTCTATCTTTCTTTCTCTCTATAACTTTCTCAAGCTTTGTACTTGGCCCCCCCAAAATGAGGAGTCAAGGGGGGTTTATATAGGCCAATTTGGGATAATTTTGGGATTTAAAAAGTGCTACCATTGGTCCCAAACATTTGTGAACAAGAAATTACGTCATTCTGGCTTTCAACTATGCAATTTGGACCTCCAAATCAAATTACAAAAATTGACCTGTTTGGGGGATAGTGTCGCGGTGGCACTGGGCCTGTGCCACAATTGCAATGGGCCAGTGTCGTGGTGATACTACTCCTTTGATGATAAAAAAAAATCCTTTTAGGCCTCCAGAGGTTCCCGTATTCGCGAAAAGGCCCTATTTCGTCTGAAATTCACAGAAATTGCATACGAACTCCAAACTGAGCTTGTAATATATTGTTGAAAAGGTATTTAGGTCTAATTTCCATAAAAAAAAAAGTTTTAAGTAGGGTCACTTTGGAAAGTTTTGCGATATTCGTGATAAAAGCCAATTTGATCGCTTTTTTCACCTTAAAAAATTCATAACAAATTCATTTTAAGTCCAGAAATTATGTGCGATATACTATTGGAAAGCTATTGAACTCTAGTATTTGATAAAAATATTTCAACGTTGAAAAAGTAACTTTGACTATTGGTCAAACTTGTAATCAAATCATACAAACAGTGCATTTCTGGAAGCCTCCGGAGAGTGATGCTTTTGTCTGATTTTCTTTTAAAATATATTTTAAGACTTTTCACATGATTTAGAATGATTTCAGAGATTTCGGGCGATTTCAAAAAATTTCGGTCAAACTGAGGTCAAACCTTGGTCAAATTAGTCAAACGGGAACTTTTGGGACTTCCTGGAGCCTCTAGGAGCTGATGTTTTCAAATGTTTCTCTTTTTAAAATACTATTTATTTTGAATGACATCGAATGATTTTTGAACTTCTGGGCCAATTCAGAGAGTTTTGGGCTTTCACGGGCATTTTGGTCATTTCTGTCAATTCTTTGACTTCTTTATGGTTAGAGACAATTTCTAAAAATCTGATCTTTCTAATCATTGAGGTTTGACATGCTTGTGGCCTCCTAAATTTGTTAGCCGACAAAATGGGGTGCTTACATCAGGGTCAACGGTGCCACACCACGTTTGGATTTCCAGGCCCTTTTGTCTACTCATCTCCGTCAGCCCATAATTGGCTACCACTTTTCTTATATCACAGTTTATATCATGAATTCATGCTCATATATCAACTTAAGATGTCATAATCTCCACATTTTCTTGAATGCAATACTCAACAACATATCATGTTAACATTGTCATAAAAAGGCATTTATGTGACTATTTCAATTAACAGGGGTATATCAATCATTTCATTAATTATGCAATTTATTAGCCACTACACATTCTGAATTGAATTATGAGTTTCATAGTTTCTAATGGTTCTAAATTCTACTGTGAATATTTAGAGTTTTGAACTCTTAAAGTCCTGGGGTTGTTCATCATTTTTAGGCATTTCTAACTTTTACGGACCTTGCCATTGAATCTAGAATATCAGGAAATCTTAGGATAGGTCTCTTCATAATTAATCAACACTGTAATATTATAATATACTATTTACTAATCTAAGGGTATTTTTGTCATTTCATAAATTTTGCTGACCACACGGACCCCATCGTTGGATTTGGAAAGTCAAAAAACCTTGGGGTAGACTATTGTGGTAATCATGTTGTGTGTAAACGTCGGAATTATTGCGAAAGCGAATACATTAAATTTTTTTTGAACATGATTGTACTTTGGAAAAGTACTTTTTGAACATTAACTTGTAAACCGAATTTTAAAGTAATTATATAATTGACACTAAGGCTTGAATCAACGCGTAGCGGACTTGGAATTGGGTGTAGTTATGGACGATGGTCGGATAATGTAACAAAGGTCATAATATTGACGCAATTGGGGGTGTAAGCGGTCTATTTCGGTCAGTTTTTTTATGAAAAAAATCGACCAATAGTGACTGTCGGTCAGTTTTCAAAGCATTTGGTCGGGTTTTCAGTCAGTTTTGGCTTGAACATACATTTAAAAAAATCTAAACAATCGGATTTATGGTTGGTCGATTTTAAATTTTTTGTTTTTTACTTGCACCCTAGACAATATTCTCAATTTTAAAAAGTTTAAAAAAAATAACCCTAAGAATCAATATTTACCATTTTGCCATTGCTTGTTTTTAACATACATACTATGTAAGACTCAATCCATAAGTTGTGTCTAGGGGTGTACACAAGCTGAGCCGCTCAACAAAGGCTCGTGGCTTGGCTTGCTAAGGGCTTGACTCGACTCGTATAATAAACAAGCCAAGATTGAGTTTGAATACTAGGCTTATTTAATAAACGAGCCAAGCTTGAGCACGCATGGGTTTGACTCAATGAGGCTCGTGAATAGCTCGTTAGTAGGCTCGTGAAAAAGTTTGTAGAAAAGCTTGTGAATAGCTCATGTCCATATATATATATATATATCTAAGTTATTAAAAATATATCTTATTAAGTAAAAATGTGTCATGCCCCGGAACCGCACATACGATTCTAGGACACGTGGCATGCCACCAAGGCTCCCATTACACTCCTAAAGATCCATTATTAACATTAAAATCAGAGTTACAAAAGTCTTTCCCATTTAAAACACTTTTTAAAACCTTTCATTTTGAAACAGGGTAATCCAGTCGACTGATAGGGGACCTGGTTGACCGGACATACAAATTGCAGAGAGCACAACTCTGGGAATCCGCTGGACCAGTCCAGTCCGGTCGACTGAACTTTTAGAGGCCTGGTTGACTGAACCTTGAGTTTGGTCGACTAAGCACCCTAACTCCAGAATTTGGTATTCTACTACACGATCTAGTCGACTGTACCAGACTCTCGGTCGACTAATTCGTATCAACAGAATCCAATTCTGCTGCAACCCCTGCTTCAAAACTAAAAATCAAACCAAACACGTTCAACACCTGGTAAAATACTATCAAACCTAACATAATTAACATGATACAATCCTTATATTACTAACACGAGTTTCCCAACTAACCATTACAAGTATATAAAACCAAACCTTACCGAAACGACCAATCTAGTGAGCGTAGTTTGAGACCATTTTACAAAACATAAGTTTAAACTAACCAACATCAAGTTTTTCTCCAATTCCAAACTAGAGCCTCCATATTACAAGTTCTAAAGCAAAATAAATCAAGCTAACTACATATTTACAACCATCCCCAAAACCCACATTTCTCGCCAAATCTTTACCGATTCCTTTTCTTCATTCTTTCGCCAACTTGCCTTTAATCACCTATAATGGTTATTCAATAACCACTACACTATATCAACTATATGATGGTGAATGCCAACAATTATAAGCATGAATAATAGACATGCTCAATATCATCTTTCTACACATCACTATGGTCTCCAAGAACACGAGTACCGACTATCCTTTAACGCTAGTCCGTGACTACTCCATTAGTCCGCACGACTAATTAAGCTACCCACGCCTCTTTCTTTCAAGCGCGCGGTCTTATGGCCAATTTGGCACCTGATCTCATAACTTCGATGGCAATTACAAGTTCCCCTTTGACCCAAATATACAACTCAACATGCTTAAATAATTCATCACACCATGCTATTGCCAAGCACATGGGTCTTATTAACCACATGGGTTTGCCCAATAATAACTAAACATGCTAAATTATACAAATAGACATGCCAATCATCAAAAAGATAATGTCAAACAAGGAATTATTCAATTTCCATAATTATTGCCACTCGCCTCAAGGATTTTGCTCCTAATTGCAGAATTAAGACCCTAACAAATTCCGGTTGCAAATCCTATACAACAATTACAGATTATAAACTAAACTCCCGAATTGGGGTGTAGAAAAAATGTCTCAAAATTTAATACGACTAGTACCACTGCGTTAGACTCACCTCTAAAAGTCCAAATATGTAACCTGTTTTGAAATTGAATGTCGTTAAGCGCGTCAATCGGCGTCGTAAGCGTCGCTGACATTCCGTCGTAATTTCGCACGAATATCTCTTCTCTGTAAATTCATTTGCTTGAATTGAAGATGTTGAGTCACTAGGACATGTTTCCTTTATCATGTAAGTTAACATTTTGTGTTTCTACAATAGCCTTCCCATGGTTTCATATGTTTTACATTTATACCCCTGCTAGTTATGAAACTTATTAAAACTATCCCAAACTTAAATGAGTGAGTCTGTAGATCTTAAGTATATATATATAAATATATATCTAAATCATTATCTGAATATGTACCTAAATGTGATCATATATATGCAGATAGATAAAACGAAGTCCCAATTTCAGAAACCCTAAAGAAAATTAGTGATGCCTTAATTAGGGGGTTAGGGTTTGACCAAAAAGAAAATCCAACTAAATCTATGTATAAGAATTTGTGTGTGTGCATAACTGTATCTAAGCATATACATATATTTCTGTATGGCTAGAAGTCAAGAAACCCTTGAATTGTAAACCCTAAAACTTCATCAGTGCCATCCAAAACAGGGGTCTGGGGGTGTGTGTAAATCAATATATATGTATATATATATATATAGATTCAGAAGAGAAACCGGCCCCCGCCCCCCAAATCACAAACCCTAAATCTAATATCATATGTGTACACAAAAGTGTAAAGATAAAACTGTGAGTGTATGTATATACATATATGTGTGTATCTATCGATGTATGTATATATATAAGGGTATATATATACCTACAAAGAGAGGGAGAGGTGGAGAAGAAGATGGGACGTGATTTACGGTAGTGATCAGTGGCGGTGGCGGCAGTTGGTTGTCTGGCGGTGTATGTGGTGGATGGCGGTGGTGTAGTGGTATGGTGGTTGTGGTAGTGGAGAGATGAGAGAGATGAGAGAATTGAGAGATCGCAAGAGAGAGAGAAGAAGACGGAGAGAGAAGAGAGAGAGAGTGTAGACTAAAAATTAGGGCACAACCCTATATATATATAGAAAGGGGCACCTCGCGCGAGCGGACCACGCGAGCGAGCCTTGCTCGAGCAGATCCCTCCGCGAGGTGAAGCAGAGACTCACTTTCTGTGATCATAAAAAAATTCTCTAACTCAAAACCTCGCTCGAGCGGGCCGCTCTAGCGAGGCCCTCGCGCGAGCGATCCTGAGCGCGAGTTAGAGCAGAATCTTGGTATAATAAATTTTTGGAAAAATGTTTGAAGGCCCAACTTCGCGCGAGCGGACCGCTCCAGCAAGGTCATCGCGGGCGCGATTCAATGAGCGAGTTTGAGCAGAGACTTGCTGTAAAAGCGTTTCAAAAATTTTTTTGTCTAAAGGGCACTCTCGCACGAGCGGACCGCGCGAGCCACCCTTCGCGTGAGCGGTCCACGCGCGCGAGAGTCTATTTTTCTCATTTTCTCGTCTGTTTTCTTGTATAAGGGTTGTTATAGTCAATTTTGTCTCTTTTAGGCATTTTAAAAGTCAGACACGGGCAGAAAAACTTCTAAACAGTGAACAAAACTAAACAAAACTCAAACAAAAGCTTGGGTTGCCTCCCAAGAAGCGCTATGTTTTATGTCGCCAGCTCGACCGATGCACATGCTCAATCGAAATAGATTGGATCTACCAAATCTATTAATTCTATCTCTCTTTCATCTGTCTCGTCAGATCGGTATGGCTTATGCCATTGGCCGTTTACCTTAAAAGGTGTTCCGCAGTTTGTACCTTGGATCTCAATCGCTCCATGCGAAAACATTTGCGTTATTATAAATGGACTGTACCAACGAGAACGTAACTTACCCGGAAACAACCTTAATTTTGAATTGAATAGCCAGATGCTTTGTCCGACCTCAAAGTTCTTTCTTACGATCATTTTGTCATGAAAAGCTTTTGAACGTTCCTTATAGATTCTCGAATTTTCATAGGTATCGTTTCTCAATTCTTCAAGTTCTTGTAATTGAAGTTTCCGATGGCACCCTGCCGCCTTTATATCTTGGTTAAGCGATTTTATAGCCCAGTAAGATCTATGTTCGAGTTCCATCGGTAGGTGGCACGCTTTTCCAAAGACTAGTCGGTAAGGGGACATTCCTATCGGAGTTTTATACGATGTTCGGTATGCCCAAAGCGCATCGCTAAGCGTAAGGACCAATCTTTGCGATCTGGACGGACTGTTTTATCCAGTATACTTTTCACTTCCCGATTTGAGACCTCTACTTGGCCTTGGGTTTGTGGATGGCACGCGACTCCTACATTATGGGTGACAGAATATTTTCGAATGAGTGCCTCAAAGTGACGATTACAGAAATGTTTTCCCCTGTCACTTATAATCGCTCGTGGCATGCCAAAACAACAAAATATGTTATCTTTTATAAATTGAACCACGACTTTATGGTCGTTCATTTTTGTCGCTACTGCCTTCACCCACTTAGAAACATAATCGACTGCGACTAGAATGTATTCGAACCCAAAGGATGACGGAAATGGACCCATAAAGTCGATGCCCCACACATCGAATATTTCAATAATAAGGATAGGGATTAGGGGCATCGCATCGTGATGTGACATATTACCTGTTTGTTGACAACGGACGCAGTTTTGACAAAATTTATGTGCGTCTTTAAATAGGGTTGGCCAATATAATCCGCTTTGGAGGACTATAGCGGTCGTACGACAGCCTCCAAAGTGACCTCCGCATTCTAGAGAGTGACAGAAGTTTAAGATGAAATTGAACTTACTCTCTAGAACACAACATCGTATTATTTGATCAGAACAATGTTTAAATAATAGTGGGTCATCCCAGTAATAATGTTTTATTTAGGAAAAGAAACGATCCTTGTCTAAACTTAACCAAGTATGAGGGGCATATCCTGTGGCTAAGAAATTTACGATGTCACTGAACCACGGATGATTTACGATAGATAAGGCAAATAACTATTTATCTGAAAACGAATCTTAGAGAGGTGTAATATCGTTAGATCCAACAAGAATTCGTGATAGGTGGTCGGCTACAACATTTTCAGACCCCTTTTTATCTCGTATTTCGTAATTAAACTCCTAAAGGAGTAAAATCCATCAGATTAATCGAGGTTTTGTTTCTTTCTTATTCAACAAATGATGTAATGCGGCGTGGTCGGTATAGACTATAACTTTTGACCCCAATAGATAAGAACAAAATTTGTCCAGGGCGAATACGACCGCGAGCAATTCCTTTTTCGTAGTTGTATAATTCGATTGCACGTCATTTAAGGTTTTAATCGCATAGTATATCACGTGAGGCACTTTATTTACTTTTTGGCCTAGGACAGCTCCAACAACATAATTGGAAGCATCACACATTAGTTTAAACGATAATGACCAATCGGGGGATTAGATTACTGGAGCCGTGGACAGTAAAGCTCTCAATATTTCAAAAGCCTTTAAACAATCATTATCAAAGACAAAGGGAACATCCTTGGCAAGCAGATTGCATAAGGGACGTGAAATTTTACTAAAGTCTTTGATAAATCGTTGGTAGAAACCGGTATGCCCTAGAAACGAACGGATTTAACGAATTGACGATGGCGGTGGAAGTTTGTCAATCAACTCAATTTTTGCTTTATCAGCCTCTATGCCACGCTTGGATACAACGTGACCCAAGACTATTCCCTCCTGAACCATAAAATGGCTCTTCTTCTAACTTAAAACCAAATTAGCTTCCTCGCAACGGGCGAGGACTTTCGTAAGATTTTGAAGGCATTCATCAAAGGTAGGTCCAAAGACCGAGAAATCGTCCATAAATACCTCTAGGAATTTCTCTACCATGTACAAGAATATGGCCATCATACATCGCTGAAAGGTGACCGGTGCATTGCATAAACCAAACGGCATACGACGATAAGTGAAAGTACCATAGGGATATGTGAACGTTGTCTTTTCTTGGTTATCGGGGTAGACGGGCACCTGATTGTAGCTAGAGTATCCATCTAGAAAACAATAGTAACTCTGACCAGACAGGCGTTCTAGGATTTGATCAATGAATGGGAGAGGTAAATGATCTTTACGAGTCATCGTATTAAGTTTTCTATAATCAATGCATACTATGAGTCATCGTATTAAGTTTTCTATAATCAATGCATACCGCCAAACTACCGGGTGGGTATGAGGACTCCTTTCTTGTTAGGCACGATTGTAATACCCGATTTTTTTGGGACAACCTGCGTGGGGCTAACCCAATTACTATCGGAGATCGGATAAATAATACCTGCGTCTAAGAGTTTTATGACTTCTTTCATAACCACTTCCTTCATATTCGGATTAAGACGTCGTTGCATTTTTCTCGATGGTTTGGCATTTTCTTCTAAATTTATTCTATGCATGCATACTGACGGATCAATTCCTTTTAGATCGGCGACTGTCCACCCTATTGCTTTCTTTGATTATCTAGGACCTGTACCAGTTGCAATTCCTAAATTATAGTTAAATTTGACGCAATTATAACTGGAAGTGTAGTATTTGGTCCCAAAAATGCGTATTTAAGAAAGTCGGGTAATGGTTTAAGTTCAAGTGTTGGAAGACACTCGATCGACGGTAATGCCGGTTTATGCGCGAGAGGTGGTAAAGCCTCTATTTTAGGTGTCTATGGAAGTACATTAGTCGTATTTAGCGATTCCAATAATTTATTCACATCTGCTATAACACCCGTAGTGTGTTATTGCATTTGCATTACATTATTATGCATAATAATGTGATGTGACGTGTCTTATGACACATGGTTGAGTGAGTTTTGACTCACGAGTTGATTTGGGTGTCTGTACTAGAGAACCCTTTGAAACTATTGTGATTGAGGATTTATTGTTTGTGAAGTCTCTCCGAGTATGAGACGGTCACTGTGGAACATTTTAAATGTTTATTTGAAAATAAATGTTTACCTGTGTATTGCAATATCTGTATTATTTTCTGTTTTAGAATTTATTTCTGTTGTTAGATTTAGTATCCTGGTGAGGACGAATGAACACGCTATTAATTTGGTAGACTAATTAGCAACTTCGAAAACGTCATGTAGAAATTCGCGTTTTAGCGACCAAACGAAACTTAGTCGAAAACTTTTATAATTTTGAGTTTTCACTCGTAAAGCTATGAATAAGCTGTATAGAAAGTTTCAGAGACTGATTAGGAGTTTTGAAAACTCGTGGGGAGGTAAACGTAATTCCCCGAGAATGTTGCCTATATATAGATAGAGATGAACTTAGATTTTTCATAAGTTCTAACCTAATTCCAAAAGGAGGCCAAAAAGGGGGCTAGAGGGAGATTTTGTTGCTTCAAGCTTTGCGACGCCAAACGACGACCTTCCGTCAGTTTGTTTTCTCCCAGATTTCATATTCGAGCTCCTCGAGGTAAGAGCTTCGTTTTGATATATGTTGGGGCCTGTTTGGCTAAGTTTTCTGAAAAGTTATTTTCTAGATTTTTTCATAAAAGTTGATAAATGGAATTCTGATCCATAGGAATTTTACTAGACGGACTTCTGCACGTTCTTTGTGCACGGGTTTTCTTTGGATCGTATTTTAAGCGCGTAAATCGGAGGTGAGTGATTCAACTATGTTTTTGGAATGATTTCTTGACATGTATTCATGTTTTGTGTGAATAGCATGTATTAATTCTTAGAGATATATTGTGTAGTTCATATTGGGCATTTATATTGATAAGTAGGCTCAATAGCACGGTGATATGTTTTGATTACCGCGAGTATGGTGATATGTATTTGAGCATGTTAAGTTGCTTATGTGGGTCAAAAGGAGCACGTGGTCACCGTGCCATTTTGTGGAGCCGATAAGGCATTAAGGTCGCACGATTGAAGAGAAGAATCGTGGGTCTTACCCTTTTGCGTGGACTTATTGGCGAGGAGTCGCGGATTGGGAGTATGGACGGGCACGTGAGTCTCCGGTGACTAGTATGAAATGTAGAGATGTGAATGCGGACATGTTTATCATTCATGTGCATATGTTGTTTTATTCACTAAGCTTTAGCTTAAACAAATCGAAATATGTGTGGTTATTCAAATAACCATTGCAGGTGTTAATGCTGGCGAGGAATCGCAGAAGTGAGCACGAGGGTGGGAGTTCGCTTGGGAGGCAACTTAAATGTTAATCTTGTAGTTTTGGGATAATAGGAATGATGTAATAAGAAATTGGTTGTTTTAAACCATGTTTAATTTAGTATGTTAGAATGGATTTTAAACCGTTGTAATAGTTAGTAGCATGCTGTAATCCTGCTTTAGAAATGTTTTAATACAGCTAGAATTACTTTGGACTGAGTTTGGATTGAGTGGTTGATCATTGGTGAAAGTTAGAAAGCTTTTAAACTTGAAATTCTGCAGAATGGGCTGCTGCCAGAGGGGTAGTCGACGGGGCAGTCGACTGGGCAGTCGACGGGATAGTGCAGTTAACTATTTTGTTCCTTATATGGTAAAAACAGTCGACGGGGCAGTCGACGGAGCAGTCGACGGGACAGTGCTGTTCAGCTATTTTTCTTATTTTGGTAAAAGCAGTCGACTGGACCCCAGTCTCAGTCGACTGTAATTGCTATTTAAATCCCTGCCTTCCTCCGTCGACTGAGCAGTCGACTGAGCAGTCGACTGAACCTCTGGTTTTAAATTGTGTTTTGTTTTCCGCTGCGTGTGTTCTTCAAACCTAATTTTGGGAACATTAATGAATTGGTTTAGCCTCGGTGGCGTGCCACGGGCTCCGGTTCTGCTATCGTGGGACCGGGCTATGACATCTACAATATTCATGCCAATGTTGAAATCATTAAAATTGAAATGAGATTGATATACTTCCAAGGCTTCCTTAGTCAACATGAAAGGCGCTGCCTCCTCGACTAATTCGTCAATTAAGTCAACGGCATAACAATCTGCCTCCTCGTCATCTCTATATGGTTGATTAGACGCATTGAATACGTTCAACCGGATCGTCATATTACCAAATGTTATGTCCATTACCCCAATTCTACAGTTAATAATAGAATTTGCTGTGGTTAGGAACTGTCATCCTAGGATTACCGGGACGTGTTTGCTAGCATCTAAGACTGGTTCTGTGTCTAGGATGATGAAATCAACTGGGTAATAGCATCTATCAACTTTCACCAACACGTCTTCTACTACCCTACGTGGAACTTTAATTGACCTATCTACTAATTGTAAGGTAGCCGCGGTCAGTTTCAATTCTCCCAAGCCCAAATTTTCATATACTGAATAAGGTAATAGATTCACACTTGCTCCTAAATCAAGTAGAGCCCGGTGGATATATTTGTCACCAATGTGACAAGCGATAGTTGGAGTGCCCGGGTCCTTGTATTTTAGAGTGTTGTGTTGAAACATAGAACTAACTTTTTCTGTTAGAAATACTTTCTTTGATAAATGGTTTCTAGATTTCCTCTTTTGGGTGCATAAATCTTTTAAGAATTTAGCGTATGGGGGTATTTACTTAATAGCGTCAAGTAGTGGAATGTTAATCGTTACCTCTTTAAACATCTCCAAAATATCCTCCGGACGTCTTCCCTTCTTTGAGAAGTGAGATGGGTCGTCTACACTAGGAAGGAATGGCATCCTAGGTATATAGTTTGATGGATATATTTGTTGTTTTAGACATAGTATTTGTCGAAGGAGTAGGGTCCTTCATATCTTTATTAGTATCTCCAACTTGTTCCTCACTTATTCCTTTACCTTTATCTTTTTGAGGTTCAGGAGGAGGTATAATCTCCTCACGACGTTCAGTCGCTCTTGTCGACACCGTATTTACTTGGTCACTTGTCATATTTACATCATATTGGCCTTTAGGGTTTTGGACCGGTTGACTTGGTAACTTTTCCTCATTACGACGGTTTAAGGTATTAGTAAGTTGTCCCATTTGGGATTCTAACTTTGCTATCGATTGCGTGTGGGAGTTAACAAGTTGTGACTGTGATTGTCATTGGGCTTTGAAGTTTGTTAATGATGCCAACACGCTCTCTTTGAAAGTTTTATCCCTAGGAGGATTAGCACGGAAGGGAGGTTGTTGGTATTGATTTTGCTGAGGCCTGTGAGCATTCGGGAAATTTATCATCGCAGGTTTTGAATACGGACCTTCACTGTTAGATTTCCATGTTAAATTCAGGTGAGATCCCCATGTCGAGTTCGGTTTATAACCCGCGGGGTTATAATTGGGTCTTTAGAACTGTTGAACATCATTAATATTTTGTTCTACAAATTTTGGAAATTGTAATGCGAACGAACATGCTAATGTAGAATGTGACGAATCTAAGCATAACTGACATACTTCCACAGAAGAGGTGGGCCTTGCATGTGGCCCATCATCATAAGTTGGTCCATTTTCTTATTTAATTCTTGAATTTCAAATGAATGATTTGACTCAACTTTGGCCTCTTTTTTTAGTTGTGGTGGAAGGTGTCCCTCGGGGTGTACAGACACAGCTTGGTGCATAGAATTTTCGCTTAGCGTTTCGAATATCTTCCAAGCTTCGTCGGCACTCTTGTGGAGGAACGTCCTCGCACAAATAGCATCGACCGTGTTACGTACAGCGGGGATTAATCCTTCGTAAAAGACTTGCACCAGTTGCCATTTAGGTATCTGATGATGAGGACAAGAACGTAAGAGTTCCTTAAACTGTTCCCATGTGTCATAAAGGGTTTCTCCATCTTGCATCATGAAATTAGTTATAGATTTTCTAATCTGATTTGTTCTAGTGATGGGAAAAATTTTCTGTATGTTAGAGATATATGCTAAAAGCCATGCTTTATGTAGTTGATTTATTATTCATTTAATAAAATCAGTCAATCCATTTTTTATGAGAATCTGTGTGGGCAATATTTGTATTATATTGTTTATTTAATTATGCATGTGTGTCTTTCACTCTACATAGTAGGTGGTTTGGTGTGTAGAGTTTGGCTTGCACAGGGAAGATCAGACCATCGGATCTTGTAGAATGTAATATTTTGGTTTACAGTCTTAGATGGATTGGACACACCATCGGTAGGACTGCAGCATGGTGTTGTAGTAGGTTTGTCTTGACTGCGGGAAACGGTATAGTTTCAACTCACCATGCTGGTACATTTTGTGTATTAAACGAGACCGACTTGGGGTAATTATCTTTATACTGACTTATAAGATAATTAATACCTCATGACTATTATGAGTGCTTATACTCTAAATCCTAAGTTATTTTATGGACGCGTACATTTGATGTTTACACTTTGATCCCTAAAAGGGTGAGATCCTTAAATGGGTCAATATCTCATTGGATTGGGTGACAATATTAATTGTGTGGTGGATATTAATTAATGATGGAATCCATGTCTCAATTTTGGGATTGATGATATCCCCTTGAGAAAGCTTATAAGTTTTGATTATGTCAAACCCTGCAGGTGGATATTGTATCCGACATATCAGATAAGTTAAGCAGAGGATCTCAAGGAATTTTAAGAGATTAATTAAATATGATTGTCAGTAATTATATTTAATTAATGGATATCTGCAATCTTAACATGGGGAGATAATAAGCATTTAATAACATGGAGCTCGAAATATATTTTTGAGATAAGGGTAGGAGTGCAATTATAATTCTTTAGTGGTATGAATTATAATTTATGAAAATAGGAATCTGATTCAATTCGAATTAGGATTTCCGAATTCCATAAGGAAGCCTATTCCTTATTGAATTCTTATGGTTCCTATCGTAGCCTATATATATGCTGCTTTGGCTCTTTCCTCAGTTTGCGTTTTTCCATCAAGAGTATTATAACTCGGAATAGAAAAGAGAGCGTAAAAAGATAGAGCAGAAACATAAAGGATTTCGAAGGAGCCCACACTCAGTTCGATATTCTGGCAGCAAAGGAATACGGTAGAAGATCGTGAGCAGTTATCGAGCCCGTGTTCTCGATTCGTCTACTACAGCAATCCGTTTTAGCAGTTTAAGGTAACCCTAGTTCCGCCCTTGTAGGGTTATTATAGTTTTCACGTACTTTTTTTTTGCAGTACCAACTTATACGCGCTGTCAATGGATTCTGGGAACGTAGTTTCCTAACAGGAAAGTAGTATGCAATTCGTCCCATGTTCTTATTGAGTTTGGTTCTAAGGATTGGAGCCAATACTTTGCTTTGTCTTTAAGTGAAAACGGGAAAAGACGTAAGTTCAACTCATCATCTGTTAAGTTTTGAATTTTTAAAGTAGCACAGATGCCTTAAAATTCCCCTAAATGGTTGTAAGGATCTTCCTTAACTCGACCGTGAAACGACGAAAGGAGTGCAATAGTTGATGATTTAATTTCAAAATGAGCTGCAGTTACTTCCGATAATTCTATGCACGATGGTGGCGTGTATGCAGTAGGAGTAAAGTAATCCTTTAAAGGTGGTGGTGGAGATATGTTGAGGTTATCTCCATTATTATTCTGATTATCTCTATTATTCCTGTTATGTCCAAAATCAGCCATTGGAATAGGTTCGATCTTTATCGTTTTAGTTTTCCTTAAGCGATTAATAGTACTTCGAATTTTTGACTCAAACAAAGACGACGGTTTGGGTGTAGATTCGACGTCTAGCATCAACCGAGCTCTAGAAGCTTGTGTTGACGACCTAAGGACTCTAAGGGTGCGTTCACGTTCAAGATTAAGTGGATTTAATTTAGGTTTACTTGAACGGGTACCAAACATAAACTAAAGAACTGACTCAAAAATTAAGAAAATAGAAGACGCTAATATTCAAGCATGCAAGCACACAGAACTAATATAATGCATGAAATTATCCTTATGCAGTGATTCGCGTCAAAGTCCAGCGCCCCGGGTTTCCTAGCTAATGCAGTGCTCACTCCACACCTACCCTAATGCAAGTAATGCGTCTCAGCGTCCTGACTTACAGTGAGTTGATGCAAAATTTGAAGCAACAAATTTACTTGATATTTTTAAATTGATTGCAATTTATTTATTTATTCAGGTCCGTGTAAGCTTCGTTGACGTGCACAGCTGCTCCACTTGAACTTGCTAGATTTGGATGACTTGAATCTCTGAAAAATACGGATAATTTTAGCGACTTGAAGATAAACTAGAAATAAAGAAAAATAAAATCTAAAAGTAATATTTACTAACTAAATAAATTACGATTCTAAAAATTAATGGCAAAAATTGCCAATCCCCGGCAACGGCGCCAAAAATTGATGTTGTCAAAATCAAGATAAAAAGTATGCTTTATTTTCTTAAGATTTGTAGTGTGGAAGTAAAGGTCGAACCCGCAGAGATTGTTGATTTTTATCCTTTAATTTATAAAACCTAAATCTAATTAGCTATTGAGAAATGGAATTTTGATTTGATTGTAGATGAAGTTATTGCTATGAATTAAATTAAAAAGTAAAATATGAAATTATGGGAATAAATTCTAAAATTAAATTCAAGTAAACTAGCATGCAAAATTTAAGATTGGTGTAAATATGAGTGGATGAGATCTAGGATTGCAAATCCACCACTAACTATGCATCGGGGGTCTAGACTTTCTATTTTAAGTTCTGTGTTTGGATAGTCACGATCTATCGTAGCTATAAGCCCAATAGTATCAACAAGAAGATATCGTTAGTTTAATCTAAGCATAAGTCATCTAAGGTTCACATGAATTATCTACCTATAAATAGGGTGTAGCATAACTCATCTTTCCTAGGCATGAAGTATAAAAGATGTAAACATCACAATCACATAAGCACTATTGTATGCAAATACTCCTATCAATCACAGAAATCAAGGACTATTGAGTTCAACAAGCATAAGGAAAAATCTAAGACAAGAATAGATTCAAAGTACTCTTAATTATTATCATTAACAACTGATTATATATAAATAATCCACCAACATACAATCACTATCCAATACATTAAATCCTAAAATAAGAAAGTATAGAATTCCCCCTTCACATAGCTAGGGCTTCATTGAAACCCTAGAATAGGAGTTTAGTTGAGCATGATTGATGAAAGCATGAAGGTTGAGTTGATTGTTGCCATTAGAGACCTTCTAGCTAGATCTTCTCCTCCTCTTGCCTCCAAAGTTGATGTTTTCATGAATGTGTAACCTCCCCTTTGATTTAGAATAAGATATATGTAGTTGTAGAGAGATTAGGAGGGCTTTCCTAAACCTAATCCTACTACAACTACTGTAAACTGCATTCTGGACGTAATTGGACAATTTTGTCCACGCAGGGGTCTTTAGCACTTCAAAATACGCATTTTATGTTTTTCTGTACGGATCACGCGAGCGGGCCGCGCGAGCGCGTAAATGGGAGATCGCACGAGCGGACCGCGCGAGCGATTTCAGGGCTCTCGCGCGAGCGGATCACGCGCGCAATTTTGGTTTTTTCTGCTTCTTTCTTCCTGCTTTTTCACCCCTTTGAACCGGAAATCGTTGCTTTCTTCTAAAACCTGACAACAAGTGGAAAACAAAGTAAAATTATACAAAAATAGGATAAAAACGATTAGCAAATGTGAATTAAGGTGTATAATTAGGATTTGTTCTCTCCCGATCATACAACTTTTGCATTTAAAATCGTTTCAATATTTAAGTAAAAAAACGAGTTGCCACTTAATTTTTTTAAAGGAAAAATTAAGACACCATTTTAAAGTAGACTGTTCTTTTGGAAACCAGAGATTTCTAGATCCGGGGATTATGGAATGAGAGGGGAAGGAGCCCGGCAGACTAAAACACCCTCTTTCATCCTATCTGGTGATAGGCCTCTACTCAACATCCTTTTAATTGAATTAAAAATCTAAGCATGCCCTCAACTAATACATATATATATATAAATACATTACAAAATCAAGTCTAAAGGGTGCAAGATTGCAAATGATAAAATATCATTCAAAACCAAATAAGTGATTAGCAAGCAATATGACATGCAGGGTACAAGAGAACTTACCCGGGATCCAGCTGCAATTTTGAAATATACAATGCATACAACAAGTAGAAATTCTAATAAAAGGTCTCTAATCACATATATACACTGATGATGCCAAAAATTGGTAACAGTAAAGTAAAGTAATTTAGGAGAAAGGGAAAGAGAGTGAGAGACTATTTTTTGTATGTGGTTCGGCCCTGTTAATGAAGGTACCTACGTCCACGTGTGTGTCTGAGCACGTTCACTAGCAGATCACCGGCGGGCCTGGTGAGCCAACAAAGATGGGCGGCACTACCAGTAATACCGGCCGGGTGTATGCATATAATGGTGAATTTTGTAGAGGTGTTGTGTAGACTCTAGAGTTGGCCGTCCCCTTCATGAGGGGTGAGAGGTCTCTTTTATAGATGTAAGAGACCTACTCATACATGGATAAGGAAATATAATTCTATTGATATAGATTGACACCAATCAAGTAAGTTTCCTAATTGTATTAGGATTGATTGACATTAATTGAGGGGGTTTCCTAATTGGATTAGGAAACAGTTGCACTTTCCATTAGTCTTCTAGCTGGAGTAGGAAACTGCCCATAATTTGGGTGTATCAGTTGCCCCCCATTTCCAAGATTGGCCAGATGCTATATCGGGGCAAGTTTGGAAATCAGTTTGATGTTACTTGCCGCTGTCTGAGTGCCTGTGGAAGCTGCCTCGGGGCTTCTGAGCCTGGTGAGTCCTCGGGAACTGGATGAGAGTTGAGTCCTTGCCTAGCTCGGGACTTTTAGGTGCTCGGGAACTGACCGGGAGTTGAGACCCGGCCTAATTCGGAGTCTTTGAATGCTCGGGAAGTGACCGAGAGTTGAGACTCGGCCTACTTCGGAGTCTTTTTTTGCTTGAGTTAGCTCCCAGGATGGTTATCTTCTGCCCGTAAACCTTCGTCAAGGCTGTGGGTAGAAGGATTTTACCATGTTGGAAAAGCCGACCTAAAGCGTATTGCTCTAGGGTCCTTTTTTCATGTTAACTCCCCAGGATGGTTGTCTTCCGCCCGGCCAGCCTTCGTCAAGACTGTTGGGAGAAGAGCTTCACCATGTTGGTGGAGCCGACCTAAATCACGGTGCTTTAGGGTCCTTTTGCTCCTCTATCGTCGGCCAACCTAAGAGATTTTAGTCACCTCTATCGTCAGTCTGGACCTAAGTGGAGTTAATGTCTCTGAGTACTGTAGGTGCTCGGGTTGTCCAAGATTTTAACTTGGTTATCCGCGAGGCCTGTAAATACCCGGTGTGATTACCTGTTTAGTTCACTACGCCATCTTGCCCCCCAAGCTTTCGCTAAGACGAGGGTCTTAAAGAGGCTATGATCTGTAGGTAACCGACCTGGAATATGGTGGTTGCAGGGTCTTTTGAAGCTTGCCATCATCAGCCACCTAGGAGGTTTGCTGTCACGCCCCGGAGCAGCATAAATAGAGAAAAATAAATTTCCTTTATGGGTCCATAGGGAATGACGGGTGAATAACCGCATTGTCATCTAATCAACCAACAAACACCACGATAGGGAGGATACTATTCATAGAACATATCTTATTAACATAATCAGAGGCTACAGCGGAAACTATAAAAGGTATGAAAGCAACAGATGCCCAAGTACCAATTATAAAAGTCTACTAAATCTATTACAACAGCTGGCTTATAGTCTCAGGACTATAACAATACTAACAGCAATACAAAAGATATACCAACTAACTATTACAAGCAGCACGTCTTCTTCTCCAAGCCTTCAGCTCCAAGACCGGCAGAACATCAGTCTCCCGTCCTCAAGTCCTGCCAAGCTCTAGACATTGGAATGTCCAGGGCATAAACGCCATCAGCTTCGAATACAAAGCTGAGTGAGTACATTAAACAACACTCCTCACCGCTATTGTTCAGCATCTTAGAATGCGGTTAATCTCTTATCAATGACGTCATTCACGGACATAGCAGAGGTCTTATTAAACTATGCATGAATTCAACGATAACAGGAATCATATTAAATGAACTCAATAATAAAGATCATGGTATAAATATCTCATCACGTATTCACCAAATCCATGCATGTAACCCATGCAACCACCCATGCATATACCTTTACGTCGGGACGCTGGATCCACGACTGAACCATCTTCTTACTAGCCATTCTCATATCCATATCCATCTCTGTATCTGTACGTTGATACCATAATCCAAATCCGTATCCATACATAGATACCATAATACCAATCGGAATCACCCGACTAGGCAGTAGGTCCTACAATCCCTTGATAGGGTTACCGGTCGTCTACACGGTACCACCTATCTGTAAACGATGGAAGCGGCACAACGGACGTCTTCTACGCTGTGTATATCCTCACTGGTCGTCTACACAGCTGAGAATACATTAGAGCACTAGCCGGACGTCTTCAACAGTACACTGGACGTCTTCAACAGTGCATACGCATCACTGGACGTCTTCAACAGTGAGAGGCGCACTAGGAACTCTAACCATCCCACGTCCACCCGGCTCGTCAGCCGTTGATCCCACGGATCCAAAGTACACATATCTCACATTCCACACTGATGCACAGTTCCCGATTCTCATCAGATTCTCTTATCTCTTCATAACACTATTCCATTTCTTATCAGATTCTCTTATCTCTTCATAACACTATTCCATTTCTTATCAGATTCTATTATCTCTTCATAACACTATTCCATGCATGCTGACACATGTTGTGAAATGCTCATATACTAAGTACAGGAAATACCACATGCTCTGTATTCAACATATCTACTCATTTCTGATTATTAGCATGCTGTCGTGTTCCATTCTACTATTCAGTTCAGCAATATTATCATGTAACAGTTAAACAATTCATCTCATAACAGTGTTGCACTATCTCTTAAATTAACAATATCGCATAATAAAAGCATGGATCAACATTTAATCAACTAAACAGTTCATATTATAATCAACAGGAAATAAACATGTTCTGCAAGGTTCGATGGATTGAGGTCCTCTCGATCGATTGAAGTCAAACGAAGTTCGATTGATCGAAGTCATTTCGATCGCTCGAGGAAAAGTCATTTCGATCGATCGAAGTTCCTTCGATCGATTGAGGAAGCGGTAAGTTCGATCGATCGAGAATAGTTCGATCGCTCGAACATCATCTTCTACCCAGAAACTTGGCAGCGACGAACAAAGATCTCGGGGTCACAATATAAATGTTCTAAACAGCATATAACACCCTAGAATCATTCTTCGAGTGAGTTAATGAACTCACCTCTCTCCGGTGGTCCGGTGGCGGCGTTCCGAGCTTGACGGCGACGGCTATGGTGAGCTCGTTCTCTCTCTCCTTCTTCTCTTTCTCTCCTCTTCTCCTCTCTGTCTCTATTCTCCTCTTCTTCTGCTCCTCTTCTTGTTCTCTTCTTCTTCTTCTCTGCCCAAGCACATATATATATATCACACACACACATACGGTTACATATATATATATATATGGAACACACATACACACACAAGCTCTCTCTCTCTCTAACTCTAAACTGCCAAACACCACACACACACACAAAACACACGTATATATATAGGGAAACAAGAAGGGCAGGTGGCAACCACGTAAACTGAAAATACAACGTTCGATCGATCGAAGTGAGTTCGATCGATTGAGAACAGGTCGGTTAAGGTTCGATCGATTGAAAGAAGTTCAATCGCTCGGGAAAGGGTACACATCACAGAATCAGGTCGGCAGAGATTCGATCGCTCGAAGTATGTTCGATCGATTGAAAGCACAATGTTCGATCGATCGAAGTGAGTTCGATCGCTCGAGAAAGATTCTTCACCAAGGTTTCACACAAGCATACAGGGTCTTATTTATATAACCATGCATCCGAAAATACAGGGTATTACATTTGCCTCCATCGTCGGTTGGACCTAAGCGAAGCCGGTGCCTCGGTCGTGACCCCGAGGTCTTTGGTGCCTGGGTTCGGAGCCCGAGGTCTTTTAGTGCCTGAGTTCGGAGCTCGAGGTCTTCTTAGTGCCTGAGTTCGGAGCTCGAGGTCTTTTTATGCCTCGGGGTTAGGCCCGAGGTCTTTGGATGCCTCGGGGTTAGGCCCGAGGTCTTTGTAGATGCCTCGGGGTTAGGCCCGAGGACTTTGTATGAACTCTGACAATCGGTGGAGCCTTACGCGGTGATCAGGCAAGTACCACTGTAGTCGGGCTCATCTAGACCGATGAAAACAGGAGGTCGGATCAGGATCGTCAGGCTCCAGATCTCTCTGTGCTGGAGGCAAAGCCGGAACTGCTTGATCCTGACCGATGCGAACTGGAGGTAGGGTCAGGACTGTCGAACCATGCCTGTTGTGAGCTGGAGATCCGGCCGGGGCTGCCTGACCCGGATTGCTGTGAACCGGTAGTCGGGTCGGGACTGTCGAACCATGCTTGTTGTGAGCTGGAGGTCCGGTCGGGGCTGTCTGACCCGGACTGCTGTGAACCGGTGGTCGAGTCGGGATTGCCGGACTCAGACCGCTGTGAACTGGAAGAACTGTCAGAACTCCTGGGCTGATATCGCTTTCGCTTGCTTCTCGAAGACTTATTACTTTCTTGCCCGGTGCATTTGGTCTTCAGAAACTCTTCAGTGTCGATGTATTTTCCAACCCTCTCAGAGAGTTCAACCAAAGTTTCCGGTCGGTTTTTGTGGAACGACACGGCGCACTTGGTGTGTTGAACTCCCGAGCAGAAGGCTAGGATGGAAATTGTCTCGTTCAGATTGCAGATTTGAAGCTTCTGTTGGTTGAACCGGTCGGTGAACTCCTTGAGGGACTCATTACTCCGTTGCCTGACTGTTAGTAGCTGCATGTCTGGCTTTGGCCGCTCATGCATACCGGCGAACTGGTTGATGAACTGCTTGCTGAGTTGTTTGAAACTGCAGACCGATCGGGGCTCCAAGGAGTAGAACCACTGCATGGCCGGGCCTTTCAAAGTGCTGGGGAAGGCTAGGCAGTGTAATTTATCGGAGTTGGTGGCTAGGGCCATCTGAACCTTGTAGGTCCGGACGTGGTCGACCGGGCTTCCCGAGCCGTTGTATGAATCTAGCCGAGGCTGCTTGAATTTGCGCGGGATGGAGAATCTCTTGATCTGGCTGGAGAATGGTGACTCTGTCTCGGTATTGGCTTGATTCGGAACACAGTTTTGATCAAGCTTTTTGGCCACTCCATCGATCTGCTTCTGTAAGTCCTTGATTCGGGCTTCCACTCCTTCCCGACCGGTATCTGAGGAACTGGTCGGGTTGGTGGAAGAGGCTTCTTCTTCATGGCGGGGTGCTGTCCTCTGGGATCGGGCTCGGCTATGACTTCGGGTAACCGTTCGCCTAGGGACAACTCGGCTCTTGACCGAGTGACCCCGGACTGATTCCCGGGCCATATGCTCCTGCCTTTCCTTTCGGGCACCACGCCCGCTGTTGATGTCTCTGGCATCCTCAACACGGGACGGGTTGGCTCGGGCACGTTGTCTGGTCAAGATTAGTTCTCAACCGTACGCAACGTTCCCGGGTCGCTTCCCGGCCGTTGGAGGATTGCTTTGCTGGGCTAGCAGTGCTTCGATCTGTTGCTGGATTTGACGCTGGCCCTCCAAGAGTTGTGTGAGGGTTACGGTGATTTGCTCAGATGTCAGGATTGCTGCAGTCGACGCCGGGGCCGAAGGAACATCCCGGTCGGACTGATGCGCAGCCTTCTTTCCCTTCTTTGGTGGCATATTGATCAGTCAAGAATTTGTTGATGAGAAGAATTGTCGTTTCCCACAGACGGCGCCAAACTGATGATGCCAAAAATTGGTAACAGTAAAGTAAAGTAATTTAGGAGAAAGGGAAAGAGAGTGAGAGACTATTTTTTGTATGTGGTTCGGCCCTGTTAATGAAGGTACCTACGTCCACGTGTGTGTCTGAGCACGTTCACTAGCAGATCACCGGCGGGCCTGGTGAGCCAACAAAGATGGGCGGCACTACCAGTAATACCGGCCGGGTGTATGCATATAATGGTGAATTTTGTAGAGGTGCTGTGTAGACTCTAGAGTTGGCCGTCCCCTTCATGAGGGGTGAGAGGTCTCTTTTATAGATGTAAGAGACCTACTCATACATGGATAAGGAAATATAATTCTATTGATATAGATTGACACCAATCAAGTAAGTTTCCTAATTGTATTAGGATTGATTGACATTAATTGAGGGGGTTTCCTAATTGAATTAGGAAACAGTTGCACTTTCCATTAGTCTTCTAGCTGGAGTAGGAAACTGCCCATAATTTGGGTGTATCATACACATAAGGTAAATCTTAATTCTAAGGTGTCGCGCATGAAGTCGAAAATCAATGAAAATAAGAAATAATTAATCCTAAGAAGGGTCAAGAGATCATACCTCATCGGCGCTACAAAACAAGGGTTAGTCCGCATGTTTTAGAAAGGATATATAATAACAAATAACCACCCTTAAATGTCTAGCTTAATTTTATCAAGTAGAAGAAATGACACAATTATGAATTCGAATACCAATCTATATGGATGAATGTGTATGATTACATGGATATGAACAAGAATGAGCTACTGGATTATTCCTTGATTTGGACCATTTAGCCTCTGTATTTAATCTTAACTAATCATTGTTAAAGCATGGTCTAAGCCCTAGGTCATGGAAGATCATATGAGCCATTATTTGCAAAGTATACCAAATCTGTCCAGAGTTTCTGAAAATTACAGAGAACAAGTCAAGGCTTTGAAAATTTGAAAAGCATAGTTTCCATGGTTGATGTCAATGATTTTTGGACACAAGATGCCTTTGTAAGTATAGTTCCCAACCCAAAAAAGAAAATCAAAGATCAATAGTTCAATCTCTGGGAATTAGACAAACACTAGGCATCACTCAGAAATTTACCACCCTCCGTCCAGAGATTTTGTACGATTTTTTGAAAATAGTAAAAAAAAATTAGAAACACTTTGATCTTTTTAGGGTATCTTCTTAACACATTAAACTACCTAGAAAAATTTATTTGAGGCCAAGAATACTTGATTAAGGCTTTGATTTGTTTATTTCAAAGAGGTGTTACTGTTTTGAAATTCTAGACAGATTGTTGTTGTTCCACAAAGCTCATGACCAAACCACTTTAAGCATGAAATCTACTTAAAACAAAAATCACAGTGGTAGAACTTTGAGTTATTGACACTTTCCAATTGGTTTCATTCGATTCCAACGGTTCATTATTTAACTGAAAAGCGGTTGGTGAATTTGCTGCACCTTTGCCAAATATACCTTTTACTTGCTAACTCCAACTACCAAGCCATTAAGTTTGGCTTAACTTAAACTACTTCTTCTATCATTTGATGGTCATTGGAGGTTAATAACACCTATACTTGATAGATTTCAATGAAGCATGGAGAAGCTTCATGAAATCTTAGGATAACAAGCTCAATTCATGGAGATAGATTTGAACTTATCAACCAAACATGCTAAGCATCAACTCTAATCTTCTTGTAAACCATGAACTTACAAGGAGGCTAGAAGATTCCAAGTCAAGAGATTCAAGTAAGACATTGAAAGTCTCATGAATCCCAAGAGATGAATATAATCAAAAAGTAGAGACCCAAAGTTCAAATATTATCTAAATTAACATGTATTTAAAGAATAATTAGTCTAGAGTCTACCTCTAAATATCCTCAACTTAGTGATCTTGAAGGATTTCCACAAGTTAATCAAGCTCTTCAACTCTAACTCACACACAACTTCTTCTTTTAAGCTACAAAAGTGACTCTCAAGTATATTTTAGAAAATTCTTTAGGGGTTTAGGAGAGGGAGAATCAAGATATATAAGGTTGGAAGATTCAAGGAAATCATCCTCCCTTATAATGCGATATTCACCCTTTGTATATAGGCAATTTTTAAGAGGGTAATCATGTACATCCTTTTGTAGGTACAAAACGTGCAGTATTACAGCTGTCTGTTGAAAAATATGGCACTCACTGGAGATGGAAGCGACACTTGGTGAGTGCCGGGACGGCACTTGATGAAAGCCGTCGCGGATTCATTGACTGTTGCAACGGCATTTAGTGAATGCTGCGGACAACTTCAGGGATTGCCGTTTCTTAAATTTTGCGGTGTTTGAAGGAAATTAGCGACAGTCACTGACTGCTGTTATGGCATTCACTGAACATCGATCCGGTAATCAATGAGTGCCACTCCGGCAACCCGTGACTGCCGCAGATCCTTCTATGTGCCGCATTTGTCTACTTCCCTTTTGCTTCCTTTTTCTTTCTTCCTCTTTCTTTTATTTCAGGTTGAGGAGTCTTTTGAGGAGCTTGATTCACCTTTGAAAACCCTAGATTAGTCGGACATTTTCATCATCGGATTTAGAGGCAGCACTCCCCTTAATTCGACATTTAGTCAAAATTGGGGTGTCTACAAGATCCGACATTTATTCGGGCCTCTAGTCGATCCTTCAAAGTTTTGGAAAGATCGCAGGAGGTATGAATTCTAGATCTATGAAATATATGAAAATTGCATTTTTTAAATATCGACTTTGATATTTTGGATCTGGGCGAAATTCATGTGTTAATTAGGCCCGTTAATTATGCACGTGAAAATGCGATAAAAGCATGTATAACTACTTATGGGAGCATGTTATATGTCTACTTTGCGTCAAAAGGGAGTGTGCTGCAATTTTTTCCGGGGGTCAGCTCCTCAAATCTTAAGGATTGTGATATTGATTATGGTTGTGTTTGGTATGGAGGAAGGCCCAACAAGGACACATTATCTGGTATGGAAGAAGGCCCAACTAATGTACAGGATGCATGGGAAAGGTGTGCCTTCCATGGCATCGGTTCCATTTACCAGATGAATGCGTACCACTCACCCTAGAGACTATTTCTATGTGTTTTAGATGTTTTAAACCATGAATTATCATATAAGCATACATGTAGAATTGTACACTCAGCATATAGATGAACAGTGGAGATTTACTCCATTACAGGTGATAAGAAGCGAGGAAAGAAGAAACGTGAGGAGTGAAGTCGGGGAATGTCGGGGGAACACTCTTGTTTATACTTTTGTTTTCTTTCCAACTTGTAATAAGAATTAGAATTAGTAGTATGTTGTAATGGAATCATGTTATGGGTTCGATTAGTACTTGTAATCCTTGTGTGAGGTTCAGGTACAATGAGGGCAATCCAGTGAATTCACTTAAAGCAAAGCAGCTTTCATCTTAGGGTAGGAAGAAACGTCCTTCGTACGGGACTCATCACGAAAAAACTTCTAAGAAAATGAAAGGACTTGCTCTAAGAGTATGACATATTTTTTAAGATAAAAAAGTACTCTAACTCTTATGTCCCTCTTTAGAGTAAACCCAATGTCGTTCTATAGTTAGTATGCTAGAGGGAAACATCAGTACCTTTGCTTTCTATTTTGATCTTCAGCTACTAGTAAACACGTTTATATATATGTTTTGAATCATGGATTATAATCATGTTGATGTTGGAAATTGGTTTGGAGACCCTTGGTTTAGAATGCTGCAGAGTTGGGCATTTCTGAGAGTGATTAGTCGACTGGTCCTTAGTTCAGTCGACTGGACCCCTGTGTTCTTGAGTTGTTTCCTTCAGTTTTTGAGGACTTTATTCAACTGAAGGGGGTATCAGTCGACTGGTTTTTGCACTAAAACACCATATTCTGCATGCATAGTGTCCAGTCGACTGGACAAGGCACCAGTCGACTAAAAAATTGGGGCTCCAGTCGACTGAGCCCCCAACACAGTCGACTAGATAGGGCCTTTGGACTTTTCGTACTTTTTGTTTCAGATCTCCAGTCGACTGGACCCCTGATCAGTCGACTGAACCTCTGTTTCAAAACTGAATTCTTTTGGAACTTTTACAATTGGGCAAAACTTTTTATAACTCTAATTTTAATGGATTTTACTTATGTTTTCTGCTGCTATTTTACTTTAATGGAATTGGATGAGCCTTACTGGCATGTCATGTGTCCTATCTCCGCGCATAGCGGGATGGGTCATGACATTTAGTGGTATCAGAGCTATAGGTAACAAACCTTTGGGAACTTTAGGGAAAAATAAATTTCCTTTATGGGTTAGTAGACACGTGACTGGTTGTGAGTGTCACCGATTGTCCAAACATGCTTATAACAATAATGTGATATGAGAAAGTGACTAAGTTCAGCAGAAGCAGAAATTTAAAACATCCAAGTCTTACATCAGTAGTATATTACAAGCCAAAAAGATATCCAAAATATACATATTACAAGACCAGCTAAATCATTACATCACTAACATAATAATAACAAAACTATAACAAAAGAAAAGCTCCAAAGTCTTCAGCTGGCAAAACCGTAGCCTTCCTCGTAATAATCTTCACCAGCATAGTCTTCAGTAGTAAAGTCAGCATCTTGATAGCAGTCGGCTCCGTCTCGACCTGCAAAGGCTGGACGTGGAAGGTCCAGCGGCATGAAAAGCTGTTAGCGGTTAAGCTAAGTGAGGGTCCCCTTAAGGTTACCACCACTTAAGGTAAGTTATTCTTCATCTCTTCTTATTTCTCGAAACCATATCTCGTTCATCATTTCTTATTCTCGATACTATGTCTTGTTCGTCTTTTCTTATTCTCAAAACCATGTCTTATTTAAACCCAATCATTCCCTTTGAAACTTAACCCAGAACTGAACTGACCAATGACATTGACTGAAAGAAGACTTAACTCCAAACGCATTTACTGGTCAAGAAAGAACAACACTCGACAATGAATAGTTAACTGTCGCCCAAATGGCATAAGTGTGCGGGACATTAACAATCTCTTGGTCGAACACGTCATGCCGATCCTCAGGTCGCCCGCACGTTACCGAACACGTCATGTCGATCCTCATACCAAGGGTACGGTAAATTAATAATCACCTGGACGAACACGTCATGCCGATCCTCAGGTCACCCGTACATAACAGAACACGTCATGCCGATCCTTAGTCCAAGGGTGCGGAAAACTAATCAACTACTTGATCGAACACGTCATGACGATCCTCAGGTCATCCGCACTTGACCGAACACGTCATGCCGATCCTCAGATCAAGGAACAAAACATAACTCACCAATCGACTCCATGGAATAATCGAGAGACCAACTTTGCAAGAATTATCCAAACACGACACAAAAGTTCACGAATCAACTTTCACCAGTAGTCACACGACTAGAAATGAAACCCAACGTCCCTTATTCGCATTAAATCTATTATTGAAGGTTTTATCGTTATTTTTCACGTTCGTACATTTCGTAGTTTAGTTCATTAATATCATCCATTTATAACCATTATTTCGCTTTACGTTCGACATTTCGTTTTCCTCTCAATATACTTACGATGGAAACTTTCCCAATCACTTACCAATGCAATAATCGTGCCATTCAACATACTTATAGTTTGGGTATGAACTTTCCAATGGTCATTAAGCTATATTCACGTAGCTCATGGATTTATAATCATGGATTTAATACCAATAGACATATAGATGAAACCCTTAACATACTCATCTATGCGATAGCACTACCATAGCAAAAGATTTTCATAACAACACATGTACCGAAAAACTAGCATCAACAATCAACACCATGCATAACAAAACATCATACAAAAAGCTACACAATCTGTCAGGATACATTTTCACTGTGTTGACTGAATTTACATGATTTATTTGGGCATGATAAATTGCTTTGTAGATCAAACTCAAAACTAAAACATTGTAGATAATAGGAATGTCTTCATGTACAAAAAAAATCTAGCTTCAATTACATTTTTGAGCTACTCAAACTGTTTATTTTACAAGACATTTCTTATATCTCGGACTGTTCTATCCCAGATTTATAGTACTGCATTGTACGTGAATTTCACCTATGAAGAGAGGGGTTTTTAGACTGAGCTACAGAAGGGTTATTTGTATATAAATGAGTTATCTTTCTCTACAAAAAAAATCTATCTTAATTCTCATTTTTGAGCTGCACAAAACATTCATTTTACTAAACTATGTTCTGCTGAAAGTTTCAGTTTCTCAGATTTATAACACTACGTTGTACATGCATTTCACCCATGAAGGAGTGATTTATAGACTGAGCTATAGAAGATTTATTTGTAGATAAATGAGTTACATTTTACCACAAAAAACCTAGCTTAATTCTGATTTTTGAGCTCCTCAAAACATTCATTTTACTAAACTACATTCTGCTGGAAGTTTCTGTTTTCCCAGGTTCATAACACTGTGTTGTACATGCATTTCACCCATGAAGGAGTAATTTCTAGACTGATCCATAGAAGAGTAATTTGTAGATATATGAGTTAGATTTTACCACAAAAAAACCTAGCTTAATTCGGATATTTGAGCTGCACAAAACATTCATTTTACTAAACTATGTTCTGCTGAAAGTTTCAGTTTCTCAGATTTATGGATTTGTCTTGCATGTCATGAAAACTTCAACACAACAACATCAAACTTCTACTAAACATTAGTACATATTATATGTGTTCTAAACTGAGTTAGATTACTCACAATTACTCACAATTTACTCAAAATTTACTCACTAAAGCTTGAAATTTAAGCTTGATATTGATTGAAGCTTAGTGAAGCTTGAATCTTCAAACTTCAAGGATGGACTTCCTCTTTCTTCTATTCTTCCATGGAGCTATAACTCTAGCTCTCTCTCCCTCTCAATTTATGTAGATTGTAGAGACAAAAGCGTCTCAATTGTGTGTATGTGCATGATATATAGGAGATTGGCATGGCTAGGTGTCAATTGCATGAGTTCATGCAAAGACACATGTCCAATATGTGGACAAATGTCATGGGAGGAGATGACAAGTGTAAGGAGTGGCACATGGGGCTGCCATATGGCCGGCCATGTGGGGCCCACCTTAGGTTGTGTGCCACTTTCTTAATTTACGTGTATAAGTTTCTTGGTATACGTGTCGGTCTCGATTTACGTACAACCGGGTTTTATTTCTAATGTCCGAGTCTGGGTACGGGACTAAGTTAAATCTTATTATGGTCGAGTTGGTATGGTTACTACACTCTATATGGTAATACTATAACACGTCCATACCGTCACATAATTAAAATAATAATATAATAGTATAGTCGGTCCAATACAGAAATTCGAAAAAGCTGATATTATAATGACCGAAAATTACAGGTGTTACATCTTCCACCACCTATTAAAGGATTTCGTCCTCGAAATCAGAGCTTATCTATTTACAAAACAGAAAAGATATTTCTCTCACATCTCTTACTCCATTTCCCACGAAGCTTCTCTTTCGTCATGATGATTTCACTGAACCTTCACCAATGGAATCTCCTTGTTTCTCAGCTTCTTGGTCTCTCGACCCAAAATCTTGATGGGTCTCTCTGCGTAAGACACGCTGTTATTCACCTAAATGTCCTTAAAGTTGATTACATGTGGCGACGCGCCTTGATGATACTCCTTCAACATACTGATGTGAAAAACATTGTGAATACCTGACAACCTTGGTGGCAACGGGAGTCTATAAGAAACTCTTCCTGCGCGTTCCAAGATCTCGAATGGTCCGATATAGCGTGGCGACAATTTTCCCATTTTCTGTCCAAACCTTACTACTCCTCGGACTGGTGATACTTTGAGTAAAACATGTTCTCCTACCTTGAACTCTTTATCCGTGCGATGTTTGTCTGCATAGCTCTTATATCAATCTTGTGCTGCCTTCATCTTCTCTCTGACAATAATTATCTTCTTATTAGTCTCTCGAACCATCTCTGGTCCTAGAAGCTTGCCATCTCCAACTTCAGCCCAACATAATGGCGAACGACATGGCCTTCCATACAATGCCTTGAATGGTGCCATGCCTATGCTTGAGTGATAACTATTGTTGTACGCAAACTCAATCAATGGAAGATGTGTCTCCCATGAACTCTCAAAGTTAATCACGCAAGCTCTGAGCATGTCTTCCATTACTTGATTGGTCCTCTCGGTTTGCCCGTCGGTTTGAGGATGAAATGTTGAACTCACTTTCAGTGAAGTTCCTAAAGCTGTCTGGAAACTTTCCCAGAATTCTGCAGTAAATCGAGAATCGTGATCAGACACTATGCTGACAGGTACTCCATACAATCGTATGACCTGTTGTATGTATAACTGACTCAACTTCTCCACAGAATATGTCATACTGTATGCTATGAAGTGAGCTGACTTGGTGAGCCGGTCTACAATCACCCAAATAGAGTCATGGCTCTGCTGAGATCGGGGTAGACCTACCACAAAATCCATGGTAATGTGTTCCCACTTCCACTGCGGAATCAGTAATGGCTGTAATAATCCTGATGGCTTCTGATGTTCTGCTTTGACTTGTTGACAAGTAAGACACTTAGAAACATACTCTGCCACTTCTCGTTTCATGCCTTCCCACTAGAAATTCCGCTTCAAGTCTCTATACATCTTTGTACCTCCAGGATGAATGGTCAAACGGGACTTGTGTGCTTCATCCAGAATGTCCTTCCTCAGAATCTCCACATCAGGAACACACAGTCGATTCCTACATCGAAATCCTCCATCTGAGCCTACGCTCCATTCCTCAGGTTCCTTTGCCAAAACTTTAGCAAACCACTTCTTTCACTTTTCATCTTTCTGCTGGGCTTCCAAAATACGACTAAGAAGCGTCGGTTGTGCTACTAAACATCCAAAATGGTGTCCTTCTTCTGTCTCTGTGGGTTGGAGATCAAATTCTGCTATAGTTTCCAATGCTTTCCATTCTCGAATCATGAGATTAGCAACTATCTCGCGAGGTTTACGACTCAAAGCATCTGCAACAACGTTTGCTTTTCCAGGATGGTACTGTAGAGTGAAATCATAATCCTTGAGTAACTCCATCCATCGTCTCTGCCTCATATTTAGCTCCTTCTGAGAGAACAAGTACTTCAAGCTCTTGTGGTCTGAAAACAAATCAAACTGCTCCCCATAGAGGTAATGTCTCCATATTTTCAGTGCAAACACAATTGCGGCTAACTCTAGATCATGCGTTGGATAACTCATCTCGTGTGGCTTCAACTGTTTCGATCCATACGCTATCACCTTCCCATATTGCATAAGTACACACCCTAATCCTTGGTGTGAAGTGTCACTATAGATGGTATATCTTTTACTGCTCTTGGGCATTGCTAACACGGGTGCCGAAGTTAACCTCTCCTTCAGCTCTTGAAATGCACGTTCATGTCGATCTTTCCAATCGAACTTCGACTCCTTCTTTGTAAGACCAGTTAATGTGGCTGCGATTCTAGAGAATCCTTCTACAAATCTCTTGTAGTAGACAGCCAAACCCAGAAAACTTCTAATCTCAGAAGCATTACTCAGTCTTTTCCAATCTAGCACTGCGTCTATCTTTGAAGAATCCACTGATATCCCATTCTGAGAGACGGTATGTCCTAAGAACTTGACTTCATCAAGCCAAAACTCGTATTTGCTGAACTTTGCATATAGTTGGTTGTCCTTGAGTGTCTGTAAGGCAATCTGTAAATGTTTTTCGTGTTCCTCCTTGGTCTTGGAATATATCAGTATATCATCTATAAAGACGATAGTAAACTAATCTAGGTAAGGCCTAAATACCCTATTCATCAAGTCCATAAACACTGCTGGGGCGTTGGTTAGCCCGAATGGCATCACAAGAAAATCGTAATGTCCATATCTAGTATGGAATGCTGTCTTGGACACGTCTTCTGGTCGAATTAACAGCTAGTGGTATCCTGATCTCAAATCGATCTTTAAAAATGTCGTGGCTCCTTGTAATTGATCGAACAAGTCATCAATACGTGGCAGCGGGTACTTATTCTTGATGGTTACCTTATTCAACTCCCTATAGTCTATGCAAAGTCAAAACAATCCGTCTGTCTTCTTTACAAACAGTACCAGTGCTCCCCACGGTGATGTGCTTGGATGCACGAATCCCAAATCTTCCTTCAATTCTTCCATTTCCATCGGTGCCATCCTGTATGGGGTCTTGGAGACAGGCATGGTTCCAGGTGTCAGTTCTATGCAGAAGTCTATCTCTCGCTTTGGTGGCAAACCTGAGAGATCTTTAAATACATCCTCGAATTCTCGTACTATCAGAATCTCTACGATCGTGATCTCTGAGCTTGTGCCCTCGATGGCAGCCAAGCGACTAGTGAGAAAACCATCACTCAACGGGTTACACTGAAAGAAAAAAGGGTTGACTTCTAGGTATCGTAAAGGTCATCGACTTGTTAGTACAATCCAAGATAGCATGGTACTTGGTGAGCCAGTCAATTCCTAAGATGACGTCGAACTCCTCATTAACAAGATCACCAAATCCGCGAATAGGTCTCTATCTTCTATGTTGATGGGACAGTTTCTGCATACCCTATTCAACTTAACAGATGTACCCATCGGAGATACGACATTCAATGCTACAGTAAGGTTTTGAGGTACTAAACCCAAATCTTGTACGACTCTACTAGCAATAAATGAATTCGACGCTCCAGTGTTAAATAATGTTTTAACTCTGTTGCTGAAAAGAGTGAGCGTACCTTCTAGATTCTGATGCGCTTCAGCATCAAAACCAGCTGCTTTCGGAATAACGGCATTCAGATGAGTCTTAGCAGCTTGCCCTTGAGAGTTGGGTCCATTGTATCCTCGGCGCGGTGCCTTGCACTCTCGGCTCTAGTGGCCTTTCTCTCCACAATTAAAGCATATAACTCCACCACGATCGTGGTTCTTGGAGGTTCTGCAATCTTTGGCATGGTGACCAGGTATGCCACAGTTGAAGCAACTCCTTGGACCTTTTCCTTGGGCGATATAACCTCCTTGATGTCCAACAGGGACTGGTGCTTGTGGTGTTACAGTGTTGGCTTGCTGTGGTTGCCTCCGTGCCTGCTGTGGCTTCCTTTCTCCATTCCAAGCGCGCTTGTTATTTGACACGAATATTTTCCTGTGCGCTCTTGTGCAACACCCAAGTGTAGATGATCGTGCAAGTAGTAAACTGGATTAAGTCCAGGTCGATCCCACAGGGAAGGATGAGAATTGAATTACTTAGATTAGACTCAAAAAGAAAAGAAAATTCAATGTTTTAAAGGGAGTGTAGAACACAGAGTTCTACAATTAACAACTATTAAAATTTAAAAGCAACTAAATTAAATTAACTAACGATTAACTATTTAACTAAAGCGAGGTTTTAAAAACGGTTTTACTTAATAAAAGTGAAGTGTTGGGATTACGCAAATCCACTGTGACCTGGCCGTCTACCATGCAATTGTAATTAAGATCAATGGAGTACATCTTCTACAATATTCCGTACTTTTCTAAAGGTCTAGAATCAATAGCCCTTTCATGACCGGGACTATATCATCTCAATTAAGTTTAAAATACATGAAAGCGATTTAATTCAATAGTTAAGACTCGCACCTACAATGGTGTTAGCATTGAGGGTGGTTTGCAAAATATATTGAAAGAAAATGCCTTAAGGCCTTAAGTTCGAAGACTGTTTTGACAAACTGAGCATTTGGGGACAGTTTGATAACAAATTCTTAAAACAGAAAGTCTTGGAATACTGTATTGGATATTCTCAAGAATCAGACTGTTCGATCGATCGATGCGCTTTCGATCTATCGACAATCGTCTTCCCTCGATCGCTCGAAATATCTTCGAGCGATCGACTATGTTTCTGTCTCGATCGATCGAAATACCTTCGATCGATCGAACACATATTATTTTGGTGCATGGCAGAGGCCTAAAAATCACAGTTTCATTGCGATTTCCCAACCTCGGACTACTCAGACATGGTCTGGAGTATCCCAGATGCGTTTTTAATGTAAAAATTCATTAAGGTGTCGTTTAGTTGTGAACTTTTCATTAAAACTATAAAAACTTGAGATTTTAATATATCTAGCATGCAACGCAATAAGATAAACACTAAACCACGATTAACTAGGTGCAATATGTAAATAAAACAATCACTAAGTAACCTGGAACAAAGAACTTGTATATAAACTATGAGAATCCAATGCTAGCAATGTGTAACCTTGAGTAATAACCTACAAAACAATAAAAGTTTCACCTCTCTCTATGAAAATTGATCAAAAGCAAGTGGGGCGTCCCTCTGGACACTTACAAAATGAGTTTATATAGTAGAAACCTAATGCTAGGGTTAAAAATCCCGTCTTTTGCTGCGTGCGCGTATTCTGCTAAAAGGCATGTTCGATCGATCGAAAACCCTCGATCGATTGAACTCATAGAATCTTCGATCGCTTGAGACAAGTTAGATCGATCGAATGCTCGATCGCTTGAGAAGACCTCGATCGATCGGGCTTCAGTTTTCACTTTGAATTGTCTTCATTAAAGCCAATCACTCCCTTTTCATCACGCTCCTCAATTAGTCACACAGCGACAGTAATCTGCAAAAATCACAGCTAAACCACACAACTTATCATAGATTAATCATAAAGTGTAGAACTGGCGTTGTAATCCAAACTGCAGATATATGGGGAAATTGTGAACTAAATTATTGTATTTTCTTCTTTTAGCGCAGTTGTATTCTACAAATATACCCGCTTGTCACAACCCCCAACTAGCGAGTTGCTAGTCCCTAGCAATAAAGCGAAAATAAAACAAGCTAACTACTACTACAACGACTAGAATAAACAAAAATAAAACTAAAGCAACTAATCTAATTAGAAAGAAACACTACCTAACTCACTTTCGCAGGAATCGCGGTTGCATTTTGCAATTGCAACAAGCCATTAAACCCCTAGGTTCCCCTAGTGGACGAGTGTTGTCTCGTGAGGGTTTGCAGTGAATATACCCACAAAATTCTCAATTTTTAAGATCGAAAAGATATAGAAAAACTTGTGAACATTTCTTCCTATTTGACTATCAATTTAGCTCTATAAAAACATATCAACCTCATACAAACCATGAAGAAATTCACATGTTCCTCACGTCACCAAGATAAATCTACATATGCATTCCATTCATGTATCCGTGTGTGTGTAAAGATAACAGCTATGCATTCAACTTAGTTTAGAGTTGTTTAGACTATCGTACCCTTGGAATTCATAGTTTCAACTCAATTCTCACATGGGTTATGCTCTAAAATGAACATCTCACAGAAACTGGTTTAATAACGATAGCTCATGGTGTGAAACTTTAATAAGAGTGATGTTCTGGCTACTAGTGTTTCACACCTAACTCGATGAAGGACGAACATTTAGAGTGTATAGTCTCATGAAAGGAATACTACTTACTAGAGGAGCGAAATACCGTGGATACTCAAATTACACGTTCATATTCAAACTAAGTTGTTAAAAATCATTAAGACTTTGACTTTTCAACTTTTATTCAGTAGAGTGGAGATAAGAGGGGCGAGAATTGCACATCCTTAGCTTGTGATAGTGACTAGTTTATTTCTCCTTTATTCCAACCATCCTCTATTCTCATATACGTTTATTTCTTTTTACTCCTCCTTCCTTCCTTTTCTCTTTTTCTTTTTTTTTTCTTTTTTTTTTTTGAGTATATATATCCAACATCTCCTTGCATATTTTCTTTTTATAACGTCTTTCCCACAACTACACCTTCCTCGTCACATACTTCAACAATTTTAATCACATTGGATGTGCAGTCGAGTTTATAGAGGTTAAAGTATCAGATGAAGGGTTTTAGGCTTTCATATTGGCAATATTCAATCGGTGTGGGGTTAAGAGATTCTTGGATGTTGATACAAATATATGAAAAAGGTAAGGAATGAATAACGATGGCTTAAATCATTTTCTTAACTTCTTAGTTTTAGCACTTCAGTGTTCATTGAGTTTAGTTGGTAGATCCTGAACGTTCTCCTCTAATAAATAGCCTAGATGAAGAATTTGAGACTATTCAACGAATATATTAAAAAAGAACAATTCGAATTTATTATGATAAATCCCTCAGAATTGTAGTTTGGGCTCAAAAGCTCACTAAGGGTCATTAGTTGCCACTATTTATTCCTTAAAGCATAACAATCGTATTAACTCTTATTTAAGTTTTCAACATAGCTATTAACGCGTGCAAATGGATGTTGGATACTAGAATGTTCAACATATGCATTCGTCTTAGTGACACAGAAAAACGCGTGAATGTACTTCATAAAATGATGAGATTAACATGAATGTATCATCGCTTGATAACAGCTAAATAAGAGAGAATATTTAAAAGTATTCCACCAATAAAGTTCATAATAACTGAAATTTCAAAAATTGAAATGTTTTAAAATTTCTTCGTTTACGTGCGCATTTGTGATTGTATTCAATGTACAATAAAGTAAATCAGATTGCTAAATAACATAAAACATGTTCAGGTGATAATCTATTTACATCCCACCCCCAACTGAAAATTGCGATGACCTCAGAAGTTGATTTTCAACAATAGATAAAAAGATATCACCTGCTAAAGCAACGCAATGAATGCAAGTGTAACAATCTGTAAAGAAATATACAATCTCCAAGCAACCAAGATCAAACGAAAGATATACAAGGGTACAATAAGCATATGATCTATGAATAAAAACAAAAACGATTACTGCAAAAGTAAAGCACTGGAAATGACATGGCAGTGATAATAGAAGTCATACAATCGCAACACATCCACCAGTCCAAAAAAAAAAAATTACCCACCGACAATCCCACATAATCCAAAAACCAAAAATAAATAAAGAGAGCAGAGAGATAGAAATAAGATAGAAAATATACAACAAAACTCTCCAAACACTCTCAAAGTCACGACCTAAACATCCTCCGCGACATCTGATAATATCTCTATCGGCGCCTCGGAGGTATCCTCAACTCTACCCTCAGCAACAGTACTAGCCGTCGCCGGGTCACTCTCAGTCATGACTAGAGGTGGCGGAAGTGGGGGCTCCCCAGAAAGTGGTACCGTGGAGGATGATGGTGCAGCAGGATCAGCAGGTGGCGGTGGGGCCGCAGAAGTGGATGGATCGGCAGTAGGATGTGCAGTAGGGGGAGTAGTGGTAGGTGGGGGAGTACGTAATGACTGATCAACCCCCAACTGAATCAGAATGGCCTCTAGCAATGCCGTCATGTGGTCCACTCGGCCCTCGAGTCTGATCCGAGCCTCCCTCTCCTCCAGTAATAACTCATGAACAGTCGGGAGAGGCACGGATGATGAAGACTCTCCCTGGGCTTGAGTTTGAGCCTGAGATCGCTGTCTCAGCTCAAACTGTGCAACCTCAACCCGAGGATCAACCTCATAATCGGAATCAAGCTCCTCAGCCTCTGTAGGCGTCCCTGAAGCTGCACCCTCAGTATCGGTGCCATCAGCTCTCCTCCTCTTCTCTCCAACTCTTGCTTTCCCCTTACCCTTCCTTTTTCTCCTCTGAGTATCCGATCGGCGAGAAGCTGTCTCGCCAAACCGACTGCGAGCCTGAGATGTCGCATCATTAGGTAAGGGAAGGAGGCCAGCCTGCTTGATCACCCGGTGAATGGCCCAAGCACCATTCAGGTGCTTCTTGGCAGCAATGTAGCGAGTGGGGTGCCTCATAAAGTCAATATATAGGCGAGGCAAATAGACCGGTAACCCCGTCCCGATGGCATATAAAATATGGGCATACCAGGCAGCAATCTTCTCCTGGTAGGAGGTCACCAATAGCCAGTTGCTCAGAGCAAGGTGGAGCAAATGATAATTATCAGTCAAATAAACGTCAGCAATAAGGGCCGTACCATCCCAGCTCGGTAATGCACCCCCGGTAAGCTCTCGGATAACAGCAGTCGGTGAGAACACTGGCGTGCTAGCACGGTGCGGGCATACACAGTCGGGCACCTCCGGGACTCCTAGTGCAGCTGAGACGGTAGCAGGACTGAACACTATCTCCCGATCGCGGAAGAATGATCGTAAAGTGAATGCGGCATCTGGATCTCTAATCATCGTCGTACAAGCCGCGCGGATCCATGAAAGATTCACTCTCTTTGCCTGAGAGAGCAAATCGTACCAATGTGGCATGGCTCGGAGGCGGGCGAGATACCAAGGCGTAGTGAGCCATGCTATCTCAAGTGGTCGCTCTATCATGACCTTCCTGGACTGGAAATAGCGTGTGAACCACTGGCGGTCGGGAGTGTTCCGGAAGCCGTGATGTGGGACCGGGTCAGGAATGGCAAGGTCAAAGGGCTTCTCCCTGTGATACCCTGTAACAGGGTTCATTGCGAAGATCCTGAAATGAAAAAAGAAAAGAAAAGAAAAGATCATTGACAACAGAAACGGAAAAAGAAAACAGAAAAACTGTCACTGCCTGAGTTCAAGCGATCGAACTTTTCTCGATCGATCGAACAACTGAAATAGTCGATCGCTCGAACTATCTCGATCGATTGAACAACGCGAATTGTCGATCGATCGAGCACAGAGATGTGGCAGCAACGAGAACGAGATCGGAAAAGAAAGGAAAACAAAGAAATAATGTACAAAGCTAAAAGATAAATGGTCAAAGGACCCATGGGGGGGCACCCCCATGAAATTCAAACGAAAATGGAAAGAGGGGGGTGGCTCGTAGCCTTACCTCGGGGTATGTGTGCAGAGGGGGTGATTGGTGATAAAGATGATGATTCAGGGAGGAGGAGTGAGACCCGGAGCCTTCGAAAATGGTGTGGTAGTAGGGGATTGATGAGAATCGCTCCACGTCGCCCTGTCGCCGATCGCTCGAAAGGAGGAGGAGATGAAAAGAACTGATGAAGAGTACGCTGGACGCCTCGTTTAAATACAAGTCTCGATCGATCGAGAACGTGTCAAGCGATCGAACATTAGATCGATTGGGAGAATGTCAAGCGCTCGAGAAAGTGATACTTTCGATCGATTGAGGAACTTTCGATCGATCGAACCTAGTCCTTCGAAAACTTCACAGAATTTAGACACAACGTACCCCCAACTACCCCAAGTTATTCTGGACATACAGTAAAAATGATAAACGAATCTGTGACAGGACATGTAAGCCAAAAACTCATCCTCATAATAGAAAATTGCAATTTTTATTTAAATGAAACTTTATAATAGCATCCATATTGCAACATTATTGCCCCCAACTGGTATTTAAGACCTTATTTAACTAAAGAAAACTAGAAAACAAAACTAGAACTAAAAATATTATTTGTCTAGGATTACACTTCAATTGATGACAGAAAGATCAATGACCGGATACAATTGAAATGAACACTACTCTTCGAGCCAGAAATTTTCTTCTTCTTCCACCATTGCTTCATTCTCCGCTAAAACTTCACATGTGGATTCCAAACTTGAGGATTCCCTTTCCCAGAACAGTCGGAAAGCAGCAAGGACATCATCAAGCAAGTCTGAAGTCTCTAAGGAATTGAAAGCCCATGCAAGAGGTGATCCCGTTGGAGACAATGATAACGGAGTGGAAATGCACAACGGACTTTCCTCTTGCAGCGGAGTGCCCGGGGGCCTTATGTATGGTCCAAAGCCATGAACCATTTGATGTGGAAGGTACAAAGGCGGGAACGGTGGCTGCATAGTGATAATCCTGACAAAGGAAAAAAAACAAATGAAAACAACAAAAAGAAAAGAAGTTAAATAAGACTAAAGGAAACGACAACAGAAAGAAATAACTAAATAAAGAAAACAAGAAAAAGACAAGTGACAACGAATTAACCTTACTATTGGCATGAGACACCCATGTGCACTAGCAGGAAGTGGGCATTGAAGCCAAAACAGCAAATAGCTCAGGTGCACATAAATGTAAGGAACCACTGCGATGACAAGGAAGTCATCAACAAAGGTAAAAACAGCGTTGTGGCGTTCGGGCACCACATCTTGGAGGTCCTCTTCTTCCCATGGCTCCCACATGGAATCATTTTCCCATTGATCCAATAGTGCGTCATCCACTTCTCCAACAGCGTACCCTTCAGGCTCTCCTTCTTCTCCAGAAAGATCCATATGCTCGAAGGGGTTAAGCTGGAGGAGAGCAGGATCATAAGGGATATATCCATAGGTTAGGTCCACCACATCATCTGCCCCTGGTCCTTGATACGGAGATAAGCAGAATACTATCTCGTCAGCAGTCCAAGGTGGGTTCTGATATTCAGAATCAGCCCATGACCCTATAGAATGAACGTCGTCATCCCGCTTATTGAAAAGCCTGCATAGGAGAGATAATATGAAACAGCAGATTAGAATCGAGATCACTTGTAGAGAAAGATAAAAAGAATTAAAAGATTGAAAAACATCAAAAGTAAAGATATACAACAACAACGTGAAGAAACGCTTAACGTTTGAGATCAAGAGTAGTTGGGTTCATCCAGTTGGATGAACTCAGCCTCTGTTTGGAAATTTTCCAAGAATAGTTTTAGCCTTTGGCCATTGACCTTGAAAACTGCATCGTTCTTGGGGTTTATCAGCTCAACCGCCCCATGTGGAAAGACCGATTTGACTATGAATGGTCCTGTCCACCGAGATCGGAGTTTACCTGGGAAGAGGTGAAGGCGAGAGTCGTACAACAAGACTTTCTGCCCCGGCTCGAATGATTTACGTCAAATTGTTCTATCATGGCGAGCCTTCAACCTTTCCTTATGTAATCGAGCGTTGTCGTATGCATCTCTACGTATTTCTTCCAATTCAGCCAATTGGAGTTTTCAAAGATGCCCTCCCTCTTTAATATCAGAGTTCAATGAGCGTGTTACCCAATAAGCTTTGTGTTCAATTTCTACAGGGAGGTGACATGCTTTTTCGTAAACTAGCCTATACGGAGACATTCCCAGATTTGTTTTGAAAGCCGTGCGGTAAGCCCATAATGCATCAGTCAGTTTGTAAGCCCAATCCTTCCTGTTGAAACTAACCGTCTTTTTGAGAATATGCTTGATTTCTTGGTTAGCTAACTCTGCTTGCCCGTTTGTTTGTGGATGGTAGGCGAGAGCGATTTTGTGGCTGACCCCATATTTCTTAAGGAGTGACTCCAAAGGCCTATTGCAGAAATGCTTGCCTTGGACACTTATTAGGGCTTTTGGGGTTCCAAAACGTGATAGAATGTGTTCCTTAAGAAAGGACATCACTGTTTTGTGGTCATTGCGTCTTGTTGGTATTGCTTCCACCCATTTTGACACATACTCCACAGCTAGGAGTATGTATTCTTGGTTATTCGATTTAGGGAACGGGCCCATGAAGTCTATGCCCCAACAATCGAATATTTCAATCGTGATAATGGGGGTTAAGGGCATGGAGTTCCTTTTTGAAATTGTACCGAGCTGTTGACAGCGTTGGCACGTTTTGCAGAAAGCATAAGCGTCCTTGAATATGGTGGGCCAATAAAATCCGCTATGTAAGACTTTTTGTGCGGTCTTTTGAGAAAAAAAAATGGCCACCACACGCTTCAGAGTGGCAGGAGGCTAAAATTACGGTTATATCCTCATTAGGGATGCAACGTCTGATGACCTGATCAGCACAATACTTGAATAAGTACGGGTCATCGAAGAAGAAATGACGTGCAAAACAGAGGAACCGCTTCCTATCTGGTTTGGACCAATGACTCGGGGTTTCTCCCGTGGCAAGATAATTTACTATATCAGCATACCAGGGAAAACCCGAAACAGTAATCAACTGCTCATCTGGGAATTCATCTTTTATCGGTGTGGGTTCAGTGTTGTCAATAAAAGTTAACCGAGATAAATGGTCAGCGACCATATTCTCTACTCCCTTTTTATCTTTGATCGTTATATCGAATTCTTGGAGTAGGAGTATCCATCGGATAAGCCTTTGTTTTGCATCTTTTTTAGATAGCAGGTACTTGAGGGTCAAATGGTCTGTAAAATAGACTATTGGGGACCCTATCAGATAAGACCTGAACTTGTCCAAAGCGAATATTATTGCCAGGAGCTCTTTTTCAGTAGTTGTATGGTTCATTTGAGCTTCGTTTAACGTCCGGCTGGCATAGTATATCACATGAGGCTTACTATCCTTCCTCTGCCCTAGCACTGCGCCTATGGCGTAGTCACTAGCATCGCACATTAACTCAAATGGAAAACCCCAGTCGGGTGCCTGTATTATCGGTGCGGAGGTAAGGTGTTCCTTTAGTGCGTCAAAAGATGTTTGACAGTTATCTGACCACTCGAAAGATGCGTCTTTGACTAAAAGTTGGCACAGTGGTCGGGAAATTGCACTAAAGTTTTGGATAAAACGACGATAAAATCCCGCATGCCCCAGAAAAGATCGAATGTCTTTGACTGTACGAGGGACAGGTAAATTCGAGATTATATTGATTTTAGCTTTATCGACCTGGATACCTTTATCAGAAATGATGTGGCCGAGGACAATTCCCTTGGTCACCATAAGTGACACTTTTCCCAATTTAGTACTAGGTGTTTGTCCTCGCATCTTGCTAGCACACGTTCAAGGTTGTCTAAGCAATTTTCGAAACTATGGCCAAACACAGAAAAATCGTCCATAAAGACTTCGAGTATTTGTTCGACCATATCGCTGAATATGCTTAACATGCACCGCTGAAATGTAGCAGGTGCATTGCATAAGTCGAATGGCATACGACGGTAAGCGAAAGTACCGAATGGACACGTGAACGTAGTCTTCTCCTGATCTTCAGGAGCGATTTCAATTTGGTTATACCCACTGTATCCATCCAAGAAGCAGTAGTACTTATGACCCGCTACTCGTTCTAGCATTTGATCCATGAAAGGTAAGGGAAAATGGTCTTTTCGGGTCACGGTGTTCAGTTTTCAGTAATCAATACACATCCTCCATCCAGTGGGAATGCGTGTTGATACTAATTCACCATCTTTATTTGGTATGACCGTTATGCCTGCTTTCTTTGGCACTACTTGGGTTGGACTAACCCAAGGGCTATCAGATATTGGATATATGATCCCAACATCAAGTAGTTTTAGCACTTCCTTTTTGACTACTTCTTGCATGTTAGGATTTAGACGCCTTTACATTTGTCGCGAAGGTTTAGCGTCTTCCTCCAAATATATCTTATGGGTGCACACAGACGGGCTTATGCCTTTGAGGTCGGCAATAGTCCATCCTAATGCTCCCTTATGTTGTTTTAACACCTCGATTAACCTATCCTCTTGTTCAGAATTTAAAGTAGATGAGATTATGACAGGATAAGTCTTCTCAGTTCCTAGGAACGTGTATTTAAGATCTTTTGGAAGCTCCTTTAATTCCAATTCGGGAAACTGCATGTGTCACGCCCGACGTAGCATAATTCAGGAAAGCATTTAATTTCCTTTATGGACTCGTAGGTCGTGACAAGTGAGAATGACCAATTGTCCCTGCAACAGATAACTTAAAAGCATTTCTAAAGAGAAGGATACTAAATAAACATAAGCTCCGAAGTTAAACTTACTAAACTATTACATCAATCAAGTCTTAAGCACAAGCCGCCTTATTCAATTTCTAATAAAGTGTTTATTACATCTCCAAAATAAAAAGACATAAGGAATATAATTAGCCCTCCTGGAAAGTCTCCTAACCCTAAGTAGCATAGTCAAAGTACCCTGGTTGCTCCTGACCTGGAAAATCTGGACATAGAGTCCAGGACGCATCAACGCCGCCAGCTTATGCAAGCTGGTGAGCAAAATAAACAAGTGCTCGCAATGTATATATAAGCATATAAACAACGGTGCAATTTAACTGTAAAAGCAATAATTCAAGGTTCCAACTTCAACATAAGTTACGTGGGGATATAGTAAACAATAAATATGAGACCGTGCATGAACAATGTTTTATCTCATCTTACTGACTCCTTTTTCTCGACAAAACACAAGATCACATCATCCAAACTCCCTCGTTCTAGTACATTGAAAATACTCGGGCAGCCACACTATAGTACAATGGGTACCAGGGAATGTCCAATCATCCTTGATCCACGGCATCACACTATAATACCACCACGGCATACCAGAGACAACCTCGATCAGTATCCGGAACTCGGGTATCAGGGAGTGTCCGTGGAGGCGTCACACATTATAGCACTACCATGGGTGCCAGGGAGTGTCCAATTTGCCACCGTCATATTAAAGAGGTACCCTAAAACCACATCATCACGACATCCACTGCTTCGATCCATGGCATCACACTATAGTACCACCACGGCATACCAGAGATTACCTCGATCAGTATCCGGAACTCGGGTACTAGGGAGTGTCACTATAATACCACCACGGCATACCAGAGATTACCTCGATCAGTATCCGGAACTCGAGTATTAGGGAGTGTCCATAGAGGCAACTCATACTACTACACAATCCCTTTTATTCTTTTCACACTTTTCTCACATACTATGCATGCCGACTCCACCTCGACCCTATCATGCATGTCAATGTCCATGAAATTGTAACCCCAAACAAATGTATGAAAAGTGTGAAATCATTGAGTTAGCACCCACGATCTAAATTATCAAGTCATATATGAAACAATAAGCAAATTCATCAAAAACTACTTTAACACGCCTTTACAGCTACTAGTACACAAGTATATCTACTTTGAAGCAATGCCCTTAAAAATGAGTTATAATTTTTATAGGTGAATTACACATCAAAAGAAAGGTCTATGAGTCTAGTTTCCAACGCTTCGAACGGTGCGCGTTTTTGAGTTTTCTAGAGGAAGTTATGGCCGTTTTAGTAAAAGTCGTCAGTGCTGAAAAAGTGTCAATCGATTGACAAAAGTGTCAATCGATTGGATATGTTTCCAATCGATTGGTAATCATACCAATCGATTGGTATCAGCAGTTTCTCCCCTGTTACGAGTTTGAAGCCTGTTTTTGACCTATTTTGCAAACTGAACTCAAACAAGTCATGTAATATACCATTTTCTTCATTTTTCCGCAAGGATTATGAATACACGATTGGTTTAAACTAACTTCAACCGTAGCTCCCGGGATTTATGAAAAACCGAGAGGTGACAAAATTTTAAATCAATGATACGTCGCGATACGGATGAATTACTGCGTAGGATTCGAACCACAGCTTATTGGGACTAAGATCTTTCATTCCCAATTCACGGAATTGATTTTGGTTAACTTTTGTAAAACTCCAATTTTCAAGCTTCAATGGTGTATCTATATATATACATATATACACACATATATACACTGAAATATACATATATAAACATGGCGAGTGAGTTTATAATACTCACAGAGACGATTATACAGAAAATTAGAGGCCGAGAACTTCCGTTGTTAAATCCGTCGTCTAAGAATTTCTCCTTCGTTCTCTTGATTTTGAGATATATATAGCTATGTATGTGTGTAAGTGTATATGTATATGTATATACTATATGTGTGTTATGTGTGTTCTTGAGAGAGTGATCAAGAGAGTGATTGAGAGTTTAGAGATGAGAGACTGTGAGAGAGAGAGAGAGACAAACCAACGTATATATAAACTGAGAAATTTTGGGCTCCAAGCAATGGGCGGATTTTGCCCGGTGTGGTTGAGCTCACGTGCTCCCACACCCCAAACGCGGTATAAGGCGCAGATTAAAACATAAGCTGGTATTTTACGGTTGATATAAAAGTACTGAAAATTATTTTAGTGTAGGAAATAAATTTCCAGTTTATACAAAAATATAGATATTGTTTTTGAAACCATAGAAAATATTTTTCTGTATTTATGGAAATTACAGTTTGACCCCCAAATAAATATTACAAAGAGAAATTAAATCGAATACTCATGGAAATGAAATGCAATATTTATTTATTAATGAAAATAAAATACAGGGTGTTACATGTTAGAGGGCATAACTAGCTTTGTTTTAGGAGGCAGTGGTTCATATGGTGTTATCCACATGCATTCAGCTTTATCCTCCTCTAGTGTATCCATCTTTAGGTTGATAGATAGCATCAAATTGTGACACCACTACCTCCAAAGGATCTTTGTAATCAACGAAATCGGCCTCATCTTCTATGACCGTGTTGATGTAATTCACTTCCTCTTCATCATCGTATTCTTCAGGTCGGGGATTTGAGAAAATTTTGACATTTAACGTCATATTCCCGAATACGATGGTCATTATGCCACTTCTCACTTTTATTGTGGCATCTATTGTGTTTAGGAACGGACGTCCAAAAATGACCGGGATTTGTGAGCCTGGGTTGGACACAGGTTCGGTGTCTAAGATGACAAAATCGACCGGGAAAACAAATGAGTCTATTTGAACAAGGACATCTTCCAGAACTCCTCTTGGGTATTTAACTGACCTATCTGCCAATTGTAATGCGACTCGGGTGGGTTTGTATTCACCTAACCCAAGTTGTTTGTAAACCGAGTATGGCAGAAGGTTTACGCTAGCTCCTAGGTCGAGGAGTGCGTTGTCTATCTTTTGATTCCCAATTTGACATGAGACAGTGGGAGTGCCAGGGTCTTTGAGTTTAGGAGGCAATTCATTTTGGATAATTGCACTTGCTTGGCAAGCGACATAAGCATGTTTCCTCACACTTTGCCTCCTTTTTACCGTACACAAGTCTTTGAGGTACTTAGCGTAGGCCGGCACTTGTTTTATAGCATCAAGGAGTGGGAGATTGATTTTAACTTATTTGAATAATTCCAAGAACTCCTGATTCTTTGCCTCATTTTTGGGTTTCCTTAACCTTTGAGGATAAGGCGCGGGGAAAGGGCATTTTGGTACTTCGTCATTAATGGGTTCCTTTCCGGGCCTTCTCTCAACTTCTTCTACTTCTTTAGGAGCTTCAGTATTCGTTTCTAATGGTTCTTTACTAGTAGTGGCCTCCTCTTCTTGAGTAGAAGGTTTATTTGTATTGACCACTTCATCCTCCTCATACTCCTCGGGGGTAGAGGTAGGCATATTTTGCCCTATAATCTTGCCGCTTCTCAGAGTCGTCACGGCTTTTGCTTGTTCGTGATTCGGGGGACCGTTATTGTATCCCTTAGGGTTTTGAAGTGGTTGGGCAGGAAATGTTCCGCCCGATCCCTCTTGACGTGCGTCCATTCTATCTAACGTCGCAGACATTTTACTCATCATTTGAATTAATTGTTGAGTTAGGTTGACATTAGCGAGAGGATCTTCCTCTTGCACCTTTTTGTGCGGTGGCACGTATACATTAGACTGTTGATTATTAGAGGGTTGCACTTGGTTGTAATTATTAAATCTATTTTGATTATATGGCTGGGACTGCCTATTGTATTGCCCTTGATATTGGTTATTGTTATAGGGCTGTTATTGTTGATGGTGATTTTGGGTCCCAGCATCATTTTTCCAATCAAAACCAGGGTGATTCCATCGATTGTTATTGTTTTGTGAATTATTGTTGTTATAGGAATTCCCTGCCCCCCTATACCCTTGCATGGCATTCATTTCCATGGGGGGTTGTTCTTCAAAATACGGCACATTAGGACAATACTGAGTAGTATGTCCCAACATATTGCATGTGCCGCATGGTTCTTCCAGTAATTGCTGCCTTGAACTACCTCCTCTCATGCCTAGCTCCTCTATCTTCTTTGCTAGTTCTTCATATTTAGTCATGAGGTGATCTTCACTATTTAGTTGGTATAGGCTTTTCTCTTCTACACAGGATATCTGTGAGCGTGAGACATTGTCAGAATTTGACCATTCATGAGCGTATTCGGCTAACCATTCGAAATGGGCTTCAGCCTCTTTGGTGTTTTTACGCAGAAATGGTCCTGAACTCATAGTTTCTACCAACTTTTTCGTTTCACCATTCAATCCTTGATAAAAGAAGCTGATAGTTCGCCATTTCTCAAACCCATGGTGTGGGCACGAGAGAAGAAAATCTTTAAAACGCTCCCATGTTTGAGTGAAGGTTTCATTGCTCTTTTGTTTATAGGAATTAATTTGGCTTTGAAGGTCTGTGGTCATGCGAGTTGGATAGAATTTCTTTAGAAATGCGGTACTCATTGCATGCCAGGTAAAGATTGAATTGGGTTTAAGGGAGTGTAGCCACGCCTTTGCTTTATCCTTCAAGGTGAAAGGAAATAACATTAGATGCGTCACCTCCCTAGGATAACTTTGTGAGAATGTTTTGCAAACATCCTCGAAATCCGTGACATGTAAGTATGCCTTCTCACTTTCCATCCCATGGAAGGTGGGAAGTAATTGGATCATCCCATTGCGAAATTGAAATTCGCCAGTATGTGGTGGGATTCGAATGCAAGAGGGCGTAGGTGCGTGTTCTAGTTGCATGAGGTCGCACAGAGGACGTAGTGCCTCATCAATTGGTACCACCACATTGTCACCATGTTCACTGTGATTATCATCCATTGATTCAGTTGGAGTGGCGACGGGATTAATGGAACTATCAGAGTCAGAACGGTAGAAAGGATTTCCAAAAATTCCTTTAATGGAAGTGTTGGACATGAACTAGGAGAGTTCCTAAGGTGAGTGTTTACCAAAAGAACTGAGAAGAAAAGAAAAGAAAAACAGAAAGAGATGAAGAGAGATTGAGGTAACCTAAGTATTAACTCGTCACCGTCCCCGGCAACGGCGCCAAAAACTTGACACGAATATTTTCGCGTGCGCTCTTGTGCAACACCCAAGTGTAGGTGATCGTGCAAGTAGTAAACTGGATTAAGTCCAGGTCGATCCCACAGGGAAGGATGAGAATTGAATTACTTAGATTAGACTCAAAAAGAAAAGAAAATTCATTGTTTTAAAGGAGTGTAGAACACAGAGTTCTACAATTAACAACTATTAAAATTTAAAAGCAACTAAATTAAATTAACTAACGATTAACTATTTAACTAAAGCGAGGTTTTAAAAACGGTTTTACTTAATAAAAGTGAAGTGTTGGGATTACGCAAATCCACTGTGACCTGGCTGTCTACCATGCAATTGCAATTAAGATCAATGGAGTACATCTTCTACAATATTCCGTACTTTTCTAAAGGTCCAGAATCAATAGCCCTTTCATGACCGGGACTATGTCATCTCAATTAAGTTTAAAATACATGAAAGCGGTTTAATTCAATAGTTAAGACTCGCACCTACAATGGTGTTAGCATTGAGGGTGGTTTGCAAAATATATTGAAAGAAAATGCCTTAAGGCCTTAAGTTCGAAGACTGTTTTGACAAACTGAGCATTTGGGGACAGTTTGATAACAAATTCTTAAAACAGAAAGTCTTGGAATACTGTATTGGATATTCTCAAGAATCAGACTGTTCGATCGATCGATCTTTCGATCGATCGACAATCGTCTTCCCTCGATCGCTCGAAATATCTTAGAGCGATCGACTATGTTTCTGTCTCGATCGATCGAAATACCTTCGATTGATCGAACACAGATATTATTTTGGTGCATGGCAGAGGCCTGAAAATCACAGTTTCATTGCGATTTCCCAACCTCGGACTACTCAGACATGGTCTGGAGTATCCCAGATGCGTTTTTAATGTAAAAATTCATTAAGGTGTCGTTTGGTTGTGAACTTTTCATTAAAACTATAAAAACTTGAGATTTTAATATATCTAGCGTGCAACGCAATAAGATAAACACTAAACCACGATTAACTAGGTGCAGTATGTAAATAAAACAATCACTAAGTAACCTGGAACAAAGAACTTGTATATAAACTATGAGAATCCAATGCTAGCAATGTGTAACCTTGAGTAATAACCTACAAAACAATAAAAGTTTCTCCTCTCTCTATGAAAACTGATCAAAAGCAAGTGGGGCGTCCCTCTGGACGCTTACAAAATGAGTTTATATAGTAGAAACCTAATGCTAGGGTTAAAAATCCCGTCTTTTGCTACGTGCGCGTATTCTACTAAAAGGCATGTTCGATCGATCGAAAACCCTCGATCGATTGAACTCATAGAATCTTCGATCGCTTGAGACAAGTTAGATCGATCGAATGCTCGATCGCTTGAGAAGACCTTGATCAATCGGGCTTCAGTTTTCACTTTGAATTGTCTTCATTAAAGCCAATCACTCCTTTTTCATCACGCTCCTCAATTAGTCACACAGCGACAATAATCTGCAAAAATCACAGCTAAACCACACAACTTATCATAGATTAATCATAAAGTGTAGAACTGGCGTTGTAATCCAAACTGCAGATATATGGGGAAATTGTGAACTAAATTATTGTATTTTCTTCTTTTAGCGCAGTTGTATTCTACAAATACACCCGCTTGTCATTATTCTGATAACGCATGGGTGGCCTTGATCCTTGGACATTTTGTGATGGAAACCTACTAGTAAACCTCTTCTGCCTCTATTTCTGTATATTCTCCATCTGTGTAGCCAACCCTACCAAAGATTCAAAGGATTAACTCACGTAAACTACAGTCGTCTCTTGTAGTGAAAGAGATAACCCTTGGTGATATTGTTTGTTCTTCTTTTCAGTTGTGTCCACCATGTGATGCGCAAAACGGGACAGGCGTTCGAATTGCGTTGTATACTCCTGAACAGACTTGTTCCCTGAACCAATTCCATGAATTCTTTATTCTTCAAATTTCATTCTACTAATGGAAAATACTTTGCTAGGAACCGTTCCTTGAACACGGTCCATGTCATTTCCCTTATAGCTCTTTCTCCCAAAGTAGCCTCTTCCGCTTCCCACCAGTCTGCAGCGGCATATGTTAACTGAAATACGGCTAGGCGGCGTTTTTCAGCCTCACTGCAATCCATGGCTTTAAAGATGAGATCCATCTCTCGTAGCCATTGCTCCGCTTTCCATGGTTCCGTCATCCTATTGAACTTTTACGGTCTTAATGCATGAAAACGTTCAAGTAACTTATCCCCTGTCTGCCTTGGGGGTGGTGCTGGGCGGTTGTTGTTGTTTCCTACATTGTTTGAAGCCCTCTCAATCCTTTTGACTAAGGCTGAGAGTAGTCTTGTAGGGTCTATCTCATTAGGTATCTCTGGTTCTTCCTCGTTATGACCATTGCATTTCCTCCTACGTCCACCAGCCATCTGAAAACAACGCACAAGTTTTACTGCTAATATCCTTTGATTCCATACCGAGTCTTTATAGGTGGTCTTGATGTGTACCAAAGTTAAAATATAATAAGCATGCATAAATTACTAAATGTCAATGGAATAAAGTGATATAACTAAAACCATTATATTAAACCAAAAAGATTTACATCAAAGTACTGCGCCCAAGGCCAGTACATACTATACAAGAGTTTAAGCATCTCCTAGGTATGCTTACAAAAATAACATGTACAAAGTACTTACAACTGAAATATCTATAATACGAGCAACATCAAACAAAACTAATATGCACATCACTATATAGAAGTGATAGTAGCTCTCTGAAGATCATATCAACGTGGTAGGGCATAGAAGTCTGCCTCATCGTCGGTAACCGTAGGGGGTATCTCGTCCCCTGGAACGGTAACTACTTCCGCTGGCATAAAATCCAGCCACTGGTCAAACTCATCTGGTCCATCATCTGGTAATATCCATCCTGGTGCTACGCCATCTCCGCCAACTCCATCCAAGTCAATGTCATCCTCATCATCTAGCTCTACAACCTCTGGTGGCGAATCGTCCAACTCGACAGCTAACTCGTCAGGCTCAATGACATCATCTGGATCCACGTCGTCGTGTAGGTCAGGCTGTGCGTCGGGATCGTCCTGAATCAGCTCTATAACTGGATCGTCTGCGGGGTCCTCTAAGAACTCCTCCTCCTCTGGGTCCTCCTCAACATCAGTTGGATCTGCTCTGTGGTCCTGCTCGGGTATCGGTACTGTCACGTCCTCATTAGCTGGCAGTACTGGATGATCGTATCCATCATCCTCTGGTCCCTGAGCATCCTCTACTGGATCGGCCTCCTCGATCGGCTCGTTGTCGCTACTCGCCGGGTCGTCCTCAATCATCAGGTCATCGTCATCATCTGTGTCGTCACTATCAGATGGGTCGTCTGCTGTGTGGCTACCGCCTACAGAATCCTCTCTACTCGCTCTGTCGTCATCGCTATCTGTATCTATGGGGTCTGAATCTGCATCTGGCTCTGGTATGGGTTCGAGTGAGAATGGTGGTGCTGGTACGGCCATGATAATCGGGAAGAGTATATCGTCGTATAGTGCCTTGTCCTGAGCCATGCTGATAAGCTCCTGGTGGATAAGTATGGTAGTCTCTGAAGCATGAATCGACTCAAGCTGAACTCGATCTGGATACTGCAGTGCATTGGTATGCACGGCTCTCCGCATGTCCTCCTCAAAAATGTGCCTCGCGCTCTGGCGGATCCGCTATCGATATAGTACAGGGTCGGCAGGCTGGATACGACCATCGAGAATATAGTGCCCTCCGAAATCATCGTGAACAAAGATCGGCTCCATAGTCCTGCAAGAGGAACTAACTTAGTGTCAGTACTTATATAAGGTAAACCTTAGGCTCATAACTTAAGGTGTAGGACAATCAGTGAGCGTGTCTAAACCTAAAGCTCTGATACCAAAAATCCCTGTCACGGCCCGAAGTACCAAAAATAGGGAAAAATAAATTTCCTTTATGGGTTCGTAGACACGTGACTGATTGTGAGTGTCACCTGATTGTCCAAACATGCTTATAACAATAATGTGATATGGGAAAGTGACTAAGTTCAGCGGAAGCAGAAATTAAAAACATCCAAGTCTTACATCAGTAGTATATTACAGGCCAAAAAGATATCCAAAATATACATATTACAAGACCAGCTAAATTATTACATCACTAACATAATAATAATAGAACTATAACAAAAGAAAAGCTCCAAAGTCTTCAGCTGGCAAAACCGTAGCCTTCCTCGTAGTAATTTTCACCAGCATAGTCTTCAGTAGTAAAGTCAGCATCTTGATAGCAGTCGGCTCCGTCTGGACCTGCAAAGGCTGGACGTGGAAGGTCCAGCGGCATGAAAAGCCGTTAGCGGTTAAGCTAAGTGAGGGTCCCCTTAAGGTTACCACCACTTAAGGTAAGTTATTCTTCATCTTTTCTTATTTCTCGAAACCATATCTCGTTCATTATTTCTTATTCCCGATACTATGTCTTGTTCGTCTTTTCTTATTCTCAAAACCACGTCTTATTTAAACCCAATCATTCCCTTTGAAACTTAACCCATAACTGAACTGACTAATGACATTGACTGAAAGAAGACTTAACTCCAAACGCATTTACTGGTCAAGAAAGAACAACACTCGACAATGAATAGTTAACTGTCGCCCAACTGGCACTCAAACTGTTGCCCAAATGGCATAAGTGTGCGGGACATTAACAATCTCTTGGTCGAACACGTCATGCCGATCCTCAGGTCGCCCGCACGTTACCGAACACGTCATGTCGATCCTCATACCAAGGGTACGGGAAATTAATAATCACTTGGACGAACACGTCATGCCGATCCTCAGGTCACCCGTACATAACAGAACACGTCATGCCGATCCTTAGTCCAAGGGTGCGGAAAACTAATCAACTACTTGATCGAACACGTCATGACGATCCTCAGGTCATCCGCACTTGACCGAACACGTCATGCCGATCCTCAGATCAAGGAACAAAACATAACTCACCAATCGACTCCATGGAATAATCGAGAGACCAACTTTGCAAGAATTATCCAAACACGACACAAAAGTTCACGAATCAACTTTGACCAGCAGTCACACGACTAGAAATGAAACCCAACGTCCCTTATTCGCATTAAATCTATTATTGATGGTTTTATCGTTATTTTTCACGTTCGTACGTTTCGTAGTTTAGTTCATTAATATCATCCATTTATAACCATCAATATTTCGCTTTACGTTCGACATTTCGTTTTCCTCTCAATATACTTACGATGGAAACTTTCCCAATCACTTACCAATGCAATAATCGTGCCATTCAACATACTTATAGTTTGGGGATGAACTTTCCAATGGTCATTAAACTATATTCACGTAGCTCGTGGATTTATAATGGATTTAATACCAATAGACATATAGATGAAACCCTTAACATACTCATCTACGCGATAGCACTACCATAGCACAAGATTTTCATAACAACACAGGTACCAAAAAACTAGCATCAACAATCAACACCATGCATAACAAAACATCATACAAAAAGCTACACTATCTGCAAGGATACATTTTCACTGTGTTGACTGAATTTACATGATTTGTTTGGCATGATAAATTGCTTTGTAGATCAAACTCAAAACTTAAACATTGTAGATAATAGGAATGTCTTCATGTACAAAAAAAATCTAGCTTCAATTACATTTTTGAGCTACTCAAACTATTTATTTTACAAGACATTTCTTATATCTCGGACTGTTCTGTCCCAGATTTATAGTACTGCATTTTATGTGAATTTCAACTATGAAGGAGGGGTTTTTAGACTGAGCTACAGAAGGGTTATTTGTAGATAAATGAGTTATCTTTCTCCACAAAAAAACCTATCTTAATTCTCATTTTTGAGCTGCACAAAATATTCATTTTACTAAACTATGTTCTGCTGAAAGTTTCAGTTTCACAGATTTATAACACTGCGTTGTACATGCATTTCACCCATGAAGGAATTATTTCTAGACAGAGCTATAGAAGAGTTATTTATAGATAAATGAGTTAGATTTTACCACAAAAAAACCTAGCTTAATTCCAATTTTTGAGCTCCTCAAAACATTCATTTTACTAAACTACATTCTGCTGGAAGTCTGTTTTTCCAGGTTTATAACACTGCGTTGTACATGCATTTCACCCATGAAGGAGTGATTTCTAGACTGAGCCATAGAAGAGTTATGTGTAGATATATGAGTTAGATTTTACCACAAAAAAACCTAGCTTAATTTGGATTTTTGAGCTGCACAAAACATTCATTTTACTAAACTATGTTCTGCTGAAAGTTTCAGTTTCTCAGATTTATGGATTTGTCTTGCATGTCATGAAAACTTCAACACAACAACATCAAACTTCTACAAAACATTAGTACATATTATATGTGTTCTAAATTGAGTTAGATTACTCACAATTACTCATAATTTACTCACAATTTACTCACTAAAGCTTGAAATTTAAGCTTGATATTGATTGAATCTTAGTGAAGCTTGAATCTTCAAACTTCAAGGATGGACTTCCTCTTTCTTCTATTCTTCTATGGAGCTATAACTCTAGCTCTCTCTCCCTCTCAATTATATGCAGATTGTAGAGACAAAAGTGTCTCAATTGTGTGTATGTGCATGCTATTTAGGAGATTGGCATGGCTAGGTGTCAATTGCATGAGTTCATGCAAAGACACATGTCTAATATGTGGACAAATGTCATAGGAGGAGATGACAAGTGTAAGGAGTGTCATATGGGGCTGCTATGTGGTGCCCACCTTGGGTTGTGTGCCACTTTCTCAATTTACATGCATAAGTTCCTCGGTATACGTGTCGGTCTCGAATTACGTACAACCGGGTATTATTTCTAATGTCAGGGTCCGGGTACGGGACTAAGTTAAATCTTATTATGGTCGAGTCAGTATGGTTACTACAGTCTATATGGTAATACTGCAACACGTCCATACCGTCACGTAATTAAAATAATAATATAATAATATAGTCGGTCCAATACAGAAATTCGAAAAAGCTGATATTATAATGAATGAAAATTATAGGTGTTACATATCCAGATTCATCTCATACCTTGGGAACACACATCACATTGGGGCAGTACTCTCCCATCTCTAACGAGTCACTGGGAGAAGATTCCCCGTTTCATTTCTTTGAAGTGACCTACTAACTTTACATCTACCTCTACTTCTTCTGACCTCCGCTGCAGGTACATTTTTAACAGAGGTCAACATGGGAAGTTTCTACCCGCTCAGCCTACTCCCGGCATCACCGACTTCTCCACGGATCGAGAAAGTCGGAATGGACAACCAGTCCAAACAGCTTTGACTTTTGAATCCAACTTCCAAATCCAAACATTTAGCCTAAGCAGGACAGATGACAAAATCTGGGGAGATCAAATCCGAGCAGTACCAGCATATTCGCGATTGTTTGAACACTCAAGCCACTGAACCAATAGGCCTACTTCTACCCATATACATCCACAGGCTCTGGCCATGCCCGAGACGACTCTCGTAAGAGACCCAATACTCGGCCCACTGTCTTGAAACATTCCTTCTCATCATATGCCACACAGGGGCAGTTTCTCCATACTATTGAATTTATGTTTTGTCTGCTTTGCATATAGTACATACTTTTAAATGAAAAACAAAAAATCTTTACAGCACTCAATAACTGTCATCTTGGACTCGTTCTTTAAATCTCATGGTTTACTAGATATTACTGTCTCGTTACTTGTTGAGTACGACTTAGACATCGTACTAGACTTTCAAAATATAGCGAGCTATGTTTGGGTTTGCTTGAAAGTGCGACCAGCGCAAAATCATGCCAAGAACAAACTCAGGTCCATGAATCGGCCATTTTACCCTTTGGCGATGCTCACATCTCAACAAGAATCAAATGACAAAAGCATACTCAATGCAAACTTATCTACGATCGCTTGATGTCATCTGAGTACACAAGAATAGTGTAAATAGCCGACGGGCATGCAAGAACAAGAACACCTTGGTCCATTCTCAGGATCATGACGTACACCGATAGGAGCAGTCTTTGTCCCTCCCAACTCGGCAAAAGAGGTCATCACGATCACTGTTAGCCCATATGGGGCCCCTAAATCCTGGTCAGGAAAGTAAATACGCATTCTCAGGATCTCTAACTTCAATGATGCATATATGTGATCTCTGAACCCAACTCGACTTGTGTCAAAATGATTAGAGGCAATCATTTCAGCTATCTATACACTACTTTCCCTCGCTAGCCCACTTGAGCCATGCAATAATTTCTTTTCAAACTTAAACCCCTGAGGATCACCCCCTATACTGGGGCAATTCCAAAAGGAAAAAAGAAAGAGAAAACAAACAAAATAGAACTCAATGCAAAGTTGGAGCAAATCCACAAAAGATACCATCCGACTCGGATATGTACTTCAAACTGGGGCAATTCTCTCCAGGACATACGTTATTCAACTATGACGTACCCCACACTAGATTGGGACGCAAAAAAAAAAAAAGGAAAAGAAAAAGAGAAAAATCAAAAGGAGGAAAGACGCAGGGCATAAGGTGATCTCAGGAATCTCAACCGACTTTTCAAAATATACTTTGAGCCTTTGTGCGATCCTTTCGTTTCTCAACCCATGACCCTGGCCTACAGCACAACCCAGTAAAGTCCACTTTGATTGACACATGCCTTGTTGGGTTCACTAAATCACATACTTACATCATTCCAAACGACGGGGGTGCTACATACTTTCAAATCACAAGATACACTGAAGTGCAACAATCACATAACCGGATTCGGTGAAAACCCGTGAGAGCACCGAAGGTAAAAATGGTTTCAGAGAGAAGGAAAGCTCGAGAGAAATCAAATACTGAAAAACTGGATCCTTCTGAAGGACAATCACTGGGGCACTGAGCCTACACAGTCAAATACTTTGTCTTCTAGTAGTCAACATATGACAAGACAGTCAATATCCATTAACTCATGAGCATTCTTTCACAGATGATAGATTCATGCATCATACTCTTGTAAATACGTATACTTAGCACGACACGACTTTTAAAATCCATTCATATCTTTCAGCATAGCAGACAATGCATACTTTCTATAGCAGGGATAACTGGTTCCGACACTACTCTCGAATGACCCAAAAAGCTCACCACTAACCGAGCCACAATATCAACCATTGCTCAGACTCGCCAACTTCACACTGATCCATCTACTCAGATCCACATATCAAACCGATCTTCTCCCTGATAGATTGTCAAGAAATCTATCCCTTGCTCAGGTCTAACCGTTCATGCCCGAATCAAGAATCAGTTATGAGATCCTCAAGTGGCATCCTGTTCACTCATCATCAGAATCCATAATCAAAATTAGGAATTCAAAATCAGGTGTGAGTCTGTCGAGAGGCTTCCTGTTCACGTATCTTACCATCAGGAGGAAACCGTTAAGTGGCGTCTTGTTCATACTCTCGACATCAGGAATGAGTCCATCAAGAGGCATCCTGTTCACAATCTCACTACCGGGTATGAGCCCATCAAGCGGCATCCTGTCCACTCATCATTAGAATTCATCATCAGAATCAGGAGTAAGTCCTTCAAACGGCATCCTATTCTATCACAAGCGTCGGGTATAAGACCCCCAGCGGTGTCCCATCCACTATTTACTTCCAGCACTAGGTATGACTCGTATGAGACCTCCAACAGCATCCTATTCACTACTCGGCATCAGAATTCATCGTTGAAACCGGGAATGAATCTGTCAAGAGGCATCCCATTTACAATCTCACTACCGGGAATGAGTCCATCAAGAGGCATCCCGTTCACATTCTTACTACCGGGAATGAGTCCTTTAAGAGGCTTCCCAATCACATCTTCAAGCCCAGGAGTGAGTCCGCCAAGTGGCATCCTATTCACACTATCTATCATCGGAATCAGGAGTAAGTCCGTCAAGTGGTGTCCTATTCACACTATCTATCACCAGAATCAGGATTGAGTCCATCAAGTGGCATCCTATTCACACTATCTATCACTAGAATTAGGAGTAAGTCCGTCAAGTTGCATCCTATTCACACTATCTATCATCGGAATCAGGAGTAAGTCCGTCAAGTGGTATCCTATTCACACTATCAATCATCAGAATCAGGAGTGAGTCCATCAAGGGGCATCCTATTCACGTCATCGTCTATCATTCAATATCAGGAGTGGGTCCGTCAAGTGGCATCCTGTTCTGTTCATATCACCTACCATCAGGTATAAGTCCCTTAAATGACATCCAACTTACATCGGCATCAAGCATCAAGTATTTCTCTTACCCTCCGCACTCTATAGCAATCACGCGCATAGCATTTTGCTGTCCTTACCTTTCAACGATGATCACGTATACCACATTTCACTCATTTCATCACTCTTCACTGCAATCACCCCCCACGTGGCATTTTGCTCTCGAATCTTCAGAGCAATCACGCCCCATGTGGCATTTTGCTTCTCCTATCTCAAACTCTTTACAACAATCACGCCTTACTCGGCATTTTGCTCTCTCATATCTTCAACAGGCACGCGCATCGCATTCTGTTGATCTTATCTCCACCGCGAACACCCGTCTCAGATTTCGCTACACTCATCTCTCACCTTCACGGCAATCACGCATATCGCATTTTGCTAATTCATCTTTTATTTTACAAGAAATCAGGCCCTATGTGGCATTTTGCTTTCCCGTACCCCCGACAGTTAGGGGTGGGCATTCGGTCGGTTCGGTTTCGAATCGAAAATTTCGGTTCGGGTTGTTCGGTTCGGGTTGGGAATTTTGGTACCGAAATCCGAACTGAAATAAACTTCGAAAATATAGTTCGGTTTCGAAATTTAAATTCGGGTTCGGTTCGAAAATTCGGGTTAAAACTAAACCGAAGTTTTTTTTTTAAAATTTTTTTTTAATTATATATATATTTTTAGGAAAAATTAAGTATAGTAAATTAGTGCAGATTCAGTGATTCACCACTTTGAGATTCTATTTTTTTATTGTTATTTTTCATCAAACAAGTTTTTATAACATTTTATAACATTGCCCTAATTCATCAAACAAGTTTTTATATAGTCCTTAAAATTCGGTTATTCAGTTTCGAACCGAATTTTTTCCTACTTTCGAAAACCGAACCATATTAAATAATATAGTTCGATTTCGAACTGAAATAATTTCGGGTCGGTTATTAACCGAACTGAAATTTGAAAATTTTCGGGTTCGGTTCGGTTCGGTTTTTTGGGTTGGCCCGAAGTATGCCCACCCCTACCGACAGTCACGCGTATCGCATTCTATTGCTCTCGAACCTCTTTTCTCACAATAATCACGCCCCACATGGTATTTTGCTCACAAATCTCACAACAATCACGCCTCATGTGGCATTTTGCTCTCTCATACTCCCAGCAGTCACGCGTATCGCATTCTGTTGGACCTTATCTCCACGACAATTACCCGTATCGGACTTTGCTATTCTCGTCTCTTATATTCAAGGCAATCACGCGAATCGCATTTTGCCACTCTATAACTTCACAGCAATCACACCCGACGCGGCATTTTGCTCTCTTATTTCACAGTGATCATGCCCCACGTGGCATTTTGCTATCTCACATCCACAGCAATCACGTCCCGACGTGGCATATTTCTCTCTCGTCTCACACTTTTCATCACTCGTATTCTATCGTAGTACGAACTACGCACGGTCTGATTCTCTGACAGGAGATATGTAGGCACCTATAAAGGCTCGACCATACCTTCACTTTACTACATTCTTGGTTAAAGTTTGAGATTACGCGACTACGCACTTCTCGACTACACTGTCTCCCACCATCTCTCAGCTTCCCAGGTTCGTACGAACTACGCACGGTCTGATTCTCTGATAGGAGATACGTAGGCAGCTTTAAGAGCTCGACTATACACTCACTTTATTACATTCTTGGTTAAAGTTCAAGATTACACGATTATGCACTTCTTGACTACACCATCCCTCTTCTACTTGATTCTCACATGAATGCCCAATGGAGTCGGTCACCCTTTCTGGTAACGCTCTCAATCCCCACCGGAGCTATTCGCCTAATTTGGCAATACTCCCAATCCCAGCGGCCTACTTTGGCACACCAATCACTTGCCTACAATGGCATCTCATACTCACTTGCCTACTTTGGCACGTCTTTTCACTTATTTTCATCACTTAAAAAAGAAAGGGTCAAAATGGGTTGTCTTTTTCTTTGTCACGATTTGCTTCGCAAAACATGATAAAGAGGGACAGTTGTAGACACCTCATTTTGACCTGTCAAAAAAAGAAATAACTGTCATAGGGGGGCCACCAGGCACTCAAATCGAGGAAAGAGCTCCAAAATCCAAAAAAGGGACTCTAGAGGTCAAATAAAAGTCAATACAGAGATGATAGTTCATCCACCAGAATCTAGGATCGTTCGATTACAAAAATCGATGACGCTTTCAACCAGAATCGAAGTAAGGCATAAAATTCAAGACCGAAAACAAGCCTGGGATGATCGAAAGGTTGAATTCGATTACATCAGAGCAAAGCAGGAATCAATTCCAACCCATAGGACTTCAAATCATCAAATTTTGATAATGACGGAGAATCGGGCTCCGATCGAAGTTTCAATGCACCGAAATCAAGGAAAAGGGACACGGTCGTCAATCTAGAAACATTGAAAGTCTGACTAGACATGAATGACTAAAAAAAGGAGAAAATTAGAGGTTTAGCGACTTGAATCAGTCCAATTGAATAATCAGAGAAGAAACGACGTCCAATCGAAGTTTCGAAGCTCAATCGGGAAAACACAAGGGGGCAAAATCGTCATTTCTAAGTCTGAGATTCCCAATCGAACCATACAGATTTAAAGAGAACATCAATATGATTTCAAATCATCTTGAATCAGGAAGATCGGATGGTTGGATCAAAAGATATCGATAGTCGAAGTTCAAACGATCTAGATCAGATGTCGATAGTTTGAAGAAAACGAAGGCATTTCCGACTTTCAAACGAATTCCGATCCAACCACTTGGATTTAAAGAGGACATTAAACCGAGCCCAGATCTTTTCAAATCGTCCGAATCGGAAGACCGAATTGAAAATTATCAGAGAGCGAAGTTCGAAATCGATCGACGGTCCCGATCGAAGGTTGCCACATACCACTTCGCGTTCCGTCTACATGGAATCAAAACCCAAATAGGATTTGAAAAACTTTCTATAAATAGAAAGCTTGCCTCCTGTGTACAAAAAAAAGAAAGAGGCAGCACCCTCCATTAAGGCCCTGTTTGGTTTAAGAAAAAACTCCCAAACCCCTTAGGCTTTGTTTGGTTATCCACCAAACACATCTATATCACCACAATCACACCACCACTGTCACCACTACTAGAGACCCATCATCACTGCCTCATTACCCATATCCCTACCCAACCACAGCCTTTAAAAACACCCAGAAAACCCAGAAATCAAGTATGAACCAAACAGTGCCTTAAGCATAGCCCAGAATATGAAAAGGCAGCCAAACAGGCTCTTAGCCACCACTCTGTCTCTCACCGCCCATACCAGAACCTCCCTCTCATCAAATCGAAGTCAACCCCAGTGGTCCGACCACAAAAACATCATCCCAGAAGGTCCACGCGTCGTCAGAAGCATCCACGCGCCGGTGCTACACAGAATCTCCTCCGGCGGCCATTCCGGCAATAAACGTCGGAAACCACGACCACTGACCTGAAAGTCTGGTCCAGACGATTCAAATCTAGGCGGTCCGGCCTCAAAACACAACCGGAAAAGGCCGAACATGCTACACGTGCCACCAGGGTTCCATTTCATCTAGCCCACGCGCAGTCAACAGTCAGTGCTGAGTCAGCACTGACTTTGACGTTGACTGACCAATCCAGTGCCACCACGTGGCAATGATTGCTGAGTCACCAATCCAGCCAGCATGCCATGTGTATGCCATATCATGCTGAGTCAGCATTGACCAACCAATTAGAGAATGACGCGTGTCATGCCTCGTCATGTTGCATGCCACGTTGCATGCTACGTCATTGCCAAGTCAGGTTGACCCCCCAATCATGGACTGACATGAGGCAAAGAATGCCACATCATCACGTTGACCAGTCATTCAGAGGCTGCCACGTATTTGTTGACTGCCCAGTCAGTACATCCAGTCAGCGGCCCAATCAGCGCCCAATCAGCTTTGACTAGCCAATCAGAAGGCGCCACGTATCTTTGACTGACACATGGCTTGTTGACATGACATTTGGGCCCCACTTTTGGTTTTTCCCAATTTTCTCCACTCTGGGTCCAGATTTCAACGAACGGACACTTGTTCCTAGCTAATTTGGCCGTTTTGGACGCACCGGTGACCTCAGAATTCGTCGAATCCAATTCTTAAGGACTGTTTGGCATTTTATATGTCTATTTCAAGCTATACTGGCTAGTTCTAACCCCCGCAGGTCCCGCTCAACTCAGCACGGACCCATTCCGGCCCGCCTTATGGCTTATATGACTCTTCCGACCCTTCCGGACTCAACTATGACGTCTATTCAGGTCGATTTCGTGTCGAAGTACGACTTGGGTCTTCTTGGATTATTTCTGCTGCGTTTCTCGGTATTCTTTCATTCTTTCTCAACAAAACACCGACTCGGCTTCAATAACCCCCTTCTGCACAGGTAACTCCCTCAAACTCTTACACTTAGTGGTCTGGGGCTCCATATAAATCCACTGGTCGAATATTCTGCCTTTTTCTTTTCTTTTATTTACTTATATGCTTTAGTGGTCTGGGCTCCCTATAAATTCATTAGTCGGATATTCCGCCTTTTTCTTTATCTTTTTATCTTCTTTTAGTGGTGTGGTTTCCCTACAAATCCACTGGTCGGATATTCCGCCTTCTTTTTGCCAGTCGGAAGGATACCCCCGAACTCTACCCGATTGGACTTCATATCCTGTGTCAGCCGGAAGGAGATCTAATAACCCACCCGGCTGAATTTTATCAAACTGCTATATCCTGCACCAATCGGAATGAGGCCTCAAACTTCACTCGATTGGACTTTATATCCTGCATCAGCCGGAAGGAGATCTAATGACCCACTCGGCTGAACTTTATCAAAATGCTATATCCTGCGCCAGTCGAAAGGAGACCTTTGAACTCCACCCGATTGGACTCTACATCCTGCGTCAGCCGGAAGGAGATCTAATGACCCACCCGGCTGCACTTTATCTCTTGTTATAGATATCCATTGATAAATCAGGAAACACAACAAAAAATGATGATACTTCTCTTCATTTGCACTGGGCACAAAACCCATACTTCCGGTACACTCTTTTACACTACTGGGCACCGACCCTTACTTCTGGCACACTTTTTCATTACCTGGGCACCGACCCATACTTTCGGTAAAACCTTTTCAAAACTTCATGGGCACCGACCCTTACTTCCGGCACACTTTTTCATTACCTGGGCACCGACCCATTCTTCCGGTAAAACCTTTTCAAAACTTCATGGGCACCGACTCGTACTTCCGGTACTTTTTCATTACTTGGGCACTGACCCGTACTTCCGGCACTTTCTCAAATCACTGGGCACCGACCCTTACTTCCGGTTACTCTTTTACATCACTGGGCACCTGCCGGTACTTCCGGTAAAACTTTTCTCATATCACTGGGCACCGACCCGTACTTCCGGTAAAACTTTCACATCACACTCTTTTACACTACTGGGCGCCGACCCTTTCTTCTGGTTACTTTTTCAAATCACTGGGCGCCGACCCTTACTTCTGGTTACTTTTTCAAATCACTGGGCACTGTCCCTTTCTTCCGGTATAAAAATAAAAAAATTACAAAAAAAGGAGACGAAAAGAAAAATACAAAAAATGGGCTTTCTCAAAATAAAACTCCAATGCCACCTTTGCTTGGAATCTGCAAACAGCACAAGTAAGACAGGTAAGTCTTCACACTCTTCATGGGCACCCACCCTTACTTCCGGCACATAAAACAAAAAGACAAAAAAATTATAAAAACAAAAAATACAAAAAAACCTCATTGCACGGTCGATCTACCCTTATTTTTTTTACTCAAAAACACTTTCTCACAACTCACTACTTTCTCAAAGGTTAAAGTCTAGGACTACACCGTACAGGTTAAAGTTCCTAGCTACACCGACTTTACTCAAAGCATTATTTTATACACTCACGGTCTAGATCGATCAAAAAACTCACACACATACAGAGCACAGAACTACGTACGGCCTGATTCTCGAGTCGAGATACATATGCAACCCACACTTGGGTGCGGCCATAACTTCACTTTCAAACTATCCTGTGTCGAGATACGTATACATACTTTCAAACTATCTCGAGTTGAGATACGTATACATAACTATTCTCTTTCAAAACTATCTCGTGTCAAGATACGTAAATCGGCAACCGCGTGTCACGGATGCTCACGTTTAATTTATAGTATATGTATTCTACTACTTCTTACTTTGCCCCGTTACTATGAAAACCACTAAACCGGCAACCGTGTGTCACGGATGTTCGAGGGTGCCTAATACCTTCCATAGACATAATCGAGTCCCAGAACCCACTTCAAGAACTCTGGTTTTCGCACGTCTATCAAGAGTCACACTTTTAATAGGGCCCACTTTTCTCAAACTGTTTCTCAAAAGTCAAATATGATTACCCTAATCGTCTTTGCAGGGATCCTAACTCCCGATAACATTAGGTGGCGACTCTGAAAACTTTTACTGGCCCTACTCCCACTTGTACATACTTTCACACATTTCTTTTTCACGATTTGGTTCGCTGCTTTGAGCGTTTTATCCTATTTTATTTTATTTCCTTTTAAAACGGTCGCGATCTTCGAGGGGACCACCCCCCGCCTTCGAGGCGGGCGCGACTCATACATGGTAGAGATGTTTGATGCATATATATGTTGTTGTACATACATGTTATAGATATTGTTGTGCATGCATAATGTTTATGCATCGAGACTTACAAGAGTTACAACGATGGGTGATCGAGAATTATCGCCACATACCCGACGTATGAATGAAATGACTAAAATGATTGGGAATATGAGAGATATGATACAAAATATAGTAGAACAGTTACCTACACTACCTCCATTCGAGCCAGTACCAGTAGCTGTAGTACATGCACCCGAGAATAGAGCTCTAAGATCTGTGTCAAAATAATTTACTAGAAAGAAGCCGATAGAATTTCATGGGACATCTGACACGATACTGGCAGATCATTGGGTTATGAATATAGAAAGGATATTCAGGACTATTCCAATGTCCGATGCATTAAAGATAGAAAATGCAAGATATGTGCTGAACGGTGAAGCCCAGAATTGGTGGGTAAATGTGCTGGACCAAGGGGCACCGATAACTTGGGAGGGATTCAAGGCAGAGTTCAATTGTCGATTCTTTCCGCGAGCCACTCACAATGCAAAAAAGAGAGAGTTTGATAATCTTAAGCAAGGGGATATGATCGTAACTGAGTATACTTCCAAATATAATGCATTGCTAAGATTCGGTAAGGGTTCAGTGTCGGAGGAGGATGATAGAGCAAGGAAGTTTGAAGAAGGGTTGAGGGAAAATATTCGTCTAAGAGTGGAACCGTATGAACACTCAACCGTCGGTGCAGTGCAACAAACAGCACTCGTAGTAGAAAGTGGATAGGAAACATCGAGACAGAATCAACAAGGAAAGCGAGGTTATGGGGGTAGTGACCGACACTAGGGTGGATCTTTTAAGAGGCCGTTTTCACGAGTCTCTGGTTCTAGTTTAAGTGATTCCCGAAGAGCACCCAACAATATACCATTGTGTTCGCTTTGCACCCAGCAATAATCCAGTCCGATCCTGCCTTATCCTGATCAATTCGACAATTTTATCCGGCCTACCAAACGAGGCCCAAGAAACTTAAATTACAAAAATTAAAGAACTCAACCAAAAAAAAATAGTGAATTAAAATGATAATATTCCAAAGACATTATTAATAATAAAAAATACACTACTCCTCATTATAGCTCCCAAAGTTGTGACCATATGCTCGTTGTTGGGCCTCATAATTCATTTGCTGCTCTCTACGTAGCCATTCCAAGTGCATTTCATTAATTTTTTGGCAATGAATTTGCTATGTCATCGTGATTTTTAAATAGTTCGCATGCCAACTGATCGGGAGAGAACAAATCCCAATTATACGCCTTAACTCACATTTGTTAGTTGTTTTTATCTTGTTTTTATATAATTTTACTGTATTTTCTATTTTCTATCAGGTTTTAGAAGAAAACAGGTATATGAGGTTAAACAAGGTGAAAAAGCAGGAAGAAAGAAGCTGAAAAAGACACTTCGCGCGCGCGACCCGCGCCCGCGAAAAACCAGAAATCGCTCGCGCGATCCGCTCGCGCGAGATCCCCAGAATCGCTCGCGCGACCCGCGCGCGCGAGGTACCCAATGTCGCGCTCGCGCGACCCGCTCGCGCGATATGTGTAAAAACCGAAGTTGCGTATTTCAGTGTTCTAAAGAGTCCTGTGCAGACGAAATTACCTGAAGACGTCCAGATTGATTTTAATTGCTGTTTCAGTGCACTGCGAATAGGAGGAGACTTCTTAAAACCTTTGTACACTATATATATTTAGTTTTTATGATTTTAAGGGGTTACGCACCTTGAGAAGAATTCATCAATACATACATTCATCACTTTTTGAAGGCAAGAGGAAGGTTTCTAATGGCTTACATCAACTACATCTTCATGCTTTCACCTACTATGAGCAACTAAACTCCTCATCTAGGGTTTCAATGAAACCCTAGCTATGTAAAGGGGGATTCTACTCTTCTTTATTTTAAGATTTTATGTTTATGGATAGTGATTGTATGTTGGTGGATTTTATATAATCAGATTTTAATGTTAATAATCAAGAGTACTTTGGATTTATTCTTGTCTTAGATTTTTCCTTATACTTATTGAACTCAATAGTCCTTGATTTCTGTGATTGATAGGAATATTTACATACAATGGTGCTTATATGATTGTGATGTTTACTTCTTTTATAATCCATGCTTAGGAAAGATGAGTTATGCTACACCCTAGTTATAGGTAGATGATTTATGTGAACCGTAGATGGATTATGTTTAGATTAAACTAACGATATCTTCTTGACGATACTATTGGGCTTGTAGCTACAATAGATCATAACTATCCAAAACATAGAACTTAGAATAAGAGGTTTAGACCCTTGATGCATAGTTAGCGGTGGATTTGTAATCCTAGGTTCCATCTCCATATATTTACATCAATCTTTAATTTTGCATTCAAGTTACTTAGATTTAGTTTTAGATCTTATTTACATAAATTCATAGTTTAATTCACAATTTAAAATAGTAGTGATAATCAAAACCTAAATCAATTCAACTTCCAATTTTCTTATAACTATATAGATTAGATTTTAGTAATTAAAGGATTAAAAGTTAACAATCTCTGTGGGTTCGACCTTTACTTTCCACACTACAAATCTTTTGAAAGTAGAGCATAAATAAGCACACTTTTATATCTTGATTTTGACGAGATCAATTTTTGGCGCCGTTGCCGGGGATTGAAATAACTTTTGCCATTAATTATTAGAATCATAATTTACTTAGTTAGTAAATATTAGTTTCCATTTTATTTTTCTTTGTTTTTCGTTTACTTTCGAGTTGCTAAATTTATCCTTGTCTTGCAGTTCATTAGTCATCAAGATCTAATACGTTCGAGTGGAGCAGCTGTGCACGCCAACGGAGCTTACGCGAACCTGAAAAGAAAATTGCAATAAAAAATCAAAAACAAGTAAATTCGCTAAGTTTTTAAATTTCGCATCAACCACTGTAAGTCAGGGCGCTGTGACGCGTTACTTGCATTAGGGTAGGTGTGGAGTGAGCACTGCATTAGCTAGGAAACCCGGGGCGCTGGGCTTGACGCGGTCATTGCATTACAGGATAAATTCATGCATCATATTAGTCTTGTGTGCTTGCATGCTTGGTTATTCGTGTAACTATTTTTGTTTTCTTTTATTGAGTCAACCCTTAGTGTATGTTTGGTACTCGTTCAACTAATCCTAAATTAAATCCGCTTAATCTTGAACTTGAACGTACACTTAGAGGCCTTAAGTCATCAACCCAAGCCGCGAGAGCTCGGTTGATGTTAGACGACGAGTCCACTCCGGAACCGTCATCTTCATTTGAATTAGAAATCCGTAGTACGCGTAATCGCTTAAGAAAAACTAAAACAATAAAAATCGAACCTATTCCGATGGCCGATTTTGGACAAAACCGGAATAATGGGAACAATCAGAATGAGGGGGATAATATGAACATACCCCCTCCACCACCATTAAAGGACTATTTCACTCCTACGGCCTATACACCCCCGTCGTGTATTGCGTTGCCGGAAGTGACGGCAGCTCATTTTGAAATTAAATCCTCAACTATTGCGCTCCTGCCGTCATTTCACGGGCGTGTTAAGGAAGACCCTTATAATCACCTAGGCGAATTTCAGGGTATTTGTGCGACTCTAAAGATTCAGAACTTAACAGATGATGAATTGAAAATGCGCCTGTTTCCGTTTTCACTTAAAGATAAAGCAAAGTATTGGCTCCAATCGTTGGAGCCAAATTCAATAAGAACATGGGATGAGTTGCAAACTGCGTTCCTACAAAAGTTTTTCCCCATAACTAGAACGAATCAGATTAGAAAATCAATAACCAATTTTACAATGCAAGATGGGGAGACACTCTATGATACTTGGGAACAATTTAAAGAACTCCTACGTTCTTGCCCTCATCACCAGATACCTAAATGGCAACTGGTGCAAGTTTTTTATGAAGGTTTAATTCCTGCTGTTCGAAATACCGTCGATGCTATTTGTGCGGGGACGTTCCTCCACAAAAGTGCCGATGAGGCATGGAAGATATTTGAAACATTAAGTGAAAACTCGATGCATCAAGCGGTATCCGTACGCCCTGAGGGACATATTCTACCTAATCCAAAGAGAGAGGCGAAAGTTGAGTCTAATCAGTCATATGAAATTCAAGAACTAAATAGAAAAATGGACCAACTTATGATGATGGGCCGTATGCAAGGCCCACCTCCTTCTACTGAAGTATGCCAGTTATGCTCAGATTCGTCACATTCAACCTTGGCATGCCCGTCCGCATCCCAGTTCCCAGAATTTGTAGAACAGCATATAAATGCAGTTCAACAGTTCCAACGACCTAATTATAACCCCACGGGTTATAAACCAAATACGACTTGGGGACCTCATCCGAACCTTTCTTGGAATTCCAATAGTGAGAAACCGTACGCAAAACCCGATACGACTAATTTTCCGAATGCGTATAAACCACAAGCGAACCAGTATCAGCCGCATCCGAACCAACAAAGTCAATACCAACAGCCTCCCTTCCGTGCTAACCCGCCTAGGGATAAAACTTTCGAAGAGAGCGTGTTGGCATCACTAAAAACTTTAGAGGCCCAATCACAATCGCAGTCTCAACTTGTAAATTCCCATACTCAATCTATAGCGAAATTAGAGTCCCAAATGGGACAATTAGCTAATACATTGAATCGACGTAATGAGGGAAAATTACCAAGTCAACCTGTTCAAAATCCTAAAGGTCAGTATGAGGTGAGTTCGGCGAGTGATCAAGTTAACGCTGTCTCGACAAGGACCACTGAACGTCCTGAGGAGATCGTACCTCCTCCCGAGGCGACAAAAGATAAAGGTAAAGAAAAGGAAAAGGAGGAAAAGGAAGAGAATTCTAATCCAATTTCAAAAGACGCTAATCCTTTGATACCAAATAAACCATCTAAAGTAGTAAACCCTTCCGATTATGTGCCTAGGATGCCATTTCCACCAAGTGGGGAAGCCCCAGCCCACTTCGCTAAAAAGAGCACGAAACCGGAAGATATACTTGAAATATTTAAAGAAGTTAAAATCAATATCCCCCTGTTAGAGGCAATTAAACAGATACCCCCGTATGCTAAGTTCTTAAAGGATCTATGCACTCAGAAAAGGAAATCCAGAAACCATCTATCTAAGAAAGTGTTCTTAACAGAAAAGGTTAGTTCCCTATTCACCACTAACACTCTTAAATATAAAGACCCAGGTACTCCAACCATAGCTTGTCACATAGGTGATAAATACATCCACCGGGCTCTTCTTGATTTAGGTGCAAGTGTGAATTTGATACCCTATTCAGTTTACGAACATTTGGGTTTAGGAGAACTGAAACCGACCGCGGCCACCTTACAATTAGCCGATAGGTCAATTAAAGTTCCACGGGGGGTAGTAGAGGATGTATTGGTAAAAGTTGATAAATGCTATTATCCGGTCGATTTTATCGTACTAGACACCGAACCCGTCCTAGATGCGAGTAAACAAGTTCCAGTCATTCTAGGACGCCCTTTCCTAGCTACGGCTAATTCAATTATTAACTATAGGACGGGTGTAATGGATATAACTTTTGGTAACATGACCGTGCGTCTTAACGTCTTTAATGCATCGAATCAACCATATAGAGATGATGATGAGGCAGATTGCTATGCCATAGACTTAATAGATGAATTAGTCGAAGAGGCAGCGCCTTTTATGTTGACTAAGGAAGCGTTGGAAGCATGCTTGTCCCATTTCAATTTTAATGATTTCAACATTGACACAAATATTGAAGATGTAAACACGCTATTGGAATCAGCAAACACAACCAATGCACTTCCATGGAAACCTAAAATAGAAGCTTTACCGCCTCTTGCACACGAACCGGCCTTACCATCCATTCAGTGTTCTCCAACACTCGAACTTAAGCCATTGCCGGATTCTTTAAAATATGCATTTTTAGGGAATAACGCAACCCTTCCTGTTATAATAGCGTCAAATTTAACTGAAAATCAGGAAGTACAATTAATAAAGGTTCTAGGAGATCATAAAAAAGCGATTGGGTGGACGGTAGCTGATCTAAAAGGAATTGACCCGTCAGTTTGCATGCATAGAATAAATTTAGAAGAAAATGCTAAACCATCTAGGGAAATGCAAAGACGTCTCAATCCTAATATGAAAGAAGTGGTTATGAAGGAAGTAATAAAACTCTTAGATGCCGGTATCATATACCCAATCTCCGACAGTAATTGGGTCAGCCCAACTCAGGTTGTCCCAAAGAAATCAGGTATCACGGTTGTACCCAACGAAAAGGGGGTCCTTATACCCACCCGTCAAACTACCGGTTGGCGGGTTTGCATTGACTATAGAAAACTTAATACGATGACTCGTAAGGACCATTTCCCTCTCCCATTTATTGATCAAATTCTTGAACGTCTGTCTGGTCAGAGCTATTATTGTTTCTTAGATGGATACTCTGGTTACAACCAGGTGCCCGTTTACCCCGATGACCAAGAAAAGACAACGTTCACCTGTCCTTTTGGAACCTTTGCTTACCGACGTATGCCGTTTGGCTTGTGCAATGCACCGGCAACCTTTCAACGGTGTATGATGGCAATCTTCTCGGACATGGTAGAAAAATTTCTCGAGGTATTTATGGACGATTTCTCCGTTTTCGGACCTACATTCGATGAATGCCTCCAAAATCTGACAAAAGTCCTCGCCCGGTGCGAGGAAGCAAATTTGGTATTAAGTTGGGAGAAGAGCCATTTCATGGTTCAAGAGGGAATAGTCTTGGGCCACGTTGTGTCCAAGAGAGGTATAGAGGTTGATAAAGCGAAAGTAGAGTTAATAGACAAACTTCCACCGCCTTCATCCATTCGTCAGATCCGCTCCTTCCTAGGTCACGCTGGTTTTTATAGGCGATTTATCAAAGACTTTAGTAAAATTTCACGTCCCTTATGCAACCTGCTTGCTAAGGATGTTCCTTTTGTCTTTGATAACGATTGCTTAAAGGCTTTTGAAACATTGCGCACCTTACTGTCCACGGCTCCGGTAATCCAGTCCCCTGATTGGTCATTACCGTTTGAATTGATGTGTGATGCTTCTGACTATGCCGTTGGTGCGGTATTAGGACAAAAAGTGAATAAAATTCCTCATGTGATTTACTATGCAAGTAAAACACTAAACGATGCGCAATTGAACTACACAACAACTGAAAAAGAATTACTTGCGGTTGTGTTTGCCCTTGACAAATTCCGTTCGTATTTATTGGGTTCAAAAGTCATCGTTTATACTGATCATGCGGCATTGCGTCATTTGCTTAATAAGAAAGAAACGAAACCTAGGTTAATCCGATGGATTTTACTCCTTCAAGAGTTTAACTATGAAATACGGGATAAAAAGGGTTCTGAAAATGTTGTAGCTGACCACTTGTCACGAATTCTTATAGAATCAAACGATATTACCGCTCTAAAGGATTCGTTTCCAGACGAGCAATTATTCGCGTTATCTACCGTCAATCGTCCGTGGTTCAGCGACATCGTTAATTTCTTAGCAACGGGACATATCCCGAGCAAATGGTCTCGTTTAGATAAAGATCGATTCTTTTCTCAAGTTAAACATTACTATTGGGACGACCCACTGTTGTTTAAACACTGTTCTGATCAAGTTATACGACGTTGTGTTCCGGAAAGTGAATTCAAATCCATATTAAATTTTTGCCATTCTTTAGAATGCGGAGGTCACTTTGGCGGCCGTCGTACGGCCGCTAAAGTCCTCCAAAGTGGGTTATATTGGCCAACGTTGTTCAAAGACGCACATGAATTCTGTCAGAACTGCGTACGTTGCCAACAAACAGGGAACATGTCACATCGTGATGCGATGCCCATGACCCCAATCCTCATCATAGAAATATTCGACATTTGGGGCATCGACTTTATGGGTCCGTTCCCGTCGTCTTGTGGTTTCGAATACATTTTAGTCGCGGTCGACTACGTTTCTAAGTGGGTGGAGGCAGTAGCGACGAGAACAAACGACCATAAAGTCGTGGTTCAATTTATTAAAGATAATATCTTTTGTCGATTCGGTACACCACGAGCGATTATAAGCGACGGGGGTAAACACTTTTGTAATCGTTACTTCGAAGCCCTAGTCCGCAAATATTCTGTCACCCACAAAGTAGGAACCGCATATCATCCACAAACCCAAGGCCAAGTTGAAGTGTCTAATAGGGAGGTCAAAAGTATATTAGAAAAAACGGTACGTCCAGACCGGAAAGATTGGTCGCAACGACTGACCGATGCGCTTTGGGCTTATCGTACAGCGTTTAAAACCCCCATTGGGATGTCTCCTTACCGATTGGTGTTCGGAAAAGCGTGCCACTTACCAGTAGAACTCGAACATCGATCATATTGGGCCGTGAAAACTTTTAACCAAGATATAAAAGCGGCAGGATGTCATCGTAAACTTCAATTGCAAGAGCTTGAGGAATTGAGAAAAGAAGCGTACGAGAATTCAAGAATCTATAAAGAACGATCTAAAGCTTTTCACGATAAAATGATTTTACGAAAGAATTTTGAGGTCGGGCAACGCGTCTGGTTGTTCAATTCGAAATTACGATTATTCCCGGGAAAGCTACGGTCCCGGTGGGACGGTCCGTTTACTATAACGCAAGTGTTTCCGCATGGAGCGATCGAAATCCAAGATATGAACGGTGGAACACCGTTTAAAGTAAATGGTCAACGGCTTAAGCCGTATCGAACCGAGGAGGCAGATGAGAGAGAAATTGAGTCTATAGACCTGGTAGATCCGGTCTATCTCGATTGAGCGCATGCATCGGTCGAGCTAGCGACATAAAATTTAGCGCTTCTTGGGAGGCAACCCAAGCATTACTTAGAATTTTCTTTTAATTTTGTACACTATTTAGCACTTTTGGCCAATGTCTGAGTGTTTAAACACCCAGAAGATGAAAATTTGCAATTCTAGAACATGGTTACAAGAAAACAAAACAGAAAAATGAAAAATCAGCATATCGCGCGCGCGGCCCGCTCGCGCGAGAGCTCGCTCGCGCGGACCGCTCGCGCGAGATATCCCCTTAGCCAGAAAGTAAAGAAGGTCTTTAAAGGCACCCTCAGTATATTCTCGCGCCAGGAATCGCGCCCGCGAAATTCTCGCTCGCGCGGTCCGCTCGCGCGAGAATGTCCCTTAGAAAAAAATAATTAAGCTTCTTAAAAGAAGCCTCAGCTTCTGTTCGCGCTCGAATTCGCGCGAGCGAGATCCTCGCTGGAGCGGCCCGCTCGAGCGAATGTGAGACTTAGAAGAATTTTTCAAAACATAAAAAAGAAGCCTCAGTGTTTCCTCGCGGAGGAACTCGCGCGCGCGAGGATCGCTCGCGCGGTTCGCTCGCGCGAGGTTCCCTTTCCTTTAAATAGAGGGCTGTGCCCTAATTTTTTTTCAGAACTTTTCTCTCTCTCTCTCTGCGTCTCAATCTCTCTCGGCGATCATCTCCCTCCACCACATACCACCACACTCACCACCACCGATCAGCATCATCACCGGACCACCACCCGCAGCCGCCGCGGCACCACCGCCGATACTTGCGATCAAAAATAGAAACCACCCCCCTCATCTCGGATCTTCCCACCACAGGTACATCTATACCCATATTTATATAGATATACATCAGACATCAAACATATAGACATATATACATATATCTATATTCACATATACACCCGGATTAGATTTTAGGTTTAAAATTTTGTGGGTTTCTTGATTTTTATATAACCATTTAGATGAACCACTATTGATATATATTTCACACACACAGAAGCACACACCCCCAAACCTGAACTCAGATTTGTGAATAACACATAAACCGGATTCATGTGGATGAATTAGGGCTTGGGGTGTTTAGAGATTCGATAAATGTGGGTGTTTAGGAAATTTCAGTATCGTTGTCCATGTATACAATGATTCAAACAGATTACGCACACTATTTAGGGATTATTATCTGGGGTTAACATTCTCTTTATAGGCATATACACATGTCAATTAATTTATAATTCGATCCATGAGCTGACTTACCCATGGCTTAATGACCAGATGTGTTCCACATTTGCAATTAATTTGGGGATAATTTTGATCAGGGTTTTGATTGAGTTATGCAGATCTTTATTTACCCTTTCTATTTAGTTTCGTACATAGGCCCCGCACATACAGAACTATATACTGCCTAAGGTTTGAAATTAATAGGGGAACTATTCTCTGATTAAGGGTTTGATTCTACAAAATTCATTGGAACAAGTGACCTAGTCCATATTTGACGAAGTATGGATGCAACAACCATTTCCCAATCTGTTAAAATTTAGATTTCAAATTTAATCCATTCTTATGCGTTCAAATCCAATTTACAATTACGATCAGTTTTAAATTATAATACAGTAAGATCACCAAGTAGGCACATTGGAATTCACACATGCGTTGAATAAATCCAATACCCCCGGATTACCCTTGCTTTAGATAAAACAGAATCCTAATGAGGATTATTCCACTATACCTAAGACTTTCATGCAAATACGGCAGTTACTTTAACATATTGACACCATTTGGACTTGGATAGTCTATGAGCGAGTTGGAATTAACATTTGAACTTCTAAAAGCTTCAACTCTCATTTAAGCCTCGTTTAATATTGAAATGTCCAGTTGTCACCATAGGTTTTACTTTCCAAAGTCCTTAATACGCCACTAACTTCATAAATTTCGGACAGTCAATGACGTTCGATAAACTCGTAAATATCGCAAGGGCATTTCAACTAACCGTGTTGACAACCATGATTATTATCGTCAATTTATTTATCTATTTATATAGCTCATTTAACACGTGGCAAGTACCCCGTGACTTGCCGCAAAGTGTGTGCCTTTGTCGGGACAGTGGGTGGGAAGGGGCTGACTCTTCTCACAGTTGCTGGGTGTTCCCCCGTGAACCCCAATCTCTTTAGAATTATTGAATATATGATGATTGTGTCCCTTGACGGGATTGTTTTTCTTGCAGGTGACCCATTCCCCCTATCCCCTTTTATTTTTCTTTTCTGGGCATAGACCTATTTTAAAGCCCGCATTTTCAAATTTTTTCTAAAAAAACCGTACCTTCTCTTACAAAAAATGACCAAAAGAACCGTCCGATCCGCTTCTTCTTCACAACCACCACAGAAAAGATCTAAAGGAAAAGAAAAACAGACCGACCCTCCACCACCGCCCCCAGACGACCCTAACCCAAACGAACTAGGCCCTAAATACGCCACCCGCGGCCTCAACTACGAGGCCGCTATAGATGCTGAGTACTTCGCGTCTGACAAAGACACGAAGTGGGGCCATAGTAACTTAGTAGCCCGAAAGCTGGCCCCACAGCTATACTTTAGAAACCCTGACCTCATCAGTTACCCCCGTATCGTCCGCCTATTCTACCAAAACTTACGCTATCACAAACAATCCCTCAGCCAACACGCCTTTATCTCTACTACTATAGACGGCCACGACATCACCCTAAACCCAGACAACATCGCCGAAATCCTTCAACTCCCCTCCCATTCTTACCAAGTCCCTAAATTGACCGTCCTCAACAAAGCCCACTCCTTCATTCATATTATTCAGGACATGTGTGGCGGCCGCTCTGGTTCGGGCCAATCTATTCGCCGATCGCATATGCCCCGCCAGATGTGGTTCGTCGACCATGTCCTTAAACGAAACCTGTACCCCCTTGGTCACGAGCAAGAACGGACTAAGGCAATCCACCACGCCCTCCATGCCATTTACCGTAGTGATTGGTTCCATCCTGGCCTCGTTATTATGGATGGCATGCGCCATACTTCTCAGGCCATAGATAACGCCATCGACCCTAAGACCCTTTTGCCCTATCCTCGCACCATTACAGCCATTCTCCGGGCTAAGGCCTTTCCTATCCCTGCCGATGAGCCCATTGATGCACATATCCCGGAGTTCGCTTCCGCCGATTGGAAGTTGAGCCTGGATCGTTTAGATTTGGAGGTTAGGAGGGCCCGTGAGGCAGCCCAGGCCCGTCGCGAGCAGGCGGCACAGCGTGCCCCTCCCCCGGAGGACACTCCTTATGCTTAGACATATGGGGACGTCTGTGCCTTCCGTGGAGAGACCCTGCGGCTTCAGTCCTATATGCGATCATATTTCCAGCTGGCTCATCCGGACCAGCTGGCTGACATTCTAGCCCAGGGCGAGGCGGCATATCAGTCGGCTTTCCCGCGACCAGCACAGCAGGTGGCAGAGGAGGAGCAGGGTGAGGTGCAGGGCGAGGAGGAGGAGACTGGGGATGCTGGTGAGGATGACGATGGGAGTGGCAGTGATGGGGATGGTGATGATACTACAGGCCAGGGGAGTACAGGGCTGGAGTTGATGTTGATTGAGGGGGGTGAGGATTAGTCTAGGTTGGGTTGGGTGACTGGGGGATTCAGACATTCATTTTTCTCTTTTGTTGTATTTGGATGGGGAGTTGTAGACATTTTCAGACATTATGGCATGTATATTATTTCATTTTGTTATTTTTCCTGTTTATTTAGTCTTTTGTTTATTATTAGGATTTTGCTGTACCCGGCTTCGACCGGTTTAGATTATTTCCTTTTATTTTCTTTTCTTTGGGTCTGTAAATAATTTATTTTGCGCTTTTCTTTTCTTTTGTGGTTTGCTATATGTCTGAAACATCCTAGTTACTTCATTGAGTTGATTATCATGTATTGCGTCAAATGCTTTAATTCCTTACTTATCATAACTTCACAAGCAGTCAGTTAGTAATTCGTAATTATCAAACTCATTGCACGCCAAACAGGAATCGCTTAGACTCAGGTTTGGGGGAAATTATGCTGAAATTTCCATTAATTTTTCTGAATAATTAATTATGAGTGAATATGAGTTAATCTTGATCCATATGTTTAAATATTAATTTATTCATGTAACTGCGTAATAATTTAGGTTTATACATTCATGGGTAGATCATTTTGATATAGATATTATTATAATCCCGAATATCACCTATGTTTTTCATAACTAATAACTTGCGCTAATTATTCTTCAGTTGTGACGTTTTGTATGTTTCAGGACATATCGCTACCACATATACCTATAGTACCCAGATCCTCATTTCTCCTTATCATCTTTTCACTATGGATCATCCTATCTCACCTCCTAGTTCACCTGATAGGTCGTCTAGTCCGTCGAGTTACTATTCTGACTCCAGCTCGTCTTCTGATCCTTTTCGTCCTAGGCTAGCCAAACCTGACGGCCCGGTCGGTCGTCCCGGCTGGTGTCGTCGTCGTCCTCGTAGGCCCATTCGTAGCTTTTCTGATTCATCTGACGAGGATGACATGTTTGGCGATGACCCTACGTCTCTTGATGGCCCTTATGGCGCTCCCCCTACATCCTCCGAGTCGTCTTCGTCTGAATCGGCCGAGTCCTCGACCGATGATGACGATGAGGATGTTGTCTCAGGCGTCGATGCTATTTCTTTATCTGACCCTATTGAGTCTAGTGTGCTTTCACCTGAGGTTTCCTATCCATATAGGAACCTACCTGATTATGTGCCGGACGTTGTTCGACAACGTCCGGGTCACCCTGACTGGTCTCCTGAGGACGTTGCCTCGATATTCGCGCCGTATTCCGGTCCTGAGGATGATAGGGTGGATTTGGGTCCAAGTGTCATTGAGGGGATTGAGGAGGGTCAGAGTCTGGATTTACATGAGGATTTTGATGTGGTAGGACCGTCGTTCGACCCTGCGGAGCATCCAGAGTGGGAGCTTGTGGATTGGTACTATCGATCTGCCGTACAGCCTCCGTCAGATATTTTCCGTGGAGTGGACGTCCTGGTGACCTTCTATGCTGACTGCATCCATGTCATTGTCATGTTCCCCTCTGCATAGGGACATGCAGTGATGTGGTTTGGGGGAGAGTATATGGATATTTCATAGTTTTTGTTTTCATACTTTTTAGTACTTTAGTTTACTTTTGTTAGTTTCTTTTATTAGTTTTCGTTTATTCGTTATTTTGTTGATTTGTTAGTTTTTTTAATTCAGTTGTAAAACATTAGTTCGTTTAATTCATTTGAAAAAAATAATAATAAAGAAAAAAAAATAAGGAAATAATAATAATAATAATACACATTGTAGTAGTTCTATAAATAAATAAAATCAGTTTCTTACTATTGTTCAATATTGCATTTCTTTTGATTATAATTCGATTTCGTTGAAACTTTGGGAAGTAAGAGAGTATATAATCAAAATGCCTATCGAAGTTATGAGAATACGTCTTGAGAATTGTATATCCTTAGAATCGTTGTGTTATATCTTATACTTGCATATCTTGCTGCACTGCACGTAGTTATATGGATACATATTGACATTGAACTGTAATATAACTTGGATTTCTAAATAGTAAAAAAAATGTGGAGACTAAACCCGGTGAGCTTTAGAGCCTATTATTCTTTGTGAGGGTTTAAATTTATCGAATCTCTTTGACACATCGCGCTATCTCGTTGAATGGTCTCATTATTTCTTCATTTTGATTGAAAGTCGAGTGAGTATTAGAGTTACCATGTTTTAAAAAGTATATATATATTTTCCTTTTATATTATAACATTGACAAATCATGTAACCTTAGAAAATGACACTAGGCCATCTGTTCTAACAAACCTTTTCGATCTTTGGCTACCCTTTATAATTTTTTTTTTTATTATATCCCTCGTTAACCCACTTGAGCCGTTTGTAAATAAGCCATTTCTTTGTTCACCTATTATCCTACCCACTCCGATATGGAGTTCGCCATTATTAAATATTACCTACCCCATGTCCAAAAGTGGCTAGAGAATGGTTTGCATAAAGAAATTGGGCTATTAAACGACTATAAAAAAAATGAGTACGATGTATGGAGTAATGTTAAAAAAAAAAAAAAAAAAAAAAAAGGGGAATATAGTTATTGAAAAAAAAAGAGGATATGATTCTTATGGAAAAGAAGAAAAAAAATATAATATGAATAGTCGTGATAGTAAAGCCCGTGCGTTACACATTAAGACTATTCCTAGCTACTTACGGACTTTTTGAATTCCTTTACCTTTCTTTTTCTAAGCCTTAACCCTTGACCAACATTACAACCTGTATAAAGTCCTAGTCGATTCTATGGAAACATGATTTGGAAATGTTACCGATATGAAAAAGGAAGTAAAAGCATGGTAGTAATGATATTCACTTGACGATCGATATCTATTCATGAGACTATGTTATTTATGTCGTGTCGTTCGTTGTTGAGAGTCGTATGCGAATTTATTAGTTTTGTTTAATAATTCTTTCTCGCATATATCTAAATGAGTGATTACACCTGTTTCAGAGTGATTTTATTGTAGAGTGTAATTAACAACGTGAGATTTGTAGTCAAAGCATCACTGAATAGTTATCTAGTCTATATTCCATGTTCATAGTTACTGTGTATCCACTTGACTGCTACTTCACACACATGCGGGTCTTCGATATATTCTATTGATTCTTGTGATATATGTTTTTGGCTTATTTCTTAAAATGTAGGAAGGCATATGATTATTTTACTCTTGATAATTTTAAAAGTTCATTTGAGATTAATTTTATATAGAAAGGAATGTGTCATTGAACTATTTAAAATTTTAAATAAAATCTTTACAAGTTAATAAATATGGTTGTGGGTGACTTGTTGACGAGAACCCTCACGAGACTTCACTCGTCCGACTAGGGACACCTAGAGGTTTAAAAGGCTTGTTGCACAAGCTAAGTGCAATCGTTATCCATACGAAAATGGAGTAGGAATTTTATTAGTTGTAGTTTTATTTTCTTTTTGCTCGAGGACTAGCAAAATGTAGGTTTGGGGGTGTGATCGGGAGAGAACAAATCCCAATTATACGCCTTAACTCACATTTGTTAGTTGTTTTTATCTTGTTTTTATATAATTTTACTGTATTTTCTATTTTCTATCAGGTTTTAGAAGAAAACAGGTATATGAGGTTAAACAAGGTGAAAAAGCAGGAAGAAAGAAGCTGAAAAAGACACTTCGCGCGCGCGACCCGCGCCCGCGAAAAACCAGAAATCGCTCGCGCGATCCGCTCGCGCGAGATCCCCAGAATCGCTCGCGCGACCCGCGCGCGCGAGGTACCCAATGTCGCGCTCGCGCGACCCGCTCGCGCGATATGTGTAAAAACCGAAGTTGCGTATTTCAGTGTTCTAAAGAGTCCTGTGCAGACGAAATTACCTGAAGACGTCCAGATTGATTTTAATTGCTGTTTCAGTGCACTGCGAATAGGAGGAGACTTCTTAAAACCTTTGTACACTATATATATTTAGTTTTTATGATTTTAAGGGGTTACGCACCTTGAGAAGAATTCATCAATACATACATTCATCACTTTTTGAAGGCAAGAGGAAGGTTTCTAATGGCTTACATCAACTACATCTTCATGCTTTCACCTACTATGAGCAACTAAACTCCTCATCTAGGGTTTCAATGAAACCCTAGCTATGTAAAGGGGGATTCTACTCTTCTTTATTTTAAGATTTTATGTTTATGGATAGTGATTGTATGTTGGTGGATTTTATATAATCAGATTTTAATGTTAATAATCAAGAGTACTTTGGATTTATTCTTGTCTTAGATTTTTCCTTATACTTATTGAACTCAATAGTCCTTGATTTCTGTGATTGATAGGAATATTTACATACAATGGTGCTTATATGATTGTGATGTTTACTTCTTTTATAATCCATGCTTAGGAAAGATGAGTTATGCTACACCCTAGTTATAGGTAGATGATTTATGTGAACCGTAGATGGATTATGTTTAGATTAAACTAACGATATCTTCTTGACGATACTATTGGGCTTGTAGCTACAATAGATCATAACTATCCAAAACATAGAACTTAGAATAAGAGGTTTAGACCCTTGATGCATAGTTAGCGGTGGATTTGTAATCCTAGGTTCCATCTCCATATATTTACATCAATCTTTAATTTTGCATTCAAGTTACTTAGATTTAGTTTTAGATCTTATTTACATAAATTCATAGTTTAATTCACAGTTTAAAATAGTAGTGATAATCAAAACCTAAATCAATTCAACTTCCAATTTTCTTATAACTATATAGATTAGATTTTAGTAATTAAAGGATTAAAAGTTAACAATCTCTGTGGGTTCGACCTTTACTTTCCACACTACAAATCTTTTGAAAGTAGAGCATAAATAAGCACACTTTTATATCTTGATTTTGACGAGATCACCAACCACCACAGTTTATTGCCCATCTCCATGCTTGGAATTTGAAGGACTATGTCCAAACAAGGTTGGTGGTCTGATGCGAATGAACTACTCCCACTCGGTGGTGAAGTAAAGCTACGAGTTTCCTTAGCAGAAATGTAATAACCCGCATTTTCTTGCATTGTCATATTTAAAATTAAATATGCATTGACTGTTTTTATTTTAATTTCAATTCTTATGTGTAAAATTTATTTCTTGACTAATCTCATAATTGAAATTACTTTTGGGGTCAAAATGCGATTTTCACAAAATTTGGCAATACCAGTGTTGAATTTCAAATTTGTATTTCCAAAACGGTGAAAATAAATTCTTTTAACTCAAACTGTATTTTTATAAAACCGGAAAATTGTTTCTTTCAATAAAATGAATTTTCTGTATTTTTGTGATGAACACCGTGTCACGAAAATACCAGTTTAGGTTTAGAACTGTCCGCGCGGTGTTAAACTTCCACAGATTTTGGGAGTGACTGATTGGATAAATTGCTTTATACCCAATTAGTGTTGCTAATGATTTTCCTTAGGCCTTGTTTGGCAATGCTTGTAGTATGTGTGTTTTCCTAATGCCATAAGCTTAAATTCCCAAACACACCTTGACCCCTATCGATCTCCACCTACCCTTTCAATTATCAGTGGAGCTTTATGTGCATCAGTGTATACACATCATCTTGCATATTCCCTTTAAACTACCAATTAATGGAAAGTTAGTGGTTAATGAGTGGAATGTTAGGCCATTGTCTCTAAGTGGGAGTTTGATTATTTATACACTCACATACACTCAAACACACTACACATTCTGCACTTCTAACACAGAGAGATAAGAGAGTGCAGAGAGATCTTCAAATTTTATAGAGAGAGAGAAGAGCTCAATCCTCCATAGCCAAAGCTTGAAATTGGAAATTCGTAATTGTATTTCTTTCTCAACAACTTCTTCAATCTATATCACTGTGAGTATTATAAACTCACTCTCAATGTAAATATATGTATATTTCAGTATATGTATGTGTGTATTCGTGTATATATATGTGTCCACCATTGAAGCTTTGAAAATTGGAGTTTTATAAAAGTTAACCAAAATCAATTCTGTGAATTGGGAATGAAAGATCTTAGTCCCAATAAGTTGTGGTTCGAATACTACGGCTTAATTCATCCGTATCGCGACGTACCGTTGATTTAAAGTTTTGTCACCTCTCGGTTTTACGTGAAATCCGAGAGCTACGATTGAAATTAGTTAAAACCGATCACGTATTCGTAATCCTTGCGAAAAAACGAAGAAATCCATATATTACATGTCTTGGTTGAAGCAGAATTCAGAAATGGGTCAATTTGGACCCTTAAACTGAAAACAGGGGATAACCAGTGAAGAAGACGAAGCTACTGCACAAAGAATTAACGGCGTTTGTCCTGAAGCGCCGGGAAATTAACGGCGTTTGTCCTGAAGCGCCGGGAAATTAACGGCGTTTGTCTTAAAGCGCCGGGAATTAACGGCGTTTATTCAAAAGTGACGGGAATGATTATGGCAGTTTCTAATTCTTGCTTGTTTCGTGTTTTAGGGGCTGTTTGGGTAGTATTTACGAACTGTTAAAGCCCTGGTTGGGAAATTTATTAAATCAGAATCTTAATTGGTTGTGATGGGACGAGTAGAACAATGTATTAAGACTTATAAAACCCCGTACGTACGTTGTACCTTTAATTCAGTATTTTGCTTTATGTTTAAGTTCATGACATACATGTAGAGTCAGTGGTACATGCATATGGTTGTCAGTCAGTGTGGGAAAGAGTAATGGTCAGTGTGGGAAGAGTATGAGTATGAGAATGAGATTGAGATTGTGTGGTGGACACTCCCTGGTTATGGTGTACCAAAGTGTGACGTGATGAGATTGCGGTGAGGGTATCTTTGAAATGCGACGGTGGCAAATATGGACACTCCCTGACGCCTATGGAAGCGTTAAAGTGTGTGACGCCGAACTTGGACATTCCCTGGCACCCATGGTAGTGCTAAAGTGTGGCCTACGGACACTCCCTGATACTCGAGTCTGGATACTGTGTGAGGGGTTGCCCCGGTATTTGCATGGCGGTTAGGGTATTCAAAGTGTGAGGCAATGGACACTCCCTGGTACCCCGGACCAAAGTGTGAGGCAAACTGGACACTCCCTGGCGCCCCGTTGCTAAAGTGTGGCTATCTTAGTGTTTCAAAGATACCGGAGTGAGATAGTGGGTTGTTGTGTCTGTCGAGAGAAAAGAGTCGGCAAAATGAGTGTGGTGCATTGTCTCATACACGAACATATGCTTTTATGAATGAACAACTTTTAAGATATCCCCCGTTATTTTATAAAATGAATTCTTTCTGTGATCAAACAATTGATTTTACAAAATTGAAAATGGAAAAAGGTAAATGAGTATGTTTTACATTCAAAGTTATGTTTTTAATACTCACCAGCTTCTTGAAGCTGACGACGTTGATGCGTCCTGGACATTCGTGTTCAGGCTTTTCAGGTTACAATCAGGAGGAATCTTATGACTATGCTAATTGAGAATGGCTGCTCTCGGATGAGAAAACTGTTTAATTATTATATGCTTTTAGCTTATATGTTTAAGTTATGACTGATTTGTAATAAGGATGACTGTAATAGACTTTAAGTTATTATCTTATTTCAAGGCGGTCTGTGCCTTAGTTGACCCCGTATCATAAGATGTAATAAGTTAGAAAAATTTTGTAAGCCTTGATTGCTCTACTCTGATTAATGGTTTTATGTTGTTCGACGTTTGGGACGGAATCGATCCTTCAAACTGTCGCGACCTACGGGTCCATAAAGGAAATTAAACGCTTTCCATATTTATGCTACGTCGGGGCGTGACAAGAAATGAGACTATCGAGTTGACGCGATAGCTTTGAAGTTGAACTTTCTTTCCTCCCATCTCCAGATTACCTTTTGTTGCCTTTTTTTTTTTTGGATCACTCAGGCAAAGGTGCATTATTCACTTCAAAATTCATTTGAATCTGATCATCATCATGTGAATCTGCGTCATCATCATCATTAAGGTTCACCTCTTCCATGGATTCGCTTTGGTCATTGAAGATTTACGGCAATATACCTGAGGGTGGTGCCATGCTCAAGCTCTAGTCGCCGCTATTCCTGTAAACAATTAATCAAGTTTCAATGCATGGTGAAAATATTTCTGCATGTACTTTGCCACCAAAGGTTTTTTTGGTACATTTAAAAAGTTCACTTTAATACCAAGTGTAAGTTAAAATCAAAACAAATAAAAATAAAAATTAAATAGTAATGTTAATAAATTTAAGGGTGAAATATTGCTGTTATGTATACCTGAATTTTACATTCCTACCAAGAATCCAATGATGAGACAGTCCCTCTTGTAGGATCCCATCCTCCACTTCGTTTTCTTGCTGAAAAGACTATTAATTCCACGTCACCTAATCTTTCATTGGTTTTTTAATTCTGATTTATCATTATCTTTTCTAGTAATCTTTTTAAACTCTGTCATTATCTTGAGTCATCCCTTTCTATTAACTTGACTACATGAACTATTCCCCCAATCGACTTCCGTCACACATAATTCCACATAGATTTAATGTGATAATGAATCCCATTTTGCTGTGGATTTTCCAATCCCTTTCCATTTCAATTTTTTAGCCATCAGGTAAATCTGCTCGCTCCTTTTTCCAATATTATCCATCTATAGTTTGATGAATATTATATAAAAAAATAACTCACAAAAATAATACTGTATTTCAACTTATTTTTGTATAGTAATGTTTAAATAAGTTAATATTGATTGCTAATATGTGGTTAATACGACAAACTGTAGCAACGTGTTTAAATTTGACATAAATAAATGTTGTTACCTGTATTTTGTGGTTTGTGAAATGCATTGCAAAACTTTTCTCTGTATATTTCAACACTTGTAATTGGAACTGGTGATAAATTTTTGCATTGCAATGAAGAGTCTCCAAGTTTGTGCGTATTTATGCACATACACATCTTAAAAGTTGGAATGCTTTGAAACGTGTGTTATGATATAAAACATTTTTTTTATCAATTTATTTTGATAAATTTAGATTTTCCACATATTTAATGAATTTTAAAATTGTTTTAAAATTCAGCAAAAAAAATTTTATCCATGTAATTCCAAAAGTCGTAATTGTTCTAATTTCTTTTTGATGCCTTGAAATGCTTAAAGTGTCCTAGAAATGTGTGGTAGATGATATTATTCTTTTTTATTTTTATTTTTGTTATTTGATTATTTAATTATTCATTAATGTCTGGGCTTTGCAGAATGGAGCATGGAAGGAGAATGGAAGTGTTCGAATTATTATTGTGGAGTGTTCAAGCTCAAAGGAATCGTGAAAAGCAGGCCAAGACTACTTATCCATATCTGCATTTTCCCCCAAAATCACGTTTGCGCACTGCAGTTTGGGAAACTAAACGCTGACGAACCGCGTTTGGTTCCAAAAACCAAGTTTTCTGGTCCCCAAACGCAGTAACAAACAACTGTTTTTTTTTTTTTTTGGCTCTCTTTACACCCAAATAACTCTCTCTCACTCGACTTTTTGGTTGAGCTCGTACTCTCTTCACTTTTAGTTTTTTCTCTCCACTCATGAAATAAGTTAGCACCATAAAAGTAACTTGAACATATAACTTAATTGATTTGTGCCTATCCAACTTTTTTGTTTTTATTGGTCCTTTTAAAGCTAGACACGAATTCCCATATACCTTAAAAATAGTTATATAAATACAAAACTATTGACAACCTTCTCTTTTAGTTATTTAAGAATTTATTGTAAGTTGTAACTTTGAAAACTACTTTACTTTTAAAAATCAAAAATAATTTTAAACTCAGAACATTAATGTTGGGACCCAAATGAACATTCCTACTTTGTATCCGGTTTATTCTTGTTACCCCTCCCCCCATCACACAAAAACAAAAACACAAAAAAAAAAAAAAAAAAAAAAAAAAATTAATTTGTTTAATAAGTAGGAAAGGAAGAAATGTGATGAATTCCAAAGAATATTTACACAAATGATAGCCGTCTTAGCTCAGCTGGCAGAGCGCGTGGCTTTTAACCACGTGGTCGTGGGTTCGATTCCCACAGACGGCGCTTTTCATTTATTATTTAAATTAAAATCCTTTTATCACTTTCTGTACCAATTTTGAAGCAAGGGTGTGGTGTGTCTTCAAAAATTTTTAGGGCCAAACACGTGATAAGATAGAGATGATGACGATAGTGATTCAGTGGCTCTCACCTGTATCATCTCTCCATGTTCCCCAAAACCAGACCCTTCGATTCTCGTTATCCAATCGATCAAAGGTCTCCACAGATTCTTCTTCTTCTTCTTCTTCTTCGCAAACATTGTTGTCGACGAGAAGAAGAGTTCTCTCTCTCTCCTCAATCTGTGCGGCCTTTTCTGTATTGATTTGCTCAAACAACAACACCAACACTAGCTGGTCCAAACCCATCGCCATTTCTGAGTTCTTCGAGCTCGGAGATTCAGGTGGAGTGAAGGCCTTGGAACTTCGCTCTGGTACCGGCCGAGAGGTCCCTGTCGATGGCGATCAGGTTCTCTCTCTCTCTCTAAAAACCGATTGTTCCGTTTTCATATCACTGCAACCTGTTCGGCATATATGATTCTGCGATTAATTACCAAAAAATTGAGCCAACTGTGATTGGCCAAGAGGGTTTTTTCTGTGATTGAATTTGAGTGGCAAAAAGCAGAAGCTGTACCAAACAGGTCCTATGACAGTCACTCTCTCTCACACACACACACCCCCCACAGAATTTTCACTCTTCTTGTCGGAGTGTTACTCACAGTCACACATACATACAGAAAATTTGTATATACTGTATGCCTTCCGGGATTATATTCATAACCCTGAGAAAAGGTAGCTGGTTAGGGCAGGTGCATATTTTAATTTGGGCACCTCTTTTTAAGTTAAAAAGTTAAAATTTTATTTTTTACTGTAATTAGTAAGGGCACCTCACTTATTGTACTATATATATATATGAATAAATTGCAAATTACACCTCTGTAGTTTAGGGGTTGTCAGAGTTTGGTTCCTATAGTTTCAATTTTGGCAATTTACACCCTTTCCAGTCCTCAAATTGTGCAAAATCCACACAATTACAAAATAAGCAAGGGTACAATGGCACCTCTCTAATATAAAATTTTATTTTTATTCTATTTTCTATTCGGTCCTGACTTTTAAGTTTATTCAAGTTATTAGAATGTAATAATACCAGTTGACAGTTTAGCAGTACCATAGTTGTTTTTCTTGGTTGATTGTATGATTGTGCAAAAGACTGTTTCTTTTGATTCCATGTAGCAAGTTTTACGAAAGAAAAAAAAAATTTCTAAATTCTGAAATATTAATATCCTTGTATACAAACCGAGGGAGGAGGCCATAGCCTCCTGAGTCGAGCTCATACGGAAGTAGAGCACTCAATTGAAACGATTAATTTCATATAAAAATAGTTTTAATTGGGGTGGTTCAAGTTTATAGCTCATATATTCTATGTCAATATATATATATATATATAGTAGAAATTTAGTATTAAATACCAAATTAGGAGAATTATTTGGTTATAAGACACAAAGGAAAAATATTTGGGGACAAGGATATGTTTGGTGGAAGTTGTTGGGGATAAACTCAACTACATTTGGTTCTGACCAATATACCCCTTTCATTAATTTCCATTTCCAATTAGAGAGAGAGAGAAAGACAGAGAGACAGAGATCGCCATCACCATCGGCGATGATCGCCAGCCAGCACTACCATCGTCGTCGATTACCATCACCATCGTCGTCGTCGCCACCACCACTATAGCCATCGCGTCTCCACCACAACCGTGGATCGCCACCACTATTACCATCACCATCCCATAAATAACTTATAATCTTTTAAACAATCTGATACACTTAAAATTTATAATAATTTGATAATATCTTATAATCTTTTAAACCACATGATAATATCTTGTAATCTTTTAAACAATCTGATATACTTAAAGCTGGACACGCACTACCACACTAATATCAAAGTGAAATTGATAAAAATAAATAAAAAATTAAGCTTATAATACAAAACTTCCGTGAAAAAATTATGGGATATATTATGGAGTCATTTTGGGCCAGAAATAATGTGATATTCCCATTGTACCCTTGCTTATTTTGTAATTGGGTGGATTTTGCACAATTTGAGGACTGGAAAGGGTGTAAATTGCCAAAATTGAAACTATAGGAACCAAACTCTGACAACCCTTAAACTACAGGGGTGTAATTTGCAATTTATCCATATATATATAGTACAATAAGTGAGGTGCCCATACTAATTACAGTAAAAGATAAAATCTTGATTTTTTAACTTAAAAAGAGGTGCCCAAATTAAAAAATGCACCTGCCCTTACCAGCTACCCTGAGAAAAAATGTGTAGTTTGGAAAGATTCAAAACCATTTATGTGGAACAGTGAACCACTTCTAATCGTTCAAGTGTTGATGTAGGACAAGAGGAATGTGTAAATAAGAGCAACTCCAAGGGTAGTCATCAAATTTGGGTATCCAAAATGCTATTTGGTTACTTGAATAGTGTTTTACATACCAAATAAGTCTCATGCACTCTAACTACAGTAACCAAAACTAGTAGCCATTTTATTGTTTAATATATTTTGATGTATCTCAACCATAGATACACTAAAAATATTATTTTATTCACAAACCAATGGCTAGGATTATCCCACCAAATATGCATCCCCTCACTCTCTCTCCAAAGACTATAAGTTTGGAGACCCAAACTATGAGTTTGCATAATGGATCCCCTTTTGGATCCCCCATTGGAGTGCATTTTTTGGGATGAAGGAATCCATTTTAGCATCTTTTGGATTTAGATACCCATTTGCATCCCCCATTGGAGTTGCTCTAACAAATTTCTTATCTATTTTTATTTTAGATGTAATTTTCGTTTCTTTAGTTTAATAGGCTTTATTTTCTATAGAAAATTGTTGGAAAATCCCTACAAGTAACCCTCATTAGTTTAAACCTCCAATTGGTTTGATCATTTTCTAAAAAGGACAAATGGAATCTAAGCTAGTGCTCGCACGATATAAGTGCAAGCACCGTAGAAAATCCCATGTCACCATCCCCCCTCACGCGGGCCTTCTTGGTTTCAGCCACTCACACCGTGTGAGTGGCTGTACCATATGATATCCATTTCGAAAGTTTTTTTTTTAAACTTTAAACTTCCATAACTTTTAATCTACAACTCTGTTTTTTACAAATTTTATACCGTTGGAACTGTGTCGACGAGAGCTACGAAACTAGTACCATTGTTGATACCTTCTGGGCAAAAGAAAAAAATTCTTATTTTTACATGCCATGTTCCAGACGAACCAAATAAAATTTTCACATCATATTCGTGTATGAATTATTGAATTTTCACTTAACATTCACGTATGCTAAGTTGATATGTTGTGAGGAAAAAAAAATGTTCACTTTGTTCTTAAGGATGGTTTTAGTGAAATTTCACAAGAATTTTGGATTTTGTTTGGGCTGAAAAACTATGTTTTATAAATGTTTGTAAAATTTGATTTTTTTTAAAAAATGAAATATGCATTGTAATGTGAAAAAAAGAGAGTGAAATTTCACTTGGCATACCTGAATATTAAGTGAAATTTCACTAAACTCGTGCATGAAAATTAAGTAAAATTTCACTTAAATCGACATTTGAGGGACTTTTTAACAAAATAAGTATCAAATTGAACTTTAAACTCTAGAGAGTTGCTCTAGTGACTTTTAAGATAGTTAGTGAAGTTTCACTTGCCATACAAGAAAACTAAGTGAAATCTCATTGAACGAGTACACGAATGTTAAGTTTAACTTCAAGTTTTTCAGGAAGAAGACATGTACGGGTTCAGTGAATTTTCACTTAATATTCACGTATGGCAAATTTTTATGTTTTGAGAAAAAAAAAATTAAAAAAAGACGAATAGCAATATAGCCATTGCTACCTCATTAAGGCTTAGTTTGGCCCCATTTTGGTGCTTCTCCTTTTTTAAAGCACAATTTCATGTTAATTCATTTGGTAACTTAGGGCTTTTTTGGGGAGAGTTCTTAAAAGCTCTAGAATTGAGTGAAATTTCACTTAATATTTTATGTATATCAAGTGAAATTTCACTTATTATTTATGTATGTAAAAGCATGAAAATCTTTTTTCTCAAAACATATCAACAATAAAATTAAAAAAAGGCGAATTTTAACAAGAATTCCTGCATTTGTTTTGGTTGAAAAATTGTGTTTTATAATTGATTATGAAATTTGCTTATTTTAACAAAATATGCATTGCTTTAAAAAAAAAAAAAAAAAATCACCATACCTACATGAATATTTAGTAAAATTTCACTTAACTCGTACATGAACATTAAGGCTTAGTTTGGCCCCCATTTTGGTGCTTTTTTTTTTTTTAAAGCACAATTTCATGTTAATTTATTTGGTCACTAGTTTATGAGCTTTACAAAAATTGAACTTATGGCTTTTTGTGGGAGAGCTTTTAAAAGCTCTAGAATTGAGTGAAATTTCACTTAATATTTTAGGTATATCAAGTGAAATTTCACTTATTATTCATGTATGTAAAAACATGAATTTTTTTTCCTCAAAACATATCAACAATGGTACTAGTTTTGTAGCTCTCGTCGACACGATTCCAACGGTATAAAATTTGCGAAAAATGGAGTTATAGGTCAAAAATGTTTAAAGTTTAAAAACATTTTTCGAAATTAGAAATAATACGGTACACTGCTCGCACGGTGCGAGCAGCCTTTGAAGAAGACGCACGCGTGGGGCTCGTTCGGCGACGGTGGTTGTTTATTGGAGATTTTATGGTGCGCGCACTTATACCGTACGAGCATCATCTGTCAACTTTTTGTCATTTTTGTTAAGTCACTCTCTAATTTGTACTTTAACTTAATAAATGGTGTACTGAGGTCCTTTTTGGTAAATGCCCCTATTTTCTATCTTTTAGCTAGCTTTAGGCCTTTAATGATGGAATTTGACTTCTAATATGTTACCTTATAGGTTAGGTTTGTTTTGGGAAGTATATGATTTGAAAATCAAATCATATAGGACGTCTAATTAGGCATTGAAAGAGAAAAACGAATTTCTGTTTATTTTCTTATAGGATAGGATTGGATTTCTAGCATTATTATAGTTTCCTAGTTTCTTTTTATTTCTTTAGTTTACTTTTCTTTGTGTACAAGTTTCCTAGTCCTATAAATGATTGTAATCTCCATTTGAGAAAGGAAGCTTTTGATGAAATACATATTTCTCTTTGAGGATTTTCTTTTCGTGTTCTGCTCTCTAGTTCCTGGATTGGAACATCTTCTTCTATCCCATCTATCTAGTTCCTGGATTGGAACATATTCTCCTCTATTTATCTATTCTTCTCACTCTCCTCTAGTTTAACTTTTGTATCAACTATTTCACCCGCCAAGTGCTTGTTGTAATCTTTGGAAGAGCCAGGTTACATCAAGTGTTCAGTATATGTAGTTTTACCACATTGGAGTTTGCGTTCAATCTAATAGTACTCTTCAAAAAAAATTTACTGTTGGTTTTCATTGAAATTTAATAGATTAGGAGAATGGACTGAACTTGATCTTATTTTATTCATAACCGGACTGGTAAAGTAAGAAGGTAATGCAACAAAATCTCAGATAAGGGAATAAAGTTTTCAGAATTGAAGTGTGCTTGATGATTCATTTTATGTTTGACTGTCATTTGGTATTTTTGGTATTTATGTTTGAGTGTGTTCATAATAAGCCATTCTAGTGTCCATACTTCTCAGATTTGATGAAGATAAGATTGCATAGAATCCTAGATTTGATAGAGATCTTCCATATTTTATTTTTTGATTTAAAATTTATTATATTGTAATCTTAGAGATATGATTCTATGTCTCATTCTCACCCTATATAATGGGTTGAAGGTCTTGTAAAATAACAATATGATCAATATAATCTCTCTTTAATTTATAAAATTCTACATGGTATCAGAGCCACCCTAAGTAGGGTTTCAAAACAGCCACCACTGGGGTAGCAGCCCGCTGCCCGCCGGGACTTTCGGTTTATTTTTTATTTTTTATATATTAAATTGTTCATTTCAGAACAGGTCACTGACGTAGTTCATTTTTGTTTCCGCTGCTCATAGTTACGCCAGTCCCTTCCAAACCAGTGCGATGGGGAGTGGAAAAGTATTTGCACGTGACCGATGATTTCTGTTAAGCTGGACCAGTCTTGAAAAGTAGAACAGTAGATTTGTCACGACCCAAATCCACTAAGTATGGCACGAGGGTACGTGACATGCCACCGAGGCCTGACCCTATGTGATTAACGTTCTAAACGGGTTTTAAAACTCATTTAAACCACATTTGCAAGTGACTAGCCCCAAGGGTATGATAGGAATTTGAGTTAGATTTATACCAAAAGATAGCCGTTTGAGTCTAGGTTCCAACGTTGAAAACAGTAAGTTATGTTTGTTTCCGTAAAAGTCGTCGTTTTGAAACAATTAAAACAGTGTGTATTTCGATCGATCGAAGCAGCTTCTATCCACAATTCTAGCCATGAGTATCTAAGCAATCAAGCATGCTTGAATAGCAAAAGCACTTGTCAAAACCTTTCATACATGAACATAGGAGTCTTATACATCAAGTTCTACACATGCTCACCTAGCAACATAATTTACAAGTCCTTAGTCCCAAACTACAACAACTACGCCATATACAATATGCACATTAAACACTTGCTCTCCTCTTTCGTCCTCTATTTCTCTTTCTCCTTCTCTTTCCTTTCACCTGAAGTGGTTATTCAATAACCACATGAGCTGAAGCTCAATGAATAACATGCTCTTTGACATAAATTTGTGTATATCATTTAAACACGTGATATGCAATTCAATGTAACATAATGAATCACAACCAAGTAAGTATTTATCTCCAAAGCTTCTTGTTCTTCTCACTACCCCGTGCCCGTAATGGCATCTTTAGCCTTGTTCCGAGCTATCCAATACCCTACACAAGGCGTATTGAACACTCAAGCCTTAGAAGGCTTTTCTACACTCCCTTTTGGAGCTTTCTCTTTGTAGTGATAGAACAATTGCTTCTTCAACCACATAATCACATAAACATGTTTCCAACACATAATCCTTTCTATCTCTTGCACATATAGCCAATCATGATACACACACGTGCTCATAATTCATGAATTGAAAGTAAATCATTTATATGCCACAATTTCATTACTTGAAAAGTTTCCTCAAAGATAGAGGTTACTCACCTTGCTCTAGATATAGAATTGACAAGATGTAATGCTCACTTTCAAACTCCTACAAGTCATATAAGATTTCATAGCAAATCAATATGAATTCTTCTAATTAATCCATCAAAACTCTATGAAATGAAATTAAATCACATAGAAAGAATCCTCTTACCCTTAGCTTCTCAAGTATAGCTTCAATTTTGAGATAGAAATCTCCCTAGCACCCTTTTCCCTTTGTTTTTCCTTCTTTTCTCTCTTGTTTTTCCCTTTCTTCTATGCACCTACCTGCTTGTATAGAGACAAGGACCTCAAAAAGATGTACATCTTATTTAACTAGTTATTCTTCCATTTCTCTCTCTTGCCCACTTGAATACACACGGACTTAGCCAAATATAGCCCAACACCTCCTACTTGCCCACCTACTAGGCCACCTACTAGCTTAGGTAATGTAAGCTAGCACCTTGATTAGGCTAACTAATCATCATTAAACTAATTAATCTCAATTAGACTAATTAATCTTGATTAGGAAAATTCTACCAAATTTCCGAAATTACACTTTCACCTACCATATTTCTTACTAATTACACAATAGCTCCTCTAGTTCTCGTGAATTGCTAATTCACCTACTAGTTAGGAAAATGTATTCTTTTTACTCCTATCATTTATGCCATTGTCTAGCAATTCAACATTTTACATCAAATATATATCCAATACAAGGCATTAAATAATTCCATGTTTTTCAAAATAGGCAAATGCCAAATAGATTGCCATGTATAATAAGATTAGGTATGCAAATCTTATATATATTCATGTCATTACCGTATAATGCACATTAAGATAATAGTGTCACATGTCAAAATGTTGAGATATTACAAGATTGACTTTGGCTTTAACGTGGACTCTATCGTCCAAACTTCGGATACAAAAGTTGACTTGAAAGGGATCCAAAAGTTGGATACAAGTGATGCGGACGTGTCCTAAACAAATTAATATGTTATGCAAAATATATTGTGGATGTTATCAGACTTAGTAATAATTGCTGGTTAGAATTCAAAAAGGTGTTTATATCTCTTTTCATATCGATGTTAATTTTGAGCTTCTTCTTACTTCTCCTTCATCCCGTATAGAGTATCCACATGTCCTACATGGATCAAGTGTCGGAAACATATCTTGTACCCTTAGGCATGGATTGCATGGTTGTCAAATCTTGAATCAAATCGCGAAGCAGTTTTCCAAAATTATGAATTCTAAATCATACAGAATTGTGAATCGTAAGATTCAGCTTTTTTGAAGATACTAAATAATAATTTCTTCTATAATCTATATACATAAAGAACACACGTATAGTGGTTAGAGTAAACAAAATAACCATTTTATACAAGGTCGCTCAAAATGTTGAAAATTGTCCCCTTGAAACTTAAAAATTCAAAGTTCAAAATTATGAATCATGAATCGTGAATATATGGGCTTGTACGAAACTTGAATCGACTAATTTTTTGACTTCTATGAAATCCTGTAGTATGTAGCATATGGTATGTGTGCTGTGTAAATAGCCAAAAATCATACTACTTGCATTTAATGCGCTTGACTGTTCATTGTTGGAAGGCAGATTAAATGTTGTTCAAATGATCTGAGAACTAATATGACAGGCTTTAGAATGGATCGGCGTGGATTGATTTGTATTACCTTCAACTTTGATTGTAAAGGTTGCAATCCATTACTATGGAAGGTTGGCAGCAAAACAAGGCTGGCGCTTTGATTCGACATATGATCACAAAGATGAAGCCGGTGATCCAATTCCGTTCATCTTCACCCTTGGATCAGGCAAGGTTAGTCATGATGGATGTAGAGCTACTATTTCTTTGGATCAAATATATTAATATAGACTAGGGACGTTATTGAATTTTCCTGCTTTATTATATATTTAGTACTCCCGCCATCCCATATTTAGAGTCTATCTTTGGGAGCCCAACTTAATAATGGAGCGTAGTCATTGTACAAAAAGGAAGCACATTCTTCCAAAATTTGCCTCTCATGGAATACCTTTCACCTTAAGTAGTGAGGCCGCACGGGTAAAATTGGAAAAGCAGTGAAAACTGAAAACTATGCATTGACTTTTTGAATGTGGACTTAATTTTGGGACATCCCAAGGAACCCAACTTATTAAGGAGAAGTAATCATTGCTCAAAAAGGAAGCAGATTCTTCCAAAATTGCCTCTCGTGAAAGACCTTTCACCTTAAGTAGTGAGGGTAAAATTGGAAAGTAGTGAAAACTATGCATTGACTTTTCAAATGTGGACATAATTTTGGGACATCCCAAAATGGAATACAGGAGTTTAAATATGGGACGAAGGGAGTAAGAAGTATAGGGATAGGCCAAAAATTGTCACGCCCCGAAACCAACAAGGTGGCTTAGGGTCTCGTGGCATGCTACCGGGGCTAAACAACAGTGATTAAATAGTCTAAACAAGTTAAAACTCATTTTGAAACCCTTTTCAAAACAAAATGCTTGAAATAAACCCCAAGGGTAGAAATGCCATTTAACACTATCACAAACTCATCCAGATAGGTCTTGAACACCCGGTTCAAGTTCGTGACCCCAAACGGCATAACAAAGAACTCGTAGTGCTCGTACCGAGTCCTAAAAGCTGTCTTCTCAACATCTTTAGCTTTAGCCCTCAACTGGTGATATTCGGATCTCAAGTCAATCTTAGAAAAGGCTTGTGCCCCTTGTAGTTGGTCAAATAAATCATCGATACGTGGTAGTGGGTACTTGTTCTTTATGGTCACCTTGTTGATCTCTTGGTAGTCGATACACAATTACACATTCTCATTGTCCCGTCTTTCTTCTTAACAAACATAACCGCTGCACCCCACGGCGATACACTTGGTCGAGTGAACCCTTTTTCAAGTAACTCTTGTAGCTGAGTCTTTAACTCTTTCAACTCCATCAAAGCCATTCAATAAGGTGCCCGTGAAATCAGTTGAGTTCCCGGCATCACATCTATTCCAGACTCAATTTCCCGCTCAATAAGGCTTTAACCCTTTTTCTTACTCGGCAGAACTGATGACCGACTGCAAGGGCATAGCAAACTGACCAAAACCGTGTGAACCGGTCTGTTTGGTGTTCTGGTTTTTTTTTATCACCCCTAATCCGGACCTCCCATGGGTCCCACTTATTCTCTGGCCAACTGTGTCCCTTTCAAAACACTTATCATCAGTGTTCTAAAAATCGGCCTAGGCGGCCGCCTAGGCGCTAGGCGGTGCCCAGCCGCTGCGACTTTCCCTTTCTCGTTTGGTAAATTCGGCCAGTGGATTAATCGGGATCTAGGCGGGCCTAGGCAGTACTAAGCGGTGCTAGGCGGTGTGGGGGTAAGCTTTGGTCAAATAAGAAGCAAAAAAATATATATAACCACACAATGTTATGGACGTGCGAGACCGAGAGGAGAGAATAGAAGACTGCCTTGTGAGAAGAAGAAGAAGAAGAAGAAGAAGAAGAAGAGGTTCGTACCAGACTTCCAGTGCATGTATCTTCTCTCTCTGCCCCACTGAAATTAGGGTTTCCAATTTCTTAAATTATCAAATTAGGGTTTTTGAAATTGGGGGTTTTCCTTTATCTTCTCTCTCTGTCACTGCTCCAGTGCATGTGTGTGTGTGTGTTCAGTGTGTGTGTGTGTGTCCTACAGTGTGTGTGTGTGTGTGTGTGTGTGTGTGTGTGTGTGTGTGTCGTGATTCGCGAGTGTGTGGTCGAGTGTGTGCGAGTATGTGTGTTTGTGTGTGGCTGAGTGTGTGTGTGTGTGTGCGAGTGTGTGTGTCGTCGAGTCAAGTGTGTTTGTGTGTGCGGCTGTTTGTCGTGTGACAGTTAGACTCTGACTCTTGTGTGTTGTGTTGTACTTTTGTGTGTGTGTGTGTGACCCAGGTTTGGACAGAGAGATAACATGTGTCTAGGTTTAAGAATTTTGTTTTTATTGATACACTTTTTTTTTTTTTTTCGAATTGAAGAAGTCTATTCTAGTCTCTATTAGACTAAAAAAACAGACCTTTTTTGTTTTTTTTGCAAGACACTAAAAACCAGAGACACTTGTTCCAATTAGTAATATGCTTAAACATTGAAGAAGCACTATTATTAACTCAATTTGTTATAATTTATATTGTTGATAATGTGAATTTTGTTTTTTTTATTAGAATTATCACTATATTATTAATTTTGTTGAAAAATAATTTTTCCGCCTAGGCCTCGACTAGTCCCCTGTTTAGGCCCCTAGGCGCTAGGCCTCCCTCCACCGCCCACCTACCGCCTAGCAATTTTTAGAACATTGCTTATCATATCGGGATAATTAGAACTTACCCAAATCACCACATACAATTAATTATACTAATTAATGCATGCAAGATAAATATTAGTATCATTTTTCGGGTCCGGGACCTCCGGGTATTACACATAGGCCTCGTTTGTTGGCCGGATAGGATAAAGAGGTATTGTATTAAGTGTAGTTAGTTATCCTGGGATAACTAACCATAAGATAAAATAGTGCAGTATTATTTTTATACTGTGTTTGGTTCGTGCTAGATTATACTGGGGATAAAATTCAATTAGTCCAATACTGTGTTTGGATGATCATGGTATAAGCTTGGATTAATCAGTAACTTTCCATAAATGCCACTTAAGTGAAAAAAATAACCAAATAGCCATTCAGATAGGAAAAATAAGGTAAAGAAAAAGAAGAAGAAAAAAAAAAAAAAACATCAATACCCAAATGAACAGTCCACAATGACTAAAGATCACCACTCAAATAAACACATTGCATTCTTCAATAGCTGCTTTAATAATACAATAACAGCTCCATTGAGCAATATAAAAACCAAAAATATTGTCCAAAACATCAAATACAACATCCTAAACCTGTCCAAATAAACCAAACAATTGTGTGCAAGTAGTGCATATATTACAACCATTTCAAACCAATTGAGTCTAAGTAGTTCGCATCTCTAACTTTCTCCATAAGCAAGCTATTCATCTTCTGATGCTATTGGTACCTGTATTTGGGAAGAAAAGAAACAAGGAAATGTAATTACAATTCCAATAATAGCACCAGAAAACAAGCTTCAAAAAACTGGCATTAGCATTTGGGATTGAAATGAACCCATGCACTCTCTTGCAGTGTGTTGCTTAGTGCAAAAAAGTGTTACAGGAAAAGTACCGAAGTGCAACTTGTGCAATGGGGGCCCAAGGAAAGTTCTGTATCTGCGGTTGACAACCCAAAAAAAAAAAAGGGTAGTAGAATAAACTGAGTCACTATGTTGGAGTGTGAAAAAAGTTGTAGCTAATTGATCGTACATGCAAACACTACAAGACCAAACAAATTAGCAACCCAAACTTGATTCCCAAATTTTTCCCTACCTATATTTTGTACAAATATAGTTGCAATGCATTGGAATGACAATTTTGGATGCATTCTCACCAAACATCATATGACAATGACTAACTTCAAAATTGACATTGAAAACAACTTAATGCAATAATAATTAGACCAATACAAACAATTTCAACTAAATTGGAACTAAGCCTTATTTTCTAATTAAAACAAGGAAAAGGAAACTGAACAAGGCTTGTCTCGAGCATGAAATCAAGACGAAGTAAGAGCACTGCTATTTAGGATTGCCGATGCAGCCATTATTGTTGGGGATTCAGCATATAACTGATAGATATACTTGATTTGCAACTCTAGTCTCTCCACTAACAGCACATGGTACTTATTCAAATACGCATCAGCACAAAAAACTTAAGTAGGACCTGGACACTGAAGAAGACCAACAAAAATCAAATATACTTTTCTAAGCAAGTTCCTGAATTCAGTCCCTCTCCCTTGAAAAACTACAGAGTGGCTAAACAAGTTCAATACAAAAACAAAGAAAACAAGTTCATTCAAGTCCATTAACAGATAACAGCACATGGTACTTATTCAAATACGCATCAGCACAAAAAACTTAAGTAGGACCTGGACACTGAAGAAGACCAACAAAAATCAAATATACTTTTCTAAGCAAGTTCCTGAATTCAGTCCCTCTCCCTTGAAAAACTACAGAGTGGCTAAACAAGTTCAATACAAAAACAAAGAAAACAAGTTCATTCAAGTCCATTAACAGACCAGAGATCAAACTCCCAAGAATCCAAATCACATCTTTGACAAACACCCCCCAACAATTGATAAATCTAAAAATTACAGATCTAACTTTTTAATGACCCTTCTTAGATATCTTTAGTGATACAAACTAAGTATACATTGAACCCGTTTTTTCTTCATGACCCTTCTTAGATTGCTTTAGTTTAAGACAAGAAATGTGACTGAGATTATGTTGCTAAATGTGTTCTTTATTCACAAAATTGTTTGTATTGTGAGGTAACCAAAAAATAATTAGTGAAAAAACAAAACCAACGTTAGCTAGCTAGATTTACAAGTTCAAGTCTTAGAATTGCTGCAATATTGTGGACTAAGTTGACCTAAGTCACCAAACTGCTATCGATATTGTAAACGACCAGTAACACAAGTTGGACCAAACTGTTATCAATATTCATTCCCAATCAAAACAGATCCTAAGAAAAAAGAAGAAGAAGAAGAGTCAAATTTGATACCATATTTATTAATCCAAAGAAATAAACTAACAAACTAAGAAATAGATCAAATATGACTTTCCTGATGGATTTCTTCTCACCAACGATTCATCCCAAAATATAAAACAGATTTTAATATAGAGTTCAACAGATTCAAATCTCAACTGGTGAAGTAGATTGAGGACTAAATAAAAATAAAAATAAAACAGATTTTAATATATAAGTTGTCATACAATCAAAAACAATTGTAGATCTAGCATAGATATAAGGAGGAGAAGACATAAACTTAGTAGATCTACCATAGATATAGTGAGGAGAACACATAAACTTTGTAGATCTACCATTTCAACAAGCATTTCAGCCAATAAAACTTAGAAATCCGGAAAAAAAATTTGACAACTGAAACTTTGTAGATCTACCTTACCTTCGCCGCCGATGCTGTCTGGTGAGAGAGAGAGGCCGGAGATGGTATCCGGCATCGTCTGGTGTGAGGGAGAGAGACTGGAGGTGTTGAAAGCTCGATTGCCACAATCGCCTAAATCGCCAGAGCTCGAATTTCTATTTCGCCGGTCACAGATATGAGGGGTTTGAGAAAGATTGGTTGGACTGGGTATTTATATAGCAGGGGTGTTATGGTCTTTTTACAAAATAATACTGCTTACATGTTATCCCCGCATTTTTTATACAAACACCCCCTCCCCCGCCCCCCCGGTATATGTTTTATCCCTGTAAGGCAGTATACATTTTAACCACACTCTACAATACTCAGAGTTAACTAATACTAATAACATCCAACCAAACACAGTATTTACTGGGATTGGACTAAAATAGTCCAATCCCCCCATTTTATCCGTCAAACAAACGAGCCCATATTGTACGTCTTGATTCTGTCAGTGGTATAACCTTTTTCCTTTTTCCTTTTTCTCTCTTCTCTTAGATTGATCTTCACTTTGGTTAACTTTTCTACATACACTTCAGTACCCTTTACTTTGTTCAAAATTTCATTTTATGTCATATATTATGAACTGTGTCACTTGAGACCCTTGATTAGTTTTTAAATCGATTTCAATTGAGCAGAATTTTTTTGGATGTTACAATTAAGCGCCCTGAATAGTTGTCCTCGATTGAAATCGAGGGTCTTAAGTGGTACAATTGATGATATATGGCCTGATATGAGACTTTGGGGAAAATAGAAGGTAGTTAAGTGTATCCGACACATTTAACTGGGTTTTGAAGTAAATCAAGCTGAAAATTCCTTAGTCTTGGATGCATGAATTAACGCAGGTTATATCAGGGATTGAAGTAGCAGTGAGATCGATGAAAGTAGGCGGAATTCGTAGGGTCATCATCCCACCATCTCAAGGATATCAAAACACATCGCAAGAACCCATTCCGCCTAACGTATGCACTCTTTTTATGTTGTTTATTATAATTTGAGTCCTCAGTACTGATGTGTTTCTTATGATTTATTTTTGGGAAAGGTTTTACTGTTGAAATAATTATGATATGATTACGGGATTTTTGCTATGTTATTTTAGGTCATGTTGACCGTTATTATTTTTCTATTTAATGCTTTTATTTCTTTCCTTCTTTTCATATTCCTGTAAGTCTATATAATCAAGAGATTGTAAATAATAAAATAAGCCTTTGATTTATAACTTTTCTACATGGTATCAGAGCCTCCCCAAGGGGGATTTCCAGATCCACCACCACCATACACCACCTAAACACCACCCCACTACCAGCCGGCAGCCACCACCAGTCCACCCACCACCAGCCGCAGCCTACCCAGGCCACCCTGGCCTAGTCGCAGCCCTCAGACCCTCTTCCTGACCTAGCCGCAGCACCCCCAGCCCTCACTGACCTAGCCGCAGCCCCCCAGCTCCCCACTGCCCTAGCCGCAGACCTCCAGCACCTCACTGCCCTAGCCGCAGCCCCCCAGATCTCAGCCCACCCCTGTCGCAGCCCCTATATGGTCTTGTAGACCTCTCACAGTCACCATTTTCTTCTACATCTTCTATTTTACCTTCTTGCTGCAACCGTAGATTCTTGTTTTTGATTGGAATATAATTCTCTGCGTGTTTTTGGGTCCTTCTATGGACCAGTGAATATAGGTTATTTTTGGGCATCCTTCATGGTGCTGTGACCTCCTTCCTTTGCGTGCTATCTTTCCGTTGGTACCTGTTCCTATTCCACCATTCTGTGATTGTTGCGGGTAATTGTTGTGCGAATATTCAAGATGTCGGATGATCCTATAAAATCGACCGTGAATTCGCAGCCACTTAGGACTGAGAACATTGTTGTTGCTCATCCTGATAACCCGAACTTAAAGATCACTACTTCTCTCTTTAATGGCCAAAACTTCCTGGCTTGGTCCCAGTCCGTGACATTGTTTCTTAAGGGCCGAGGAAAAATCGGGTACATCAACGGTAAAATTCAAGCACCTAGCACCGAGGATGCCACTTATGATAAATGGGAGATGGAAAACTCCATTGTTATGACTTGGCTTGTTCATTCTATGATCCCAGAGATTGGTGAGGGGTTCTTAGACATGGCGACTGCCCAGGACATTTGGGAGACCATGGCTAGTACTTATTCCAGAAAGGGCAATTCTGCCCAAATATTTGAGTTAAGACGGCTAATTGGTCGATCTGAACAAGGGGAGATGAGTGATCTCCAATATTTCACGTCTCTATCTACTAATTGGAAGCGCCTCGATCATCTCTTGGACTACAAGCCAGTTTGTCCCACTGATTCCACTGCTTATAACAAACTGGTTGCTGAAGAAAGAGTTTTTAAATTTCTTGAGGGCCTTCGCTCAGAGTATGATCCAGTTCGTAGTCGTGTTTTGGGTATGGATCCTTTGCCTTCTCTTCAGGAGGCCTTTGCTTACATACAGAACGAGGAGAGTCGTCGTTCTACTATGCTTCCACCTGCATCTACGGAGAGATCCGCTTTAGTTTCTGCTCCTCACCTAGATGGGAACCGTGGTCGTGACACTACGAGTGAATTTTGTTCTTCTGACAAATCAAAGCAGTTTTGTGACTACTGTAACACCAAATATCACACCAGGGAGACCTGCTACAAACTTCATGGTTATCCACAAGGAGGTCGAGGGGGTCGTTCTGGACAGTCTAGGGGCCGTGGTGGACGTGGAGGTAATGTTGGGGGCCGTGGTTCTCATGCCCATCATACAGAGATTGTTGATTCCTCCGTCGTTGCTGATACACCTCCGGCTCCATCTCCTGCTTTATCTGCCTCAGATTTGGAGACTTTTCGTCGCTTGATGTCTAGACTGGATACACCTACTACTGCCTCATCATCTTTTGCTCATTCAGGTAACTTAGCCACTTCTGTGAGTGCATTCCATTCTCAATCTAGTCACCCTTGGATTATTGATTCCGGGGCGTCTGATCATATGACTGGTTCCTCTTCTGTATTTTTCGATTATAAACCATATTCAGGACAGGAGAAAGTCAAGATTGCTGATGGCGTTTCTTCGGTTTCAGGCAAAGGTTTAGTTCGTGTCTCTCCCTCCTTATCTTTATCTTCTGTTTTGCATATTCCTAGTTTTGCCACCAACCTCTTATCTATCGGTCGTATTACTCGTGATAAAAATTGTAGCGTCACATTTTTCCCTTCTCACTGTGTTTTTTAGGATCTTATCACGAGGAGGACGATTGGTAGTGGTAGAGAGGAGAATGGTCTTTATCTTCTGGAATCGCAGGAACCACCACATCTAGCACATCATTCTACTTTTTCCGGTTCTACATTTGGTGATATCATGCTTTGGCACAGGCGGCTAGGACATCCTGCCTTTAGTTTACTTCAGTTTTTATTCCCCTTGTTATTGTCCAATAAAAATGTATCCACCTTTCGGTGTGAGGATTGTGAACTTGGCAAGCACCACCGTACTTCCTTTTATCCTAGTAATAATAAAAGTACTGTTCCTTTTGCTCTTATTCATTCTGATGTTTGGGGTGCTTCTAGAATTGTTACAATCAAAGGTCATAGGTGGTTTGTCACATTCATTGATGATTTTTCTCGTGCTTCGTGGGTATATATGATGAAAGAGAAGAGTGAAGTTCACTCAATCTTTAAAAATTTTCATAAAATGATTTGTACTCAATTTGATGCTCGTGTCAAAATTATTCGGTCAGATAATGGGGGGGAGTACTTTAAATCTGGTCTTGAAGATTATTTCTTAGATCATGGCATCATTCATCAATCGTCTTGTACCAACGCTCCACAACAGAATGGGGTTACTGAGCGTAAGAATAGACATCTCTTAAACACTGCTAGGTCTATGTTATTCTCTGCTCAGGCTCCAAAGTCTCTTTGGGGAGAAGCAGTCTTAACAGCTGCCTATCTCATCAATCGATTGCCTACTCAAGTACTCAACAAAAAGTCTCCAGTTGAAGTACTTTCTAGTCCTTCTTCCTTGTTTTCTATCCCTCCTAAAGTCTTTGGCTGTGTGTGTTTTGTTCATAACCATGCCCCAACACGAGGGAAGCTTGATCCTCGTGCAATTAAATGTGTCTTTGTTGGTTACTCACCTACACAGAAAGGCTATAAGTGTTACCATCCTCCTACCCGGAAGTGGTATGTCTCCATGGATGTCACCTTTTTCGAGGAACAATCTTATTTCACTCCTAAGACACCTCTTCAGGGGGAGACGAGGCATATAGAAGAGTTGTCTGATAATGTTGAGGTTGCCACTACTCCTAGTGATAGACTTGATGTTCATGTGCCAATGCCTAACGTAACTGTGTCTAATTCATTTGAGATATTGGGGACTATTGAAAATGAGGATGAAATTGATAGAGAGGCAGATGAGGAACTCACCAGGAAATGAGGAGGAAACCCAGAACAAGGGGATGTAGTATATCAACGAAGAACTTGGAGGATGAAAGATAAGACCATTGCTCCAAATCCGCCACTACCACCTCCTTCTCCTGATGAGAACCTAGGTAACTCTGATTCTATTCCTGTTATTGATTCTCCTGTCATTGATGATCTAGATATTCCAATTGCTACACGTAAGGGTGTTAGGTCATGTACTCAACATCCTATATCTAACTTTGTCTCTTATAGCCGTCTCTCTCCTTCCCATAAAGTTTTTGTGTCCAATCTTGCTTCGGTATCTATACCTAACCATGTACAGGATGCACTCACTGATCCCAAATGGAAACATGCTATGATTGAGGAGATGAAAGCACTCCACAAGAATAGCACCTGGGAATTGGTTAACTTACCTAGAGGGCACAAGACAGTGGGGTGCAAGTGGGTGTTTGCAGTCAAACATAAGGCAGACGGATCAATTGAAAGGTACAAAGCACGGTTAGTTGCAAAAGGTTTTACACAAACCGATGGGGTAGATTATGAGGAAACATTTGACCCAGTTGCTAAGATGAATACTGTGAGAATCCTGTTATCTCTTGCTGCAAATTTAAATTGGCCCCTACATCAATTTGATGTGAAAAATGCGTTCCTACATGGAGATTTGGCAGAAGAAGTATATATGGATATTCCTCCAGGTTTTGAAAACTCTAAAACCAAAGGGAAAGTTTGCAGGCTTAAAAAGTCTTTATATGGGCTCAAACAGTCTCCAAGAGCATGGTTTGAGAGATTTACTGAAGCTATGTTAAAATATGGCTTTAAACAAAGCCAAGGTGATCATACACTATTCATTAGACATTCCTCACAAGGGAAAGTCATCGTTCTCATAGTGTATGTGGATGATATCGTCTTGACAGGAGACGATGTGGAAGATATGCAGGAGTTGAAGAAATACTTGGCCAAGGAATTTGAAATAAAAGACTTGGGAAATCTCAAATACTTTCTGGGAATTGAGGTGGCTCGAAGCAAACAAGGAATATTTATCTCCCAGAGAAAATATGTCCTCGATCTTCTCCAGGAAACTGGAATGCTAGGGAGTAAGGCGTGTGATACTCCCATGGAAGCTAATCAGAAGCTAGGAGATGACACCGATGGAGCAGTGGTTGACAGGGGGAGATACCAGAGATTGGTGGGCACGCTTATTTACTTATCACATACGCGACCTGACATCGCTTTTGCTATAATGTTAGTCAATTCATGCATGCTCCACGTGAATCTCACTACAGTGCTGTTCTTCGTATTCTTAGATACTTGAAGTCAGCTCCTGGAAAAGGACTGTTTTTCGGTGTACATGATCATCTTCAGGTGGAAGGTTATACAGACGCAGATTGGGCAGGCTCAGTCATGGATAGGAGGTCCACCTCAGGATATTGCACCTTTGTTGGAGGAAATCTTGTTACCTGGCGTAGCAAGAAACAGGCCGTTGTATCTAGATCAAGTGCTGAAGCGGAATTCCGAGCTATGTCTCAAGGAATTTGCGAACTATTGTGGATAAAAATTCTTTTGAGAGATCTTAGACTTGAGACTACAGATTCGATGAGGTTGTACTGTGATAATAAAGCAGCCATCAATATTGCCCATAATCCAGTACAACATGACCGAACTAAACATATTGAAATTGACAGACACTTCATCAAGGAAAAATTGAGCCGTGGAGTGATATGTATCCCGTTTGTGAAGTCTAGTGAACAACTGGCAGATGTTCTCACCAAAGGTCTTGGAAGCAGGAATCATCATTACTACCTTAGCAAGCTGGGCATGAGAGATATCTTTGCTCCAGCTTGAGGGGGAGTGTTGAAATAATTATGATATGATTACGGGATTTTTGCTATGTTATTTTAGGTCATGTTGACCGTTATTATTTTTCTATTTAATGCTTTTATTTCTTTCCTTCTTTTCATATTCCTGTAAGTCTATATAATCAAGAGATTGTAAATAATAAAATAAGCCTTTGATTTATAACTTTTCTACATTTACTATATCTAATTACTATCATGCTGGAGTAAACTAGAACAGGAGTAGGCCATAAGCTATAGTGATTATAGCTTGCTACAGATATGCATTAATAACTCTTAAGTTGATTTATCAACACTGTATCATTTGGGTTTATTAGAGGTAGACCAGTACAGATAAATGGCAATACATGGCACATAGTGGCCATGGCAGCGTCATGGTGGCATATATTCCAGAGTTACTAAATATATGAAATATGGGCCATCATATATCCTGTGTGCAACAAATTAGAAGTTACTACAATACACTTGAATTCTAAAGCCTAATAATTTAAACATAAGGATATACTAAGACATTAAGCTGGAGTTATGATGCAATAAGACAAATTTTAATCTTAAACTTGATCCAAAGTTTCACAGTCTTGCTCCTCGGAAATTCTGTATTAACTCCTTTTCTATTAGCATGGTCAATTAGCTCATTTTCCACAGCATATTTGGCATTATCTGTGGTTTCACCGATAAGAACGAGTAGCATGGGCCCTCGTTAGTGGCTTGTAAGGAGGGAATTACAGTCACATGGCTGGAGATTGAATGGGAGAAGCTTGCATATGGCAAAACCGATTATGAATTGGAATTGCAATATGGGAGCCAATTTGGATAACTGGAACAACTTTTTTATTTGAATTGAGGTGTTCATAATAAGTAATGACTATTGGGTAGAGAAGACTTGGAGTGTGACCGAACTCTTCTATTTTTTTAATTTATAATTTTTGTTATAGAAGCTATGTTGATTACCTTGATTCTTAAAACTCCCTCCCTCGATATTGGGTTATTACTTATGTTACATTGAGGCGGGTACGAGTGTCGGGTGCAGGTACTAGCCACGTGTTGATTAAACTAGACAACACCATCAAAAGACTTCAATGAGATCAATCAGATTTCAGCATGATATTATGTTGAGGGTTTCTTTAGTAGTTTTGTCTGTAACACTAGTATTACTGATACTATCCTACAGGGTGCAATGCAATTTGTGTCTGTTAGAAATTTTGTTAAAGAAAACATATTGCTTTTGAAAAGATTGGGAACAAAAATGTTTATGACTTCATTGTTTTTGGTAGGTAATAACCGTACTATTGTAACAACAATGCATACATATCAGAGTTTCAATGCACCTACGCTTTTAAGAGTCCTTGTATGGTTATACCAACAACATATATAAATTTTTAGGTTGTGTTATTATGGTTAGATTTCCATTTCTTGAGTTCATTAGATGATTATTGTTTTCAATGGTCTATGCTCTTTCTACAGTTTTTCGACAGGCAGAGGCTATTTACAACCATTTTTAACCCAACCCGTCTTGCCAATGGAGAAGGCTCAACCCTGGGGACTCTTATATTTGACATTGAGTTGGTCAGGCTGAGACATGGGTGAAAAATTTCATAATTCCGCAAAATCTTGCATCTCTTCCACTGTAAGCCACACCTCAACGCCCCCCTCTCCCTCTCTCTCTCTCTCTCTCTCTCTCTCTCTCTCTCTCTCTCTCTCTCTCTTTCTTCTTCTTCTTTTTTTTTTTTTCATCTTGTGAATTGAGTTGATTACACATCATGTAAAATATGATGATTCTGTTATCAAACCATGCTATAAATAAGATTTTACAATTAGTTGGTTAGAAATTGTTAGGAACCATGACCTCTGTTATTCTTCTTTTTCTATGTTTTTTTCCTTTTCTTTTCTTCTTTTATACCAGGATTAGTTAGGAGCTTACGTGCCTCTCACATGCCTAAGTTTGTTAGAAAACATGTGCGATACACGTGTTCTGAGGGCATCTTCATTCCTGCAAATATAAGGGAGAGTGAGGTGAGAATAGGGCATTGCGTATGAATGTATTTGTCTTTCCATTGTGGTTTGCACCATTAAATGCAGTAGAATCCCTATTTTCTTCTCTCTTTTTTCTGTTAATTCAAAGTGGTCTTCACATCTGGTATCAGAGCATTGCTCGATCACCATGGGTAAACCTCCACAACCTGCAGGACCTTCATGGGAGACAGTGAATTACAATCAACTAGAGCTCATATGGAATCACAACTTCGGGCACTACAGACTCGGATTCAAGGGGTTTTTGATACTCAGTTCGAGATTAAGATGAAGCAGTTTAAGAAAGATATGGAGCAGAGCATTCAAGGGAATTTAAAGAGAGGAATCGCTCGTGAAATTCAACTAGTGATGCATCAGATTCAATTTTCCATGGCCTCAAATGAAGCTTCGACAGGTAACCCTAGATCCACTGCCTTTCCAATTCCTAATTTCACCACTGAACATATACCTAGATCCACTACACTTTCATCACCTTTCCCTCAAGCCTCGATTCAACCTTTCTCAGTTCATACCCAAATTTCTCAAACACCTATCTACTCGTTCATTTCCCCCCACCCAAAAGACCATTCCCAAATACTGATCTACCTCCTCCAAGCAATGCTTACGCACCTTACCCCCAATTTCCTAATCCCAATCAAATCGACCCCCCAATATTAAAAAACTCACAATTGCCATTTCAGACATATGCTCAACATAACAGAAGTTTGAGGTTGGAATTTCCCATCTATAACCATGGAAATCCTTTGGATTGACTTTCCATAGCTGAGCGTTATTTCAAGTATTATCAAATTCCAGATGACCAGTAGAGATTGCTTGTATTCACTTTGAAGGGGTCGCCACACCATGGATTGATTGGTTTGAATTGGTTTCAATTCGTGTCACGTCCCGGAATAGCAAAAATAGGGAAAATAAAATTCATTTTTGGGTCTGTTAGCCATGACCGGTGAATGTCACATGATTGTCCACAACACACGAATCTAAACATCAGGAATATAAAACAATAACAAGAGTTCTAAGCTTAATATCTAAAAACCACGAGGATAACAAATCTTATTACATCATTAACTGCGGTACTAAAAACATAACACAAGTTTTAAGGCAACATCTGTCGATTACAAAACGTAATATTATTCAAACATAAAGCGGAAAGTAACTATAGTCTATTCCTAGTCTTCAACTAGCGTAGACGTAGTCATCCGCATAGTAGTCCTCTCCCCCCTATCCGTCCTCAGCATGACCACCATCAGCATAGCCTTCCTCCGCGTAGAAGCCTTCATCGTTAGGTCCTCCCCTGCTTTTTCATACACTGGAAAAGCTGGACATGGGAATATCCAGGGCAAGTTTGCCGTCAGCTTACAAAAAGTCTGAGTGAGTGCAAAACTAACGAGGTGTCAATAATTATAGGGTAAATATCATCTAGATCCCCTGAGGTTTGCTCCACTCACACTCGCCACCCCTTACATTTCAATAATTACACATACCTCCCTCCAGGTTTGAAATGAGTATCAAACCCACCCCCCTCGCCAACTATCCGTTAAAAAAATTGACGGAGAATGTATTAATGTGTTTAAAATGCCTAAAGTACCCTTACTCTCATCTCAAAAAGTCAATGTTTGGACTTTGGTAAAACACACTCTCTCTCTCTCTCTCTCTCTCTCTCTCTCTCTCTCTCTCTCTCTCTCTCTCTCTCTCTCACACACACACACACACACACTAAATCTGTTCATCCCTTTCATTACCTGCATATATATATATATATATATATATATGGCCATACATATTTGTTAAAGGAAGCTTCAATTTTTATCTTGGATCCAAAATTTCAATCCATACAGTACAATACCAAATGCATCTCCTAAATCAAAACCCACAACAGAAATTTCCTCCCAAAAACCCATTTCGTAAATCAAGGCCAAGTCTTTTTGTTTGGACCAAAAACATTCCAAATCCAATTCTAATTGATTGCATATATGAATATTCTAGACAATTTTTTGGAGAGTAGTTAGGGTTCCAAAATTGCATTGGAGGTGCAAAGACCCATTTTTTGCAGACAAATTTCCATCACCAGATTTGGGTTCCAACCATGGATTCCTTTCTTATAAGTATCAAGAATTAAGAATCCCATGTGTTTATATATACACATACGTGTATGTATATATATATATATATATATATTTGTTCAAATTTGAAAAGGTTGATTGAAAATTGAATGTTTGTGTGGTGCTTTAATTGAAACTGAGAGAGCTATATATGTATATGTATGTATATGAGTGTGTATATGTTTTTAGCATTCACTCTATCCAATGGCTATGGAAGATCTACGAAGGTGATCATGGATTCTGTAAGGGTTTGGATCTAGAAGAAAGGGTAAAGTGATTGTATTCAATGGAGGTTATTATATATATTTTTTGTTGATAAAATGGAGGTTAATATTCTCTCTCTCTCTTTCTTTGACTATTCACTTGAATTTTGTAATCTATAATATATCACAAAGAAATAAGGGTATAATGGTAAATGAACTGATTCTGTTAACTCTGTTAACCAACAAACTCTGACAAGGGAGGTCAGTTTGATATTCCAAACGTGTGGGGTGGTGAGTGTGATCAGATCAAACCTCAAGGGAGGTAGGTGATATTTTACCTATAATTATAACGTTAGTATAGCATTAATGATACATATATGGAATATTATTTTTTGGGTATGGCCGTACCTTGATAGTTCCAGTTCCATTGTTGGAATATCAATGTCTCCTGCACCAACCTCTGTAAACAGTTTTCTACATAGTAGAAGCATTGACACACAACCCATGAGTGGATGTAGGCTGTTTCATTAATAGCGCCAAAGCATCTACAAATCTTGTCTCTCTATCTTTTATATTTATTACATTATAAATATCATATCCGACCCAACCACTAAAATCCGGCATCATCAACTTATTTAGAATTTTTTTTTTTATTAATTTGTCCATTTACGTCTTTTTATATAGGGTTATACTTGTAATGCGAATTTTTTTTTTTAAAAAGTGAGTGTTGAAAGTAAAGTAGGTGGATGTAGATATAATTACATTATGGTTATTTCATTATTCAAAATTCCAGTATATGAGATTCCAAATTATAGCAAGAAAAAGAAGTCAAATAAAAATAACTGAAGAAATACAAGAACGTGACAAAATGAAAAATGCTAAACAACATTTAGTACACTATAGCTATAGTGTAGTTTCACTTCAAGTCGTGCATTTTCAACTGTAATATTTTGGGCCCTGGTTTAATAAACGTATGTTAGTTAAGGACAATTGTTAGGTGTCAAGAAAAAAATGACAAAATGGACCACATGACTCAAAACAATTAAGGTCTAAAAACACTTTAGTCCCTGTAATTGCACAAAAAGAATTTTTTTTTTGCCCTCCATGTGATCGAATTCGTGATAAATTTTTTTTGACACATACTTATTGACCGAGGGTTGAAAGTGTTACAACTGAAAATGCACTGTACAGAATAAAACTTTGGTATATTGAGAGAGTACTAAAATGTTTTTTAGCCATAGATAATAATGACAAGAGCCAAGTTCTATTGTCCGAAAACCTTTAAATGTTGACCACCAAGAGGTTTTTTTTTTCCCCCTTTCCGAATGGACATTCCACTTGTGTGTGCATGAGAAAATGGGATTCTAACTCATGATGCAATCTTCTTGTAGGTTAGAGACACATGAGTTGTTGATCTTCATGGATTTTGTCATTTTGATGTGCCTGGCTTGCGTTTGGGTTGCACGAAGTGTTATTAGGCCATCTCCAAGGGAGGAGCCATTACCCTAGCCAAAATCTTCAACTACCAAAATGTCTAGCCAAAACCTCAAATTTGGTCTCCAATGCAAAGAGCCATCACATGAGCCAAAATGGCTCTTTCCCAATTGGAGAGCCAAAATGCCTAGGATGATGGAGGTGAGCTAAAAAAATGGCTCCAATGATCATGGTGGTTGGCCTATGTGCTTCAATTTGATTGGGTTTGGGATGTGGGCCAAGTCATTGATTGAATGAAAAAATGGCAAAACAAATAAATGGCTAGTCATTTGACTATTGTGGTTGGAGTGGCTTCCATATATTAGCTAGGCATTTTCCTATTCAACTAGCCAAATTGGTATTTTGCCTAGCTTAAATGCCTAGCTCCCTTGGAGATGCTCTTACCAGTGTATATTTTTTTCCTTCAAAATGTCATCATGAGATCTCTCCTTGTATTATAGAAGGCTTCTCTTCAACATGAGTTTGGTGTTGTAAGAAATGGAAATCAATAATATTAAGTCGATACCACAGAGTCTACTCTCTTATAACATCTTTCTAGTTGTATGCAACTAGTACATAGTAAAAGAATATGCTGCAACTATTCAAAGGTAAATTCTATGTTGAAGTTCAAACTATTACATTACATCTTGTTTGCAATAAAATATTTCTGATGTGCGTGTGCTGGGCGTGCTAGAGTCCACTTGGACTTGAAGGGGATTGTGATATCCTAATCTGATTTCTAATTTAAATGATGGTTATTAACAGTGATGAATGAGTCTTAACTCTACTCTGATACAAGCAAGCAATTTACAAATGGGCGCAAAAAAGAAACAAACAAGCGTATAACCTTAAAATACCTCCAAGAATATCATCTTCTTCATTGATCGAATTAAAAACTGTTTCCAATCACTCCACAAGAGAATGGACATACTCGCAATCACTCAAGGACAATGGAAGAAATGCTCGAGGAAAATAAAACAAAATCTGCCAGAGCAGAAGTGGCGTGTGCGTTAGTCTCTCTCAAATGTTGCACATCCTGCTCTATTTATAGGCCTTGAGTGAATAATCATGTTAGTGGGGTTAGTGGGTGGTGGCCCCTAATTTCTAGGCATGAACAAGTTAATGCACACACTCTGTCCCACGATTAACTCCCATGATCTGCTTCGTGATCCCATTTCTGCCACGTTACCCCTTTATGCAACTGCCTTTCTACCAGCTCATCATAACTGTTAGCCTTGAATTTATTTAAGGCATTATTTTTGTTTGTTTTGATGATGGCAAATTTAGTGATAATTGCATACCTTCATTGGTTCTATTTTCAATCAATTATCATGCCATTTTCATTATGCTAATCTCTCTATTCATGAACTTAAATGTTTTAACTTTTCTTGAGATTATGAGAAAGCATATGGTGAAGCCCAAGAGTGATGGAGCTCAACAAGGATCAAGCTTGAAGACTTGAAGAATTTTTATCCTTGGTTGAAGACTAGGATTTACTTATAAAAGCATTTTGATTATCACTCATAAAGGGCTTAAAGGTTTAAAACTTGGAAAACCTTTCAAAAACAAGAAAACTGTTTTTCAGAAGAAAAACAGTTGACTGGACATTTCCCAGTCGACTGGACCCTTCAGATTTCAGTCGACCGGACCATACAGTCGACTGGTTTCTGTTTTGAAACATACGTCCTGCTTCTCAGTTTCAGTCGATCGGGTCACTTTTCAGTCGACTGAAAAAGGCATCAGTCGACTGGATTAGGCATTTTATGCATAACGGCTAGTTTTCTTTCAAGGCCAAATATTTACAATTTTTCCACTAACGGCTATAATCTTTCTTGGCCTATAAATACATGTTTTTCCAAACCTTTTAATGTTGATCAAACTATTGGAAAACATCTATTTGAATCACACAACTTGTTAATTTTTAATCATTCACATTTGAGCTTTAGTTGTGTGAGTTTATCAATTTGCTCTAGTTCTTGATTTGTATTTCTTTAAGAGCAAATTGTAGAGAGCTTTTATTTGTATTATCCACTCACTAAGGAGTTGTTGTGTGAGCTTTAATTGTTTTATCCACTCTAGAGAGAGAGAGAGCTCAATTTGTAATTCAAATCATTTGTAAAGAGTGAGGGTTAGTAACCCCTGTTGCAAAGAAGATGTGTTCTTCTTTGGAAGAGATTGAAGGCTCTTGTAACGGTTTGATCTATACTCGTGAAGTAGGTCGGATTAAAGAAATCCTCAAGAGGTGTTCTTGAGGGGTGAACGTAGGCCGCGGTGTGCGATTGCCGAACCACTTGACAACTCGATTTGCAAGTGTCTCTTCCCTTCTCTCTTTACATTATTATTTGTGATTGTGTTTAATCTGCTATTAAGTTTTCAAAAAGGTTTATTTTCTGCGAAAACCTTATTCACCCCCCCCCCCCCAAGGTTTCCATATTTGGGCCAACAACAACCTATGCACGTCTTTATCCATACTTAACTGCCTAAAGGTCCTGTAAATATACCCTAGTTGACTGTTTACATCCTTTTTTGAGCAGCTTGACTCTCATTGGCTGATAGATCTCGCTCTTATCCTTCATAGGAAGTCTACTAGTGTCTATCGGTCTTGGTGACCGATGTCTTCATTTGACTCAACCATCCCAAGGGTTCTTTGTTAATCATTCTTCAAGCCCGATATAACATTTTCTTGTTTACCTGATGTTGATCATCATCCTTTGGTCTTGCAACTATAGAACAAATATGGGTTGTCATCGGCCTTACATGTTGTGGCCAAGGTGTCTTTTAACCGATATCATGGCATCCCCTGCTCCTACTTTGCCACCTCGGTGTTACTTACTGGGGGCTCAAGTTTCTCTCAGATAGCCCAGTGTCATCCTATTCTCGATCTCAATACCGATTTTATGTGGTAGATGTATCATTCTTCCAAATAGGAGGCATTAATATCGGTCTCCTCGTGTTTGGGTTTTATTCTGTCCATCTTCCTGTTTACTCCTATGATGATATCACTAAACCACGTGACTGTCCTGTGTCTTGGGAAATCCCAAATTAGGGTGTAAACACATCTATATAAAATGAGGGGAGTGCCTTTTTTCACTTGCAGGGGTAAGGCTACATACATCTCACCCTCCCCAGACCCCGCAATGGTGGGAGCCTTGTGCACTAGGCTGCCCTTTTATATATATATATGTGTATTTTGTGTAAGAAGAAATAGAAGAATGCCTTTGATGACTAGGACTTTTGACTTTTGATGTGCGTTGTAATCCAAATGTCCAAAATTGTTCACACTCTTCACCATTTTTTTTATTTTAATTTTACAAAATTTGAAAACTCACCCTATATTTTTTTACACCTTGCACATCCATCCCCTCCCTCTCTATACATCATTCTTCCTCTCAACACTTTCTTTCACTCTAAAATTAAATGCGTATCTAAATGTTAAAATCATACAAATTATTTTTATAAAAATTTAGTTAATTTGGGTGTAAAAAAAAATATTTGGGTGACTATTTCTAGTGCGTGTAAGTTATAGCTCTTTTGTACATTCTCATGAGTCCCAAACTATACACATGACAAGGTGAAATCATGAAGATTATCAAGCCCTCCTAATTTAGATGGTTGAAAATGAAACTTCACTACATGGTGGGTAAGAGATCATATCACCATGTACTTAATGCATCTACAGATAAACTTATTTTGATCACTATTTTCTCATATTGGTAGTGCTTAATGCCCAGTAAAAACAAGATTACAGCATGTGGGAGTGCAAGTACACGTGTGAGATCGATAGAAAAGAGAAGAGCTGTAGTCGATTGGTGGAAAATTCTGTGGCGGCGCGTGTAGTTGTTTGTGCGCACCTTCATGCATGCGAGAGAAATGTAAGCCTGTTAGGCATCCACTTTTGATTAGAAAAATTGTAATTTATGATAAAAACTAAGGGTGCGTTTGATAGTGTTGAAAATTAAGTGCTGGATTTTAAGTACTGAAAATTTTAAGCGATTGAATTTGTAATACTGAAAATAGTGCTTTAACTATTGAAATAGAATGCATTTAGTGATTATTTTCAGTAGAAAATTTTCACTTAAAGTTTTCAGTAATTTTTTGGCTGTTTTTTCAATTAAGTGGTACGTTATCAAACGCACTGAAAAATATTAAGTGCTGAATCTTTTCATTTTCAGCACTTAATTGGATTATCAAACATACTTTAAGTTAAAGTTGTATACCAATTTAGGAAAAGTGGACAATAATTTTGGAATATTCCTAAATGGAATAGTGGATTCTAAATTTGGGATGGAGGAGTAATGACCATGAAAAAAACTGTAATAAATACGGAGTATGTTTTTTGTAACTACCATGTCAAAAAATTGTATTTCCTCTGTCCCATTTTAAAAGTCTCTTTTGAGAATTTCAATTTATTAAAGGAACATCTTTGATTGTAATGAAATTTTCAACTTTCACTATTGTCATTTTTAAATTTTAAAATTAGTCACATCAAAGAAAAAGAGAAAGTAGTTGTATATAATAAGGATGTAATTAAATACACTCATGTTTTTGTTATTTAAACTATTTTCACTTTACATTTATGCATTTTTTGAGTAATTTGTATTGTTTAATTGTTTAAAAAATATTAAACAATGAAATGTCTCATTCCACTTTACATTTGTGCATTTTTTTTGAGTAATTAGTATTGTTTTATTAATTTAAAAAATATTAAACAATGAAATATGGGTGTATATAACAAAAATATAGGTGTATTTTAGTCCCATCCTGTAATAAATAGCAAAACTTGAAAAATGTATATTAAATACATTGATTTTTCAAAGATCACTCTCCAAAAAAAAAAAAAACAACAATGCTACATCCACTCTTCCAACCACATCTCAAATCACATCTTATGATTTAAATATGTATTCTGTGCTGTTTGAACTTTTTTCACACTTTTCTGTGTATCACTTGCACAACACATGATATTTGTATTTAAAACAAGGATGTAGTTTGAGGTGTGATTGATAGGGTGGGTAAAGAATAAAAAATTGTACTCCCTCCGTCCCATTTTATGTGTCCATCTTGGGAAATCGAACTATTTAAGGGGACAAAAAGAATTTACACATACTTTCCACAATTGCCTATAATTATTTTATTTTCTTTTTTTGTTTTGTTTTGGTGTTGATTGTGATGGATCATGGATAGTTTGAAAAACTAATTAAAACTTACATACTAATTTAGAAGAGTGGATAATAATTTTAGGACATTAAAAAAATAAAAAAATTAACACATAAAATGAAACGGAAGGAATAACTAACAAAATCAGCGCACTACATAAGTTCTCTCGAATTTACAACCCAACTTTTGCTCTCTCTCCGCTGCTCCCTTTAAACCTTCCGCCTAAATAAACCTCCCTCCCACCGCTTTTTTTGTACTCTTCTCTCTCTCTAGACTACAAGAAAAGCACCAAAAGGAGCAGAGGAGAGAGAGAGGGAAAGAACTCAAAGGAGAGAGAGGCCTCACTCAATCTGCGAGAAAAGAAAAAGAAAACCCTAGATCAAGTCAGGTCAGATTGGGATTTGAGAAGATGGGGCAGAAGGCATTGATCTACTCATTCGTGGCGCGAGGGACTGTGATTCTCGCGGAATTCACTGAATTCAGTGGGAATTTCAATTCGATTGCGTTTCAGTGCCTACAAAAGCTTCCTACCTCCAATAACAAGTTCACCTATAACTGCGATGGTCACACCTTCAACTATCTTGTCGATAATGGTTTCAGTGAGTTTCTCCATTTCTGTTTTTTTTTTTTCCCTCTCTCTCTCTCTCTCTCTCTCTCTCTCTCTACTTTGTTCCTTTACACCATTATTTCCAGGATCTGTTTGGTTACCCATAATTTTTTTGAAAAGAAAAATATTGGGTATGTTTTTTCTTTCTCTACGTTTTGAGTGTCTTTTCTGAATTTGGTGGTTTGTAGATCAGGGTTTCAAATTCCTGCAATTTTGCATCTGTAATGATTGCACATGGTTACATATTGCCTACACACGTGTATACTATTGGGAAATACTTATTCGGCAACATAATATGAAGAGTTACTTATGGATACCGTTGGTTGTGCATTAGGAGGAAATATGCAGACTATGCGGTATAAATAATTAGTAGAGTTTTAGGAACGAAGAGAGTATAGTATTTTGAATTAATACAATAATTTTTGAACCAAATTTGAATATTCTAAGCTTTGAAACCACTGTGAATTTATGTTGTTCAGAGGATTTGGTCTTAGATACTAACATTTCAAAATTTATGGTAGAACGGATGTAAATAAAATAATGTGAAACGTAGAAGTTGATTCTAGTTCTTAGGCTTAGTTTGGCCGCACGTGGCTTTTTTAAAAGTAGCATATGAAATTTATTATGAAGTTGTTTGATAATTTTGTACAAGTGACTCTTAAAAAAAAACATCATAAAACCAAAAAGCAACCTTAAGCTTTTAAAAGCTCTACTAGAGCTTTTAAAAGCTCTCCCAAAAAAGCCCTATGTTCAATTTTTGCAAAGCTTATAAACTAGTTACCAAATGAATTAATATGAAATTGTGCTTTAAAAAAGGAGAAGCCCCAAAATGGGGGCCAAACTAAGCCTTAGTCATGTAAGGGCGCTCAGCGGTGCTCTTGCCACTTGCTACTTGTCACAAAGTACAAGGTTGGTTTTATTGTAACTTCAAATTTAATACATGAAATGTGCAGTGAAAAATGTGTTCTCTATAGTTGATTGGTTATTAAAGAATTGCCTCTTTTGGTTTCCCCACTCTCTATCTCATCCATACTTCATCTCTCCTTCTAATACTTCCTGTGTATTTAATACAGATAGTCAGCTGCGACTTTAATGGACTTTCAGATCTGAATGACATCCATTTTTAACTTTCTTGCTGCAAAACTTCCAACACGTTCCAAGATACATAATCCGCTTCATCTTGTAGATTTTCCACGTATGCATGGCTTCTTTTGGTGGTACCGAATTTCGCAATAATAGAGCTTTTAACTGCTTCTTCTCCACCATTAACATAGTTAATCCACTTATTAACTTTTAAAATAAAATTCATGTAACGTAATTTTTAATGTAATTGAAAATGCTTGCACGTGGTGTGATAGAAGAGGGGTGACTTTAGAAGTTCCATCCTTTCTTGTTGATTAAAATGAAAAAAAGTAGAAAAGACCCACATGCAACATTTCAGGTGATAAGGATTGCTTTATTTTTTCCTGTCTGCGTACGGGCTTTATATTAAGTGTCGCGTCCGCCCCGAAAGTGGGGGGGGGGGGGGGGGGGTGGTCCCTTCGAGGATGGCGACGGTTTACATCGAAAGAGGCGTGAGAAAAGTGGATGAAAAGTACGTGAAAGTAAGAGTAAGCCGGTAAGTGTTTCAGAGTCGCCACCTAACGTTATTGGGAGTTAGGATCCCTGCAAAGATTATTAACATAATCATATTTGACTTTTGAAAATTGTTTTGAGAAAAGCAGGACCTTTAAAGTGTGACACTTGATAATCATGCGAAACCAGAGTTCTTGAGATGGGTTCGTGGACTAGATTATGTCGAGGGAAGGTATTAGGCACCCTCTAGCATCCGTGACACATGGTTGCCGATTTTAGTGGTTTTCATAGTAATGGGGCATAAGTAAAAAGTTGTAGAATATAGATACAAGAAATTAAACTCGAGCATCCGTGACATGCGGTTGCTGATATATGTATCTCGACTTGAGATAAGTGAAAGATATTTAGAATATAAGAAATGGACTCGAGCATCCGTGACAAGCGGTTGTAGATCACGTATCTCGACTTGAGATATATTGAGAAATGAATGATTGTATACCTAATAGGGGTCGTATCATATCTCAAACACGAGATGTGCGATAGAGAGTAATTTGCATACGTATCTCGACATGAGATAGTTTGTAAGAGAATGGTTATGTATACGTATGTCGACACGAGATAGTTTGAAAAGAGAATAGTTATGGCCGCACCCTAGTAAGGGTTGCATATGTATCTCTGCACGAGAATCAGGCCGTACGTAGTTCTGTGTATTGTATAAGTGTGAGTGTTTTGGTCGATCTAGATCGTGAATGTGTAAAATAGTGTTCTAAGTAAAGTCGGTGTAGCTAAGAACTTTAACCTGTATGGTGTAGTCCTAGAGTATAACCTTGAGAAAGTAGTGAGTTGTGAGAAAGTGTTTTGAGTAGAAGTCAGAGTAGATCGACCGTGCGATTAATTTTTTTGTTTTTTATGATTTTTTCCTCTTTTTGTTTTACGTGCTTGAAGTAAGGGTCAGTGTCCAGTGATTTGAAAAAAAAAAAGTAGCGGAAGTAAGGGTTGGTGCCCGGTGATTTGAGAAAAAGCGCCCGAAGTAAGGGTCGATGCCTAGTGATTTGAGAAAACGTGTACCGGAAATAATGGTTGGTGCCCAGTGGTTTTGAAAAAAAGTTTACCGGACGTATGGGTCGGTACCCAATGATTGAAAGAGAAGTCGTGAAGTAATGGATAAGTTCATGGACTAGTAATTTATAGTATGTACCGTAAAGATGTAAAGTAAATCTAACAGTTCTAGTCCGGTTGACCGGAAAACCAAGTGATCTCGGATTGAGCCAGTTCACGATGGTGACAAGTTCATAGACTCTTTATTTATAGTATGTACGACAGTAAGTAAAGAAAGCAGTAAAGGCGGATGGATCGACACAGTGCATTTATAAGGAGGCCACACCATTAATGAAAGCGTATAAGTAAAAAAGAAAAAAAAGGCGGAGTAACCGACCAGTGGATTTATAGGGAGGTCACACCACTAAAAGAAAATAAAAGAGAAAGAAAAAGGCGGGATATCCGACCAATGGATTTATAGGGAGGCCACACTACTAAGAAAATAAAAGAGAAAGAAAAAATGCGGAATATTCGACCAGTGGATTTATAGGGAGGCCACACCACTAAAAGAAAATAAAAGAGAAAGAAAAAAGGCGAAATATCGGACCAGTAGATTTATAGGGAGGCCACATCGCAGTAAAGGCGTAAAATAAATCTAACAGTTCTAATCCAAGTATTCATATTTTTTTGTTTATTTTTTTTTTCCCTCTGTGTAAGCAAAATGACACAGTATTATTTTTTTTTTTTTTACTTATTTATTTTTTAAAATAAGGTGTTCTTTTTAAAATTGGTACATCTTGACCCCAAAATAACAGCATGTTGGCATTCAAATGATGTCAAAAGTGATCTGAAATTAATGTGTGACAAAACCTCCCCTCCCGCCCCTCCCCTCCCAACCCCAAAATAAAAAAATAAATAAAAAAAATTCTAGAATGCAGCATAATAGTTTCCGAAACTAAGAGAGAGCTGATCAATCCTTTTTTTTTTTCCTTTTAGGGAGAGGAAAAATAATTAAAAAAAATAAAAAGGGTAAGTGCCGAACATGTGCTTGTAATGAATGCAAAAAGACAAAAAAAATCTTGAACTCATAGACTCACAGTTTTGCATTCCTTGGTATTTTTTTTTCTTTTTTCTTTTCATCTAAAGCAAATCAGTCCATTGAACTAGTGTATATATGTAGTTATGTATATGTATATATATAGATACAAGAGTTTTTTTTTTTAGAGAGAGAGAAATGGAGGCACCTACCCAAGAATGGCTAGGCAGTGGGCTGCCGTGTGCACCGAATGCTGTCCCTGTGCTGTGGCCTGTGCTGGCTGGGCTTTCAGCCTGTGCGTGGCTGCTGGAGACAGTAGGGGGGCCGGGGTTTGTGAATGGTGATGCTTTAGGAGGTTGATAATGGTGGTGTGGTACATGGTGGCCGGTTATATGGGGCTGTGGTTATGAATTTAAGCTACTAAGATTTCTCCCAAAGTACCCCCATATGGGGATTAAGTGTTAAAATTAGCCCCCCACATAGTTGGACTAAATGGCAACATTATCTCCACATCGGGGATTAATTCCAAAATTAACTTCATGAAGGGGGCTAAGAGCTATTATTATTTTTTTTTTTTGCCAATTTTAGAATTTTCATAAGTTTTTTAGGGAAGTCTTAGTAGTTTCACTTTAGTCTGAAACCACAAGGGGTTAAGTGTCCACTTTTGAACCACGGGGGTTAAAGTGAAAATGGGCCTAACCACAGGGGTAAAATGTATTTAACCCATCTTTAATCTTTGATATCTTCTAATCCGACCGTCCGATCTCTGTGATTGAAGAACATCTGAACTCGTCATGACTTAATCTTCAAATCGGTACGGTTGGACCGTAAATTTAATAGTCCAAAAAATGACCGTATTGCCCTTGCCTTGGCTTGTCGGGCCTTAAAACTTTGGTTGGCTGCCGTTTCTTCTCTAGTCGTCTGATCGGGCTGATTCAAGTTGCAGAATTCCTGTTTTTTCTTGCATTTTCATTTAGTCATACCTGATCGGACTTTTGGATGCTCCATGTTGGTTTCCAGCCCTCTCCTCCTTGTTTTACGTGCCCGGTGGGCCCCCTGTGACAGTCAAATTTTTTTTTTGGGCGGGTTTAAATGGGATGTCTACATGTATAATAGATAAATGAGGTGAATTGGAAGAGTAAAATTGGTGGCGAGAGGAGCATTGCGTGATGGTGATCTCCCCTTGGGTCATATAGATCATGCTGGAGCACGTGGCTGTTTCTACAATCGAAAGAAGGAAGTAGAACATTGGGAGATGATGGTATCCCCTTGGGCTGGCAGATTCATAGTTTGAGTTGGCATCTACCTTGACATCAGGGAAAAAGAGAATGGAAAGGAGATTGATGCCCAACTAGGGGAGATCAGGAAAATAGGAAAATGGTTCACCGTTTTGCTAGAACAAGTATAATTGTCTCAATTTTCTGTGAAGCAAACTTTTCTTCAATGGTTGAAAAGAAGCCTTTCGGTAACACCTAGGGAGCATGGGTACTTCATTTTGAGTGTAGTACCAATACTGGGTACCTTGGGGACACGGGTACGCGTATGGTACGGCTGGGTACGTGTCGGGTACTCCTTGAGCCGTGTCCCATTAAGTTTAATTGAAAGATTCAATTTGGCTACGGCTTGGGTACGCGTGGGTACGAAAGGGACACGAGTACTTCTTCTTTTTTATTTTTATTTATTTTTCTTTAATGTTGTGGACTTGTAATGCTAAAGCAATGTTGTTTAGTCCTTGGACTACTTATTTACTAATATGCTATGGATTAATATGTCGTAGTGATGTTCAATCTTCTTCTTCTTTTTTTTTTTTTTTAAATTTTTATTTATTTTTATTATTACCAAATTATTATAAGTAAGCTTTTAAAAATATATTTTTATTCAACGTACTTGTACCCTACATTTTTGGAAATTGTCGTACCTCCGCACCCGTATCGTATCATACCCGTGTCATGTGTCTGTACCCGTGCTACATAGTCTAAACCTAACAAACGAATTAGATTTTTCTTAAATCCTTGATTAACTCATGTAACGGATACAACTAACATCATAATTTTTTTTGATGAACCCCATCATATAGCTCAAGAAAAAGAAATTGTTAAATTGATGGTAATCCTAGAACAAGCTACCTTAGTTTGTTCTTCGCCCTCTTGGATTCAAGTTTAGGTTGTTGAGTCTTATTTTGTATCTACCTTAGTTTATTTTATGCTAGATTTGTTATTTTATGTTTTATTTAAGTTTTAGAGTAGATGGTATTTTCATAATTTTAGATTGCTAACCAATGGATTAGTTTTGGCGCGTGGCTTCTCTGTGGGTCACATTTGACTTTTTAATCTTATTATGTGGTTTTGTCATAGGATTATGTGGGTCTAACTAGTTCTTAGTGTAATCTTGTTAGAGTTAGGTTGTATATAGTCATTTAATGCTTTCAATTCTATGAAAGAGGAATTTTCGACCTTCTTAAAGCTTTTGGGGGTTGTGCAATGCAATTCTAGCCATCATATGATGCCTATAAGAACTTTTGTGTGATGCATACGTAATTTGTTTATTTGTTTAAGATAAGTAATTTGTTACCTATATGTAATTTGTGATGCATACATAATTTGTTAATAAGTGTAGATAAATTAAGTAATGAGACAATATGTAAGATTGTTACGGAGTAGGGTTTTACGTGGGATCGCAAGGAATCTCAAAGAGAATTGGGTCAGGTGTAAGGAGAAAATATCTAAAGAAAAGGGGAGTGGGGCTAGCTTTTCCTCGAAAATATGTAAGAAAATAGTGAGAACGACTTTCTAGGATGATCGAGTTGAGCTCATTTTGCATAAAATTTCAAAGAGAATGTCTAGACATCCTTCCCGTCTTGTCCTGACTCATGAGAATCAGTCCTTGTTTAGTAGTCGCATCAATGAAAAGCGTGACTACCAATGACGTATGAAATGACGTCAGAAAAATCAAACTGTTGGAACACGCTTTTATCGTGACTTGTCCACACGCTTACATGGGTGGCGAAAGTAATGATTCTCATATGATAATTAAAGATTCCAAAATGACCAAGGAGGAATACTATGGACAATAACATTGCGACCATCCTTGGTGATCTTTCACCTTAAGCCACCCAAACCACGTTATCTTGTGGCCACCCAAACCACGTTATCTTGGGATTTAAAAATCTCAATAACATTTTCACGATAAAAGCTTAAAAGGCAGCCCAGTGCACGAGGCTCCCGCCATTGCGGGGTCTGAGGAGGGTGAGATGTACGCAGCCTTACCATTGAAGCAGAGAGGCAGTTTCTAGATTCGAACCCATGACCTCCAGGTCACAATGCTCACCTTACCGTTGCGCCAAAGGCTCTAATTAGGACCAAACCAAGCAAGCACTAAGGCTTTGTCCGCAAGTCTATTTGTGCCAAGAGGGGAGAAAGTCTATCTTATTGAACATGGGAGTAACCAAACTCTACAAAGAGTAAACCATCTTATCCTTATGGAGAACTTCATCTTTAGCCTTTAGAAGTGCGCCCAAAGTGCCATGATCTTCACATCTCCGTGCCAATCCACAAAGGCGCAAGTTCAGGGCGATTTGCGAACAAGAAAGTCCCTTGCAGAAGGTGACACGTTGAAATGACTGTGGGGGGGAGACTTAAGTACCTACAATAAGCAGTGAAGTATTTGACTCTAGAACTTACTGATTTTTGCAACTTATTTAAGGCTCAACAACCAACTTATTTGAAGTTTGGACCGTTGGAGGTGCTTTTTCAGCTTATAGCTTATATGCAATTTAATTAATCTTTAATTGGACAACCTTGTGTTTTTTTGTTCTCCCTCTTATTGACATAAATTACCCCCAACTAAGTTAAATCACTCACTTGTCTAGAAAACCCTCTCATTACTCATCTTCTGTCTCTTACAGTTGCAATACTAAACACCTTATCATTAGTTGAGCTGTGTATCTTAAAATTCATAGTTAGTTGAGCTGTGTATCTTAAAATTCATACGTTTGCAATAAATATTTCTTAAATTATACTTGTACAACTTTTAAGGGCATTTTGAATACTTACACAACAAATAAGTTATTTGACAACTTATGTTACCAAACACCGCTATAACTTAATCACTACTTTTGAAAAGCTGCACCAAACATTTTCACAGCTTATTTTGAGTTCTAAAAGCTATAATTTGAAAAGCTATAATTTGAAAAGTTAAAAGCTATACTCTATTTGGTTAAGCTGCAACAACCGGGCCCATATGCTTTCTCTATATTTTCTTTGACACAACCCTTTTTAGCCTCCTTCAGTTTTTTATGCACACATTTTTTCGAATAAGTACCGCATCAAGGATATGTTTACCTCGCACTAAAGCATTCCGTGATTTTTAGATAACAGATTCTGATACTTTCTAAAGTCTGCTTGCAAGAACTTTTGCAAGTATTTTGTAATCAGATTCCTTTAAAAGTTCTCATTTTGGAAGGAAAAAGAGAATGGCTTCCAATACATGGTGAAGTGGTATTTATTTCTCCACGAATCTCCCAAAGTGATTTTCCTCCTATGCAATGTAGCTACATGGTGAAGTGATATTTATTTCTCCCTCTTTCAACCATAATACCATTTACTTCTCTCCAGTCTCCACAGCTAATATCCTCCAAACAAGCCACTACTTAGCTCAGCCTCTTAGTGTTCCCTTCTTGCACTATCTATCTGCTCTCTTTTATCGAAGAGCCTTAATTCCTCCATTGTTTTCATTTCGTCCACTCCAAGTTGCCAAACACAACTATTCTATTACCTTGACTTTTTTTTTTTTTTTTGGGAGCAATTAAAGGTTTCTTTTTTCCTAGAATGAACGTGGAATCCCCTTCCACCCTTAAGGACTCACACCATCCTTCTACCAAGTAATTAAAGCAAAGAGGGTACTTTTTTGCTCATTTATTTAGTATAATGCAAAATAACAAAAAACAATAAAATAAAGTGGAAGAGAGAGAACTGGGATACCTGATCTCCTCTGGAAAGGTATTTTCACATTCTTATAATTTGTGATCACTTATTTACTTCACACGATTTTATTATGTTATCATGTTTGATTTGGTAAATGCTGAAATGTCATGAAGACTGTTTAATGGATTTCTCTCTTATTTTATAATTGCACTGACTACTCTTCGGATCAATGTAACTTCCAAATACGGAATAATTTTTCCTTGGTTTACTGCAGTTAATTTTCATTTTCTCACATGATCAGACTTTTAAGTTCTTCTGACTGTAACTTCTAAACTGGTATACTAATAATTACTGATTCTTTGACAATACAGCGTATTGTGTTGTTGCGGATGAATCTGCTGGAAGACAGGTCCCTATGGCTTTTTTGGAGCGTGTTAAGGATGAGTTTGTGTCTAAATATGGTGGTGGGAAGGCTACGACGGCTCCTGCTAATAGTCTTAACAAGGATTTTGGGTATTCTTCTCAGATTAAGAGCCGTTTTTAGGTTTAGATATTCACTTTTGGAAAAAGAATTTTTTAAAAAATGCTATATTTTGGAACTTCTTGAAGAAGCTTTAAAAAGGAATCAGTTTTTTGAAAAGGCTGTGAAAAAGCTAAGCCAAACGGTCATAGCCTTTTAACCATTGGCTTCGTAAAAGCAATCCCAAATGGGCTCTAAGACCACCAAAAGATATGTAGGCTGATTTTTACATGTGCTCATCATGGTACTTGTCATTGCAGGTCAAAATTGAAGGAGCATATGCAATACTGTGCGGATCATCCTGAAGAGATAAGCAAGGTTTCAAAGGTGAAGGCTCAGGTTTCAGAAGTTAAAGGAGTGATGATGGAAAACATAGAAAAGGTATCGGTTTGTTTTCTTTGTTAGTTGTCTAAACCCTACCTTATTGAAACACATGCAAGGAAATTAGCTCAGTGACCTGACCTCAAAACGCACGAGGCTTTTGGCCCAAGATGTTGTGCTACCCCTTTTGTAGGTATTGATCCAAATAATGTGTGCAATGATATAGATAAATAGAATATCTAATAGTGCGTGGCAAGAGGTAATGCACATATAATTCAATAATCTTATTTTATGCACGAAATGCTCTTTATGTGCAGTAGATGATGTTGAGCTTCCCCTTGTGTAAAATTGATTAAAAAATATGTTCAATGGTATAGATAAATAAAATATCTAGTAATGCATGGCAAGAGGTTATGCACATATGATTCAATAATCCTATCAGATGCAAGAAGTACTCCTATGGGTGTTACACTGTTACCTAAGAAGCACCAACACGGCATGCTATGCGAATATGTCGGCACGATATTTCTCAAAAAAGCATGATACGATACGTCGGAGGCACGACTTTTATTTAAATATTTTTTAAAAATGTATATTTTAACATGTTTAATCAAAATTGGCATAAAAGCACATAAATCACCACAATATTATGACATTATCAAAAACAACAAAGTGAATGAATAAAATTCAAAAATGTCTTCATTAATAGGCTAATAGCATTCGTAAAATTCATAAAACCCTAATTGACAATAATATAAAACACATACATCACATACATCACATATCCAACCCTAATTTGATTCATTTGAAGTTGAAACCCCCAAATTGAAAAATTGCAACTTTAGTATGCATAAACAAAAACCCTAGATTGAAGAACCCTAATGTTTTATTTAGGGATGAGTTCCATCCATAAAAGTTTTAGATTTTTAGCTACAAGAAGAGAGAACAAAAGGATGAAAAAAAAGAAGAAGCAAAAAGATACCAATTTGCGTGTCCCGTGCATGTCGGTAGCGTGTCCCGTGCGGTTAGCGTGTTGCCAATGTGTCCTGAGCGTGTCGCCAACGTGTCAAATCAAGAAAAAAGAATAAAAAATTTAGACTTGCATTTTTGCATATCCGACACGTGTCCAAAGCGTGTCAGGTCGTGTCGGTGTCGGATACGCGTCAGATTCGAGGGCCAATATAGAGTGTCGGAGCTTCATAGGGTGTTACATAACCCTAACACATTACTCGCCTCGAATTCCTATAGCAGCTATATTTGAAGTCTTTCAATGTGAGGTAGAAACATTTTTACCTTTTGGAAGGACAAAAGCTTTCAAAAGGAAGAGTTGGAAAATTCTTAAACTTTGACAATTACATAACCAAATGAAACCAAGCCTTGTGTCTCAATCAATTGGGTCGATTGTATGAATTCTTTTTCTTCATTCTGCATGATAAGAGCTATATGCTCTGTCACGCCCCGGAGTAGTAAAAATAGGGAATATATAAATTTCCTTCTTGGACTCATAGGGAATGACTTGATTGAAAGCCATCCTGTCCTCTAACACTATAAACAACATGAAAGTAAAGGGAAGAAAGCTATTCGTAACTTAAACTTTAATCTGAACAATTTAAACGATTACAAAACATTGGTCCAATACTAATACAACAGACTATTATAAATACACAATGCTGGTGGCTATCTTTGGTCTTCAGTCTAGCTCTACACTTCCAGTGTTCCTTAGCATCTTACTCTCAAGATTGAATTGTCCTCTGACCAACCTGCAAGGAAATGTGGACATCGGATATCCATGCATAACATGCGTCAGCTTTGCAACAAAGCTGAGTGGGCATTCTTAACTATGTTCACTACAAATATACATACACTAACTACTCATCTCACGTTATTACTTTGCATCTTAGGATGCGGTTAGTTCATTATCGATTGACGTCGCTTACACAGACATAACAAAGGTCTCAAGTTCTCAACCAACATATAATGCAATCACCAAACATCTACCATTAACCAATTAACAGGATTAATATAATTCATAACATGCTTGTCTGATTCTTGTAATCATATCGACTTATTTAATCATTTCAGTCCTCATTTCCATTATGCTCGTGTATGTAAATGTGTACTCAATGAACCCAAACCCAAACTCCGGGATATGAAATCCCACAACCAATGCAACTCAATAACGTCGGGTTATAGAACCCACAATGATAACTCACTCTGAAGTGAACTTACTATCACAATACAACCATGCTTCCATTGCAAACTCTGATATTCATTTCGTACTTCGTTCTGTCATGATACTCGGGCAATGGCACAGGGGTGTGTATCTCCACTTAATCTAAAATAGCACGATGGCAGAATTGGCTCGATCGTCTATACCCTCGCTGGTGAATAACCACCAGACGAGCAGCATGTCAAAATACTAGCTGCGAATAGGAACAGACCATGTGTACCATCCCGGCAAGCTCACCAAGACGGACGATATATTAGTAACTAACTAGCGCAGGATATACAGCACAATGGCAAACTCACACAACGTGTGTACTATCTCCGGCATACTCCTTCGGACGACCAGTACATTAAAGTGCTAACTGTTAAGCAGTACGACGGTAAACCCAGATGCATGTACCATCTCCGACAAGTTACACGGACGATTGACACAATAGCAGTTCTAACTGTTCTCTTATTATTACAATCACGATATCTAGTATCTCAATCATACTGACCCGTTATCACGTATCTTTATCATCTCATAAGGTTTTCAAATCATAACAACTCATGACTCACGATACAAGAATCTCAATTGTATCATCTCACACTTCCCAAGACTCCCAATTACTTCAACTCATGACCTCACTTGGCCGGAGTCACTGACGCTGACTGTGTATGCTGACATTGTGATGTGATATCCAGTTACATGATTCTTGATAACACAAATACATTCGGCAAGGCATATAAATGAAACCCTTAACATGCTCTTTATTCTCATTATCATAATTAAGCATGATTTTCAAAGTAATAAACAATATCGTGCTCATATAATCAACATTGATATATAAAACATACAAGTTAACGTTCCATAATCCATTATCCATCACAACTATCACATATAGTTCTTTGCTTTTACTTCTCAATATATCATAGTAATATCTAGCATGCTTGTCTCATAGCAATCAATTTCATAACATATATAACGTATACATCAAGGCACATCGAATAACAAACATATGTACGGTACATACATACATACATACAAATACTCTAGTAGTTATTATGCATATTGAGAGTGAGGTTAGAAACACTCACCTAGATGTCTTGTCAAGCTTATGACTCTTCGAACAACGGATAAGTCACAGTCCTACAACGTATAATAGAGTAACGGTGATGACGTATGTAATGATAAGGGCATAATTATAATTTTACCAAATGAAGATATAAACCTGAAGGTAGTGATCTACGTGTCATTTTAAGTTCAACACCATTGACTAGACTCAAATCGGAGTCCGTAACATAAAAGGCTGGGTTTTCTATATCAGTGTAGGCCCTACAGGTAAGCTGTATTTTCGACGGTGTCAAAAGGTCTCCAAACTCAAGGGAATATTTCTAGACATTATTATAAGATTCGAGGACCTGACCGCGTAATTTTCTGAGTTACGGTTTATTTATTATGAATTAACGAAGATAATTCAATGTAGAAAATACGACTGATGGTGTACTAATTATATAAATACACCTAAGGGAGACATACAGTCCCTAAAAACATTTATATTAAATACTAGATCTTAATTAGGCTAGTGGTATTTTTCTCATAATGTTCGGAACTCGTTTGGTATTTACAATAATTAAAGAGCAATAAACGTGTCCGTGTAAATTAATAAAATAACAAAGTTGGGTTTTATAAATGATTAATTTATAAAACAAAGGCATTAGGCCTTGGGATAAACAATCTAATTTCAACATTTTTAAAATAGTCATTAGGTATTTAATACCTAATTAAACTAACTCTTATTATTTATAAAACTAAATAAATAATAAGTATGTTGTATAAATAATATATTATAATTTCAGAATATTAAAATATAATATTTTCGAATGCTAAAGGCTAATTCATAATATTTCAAAACTTATTTTTAAACATTAGCCAATGCCATATATCTACTTATTGTATTAAGGCTAACAATTGTTATTTATTTACAACTAAATAAATAATAAGTATAATGTATAAATATATTATATATATAATTTCAAAATATATTATACTTAATTATAATATTATTTCAGAAATTAAAAGTTGAATAATAATAATTGGTAATCAAGATTAACATTAATTTAAACTAATTAACTAATTAAATCAAATGATATCTAAACATAAGGCTCTGTTTGGCAATCGGGGCTCCTAACACACATAAGCACAGCCCAAAAGCTGTCTACCGAAACGGGCCTGAGCCCAAACCCAAGCCTAGGAGTCATCTTCCTCCTCCAGCGTATATACATACACAGTGTATATATATACATATAATTCGTATATATATATATACGTTCTTATACCCCAAACTTTAAACGATCATAACTCCCACATTTCTTAATGAAAATTAGCTAACTTTAAGTCGAAATCGAGTGCCTCGACAAGCCCGATCTAATGGTCCAAGTCTTAAAGCCTAACTCTTAATGGTTTGCACGTACGGGGGAAAAACCAGTTCGGCCCAAAAAGGATAATTGGTTCGTTGGTCGTCCAAACGTGGAGTTATTCGTAGGGGATCTTAAGGGGGTCGTTAGGGTCATTTTGGCATTAGTTTTATGTGATTTGGTGACAAAAGTCAAGCTCGACGGAGCTTCAATGGCCGCCGGCCATGGTGGGGGGTCTCGGGTCTGTTCGGGGTTGCTTAAAAGGGGGGGGGGGGGGGGGGGGGCATAGGGGGTTGTGGAGCTTTACCTTGGGTTCGGTCTCCCTCTTCCTCTCTTTCCCATGGCTTCTCTCTCTCTAGTCCCCAGTGTCTCTCTCTCCCCCCTCTTCCTCCTCCTTCTCTCCCTGTCTGTGGTCTGGGCTATGTGGGTCTGTGTTGAGGGTGAGGAACGGAGGGTAGAGGGGGTGGTGGAGCAGTGAGGTTGGGGAGTGTGGGTGTTTGGGTTTGTGGGTTTTATTTTCTTACTCTTCTCTCAACTCTCTTGGTCTGACTCTCTCTCTCTCTCTCTCTATATATATATATACTAACATAATGGACACACAACATACATATATATACAGCACGTATACATATATACAACATACATATATACATAATAGTGGGTGTGTGTGTTGTGTCCGGTGGTCCAAGAGGGGGGGCGGGTAGGTGAGGGTTTAATGAGGGGGATTTGGAGAGATTTGGGGGTTAAGTGTAGGAGTGGTCAGTGGTGGAAGTGATGGTGAGGTGATGTGGTATGACTTTGTGTACGGATATGCGTGTAATTCAGTCCGGGTATAAAGGTTTTAGTCCACGTCTATAAATTACAGTCCGGGTCTATGTTTAACGGTCTGGGTTCACATTCTTAGTTCGGGTCTAATATTAATATCCGATAAAAACGTTGATATAATATAATCTTAATTTTAGCTATGGAACTTATTGGGTCCAAATAATATACTACAATCTATAGTTATAAATTCTAAATGACAACTAATATTAAAATACGATATATTAATACACGGGATCGAGTTTATATATTCTGAATTTAAGCGACAACGAAATATATATTCTAACACATTTATAATTCTAAATGACAATGAATATATATATATTATAACTTATAGTTATAATATTAGCAGTAATGAACTATCATATAACCTGTAGTTACAATATTAATGCGACAATGAAACATTGTAGTTATAATATAAGCGGCAACGAATATAATTATATCCTATAGTTATAAAATTAAGGGACAACGAACTAGATGATATTACGTGCACTTATTAATATTAATATGATAGCGAATGAGGATATATCCTATAATTACAAATTAAGCGGTCACGAACTATATAATAAAAATCTATAGTTTATAAATTAGACAACAACAAATATTAAAATGTAACTTATAGTTATATATTCAAGTGGCAACCATGTATATTAAAAATATAATATTAATCATACAGGGTTGGACTTAGAAAATATTACATTGATAAAGGGTCCGGATTTTACATGTACTACATGCTCATTTAAATTATATATATTTTCATATCTTTTTGCACTACATACTCCCAAATCAGTCTAGGTTTGCCCCTTCCTCTAACCGTTCCAGGCACTACGATCCTATCACTCTTTCACACATGTGCGTCTACAGGTCTTTGTTGCACATAGTCGAACCATCTAAAGTCTATTCTCCCTCAACTTATCCTCAATTTGTGAGACTCCTATAATTTCTCAAATGTACTAATTTCTAATTCCATCTTTCCTAGTCTTACACTCTTACCACACATCCATCTTAGCATCCTCATCTCACCTACGCTCATTTTGTTAATGTGGTGTTTCTTAGTTGCCCAACACTCTACCTCGTAGAGCATAGCCAGCCTAACAGCTGTTCTATAAAATTTTCCTTTCAATTTTGCTGGTATTCTCCGGTCACATAATACTCCGGAAACGCTCCTCCACTTAAGTCAGCCTACTTTAATTCAACAGGTCACGTCGTTACCAATCTCTCCATCTCTACTGATCACTGAACTTAGATAGAGAAAGTGTTCCCTCTTTGGGATCTACTGGTCTTCGATATTCACTACTTCGTTGTCTTTACTTCCACTGTAACTAAAACTACATTCCGTGTATTCTGTTTTCGTCCTACTTACCGCATTGTATCCAGTGCTTCTCTCCAAGCTTCTAGTTTAGTGTTGAGTGCCCTTTTAGTCTCATCAACCAAGACAATATCATCTGCAAACAACATACACCATGGACCTCATCTTGGATGTGTCTAGTCAATTCATTCATAATTAGGGCGAATAAATAAGGGCTCAAGGCCGACCTTTGGTGCAGGCCTATGGTAATTGGGAATTCGCTTGTTTCTCCGGCCGATAATCTAATTGTAGTAACGACTTCATCATACATATCCTTTACCACGTTAATATAACCCTCGGTCACTCCCTTTTTCTCTAGCACCCCACCAAATTAAATCTCTGGGCACCCTATCATAAGCTATCTCTAAATCAATAAAAACCATATGTAGATCTTTTTTCTTCTCCCTATACTTTTCCATTAGGCTGCTAAGTAAATAAATTGGTTCCATAGTTAACCTCCCAGGCATAAATCCAAACTGGTTTTCTGATACTGATGTTATGTCTCTTAAGCGATGCTCCATCATTCTCGCCCACAGCTTCACGGTTCATTAACTTAATACCTCTATAGTTGTTGCATTGTTGTACATTTCCTTTATTCTTATATATAGGCACTGTAATGCTTTTCTTCCACTCATCATGGATTTTTCTAGTCATTAAAATTCTATTAAAAACTTTTGTAAGCCAAGATGCCCCCACATCTCCCAAGCATTTCCAAATGTCAATGGGGATCCCATCTGGTTCTAAGGCCTTGTTGGGTTTCATCTTCTTCAAAGCAAATTCCATCTCAAACTTCCTTACTCTCTCCGATAGAATCTATATTCTCTAGTTTCATCACAACTACCAGTTTCTTCTTCAATTGCATTATCCATATGTTTTTCATTCAACAACTTCTCAAAATAGCTCTTCCACATTTCCTTAATCTCTTCGTCTTTCACTAAAACCCTAGTCATCGCTTTATATACACTTAACCCGATTAATATCTCTTGTTTTCCTTTCTCTCGACGTAGCAAGCTTATAAATACATTTTTCTCTCTCTCTAGTGTCTAGCTTGGTGTAGAAGTCGTCATAGGCTTTCATTTCAGCAACTCTAACTGTCCTTTTAACCTCCGTATTTGCACATTTATAGCTCTTGAAGTTTTCCCCACTTCTATCGTTTTGCCACTTCTTAAAGCAATCATTTTTGGTTTTTACGTATAGTAATAGAAGTATGTTTAAACTGCTGGAAAAGAGAGAAAATGATGCAGTAATTCGTAGTACTTTATATTATACTAATTGTACTTAGCTTGTAATATTTCATTTAGTTGCTATTTTGGTTTTGTCACAAGTATGTGACACTAGCAAGGGTTAAATAGGCTATAAGTAGTAGGTTAAGGTTAGGGTAAATTAGTTTTGGAATATTTTGTTTATGAATTGCTTGTAAAGCAAGTTGAGCTTTAAGCTCTTTAATGGTGATTGTCTTCCTAACCCTAGTTCTCTTTATTTCTCTAAATTCCTCTTATTATTACAAATTTTATTTGCATCATTTGGTATCAAAGCAACGAATAACTGAGCTTCCAAACAACGAATACCAAATATGTGGATGAAAAACCGATTCTTACGTTGCATGTTTAGTGCACGCTCTTGCATATGGTGGGCACTGGGTACCTTTGAAAAATTCTGGCGGGGGAGGCCACTGTTATTTTTGAAACTGCGAGGGGCCATTTGTTTTTGTTGTTTTTTTTTTTTTTTTTTTATTTTTATTTATGGTGAAACGGAACCCCCAAAGGCTAGGCCATAGCACCCGACTCTACTGGTAAACCGTGGATACTAGAAGCACCCGCAGGCCACCAATATCATTAAGGCAAGGTGTGCCCAGCGTATTAGGTAATCAAAACCAAGACATCCTAGTGATCGGTCATTTGTAATTGTAGTAAGTAGGATGTTTCAAGGGTGGCCCATAACTTATGCCTGTCCTATTTTTTTTCCTTCTTCTTTGATAACCTGTGTTTGCACCTCTTAGAGCAATAGGCTAATCACAGGCACACATTTCACCCACCTAGCACACGAGCTAGCAAGTCCAGGCCTGAGCTCGTGTGGGTACTAAGGAACTAGGAATTTTTTAACACGAGGCCTTCACTTTTCTGAGTGGAGTTCATACTACCGAGCTAACCTTTTGGGGGTGAAATTGCCATTGACATGATTGTGTAATGCATTATGATTATTTGGGCAACACAATCTTTCTAATCTATTTCTGTATCCCCAAAATTATTATGTATGTACTCCCATTCATCTTGACCTTTTCTTGCTATAGTGGCTCTTTTAGCTTTAACCATTATGCTAATCTATGTTAATCTCTCTCTCTCTCTCTCTCTCTCTCTCTCTCTCTCTCTCTTGTGGGTTATACACAATTTAGCTATTTTAGTGTCTACTTCCAGGCTGCTATTTTAATCTACTACCTTATCATCTATATTTGTGCTGAGCAATGCTAGGGGTACAACTCATTCTTACAAGTCATTTACAACCATCTCTATCTCTATCCTAAGTGGCACTGTGGGGTCCGGTTAAATTTCAATTGGCCCAAGTGCCACTTAAGAGAGAGATAGAGATGGTTGTAAATGAGTTGTAAGAATGAGTAGGATCCGTAGCATTACTCATTGGTGTTAGGGATGAACAATGCTATTCCCAAATGGCTTAAAGTTGTACACATGCAATGATAACTGACAAACTATTTGGGAACCAAATTTGGGATTTAAATTTGGAAGCATAGCGTAACTCATTACTTGTCCTCTTTTTTCCTGTCACTAACATTGATTTGTTGGTATTCTATGTTGGCAAAACCGCCTTGCTTTAGCGGAACTCGCCATAATATAAAAGTCCAACATACTATTCCGCCAAAAATGGACGATCTTGTGTTTTTTTAGAATATATTTAGCTTGTTTCTGCCCATTTTAATCTGTATAGTGAAAAGGTAGGAGCTGTTTACTGAAGGGGAAAAGTATAAGGTAAGAGCTTTGGTACGGATTATTAGTATATGATTGACCCTTTCTTTGCTCCTTGATGGTTACTAAGGCATATATAATTGCATGATACATGTTCTCTTTGATGCTAATGTTATTTATTTAATAATCATTAATCATTGTGGTATGAAATGTAGCTTTTCACTGTTCAAAAGATAGTGGGATTTCTTTTCGTGCTTCGTTTGTCTGTGGGTGTGTTTTCTTGGGTGGTGGATTAGTTAGCTCAAGCAGCTTCTAGTCTTGAGGCCTGATTGGCAATGCTTAGAGCATCTGCAATTATGCTTTGATGGTAGTATGTGTTAGGAACCCACATGGACAAGAAAGTAGCAAGTTATCACATGCTTCATTTGATAAATTTTTGGGCTCTCCAATGAGGAGATAAATTTGCCTGTTAAGGGACATTTTAGTGACATCATTACTCCAAATACCATTAAAGTTTCTGACAGTTAGTGAAGATTTTTGCTGTCCCATCAGATATAGAGGGTAAATGGCATCACTTTTGTTCTCTGAACACTTGCTGCAGTTAGTGGATATTTTAGCATCTGGCATGGCCACGTAAGACATTAGCTTGTCCATTGGAGTGCCTTTTGCACCCATTTTGTTGAAATCTGACGCTAAGTTAAATTTTCTTGCAACAATGGAGTTGCTCTTAGAATACGATATGGTTAAGTCCCAGTCTCTTTTTCTATCGAATTATGTATGAGAACCAGGGATATGTTGGTTTGACAAAGAACCAATTTAGGATTGGAAAACTTTAATTCTAGAAGTTGGCTCTGGTTTCTCTTAGATTTCGCCTTAATTTCTGAAGCTGGGTTTGTTTTCTCTCTATTTCTTATATCAAGAAGTTGTTTAGGACCTCCGTTAGCTGTTAGCTCAAGTATGGAGAGCTTCTAGTCTTGGGTCTGATTGGCAATATTAGGGACGGTTTGACCACTAGACCAAAAGGCTAACCTTGTGGGTAGGAGGGCCATATTAATCCTTTATCTTGTTCCATAATGCACAAGTCTCCACCATGCTTCCACAGATGGGGGGATTCAAACCCTGGTGCTCTGATACCAATTAGGGACGGTCTGACCACTAGACCAAAAGGCTAACCTTGTGGGTAGGAGGGCCATATTAATCCTTTATCTTGTTCCATAACACACAGGTCTCCCTGGGTTCTGGTTAAATCTCAGTCTCGCTTTTTATGCTCTTTTTATTATTATTTTTTTAATGAGAACCAAGGATATGTTGGTTTGACAAAGAACCGGTTTAGGATTGGAGAGCTTTGATCCCATAAGTTGGCTCTGGTTTCACTTAGTCTTTTGTTATATGGAAATGTTTGGGACCATGTTATTTTGGTAAGGATTTTCTTTAATTTCAGTAGCTGCTCTTTAGTTTTTTCAGAAGCTGGGTCTGTTTTCTCTCTTCTCCTTTGTCAAGCAGATATCCTGGGTTAGTTGGTTCCTCCACATTTGTTGTATCTGTGCTCCGGTTTTTATGATCTTGTTCGGGTATTGACGCTTTTTCTGGGGAGTCGTCGCTGCTGTTTACTATGATTTCTTCATTATCTGGTTTGTTTTTGTGCAATTTTTGCTCGTCAAAGCAAAAGATCTGATCCAACAGAAATTCCAAAGCGAACTCTTCCACTCATTTGGGAGGTTTTGATATTTTTTGAGGTTTTTTGTCTCTTTCGATTTGGAGAGTTTCTTGGAGATTCAATGTTTACAGATTTCCCGTCTTTGTAATGCTTTTATGCTATTGCTACTGATATTCTCTTTGCTGAACCAAAAAAATAAAAGAAAAGAAAGAAGAACCAGTTCTAACAGAAATGTTAGACTGGGCACAGATTCCTATGCAGTAGATGGTCACCAAACACTTGAATTTATAGAAGTTCACATTGAACCGCAACACTGATTCTTTGCCTTCCTAGACAGCCCCTTTGACCTACTATATCTGCATTTTCTTGGAAAGAAAAATGTGACTACTTGATTGATTATACTGTATTCATGGAACTTAGTGGACTCTAAAGTGACTAGATGATATCGACAGTTTGAGTAGGGGCCTGCTTTTGTTGTTCACTTCAAACAAGGCACTTGTTCAGTTGTGATCTAAGAAGCACCGACACGGACATGCGACACGGATACGACACGACTCGAATACGTCGACACGCTATTTCTCAAAAAAGCATGATTCGATATGTTGGGGACACGATTTTTTAAAAATATTTTTTAAAATATATTTATAGTACTAATAGTCTCTTTTTTTTTTATTTATTTAAATGATACTACTAATAGTGTAATACTATGTATTAACATATGTTATTTTAAAAAATATATAAATTTTATGATAAAATGCCCAAAAATGTAATAATATAGTAGATATATAGGAATTATATGGTGTTATTTAGAAATAATTGTAAATTTAGGGATTAAATATTAGATATAGTATAAGTTAGGTGGTGTTATTTAAAAATAACTAAGATTGCTTTTATAGTTTTTAATATTTGTAAAAGTTTTAGGGACCTAATCATAATAAAATCTAAAGAGTAACTTTTCAGCAAAATAAATAAAATTAAACAGTATCCAGCGTATGTAGTGTTAACTCCTTCAGGGTTTCATTCTCTCAGCCACACAACTAAGAGAGAGAGAGAGAGAGAGAGAGAGAGAGAGAGAGAGAGAGAGAGAGAGAGAGGAATCGCAGATCCAATCTAGAGAACTGAAGAAGAAGAAGAAGACGTATCGGCGACGTATCCTCAACGTATCGGGGACGTATCGGCAACGCATCCTCACCGTATCGGCGACGTATCCTCAACGCATCGGGGACGTATCTGTTAAAAAAATAACATTAAAATACACAGATTCGAAAAACAGAGTATCCGACACGTATCTGATACGATACGTTGGGGACATGATTTTTTAAAAATATTTTTTAAAATATATTTATAGTACTAATAGTCTTTTTTATTTATTTAAATGATACTATTAATAGTGTAATACTATGTATTAACATATGTTATTTTAAAAAATATATAAATTTTATGATAAAATGCCCAAAAATGTAATAATATAGTAGATATATAGGAATTATATGGTGTTATTTAGAAATAATTGTAAATTTAGGGATTAAATATTAGATATAGTATAAGTTAGGTGGTGTTATTTAAAAATAACTAAGATTGTTTTTATAGTTTTTAATATTTGTAAAAGTTTTAGGGACCTAATCATAATAAATCTAAAGAGTAACTTTTCAGCAAAATAAATAAAATTAAACAGTATCCAGCGTATGTAGTGTTAACTCCTTTAGGGTTTCATTCTCTCAGCCACACAACTAAGAGAGAGAGAGAGAGAGAGAGAGAGAGAGAGAGAGAGAGAGAGAGAGAGAGAGAGAGAGAGAGAGGAATCGCAGATCCAATCTAGAGAACTAAAGAAGAAGAAGAAGAAGAAGACGTATCGGCGACGTATCCTCAACGTATCGGGGACGTATCGGCAACGTATCCTCTCCGTATCGGCGACGTATCCTCAACGTATCGGGGACGTATCTATTAAAAAAATAACATTAAAATACACAGATTCGAAAAACAGAGTATCCGACACGTATCCCGAGCGTATCGGGTCGTATCGGTATCGGATACTTGAGTCGATACTGGTACGAACCTCAAATGAAGTATTGGTGCTTCATAGGTTGTGATGCTTGAAAATCCATTCTTCATAATTGAGATTCAGATGGTAATAACTAATGATTGCCGTGTAGAACATGTGAAGCTGATTTTTTAGACTATTAGGTTTATGTCCTAAATAAAACAAGAATTTATGCATATACGTTAACCATATATGGTTGTCCTTATATCCTGGGATTTTTTAGAGATGCTATAGTTTTTGCACTCAAAATTACATCTCATAGTCTATGTTACCCAGACTCTGGTACGGATGTCGGGTCGGACACTTATCCAAGTATCGGATTTGTCTAGTTTTCAAAGAATCGCTAGGTGCTAGTCGGGCGGCTAAGAGGGGCCTAGGCGAATTTTTTTCTCAATAAAATTTATTATATAATAGATATATATATATACCAGTTATGTGGTGTTATTTAAGAATAATTATAGATTTGGGGTCCAAATAATAGATCTATATAAAGGTTTTGTGGTTTTTTTGGAAATAAGTAAACATTATGAGAAGGTTTTTGATATTTAAAAAACTATTAGGGATCTATTAATAATTAACTTAGACATTATGTGTATATAAATTCACTTAATGTTAGACGTAACCGTGAGAGTAATTTTTTTCCCTTCTTATTTTAACAAAATTACAATCTCACACCAGCCCGCCTAGCCCCGCCTAATCTCGCCTAGACCCCCATCTAATATGTTGGGCGATTGTCCAAACGCCTAGGAGAAAATCCAGGCGGCAGGGCACCACCTAGTGCCTAGGCGCCGCCTAGGCCGATTTTTAGAACACTGGACTCGGGTACTCCATACATTATGAAGGGACCGGGTAACATAGTTCATAGTGAATAAATAACTCCGACAAAAAAAAAAAAAGAAGATAAAAATAGTGAGTAAATAAGATATCTGACCAATCTACTTCTTTTGTTACCATACGTATAACTATACAAATGATTCATGAATTTGTTCTAATATGTACTTAGTACAGACTAAATGCTTGAAACTTCTGCTCTGCAGTTATACTGATTCACATAGTTCATGTGAAACTTATGACTAGAATTAGACAATTCCAGGCCAAGATTTGAAAGAAATAACCATCCTTTATTAAACAGCATAAATTATGGCACAATTTTAGGATTTGACTCAATACATGTTTAAATTTGCCTATAAGGGTTGTTGAACGTACGGGAGGGGAGATTGGAATGAATGAGAACTGAGTTTGTATTGATCTCTCTCTCTCTCTTTCCTCAGCTTCCCCCTTTCTGATTCTGCACCACTTTTTATGTATTCAATAATGCTATTGATTCTCATATTGAAGAGGAATGTAAAACCTTAAGGATTTCGGATGAAATCCTAGGACATGAGCTCTAAGGCTCTGTTTGTATTAACAAACCGTTCTTACAAAATATTCAAAAACTGAATTAAAACAACCCTACCCCTTATTGATACTATCTAATAGATTCTACTACTATGTGATGGTTAAGTTAAAAAAAAAAAAAATAGCCCCTCAACAAGCATTAAAAATCGGTTAACCCTCAAAGCACGAAGTACTGCACAACTTTGGCATGTATGTTCCAAACAGCCTTGAAAGAAGTTGATTACATATCCAGCAATTCTTCAACCCTGGTCCATGACATGCAAAAAGACATGTTTGTTTGAAGTGCTGAGCGCTTTGGGCACTGGGTTTGGCCTTTATTTCATCATCAAATTGTCAGAGAAGTTTTAAGAGCGAAGTGCTTGCATTCCGACTTCTTAGTACTTAACATTAACACTGCAAAACACAACATATCACTGATAGCTTTTCTCTTCTTCTTCTTCTTCTTCTTCTTCTTCTTCTTCTTCTTCTTCGTTTTTGGGTTAAATGTTAAAATTTTTTATTCCTTCTGTTTATTGGTTATCATATCCAAATTTGATGAGCTTGGTTCATTTTTCGATGAGCAAAAACTTACATGGAGAAGTTTTTGATCTTCTGCAGATATGGTTTGTGTTGCACAGATATGATGTCCATCTATTGTTTCCTTGCATCAAGTTCATATTGAGTTCTTTGTCTTGTTAATTGCTTTTAAACAAGATTACATCAGTCCCCAAAAAGAAAATAATGATTTTACATCTTCATTTTCTGTCATTTCAAATTACTTGCATATACAAGCATGTATCTTTTTTTTTTTTTTTTTGGTTGCTGAAAGGCAATTATTATACAAGCATGTATCTATGTGCATATGTATATGGCATTTGTGTATATAGTAATTTATGCATGTATATAGATCTGGTATATATAGATTTATGCACAAATATGTATGTATGTGCATATAATATATATAGATTTGTATACATACGGAACTATGAGTTGAACATTTTACTTTTAAGTATTCTTCCAAAAAAAGACTTCCGGAAATTGTTTCGGTAAACAATTTTAAGCTTTTTTCTTTCTCCTGAAATTTTTTCGGAAAACCTGTTACGGAGAACCAAACACTGGAAATGCTGAAAATGTTTTGCGGAAAATGTTTTACGTCAAAAGACTCGAAACAAGCATAAGGCTAACCTCAAATTTCCTGGTTAATAATGGAGATCTCTCCTTAAAAAGCGACCCTAAATTCAATTCAATGTAAAGCCTATGAGTTTGATCCATGATTAGTTCAACATCACTTTTGACTAATCAAGTCTTGTCATGTACTGATTTTGTTTTTTCTTGTCCCTTTAAAAAAAAAAAAAAGTAATTCTCCCTCTATTTCTTCAAACTCGGCGACATTCCGTAATAGCTGTACCTGACATTGGGTTTCATCTTGCCTTACGATATAGGTTCTAGATCGTGGGGAGAAAATCGAAATTCTGGTAGATAAGACTGAAAACCTTCATAATCAGGTAAGTTATGCTCTCTCTCTCTCGCTCTCTCGCTATATATATATATTCATATATGCATGTGTGGGTATGTAAAGAATTTTGTGACAAAGTTTTTAACTTTATTCACAATCTTGTATCACTTATAATTAGTCGACTGTCATCTTATTCAGTTTTAGAAGTTACTCTAAAATGTCATGTACAATTGGATGGCTTATAAATTTTACAATAAAAAAGTTGATTTAGGAGTTGGAATGAAAGAGTATCTTCTTTCCAGAATATTGATTGAAATTAGATTAAAAAAAAAAACTTTCAAGCTTTTAAACCTATATTTTTTTATCCCAATATTGTATACAATTTAAAAGCAACGTATTAGTTGATTATTTTAATTTTGTTTATGATATTTTAAAATTTAAACTTTTTAAATTTTGTTGCTAACTTTAAAATTATTTGATATCAAGTTGTTATATTAAACTTATTGTCGATGTTCTTTAAATTATTCGTTGATCTTTTTTTTTTTCAATATTGTATACAATTGAAAACTTAGTTTATTTAAAATTTGTAAAAAATCAATCTTTTGCATGACGTTTGTAGCATATATTTATAATGAAAGTTGACGCTTTTTAATTTGGTTCATGAGTTTTAAATTTATAAAATACTACATAAACTTAGAATCCACAGAAATTACTGTGTACAAATTTGAAAATCAATCTACTATATTTTGGCTCTCTGGTCTTTGGTACCATTTCATATGAATAATTATATTTCAGTCAACTTTATGGCTTGAAAATTGCATACAATAATATTTTTTAAAAAACTCAACAATCGGTTAAAAATTGAGCATTGTCAAACTTTGTAGAGTACTTGTAAATTTAAGAACCATAGTAAAAAAACAATGTTGGTACACATTACTTTTGAGGTTCCACAGCATAGTTCTTGCGCCTACACAACTTATTGGTTAATGATTATATGCTTATAGTTTTGCTCTCTCGTCATTATATGCAAAATTAATTGCACAAAATCACAATTTGTTAATAAATAAAAGTGTTTCCTTCAAAAGTAAAGTCATAGATAAACTTATAGAAGTGGAAGCAATGCTTTTTTCCACCTTAAAGAGGAAACTTACGTGTTCATGTAAACAATGTCGAATTAATCTATAGTACATAAATCAGAAGCCAGAGAATAAATTTATATAAAAATAAAATCTAAAACGTAAGCTACTGTGTGCCTCGTACGCAGTAACACACTAGTGTGTATATATATATATGCATGTGTGGGTATGTATAGAATTTTGTGACGAAGGCTTGAATTGTACGTTTTTAACTTTACTCACAATCTTGTATTCTTGTATCACTTATATTTAGTCAACTGTCGTCTTATTCAGTTTTTATCGAACGGATTCAAACTAAGTGTTCTCTTCCATAAATTTTATGTGAGATTTTATAAGAACAAAGGAACTGTAAGAGATTTTCCAGAGATTTTTTTTTGAAACATTCAAGGATATAGCATGTCATCTGCAAATAAAAGATGAGTGATGGGAATTTGACCTCTGCCATGCCTGTAGTAACCCACAAGGTTATGAGAGAACAAGCGACTGACCCTCTACTTAGACCCCTTGAGTTCTTGAAAAAACCATGCGTTTCCCCATTGACAATAACTGAAACAAACGGATTCTTCAAGTTGATAAGCCCAATAAAACTGAAGGAGACCATTCTAAATGGTCCTTCCAAAGGGGTTAGTCATTTATTACCTTGAGTGATAGTTACTGCCAACGAAAGAAGGGGAAGGTGTAGGTTTGAAGTCTTGGTAAGGTCATTTGACTCCTGGAGTGATTGAATTTTAGTTTAGCCCAAGGATTAGGTTCTGGACCTGTTATATTTGCAAATGTTTGCAAAGAAATAGTGGAGAGAATTTCACTTGTAAGCTAGGAAGCACCAGTGTTGGCGGGAATACGGATTCGGAATGAAGTTAGGGGAGATTCGTCAATTTTCCAAAAATTAAATTTGTGGGTGTGGCACTTCTATAAATTATTAAGCACTGTACTTGTGTATAATTATATAACTGTACTTTGATTTTTTATGTACTTATGACAAATAAAAAAGTATAAATAAGTTATACTAGCTTTTGATGTGTAATTCAACTCTCAACATTCTTAAATTGACTTTGAAGTATTTAAAATTATTCTATAGTCCCCTTCCTTTCAACCCAAAAAAAAAAAAAAAAAAACGGTGACTGGAAAAAAACACCCTGCAACATCCGAGAAGAATTCACGCCGGTGCTGGTGCAGGTGCACATCAAGTGCGGATTCTGTGACCTTTTAGAAGAGTCCGTCCTTCCTTGCTTGTAAATGATTCAAGATAGAAAAAAATGAGAACGGTGAAAATTGCTAATGAAAGCTTCCCACTAACCCATGCTAGATCCAAAACTTTTGGTTGCTGGAGTCTATGTTACCCGGACTCGGGTACCGGTGTCTTGTCGGACACACATCCAAGTGTCGGATTCGTCCAATTTTCAAGGATTTTACACTATTTTGAAGGATCTGAGAGGAGTACCCTTATCCGGGTGCCGAGGGTCGGACACGGGTACTCCGGGCAATACGAAGAGTCCAGGTAACATAGGCTGGAGTAAAGTTCTTATTATTGCATTTTTTTTTACTGATTTAAAATTGATATAATGCTAAATTGCATTGAATCATGCAGAAAGCGTAAGCCAGAATGATGTAACAAAGCATTGTTGTATGTCCCTAGGACTAGATTGATAGCGTGTGTATTGGATGTTTATGTGATGTTATAATTGGTAGGTTGCGTATTGCGATTGTCTATTGGACCTCTTTTGTTATTCTTATTACCTGATAATTTTCCATTTTTTTTTAAAATCTTTAATCTAGTGTGTCGTGACGTTTCGCCCGATAGCGGAACACAAAGTTATGACTCATGACCGATTCGTCTCGGAGGCCTCTGCAACCGCGACTTCGAACCATACTATAATGGAACGAATTAACTGCACTTGTTTCACCGAAGTTGATAAAATTCTAAGTTAGCCATACAAGGATACGAACAAAATTGGCATGCAGCTAAAAACTACATGCGTCGTTTTCGAATATGCGATCACCTCATCATATTGGCTTTCGCTCATTGTGTTTTTCACAATTATGTTCCTTTGGAAATGATTGGCGTTCACATCTGCTATATTTTGGTCTGAACAGGCACAGGACTTTCGGAGTTCTGGAACTAAAATCAGGAGGAAAATGTGGCTGCAAAACATGAAGATCAAGCTGATTGTCTTGGGTATTCTGATTGCCCTAATCCTCATTATAGTCCTCTCTGCCTGCCGTGGTTTCAACTGTGGGAAAAAGTGATCCCTTTGAGAATGGGTATAATGCAGAAATGAGTTTTTACTGATCTTTTCAAGAACTTTTAGCCATTATATATAAACAATGTGGTGTGATTTGTGTATGTAGTATAAATTAGCAAATTCCCAATACAAGTCCAAAGAAAATTTACTTTTGGGAAATGATACAAAATTATATGTTTTCAGATTATGTCATGGAAATGTGTTTGCAGAGGTAAATTGACTATTGTCAACATTACAATGTGTGACAAACTTTTTGGCAGGAAATGGAACTATTATGAACTGCCTGAGTTCTGGCTGGGTGAAATTAAAGTCTTTTTAAGTCTTTAGAATATGTGATATGTGGGTATGGGTATTGGAACTTGAATTGTGCATCTCAAAATCCTTCTTGCCGAAATTTCCAAATCTGGTGAAATAATGTGAAACTGTCTGACCTATTGTGAACATGAATTTGAAGTACATATATATATATATATATATATATATATATGTATGATCACCAATCCAGTGGAATGGAGAAAAATGATTCGTGTAGAATGGACAAATTCGGGAAAAGAGTTTATTTGAGTTATATCAATCATCCAAACTAAAGAGGTTAAGAGGCTAGTTTTGATCAAAGTCCATCTTGTGAAATGTAAGGATTAGAAGCATTATATATATGGTAGGTTCTTTTAGGCAAAAAAAACATGTTTACTCAACCATGTTCACTTAAGAGTATGATTGTATATATATATAGGTCAAATAGGATCATAAGAAAAAGAATAGGGTAATTACAGTTTAGTTCATTTTGATTTTTGAGTACATTTATGGATTAAGTCTAATAAGGAAAAAAATTTAGTGAAAGGTTCCTCACATATAAAAGCAAGACAAAAATCTTGATGAGTCAGAGAAATTTCATTAAACTTTCAAAAAAAGTAATCTCACTTAACTTTTTTGAAAGTTCAGTGAAATTTCACTAACTCGTGGTGATTTTTGTACAAAAAAACCTTGGATTGTGGGATTTTTTAACAAAAATATTTTCGTTGTGGCCTCTAACCAATTTTTTTTTTCCTTAACAGGGGATTTAACGTTAAATTGCAGTAAGGAATAATGATATGGTTATCAAATTTGTATTGCTATTACGAACATGTGGAGGAGGAGCAATAAACAATATCTAATAATAAGTGGTCCTACGATCTATTATTAAGTGTGATCCGTATTACTCAAAGAGTAATGAAATTTTGTTTACTTCTACTATGGGAATAAATGAAATTTGAAAACCCGATTTGTTTGGGGATTTTTGAAATATTTGGAGTGGCCGCCAAAATCATAGTAAATAAATAGCTTTTGTAACAAAAGACATGAAAAAAGCCTTGCAAGTCCACATCAAAGAGATCATCAAGCCTTTGTATTTGTATATTTGATTTAAACCACAATGGCATATCATGTTTTGGCTTAAAAAAGTTGACTATGCACCAAACTATAGGCTTATATAATAACAACAAAATCAATCAATTGTGTTTGTGTCACCAAGCAACCTCTTAATAGATATGCTTTTTAATTTTAGAAGTGACATTAGCTTCAATCTCTATCAGTTTGGTTCTATTTTGAACTCCAGTACATCAGAAACTTTGATTTAACTTGAATAATATCCATGTTTTGTTTTGTCATATTCAATATGGAATTTTGGATTATTTGGAAAAGGGGATATCCGATCAGAATTTTTCGTGCAACTTGTTGGCTTTGTATTGCAGCATGTCAAATTTAAGCAATAGTGTGTGAAGGTGAGGAATTAATATTTAGAAATTATGTCAAATGGTATTTCATATTTTCATATGATACCGACAAGAAACCGTAATGAGCTAATATATATATATATATATATATATATATTTCTGAGAGTAATGAGCTAATATATTCATACACATCCCATCTATATATATATATACATATATACACGCACACACAGACACACCGCGGCTGAGAAAGAAATTCTCATCGAGTGGGTCACAAATTACTAATTACTGTACATCATTGTACAAACTAAAACTTACATGAACTAACTTCATGGTTTTTTATTTTTTGTTGTTTGCGACAGCGTGAATTAGTGAGATTAATTCAAACAAAAAATTCCACGGGCTAGAGAACAAACAAAGAATTCCACAAGAAAATTACACACTCAAGCAAGTTCCAAGGAGGTACCCAAAAGCTAACAACTATAAACTCCTCCTAATTAACCTCTCTCCTTAGAGCAAGAAAAATTCTTCAAATTAGTTTAATGTCCTATTAAGTTGACACACACACACACACATATATATATATATATATATATATATTCTTTTGACATCACCAATAGATAACTTTGGATAAGAATTTATGATCCCCTATAACAAGAAAAATCTCTGTCTATCTTTCATGATTTAAAATGTGTTCTATAATCATGGTTAACTGTTTTTTGTGGTTATATTTGTCAAAACAGACTGTGTCAAATGAATGAGGTGTCAGTTAAAAGGCCTTTAATCATGTGCTATCAAAACATTATAGCAAGTCTGACCTGTCTATATTTTTCTTGTTCCCAACTTAACTTAAAAAATTGTAGGCACACACATTCATAAAAAAAAAAAAAAAAAGGAGGGGATAACTACTCTGATCTCCCCCGAGTTTAGGTCTAATTATATGGACCTCTCTTGTGGTTTTCACAATTACTCTAACTTCCATTGAGTTTAATATTTAGGTAACACTGATCTCCCATCCGTTACAAAAACGTTAAACCCCTAACGAAAAATGCTTACATCATCAAATAATTGCGGTATTCTTCCGAAAATGCCCTTTAAGTTTCTCTAAAGTTTACTCTTACCTCCCTCGAGGCTATGTCAAATAATCCAAAACTCCCTTTGTATGTATTGAAAAAAAAAAAAAAATTAAAAAATTAAACTAAACCAATTAAAATTTGAAATTTGAAATTTAAAATTACTCTTATTTTTTTAGCATTTATTTTACCCCCTGCAGCTGACAGAAAATAACTAGCGTAATATTATCTGTTAACTTTAGACAGCCATAGCTTACTCGTTATTTTAGCCTTTTGGGATTTTTTGGGAGCCTCATTTTGCGTTTTTATCTGTCTAAACAATTAATATTATCTGTTGATGAACATATAATGTTTGAATTAAACAACCATAACTTCCATATTTTTTTTTGGTCTTTTGGAATATTTTTTATTTTTATTTCATGTATTTCCTCGAAATCTACGTAATGGACTTGAAAATTTTATAAAAGCATATAAATTTGCTCTCCCAAGCACCCCATTGGGTGAGCATGTGGGACCGATCACTTTAGATTGTTTGTTTATCCCCATTTTGTCCGTGAAAAGTGGTGGGCCAACATACTCACCCAATTAACAAAATTTGGGTGAGCCAAAATACACTCTTTGTGAGTACAGATAATTTTTATTTTATAAATTTTTTTTTTCAAGATCTACTCAATATGGATATTTGTTTTATAAGAAGGGCATTTTTTTTTAGATGATTCATGAAAAAAAAAAAATCACGTTTTTACATTTTAGCTTAATTTTTGAGATTTTTTTTAATCCAGGATTTCAAAGTCAATATTTAGGTTTTTGCTTGTGCGCATAAATCTAAATCAAGCCACAAGTAATGTGTACATATATATATATATATATATATATATTTAGCTTTCAAAATCTTTAATTATAGGTGTAATAAGCATGAGTATAGGTATTTTGAGAAAATGTAACTTAAAAATTATCAATTTTGGGTCAACAATGGTTGTTGGATAAAGGAGGGGGATGAGTGTCAACACAACTATAAACCTCAAAAGTCGTTTGTGTAATTAGACCATAGCTCAGGGGAGGTGAGTGTAATGTATCAATTGAGTGTAAATATGTACTTTCGCATAAATTTTAACAATGTTAGTCTTCCATTACGAAGAAGGGAGGTCAGTGTAATTATGAAAATCACAGGGGAAGTCCGTATAATTAGACCTGAATTCGTGGGAGGTCAAAGTAGTTATCCAAAAAAAAAAAATTGTAGGCACACACAAAAATTTCCTCTACAACGTGTCCGCTCGATAAAACTGAAAATTAAGTGCTGATTTTAAGTACTGAAAATTTTAAGCATTTGAATTTACAATACCAAAAACAATATTTCAAGTACTGAAATAGACTGCAATCAGTAATTATTTTCAATATAATTTTTTCACTTAAAGTTTTCAGTGGGTTTTTGATTGGTTTTTAATTAAGTGGTACATTATCAAATGTGTTGAAAACAAATAAGTGCTGAAAGTTTTCATTTTTACCACTTAATTGGATTATCTAACACACTCTTAATCAAATAGCACTCATGTGCAATACGTGCCAAGTTCGAATTCAAGTTGAGAGAGAGGGAGGGAGGGTGAACTATGTCATAGACTTAAATCAATTAATGAAGAATGTCATAGACTTAATCAAATAAAGAATGTCATAGACTAATCACTCAATCGTAATAAAGCGGCAATTTAGAATGAACTGTCATGTTCTTATAATTTTTACTAGAAATTAAGAGACCCAAATTTCAATTGGAATACAAGATTGATATATATACAAGAGAAATTATCTCATATAACTTCTACAATAATTTGAGTATTATGTAAAATCCATATTATGGATCATACGAAGAGAGATATAATAGTAATCGTCACACTATGTAATGATCACATAAAATAATTTTTCAATATATAAGTTCTACTAAAGCCAAATAAGTACTCACCATTAAATTAAGAATAGTAAGTAAATTAATAGGTATATAACTAGTGCCATTCACTTGGGAACACCTTAGAGAGCATGGTCCGAAGGTAGGCATAGACTTATATGGTTCCCATTTAAATTACATTCCCGGGCATTATAACTTTGTCTTATCTCATGGTTAGCGATTCTTAATAAGCTATCTACGCATGACAGGATAATGTTATATACTCTAGGGGCATTGGCATGTGTTCTGTGTCATAAAGGTATAGAAACTCATGACCATTTATTCTTTGGATGCTCATTCTCCCATTTACATTTGGAGATTTCCTATCCGATGTTAAGCTAGAATTCATTTGTAGAGTGGGCATCCAAATCGTGGAAGAAGAAAAAGCCACAACAAACAATATCGAACTTGTGCCTAAGTGTGGCTATCTATAGCATTTGGAGGGAAAGGAATGCTCGGTCCTTTAAGTTCGAAGCTAAGTCCAAGGAAAGGATCTTCAGGAGATCTCTTCCCAAATTTCTACTCAGATCCAAATCAAGTGACGAAATGATACCATGTTACCTATTCTTATAGCTAGATGGAGCTAATGCATCAGCTTCTTTTGAATTTCCATTTTCATTGTGTTAGCTCCCTCTATTATTTTTTTGATGATGGCTTGTATACCTTTCGGTTGACCTACCCTTTTTATTTGCTTACGGTTTAGTTCATTGTTTCCAACTTTTGTTGTCTCTGGCGATGTTTGCCTCTTGGGATGGGTTTGTTTCTGTTGGCAATAAATATCTTGTGTTGGTGTGCTGGGCGTGCCAGAGTCCACGTGGACTCAAAAAGAGGTTGATGTAACCTAATCTAACTTCTATATCAAACGACCGTTAATAAATGTGATTTACTAACAGTAAATGGGTCTTCACTCTACTCTGATGCAAGTAAGTAAAACTACAAATGAAAAGAAAGGAACAAATTAATTACTGGAAATCAAGAATACCTTCAACAACATCTTCATTAATGGATTTAAATACGATTACAATCACTCAAAGCAAGCAAAGCAAGTTGAGAACAGAAACTCTCAGAAATCACTCAAGAACAAAGTATTGTTATGAGGAAAAGATAAAAAGGTCTGCTAGAGCAGAAGTGGCGTGTGTGTTAGCCCCTTTAAAATGTTGCACCACATGCCATATTTATAGACTTGCTTGCACAACCGCTCATGTTAGTGGGGATCATGGAGTAGTGGGGTATGTGGCCCCCAGTTTCTAGGCATATATTAATTCATGCTCCCACTATGTCCCATGATCAACTTCCATGATTTGTGTGATGATCCCACTTCTGCCGCATTCCTTTCTTCTCGCAACTGCTTTTTCTTCCACCTCAGCATGTTCTGAAGACCCACGTTCTCATTCCTACTTGACTATTTTCCAAGTGAATGTACGACCGATTGTGTTTCTCTGCGTAGCTTAATCTCCGCTGATGATATTACTCGGCCTTCTCTTTAGTAGGAAACCTACTCGTGTCTCTCGGTCTTACCCCGATGTTGCTTCTTATCCTTACTAATCCCATGGACTGCTGTTATCCTTCTCTGGTCCTGTTACTGCAAGATCTACAGAGAAAGTCCTCGGCCTTATCAGTTAATGCCGAGGCATTACTGATCTTTGCTGATATCGGCCTTATTTGTTGAGATCGATATCTTTATTAGAGCCGTTTTGTCATTGCCGATATTAGGACTCAAATGGTAATAAACCAGTTTGGAATCGGTCCTATTTTACCGATGTTAGGGCTGCAATTGAGGCTACTTTACCACTAGTCATACTAAGGTACTTCTCTAAGAACTTCATACCAATTGGTCCTCGGTCTTAATACCGATATTCTTATTTGGAACGTATCATCTTTATCAGTCGCTTGATCAAATATCGGTCTTCCTGAGTCATCGGCCTTGTCCTCGTTCATCTGCCTACGTGGTCTGGTGATAACGTCCTGAGTCCACATGACCGTCACGTGCCCTGGGAAACCCTAATTTAGGGTGTAAACAATGCCCCCAAAACGTCTTGTCAAACGTAACTTCGTCAGTTTGATGGGACGTTTTGAATTCAAATTTTAAATATCAACTGGAAATTGGCGGCGTACGGCTCCACGTGGCATCCCCCCAATAGTCCTTCCTGCCTCGTTCTTTGAATCGAGGCGTGCCTCTTGGGAACTCGTTCCCAAATCATAATGACCCCTTTCTGTCATCTATATAAGTCACTTACCCTTGTCACTTTCCATTCCATGCTTATTTTCTTGCCTTAATATTTTCTCGAGAAAATATTTCTTTCCTTTTCAAATTTCCATGGCGTCCTCCTCTGCTCCCAGTGTTTCCCAAACCGCCGGCGCCACCTCTTCTTCTCCCACTGCCACTGAAACTGCGCCGGTGGTTAAAACTAATGCTACCGCCGTTAAGCGAGCCCTTGAGACTATTCCTGGGCTGATAAATCCTCAGGTATTGACCCCTTCATCTTCTGGTTCAATGGGACTTGGTCCCTCCTTCGATTCTTTCCCTCCGTCTTCTTTGGACCCATACTTTCCCTTAGTTGTAGATGATAACGAATTACTTTATCGTTCTTCTTCCTTTGATTGGGGTTCTCAGTACACCCCTTCCAATCCTTTGAGGAATTGGCCTATTCCTTCTCCTGATTGGATTTCTTGGGTAGACCGATTGGTGGAGGTGAAAAGGGACTTGTGGAAGGCCCTTGACATCTATGATGCCATTATGCTGAGCCGTGAGAAGTTCCTCCTTGACAAACCTCTCTTCTTTTCTTCTTTATTCTTCTGGTCGACTTCGGCCAATGCTTTCTTTTTTCGTTGCGGTCTCATGAGTCCGACAATTCAGGATGTTTGCTTCCTTACCGGTCTTTCCGCTCACGGTGAGGAAGTCACTCCCAACCTTTCCTCCAATCTCGAATTCGAATATCCTAGGACCACATCGGGCAAGGGTTCCAGGGTTGTTACTGGCTTTGGTCCTTTTATAGTAGCCTGTATGGGACAAGGGGATGTTTCTGACCAGGAACACATTGCTTTCCTGGTCTACTGGCTGAACCGCTTTGTGTTTTGCTCGGCCTCATACGCCGTTACTCAAGAATATACTCATATTGCTCTTGCGTTGGCCGAGGGTCGAAGACTTGCTCTTGCTCCTCTCGCCCTTTCTCATCTCTACCGGGGTATTCTTGAACTTATTTTTTCCGATTTTAAAAACTCGGGAGGAGCCCTCTGGCTCCTTCAATGTTGGCTCCAATCTTATTTCCCTGAGAAATGCTCAGTTGACCACTTCGATCCCACCATTCTACCCAAACATTCCTCGGCCTTTGCTTTTCATTTTGCCGGTATCAGCCCCATGGGCCTTTCTTTTGAGCACCTTTTTTCCTTTTTCTACGAACATATGGGTAACCGATCCCCCCAGCAGTTCGTTCCTTTTCATCCTCGACTTAGATGTCCGAGCTGGCTTCTCCACAGTCCTGGCCAGGCTCCTGAGGCTGAGACAAAAGAGCATGAAGCAATCTGGGCCAGCTTCCTAGTTGGCCGAGATTTATTGTATAGTCCTGTTATTCCCCCTCGCAATAACAAGTGTGGGGTGGAATATTATAATGCTCCTGCTTTAGCCCGCCAACTCGGGTTAAAACAACTTATTCCTATTCCCCCTTTTCGGACCCTCAACCGTTCCATGTCAGGGCGGTCTCTTCTTTCCGACCTTGCCAAGGTCGAGAAGTACCAAACTTTTGGCCGAATGGCCAATGAAGGATTGGAATTCCTCACCTTCCGAGAGCTTCCTTCAACATCCACCGAGTTTGAGACTTGGTGGTCCAAAATATTATCGGGCTTACGTTCTGAGCCCCTTTTTTCTGTACTTAGACGTATTTCTCCTCCTGTTGCCGAAAAACCATCCCGTTCATCTAATCCTTCTGTGGTTCAGGTTGCAGGTCACAAACGGAAAGCGACGACCTCCAAAGGTAAAACACCGTATCACGCCGTTCTTGCATTTGAGAAGTTCTTTAAATTCAAATTTGACCCGAGATATCCCGAGATCATGCGGTCCGATATGAAGTGGCATTTGAGGGCACTTGAGCGGGAACACAAGGATAAAACCGCAAGGGCATACAAAAAGTACCTCCAGACGGTTGACTACTCATCCGTTATGCCCTTCGAGCAATTCTTCAAGCCCTTTGAATGTCGTCCACCTCCCTTGCCTGAGGCCGATTTTGCAATTGCGATTCCGATGGTGGATAAACAGGCGTCAATGGCTGAAGCATGGGAGAGGGTTACTTATACCGGATGGCATGATCTCGGCAAGGTTGATCATTCCTCGGCCATAAGGGTTGTAGACACTGGAGCACCAGTTTTAGGTATCCTTTTCACTTGTTTTAATCAGCCTTCTATTTCTCTAACTGATTTCATCTCTATTCTTGTCCAGATGCTCTTCCTAGAGAGAACCCTTCTGGGGCGACCGATATTGAGTCGGATGAGGATATCCCCCTTTCAACTCGGCAACGTCGTAACGTTGCCGCGGCTACCGTTAAATCGGCCAAGGTATTGAATTTTTCCTTGTGCTTTGCTTTCGCATATGTACAATTTTTGACGCTAACCAATACTTGATTTGATTTTAGGGGGCTGGTGGTGCTGCTACCAAGAAGACCGGCCAGGCGGCGATGAAGCCTCCAACCTCTCGGGCAAAGATGCCTCTGCCTCCAAAATCTCCATTGAAACCAACAATTCCAACACCCTCTTCCCAACCTGCCCCTGTGGAGACAGCCCCTCAGATGTCCTATGATCAGCTGATGGCCGAGCTTCAACGATTAAGAGGGCTGGATGAGGCCAGGCAGGCCATCCTGCGTGGTGGGGCCGATATATTATCGCCTGCAACTGACAGCACCGGTGCTGGTGATACTGTGGAGACTACAGAGGATGAGAGACCCTCTGGATCGGATCGCAATGATCCCATCGATCTCAGCGATCCTGGGACTCCTCGGGATGCTGAGGCTATGGGTGAGCAATCTATTCCTGATCAACCTGCTTCCACCGATGTTTCTCATACCGAGACATCGGCCTCACCACCGGTACAAATGCAAGTACCCGTTGTACCACAACCCCCACCGGCGGCTTCCTCGACCAGTTCTCCCTCGGTCCAGGTAATCCTTTGCCTCTATTCTTTTGTTTTTCACTTCTTTGTACTTTGGGTTTAACTGTTACCTACTTTTCTAGGTTTCCACTTCTCTTCCAATCCCAGACTTCAGCTCGGTCTCCTCGGTTGAAGCCTTCTTCGCTTTGCTCAATCCTGAGCAACTTTTACAAGCCGAACCTGTCGTTGCTCAGGCTACTGCCGGTCCCTCCGTTGCCGAGTACCAACGGGCTGAGGAATGGTTTCGGACCACGGTCCAACGAAAACTTTCCCAGCTCCCAGATTTTAATGAATTTCACTCGGCCATGGGCCTCTTGCTTTCCTGGCTGGACATATCTGAAGAAATGAAGGCCGATCTCCGGGATTTGCAAGTGAGGCTACCAGATTATTTGCACCGACATCGGTCTGCTACCAAGCTTATCTCTGGAATCGAAGAGAAGTCCAGGGAACGCAAAGCCCGAGTCGAACATCTGGGTGCTTGCAAGAAGCAATTTGAGGCGTCCAAGGCGATGAAGGAGCGCCTTCTTCAGGAGAAGGCTAGGATTGAGGCCGAGATAGCAAGACTCCAAGCTGAATTGACGAATGCTGATGCCGGCCTAGCACTTTCTGAGAAGGCCATTCTCGATGTTGGGCGCGCTGCGCAAGAGCACGTGGACGCCTTAACCGGGACTGCGGCGGCTGCAAGCAGGTGGGAGGCCGAGAAAGCTACCGCGGAAAAAGAATTGGAGTATCTGGACCGGGCTTGGGAGGAACTTAGATTAAGATTTGCCAGGAAATAATGTAATACATTTTTTTTTTTTGTATGGCCGTCACAGAATGTGCGGCTAATATCATGTAACAAGTTGTACATTAATAAATAAACATTAATAAAAATGAGAATTTATATCATTCATTCTTCATTCATTTATTGTTACTGACTCCCAAAGGGATGGCACATATTGCTTTAAATATTTTCCATTTATCGGTCTTGCATGCATCTCACCATCTAAGTCCATTAACCGATATGCACCCCCCGTGATGACCGATGTCACCTGGAATGGTCCTTCCCATTTAGCTGACCATTTTCCATATCGGGCATTCTTTTCACCCAGTGGTAACACAGCTTTCCAAACAAGGTCTCCCTCGCCAAACGACTTATGTTTGACCCTTTTGTTGTATGCCCGAGTAACCCTATTTTTTTGTGCCTTGATACAATCCAAAGCTTTGAGACGAACGTCATCCAGTTCTTCCAACTCGGCCAACATTGCTTCGGTGTATTCACCTGATTCAAGGCCGAGTTGGAATGCTCGCCTTGTTGACCGGACGGTTACTTCCATAGGCAGCATTGCGTCATGACCGTAAGTCAGCATGAAAGGAGTTATGTTTGTTGCTGATCTTTTAGATGTCCGATATGCCCACAAAGCCTCAGATAATAGCTCGTGCCATATCCTAGGATTGCCTTCCACCATTTTTTCGATTATTCCTTTGATTGTTTTATTGGATGATTCGGCCTGTCCATTCCCTTGAGCAAAATACGGCGTTGAATTAAGGATCTTGATACCCCGGCTTTCTGCAAATGCCTTAACTTCATCCCCCGTGAAGACCGACCCTTGATCTGCTGTAATTGTTTCGGGAAGTCCAAATCGGTGAATTATGTGTTCACTAATGAATTTGATCACATATGCTTGATTTACCGACTTTGCTGGTACTGCCTCCACCCATTTGGTAAAATAATCAGTAGCTACCACAATAAAACAGTGTTGGCCTGATGATGGTGGGTAAATTTTACCAATCAGATCCATGGCCCAGCCCCGGAATGGCCACGGTCTAACGATTACCTGCATCTCGGTGGCTGGTACTCGTTGTATTGGCCCGTGCCTTTGGCATGATTGGCATCCTTTGGCGTAGTCAATGCAATCTTTTAGCATGCTTGGCCAATAGTAATTATATCTCCTAAGAAGCCATTTCATTTTCGTACCAGCCTGGTGTGCACCACAGATTCCTTCGTGTACTTCGGCCATCACTTTCATGGCCTCGAGTTTGTCTAAACATCTTAACAAATTTTCATCCTTTACGCTCTTTTTAAACAACTCACCATCCAATAAGACATACTTGACCGATGACAGCTTGGTTTTTCTCTCGGCCACTCTGTTTGGGCATAAGAGGCATTTAATTATTGGATCTCTCCAATCGTGATCATCCGTGATCACCGAGAAAATTTCTGTTGCCATTTCTCGTTGCCTTACTGAAGGCAAGATTCTCCTTTGCACTCTTATCAATTTTTCGCTATCGGTTACCTCCAATTTTGTTCCCGATGCGACTTGTGCTAGATTATCGGCCTCGTCATTATAGGCACGAGCAACGTGTTGGACCCTAACGTCATCAAACTCTCGTAATAATTGCAAGGCGATTGAGTTGAAAGGCAGCAACTCCCAACTCTTACACCTAAACTCACCACTTAATTGGCCAATCACTAAGTTTGAATCGCCGATGATATGGATTGCTGATATATCCATTTCGGCCATGATTTCAAGGCCGATGATCAGTGCTTCGTATTCCGCCTGGTTACTAGAGCATTCAAACTCTAGTTTAAACGAGAAGACGGTTTTCCGTTTTCTTGGTGATATTACAATTATCCCTGCCCCTGCGCCGTCGGCATTTTTGGATCCGTCAAATATTAACGTCCAAGGGGTCAGAGAAATTGTTGATAATAGAGTGGAATCAATTGCCTCATTAAGTTCTGGACCGACATCCAAACAAGGGTGATCGGCCAAAAAATCAGCGAGGGCTTGGCCTTTTACCGATCTTTGTGGGACGAATTGGAATGTGAACTCCATCATTGCTAGAGTCCATTTCCCTATACGTCCACGCATAATTGGTCTTGATAGCATGTATTTAATGACGTCTGTCTGACAAATCAAGTAAACCAACACAGGAAGCATATATACTCTTAATTTTTGTGAAGAAAAATACAAGGCTAGGCATAATTTTTCTATCGGCGTATATTTACGCTCGACAGGAGTTAATACTCTACTCAAATAATAAACAGCCTGTTCTTTTCCCCATTCATTATCCTGTGCCAACATACATGCTATAGACTCTTCGGAGGCCGACAAGTATAACTTAAGTGGCCTTTTTCTTCTTGGAGGCATGATCACTGGTGGTTCAGACAAATATTGTTTGATAGCTTCAAAGGCCTTTTGATGCTGACTTTCCCATTTGAACTCTTCCTCGGCCTTAAGCTTGAGTAACGGGGACCAAACATGTGTTCGTCCCGCACAATTTGAAATGAACCTCCGCAAAAAGTTAATTTGACCGAGCAGCCTTTGTAGTTCCTTCTTGTTCCTCGGCGGCTCAGCTGATTGAATGGATCGGACTTTGTTTTTGTCGATTTCGATCCCTCTCTGGTGTACTAGGAAACCAAGGAAGTTTCCAGCCGATACGCCAAAGGCACATTTTAGAGGATTCATCTTCAACCCATGAGCTCTCATCTTTTCAAATGATCTTCGTAAATCGGCCAAGTGTTTTTCTTGTGTAGCCGATTTTACAACTACATCGTCGATGTAAACCTCCATGATTTTTCCTATCATTTCATGAAATATTGCATTCATGGCTCGCTGGTATGTAGCCCCAGCATTCTTCAATCCGAACGGCATTACTACCCATTCAAATGTCCCGATTGCTCCAGGACATCTGAATGCAGTCTTAGGAACGTCTTCCTCGGCAATGTATATTTGATTGTAACCCGAATGCCCGTCCATAAAAGACAAAATTTTATGTTTGGCCGCAGCATCGATCAATTGATCGGCCATTGGCATCGGGTATTCATCCTTCAGCGTTGCCATATTCAAATTCCTAAAGTCTATACAGACCCTTATCTTGCCGTTCTTCTTGACTACCGGCACAATATTAGAAATCCACTCCACATACCTGGTTGTTCTTATGAAACCGGCCTTCAATAGCCGTTCGATTTCCTCCTTTACTTCGAGAACGACTTCTGGAGACATTCTCCTCGGTAGTTGCTTGAATGGCCTGAAGCCTTCCTTAATTGGTAACCGATGTTCTACCAATTTCCTGGACAACCCTGGCATTTCGTGGTAATTCCAAGCAAAACAATCTTTGAATTCCCTTAAGAGGGCGATCAAAGATGCTTGGAAATCTGGTTCGAGTAGTTGATTTATGAATGTTGGCTGATACTCTCCATTTGCCCCCAGATCAACCTCCAGGAGAGGATCCTGTACATCGGCTTTCAGATCATCGAGCTTCGCGGGGGCCGATGCTAACTCATCCAGATTGATGTAATCGTCAAGTATTTCTTCCTGACACTCGTCGATGACTTCGGCCATACTAGCCGATGATGCTAATGCCTGCTTGTCCGCCAAAAATGCCTGCATCCTAGCCACACTGGCCTGTACGGCCTGTGCCCTTCTATGTGTTGGCAATAAATATCTTGTGTTGGTGTGCTGGGCGTGCCAGAGTCCACGTGGACTCAAAAAGAGGTTGATGTAACCTAATCTAACTTCTATATCAAACGACCGTTAATAAATGTGATTTACTAACAGTAAATGGGTCTTCACTCTACTCTGATGCAAGTAAGTAAAACTACAAATGAAAAGAAAGGAACAAATTAATTACTGGAAATCAAGAATACCTTCAACAACATCTTCATTAATGGATTTAAATACGATTACAATCACTCAAAGCAAGCAAAGCAAGTTGAGAACAGAAACTCTCAGAAATCACTCAAGAACAAAGTATTGTTATGAGGAAAAGATAAAAAGGTCTGCTAGAGCAGAAGTGGCGTGTGTGTTAGCCCCTTTAAAATGTTGCACCACATGCCATATTTATAGACTTGCTTGCACAACCGCTCATGTTAGTGGGGATCATGGAGTAGTGGGGTATGTGGCCCCCAGTTTCTAGGCATATATTAATTCATGCTCCCACTATGTCCCATGATCAACTTCCATGATTTGTGTGATGATCCCACTTCTGCCGCATTCCTTTCTTCTCGCAACTGCTTTTTCTTCCACCTCAGCATGTTCTGAAGACCCACGTTCTCATTCCTACTTGACTATTTTCCAAGTGAATGTACGACCGATTGTGTTTCTCTGCGTAGCTTAATCTCCGCTGATGATATTACTCGGCCTTCTCTTTAGTAGGAAACCTACTCGTGTCTCTCGGTCTTACCCCGATGTTGCTTCTTATCCTTACTAATCCCATGGACTGCTGTTATCCTTCTCTGGTCCTGTTACTGCAAGATCTACAGAGAAAGTCCTCGGCCTTATCAGTTAATGCCGAGGCATTACTGATCTTTGCTGATATCGGCCTTATTTGTTGAGATCGATATCTTTATTAGAGCCGTTTTGTCATTGCCGATATTAGGACTCAAATGGTAATAAACCAGTTTGGAATCGGTCCTATTTTACCGATGTTAGGGCTGCAATTGAGGCTACTTTACCACTAGTCATACTAAGGTACTTCTCTAAGAACTTCATACCAATTGGTCCTCGGTCTTAATACCGATATTCTTATTTGGAACGTATCATCTTTATCAGTCGCTTGATCAAATATCGGTCTTCCTGAGTCATCGGCCTTGTCCTCGTTCATCTGCCTACGTGGTCTGGTGATAACGTCCTGAGTCCACATGACCGTCACGTGCCCTGGGAAACCCTAATTTAGGGTGTAAACAATGCCCCCAAAACGTCTTGTCAAACGTAACTTCGTCAGTTTGATGGGACGTTTTGAATTCAAATTTTAAATATCAACTGGAAATTGGCGGCGTACGGCTCCACGTGGCATCCCCCCAATAGTCCTTCCTGCCTCGTTCTTTGAATCGAGGCGTGCCTCTTGGGAACTCGTTCCCAAATCATAATGACCCCTTTCTGTCATCTATATAAGTCACTTACCCTTGTCACTTTCCATTCCATGCTTATTTTCTTGCCTTAATATTTTCTCGAGAAAATATTTCTTTCCTTTTCAAATTTCCATGGCGTCCTCCTCTGCTCCCAGTGTTTCCCAAACCGCCGGCGCCACCTCTTCTTCTCCCACTGCCACTGAAACTGCGCCGGTGGTTAAAACTAATGCTACCGCCGTTAAGCGAGCCCTTGAGACTATTCCTGGGCTGATAAATCCTCAGGTATTGACCCCTTCATCTTCTGGTTCAATGGGACTTGGTCCCTCCTTCGATTCTTTCCCTCCGTCTTCTTTGGACCCATACTTTCCCTTAGTTGTAGATGATAACGAATTACTTTATCGTTCTTCTTCCTTTGATTGGGGTTCTCAGTACACCCCTTCCAATCCTTTGAGGAATTGGCCTATTCCTTCTCCTGATTGGATTTCTTGGGTAGACCGATTGGTGGAGGTGAAAAGGGACTTGTGGAAGGCCCTTGACATCTATGATGCCATTATGCTGAGCCGTGAGAAGTTCCTCCTTGACAAACCTCTCTTCTTTTCTTCTTTATTCTTCTGGTCGACTTCGGCCAATGCTTTCTTTTTTCGTTGCGGTCTCATGAGTCCGACAATTCAGGATGTTTGCTTCCTTACCGGTCTTTCCGCTCACGGTGAGGAAGTCACTCCCAACCTTTCCTCCAATCTCGAATTCGAATATCCTAGGACCACATCGGGCAAGGGTTCCAGGGTTGTTACTGGCTTTGGTCCTTTTATAGTAGCCTGTATGGGACAAGGGGATGTTTCTGACCAGGAACACATTGCTTTCCTGGTCTACTGGCTGAACCGCTTTGTGTTTTGCTCGGCCTCATACGCCGTTACTCAAGAATATACTCATATTGCTCTTGCGTTGGCCGAGGGTCGAAGACTTGCTCTTGCTCCTCTCGCCCTTTCTCATCTCTACCGGGGTATTCTTGAACTTATTTTTTCCGATTTTAAAAACTCGGGAGGAGCCCTCTGGCTCCTTCAATGTTGGCTCCAATCTTATTTCCCTGAGAAATGCTCAGTTGACCACTTCGATCCCACCATTCTACCCAAACATTCCTCGGCCTTTGCTTTTCATTTTGCCGGTATCAGCCCCATGGGCCTTTCTTTTGAGCACCTTTTTTCCTTTTTCTACGAACATATGGGTAACCGATCCCCCCAGCAGTTCGTTCCTTTTCATCCTCGACTTAGATGTCCGAGCTGGCTTCTCCACAGTCCTGGCCAGGCTCCTGAGGCTGAGACAAAAGAGCATGAAGCAATCTGGGCCAGCTTCCTAGTTGGCCGAGATTTATTGTATAGTCCTGTTATTCCCCCTCGCAATAACAAGTGTGGGGTGGAATATTATAATGCTCCTGCTTTAGCCCGCCAACTCGGGTTAAAACAACTTATTCCTATTCCCCCTTTTCGGACCCTCAACCGTTCCATGTCAGGGCGGTCTCTTCTTTCCGACCTTGCCAAGGTCGAGAAGTACCAAACTTTTGGCCGAATGGCCAATGAAGGATTGGAATTCCTCACCTTCCGAGAGCTTCCTTCAACATCCACCGAGTTTGAGACTTGGTGGTCCAAAATATTATCGGGCTTACGTTCTGAGCCCCTTTTTTCTGTACTTAGACGTATTTCTCCTCCTGTTGCCGAAAAACCATCCCGTTCATCTAATCCTTCTGTGGTTCAGGTTGCAGGTCACAAACGGAAAGCGACGACCTCCAAAGGTAAAACACCGTATCACGCCGTTCTTGCATTTGAGAAGTTCTTTAAATTCAAATTTGACCCGAGATATCCCGAGATCATGCGGTCCGATATGAAGTGGCATTTGAGGGCACTTGAGCGGGAACACAAGGATAAAACCGCAAGGGCATACAAAAAGTACCTCCAGACGGTTGACTACTCATCCGTTATGCCCTTCGAGCAATTCTTCAAGCCCTTTGAATGTCGTCCACCTCCCTTGCCTGAGGCCGATTTTGCAATTGCGATTCCGATGGTGGATAAACAGGCGTCAATGGCTGAAGCATGGGAGAGGGTTACTTATACCGGATGGCATGATCTCGGCAAGGTTGATCATTCCTCGGCCATAAGGGTTGTAGACACTGGAGCACCAGTTTTAGGTATCCTTTTCACTTGTTTTAATCAGCCTTCTATTTCTCTAACTGATTTCATCTCTATTCTTGTCCAGATGCTCTTCCTAGAGAGAACCCTTCTGGGGCGACCGATATTGAGTCGGATGAGGATATCCCCCTTTCAACTCGGCAACGTCGTAACGTTGCCGCGGCTACCGTTAAATCGGCCAAGGTATTGAATTTTTCCTTGTGCTTTGCTTTCGCATATGTACAATTTTTGACGCTAACCAATACTTGATTTGATTTTAGGGGGCTGGTGGTGCTGCTACCAAGAAGACCGGCCAGGCGGCGATGAAGCCTCCAACCTCTCGGGCAAAGATGCCTCTGCCTCCAAAATCTCCATTGAAACCAACAATTCCAACACCCTCTTCCCAACCTGCCCCTGTGGAGACAGCCCCTCAGATGTCCTATGATCAGCTGATGGCCGAGCTTCAACGATTAAGAGGGCTGGATGAGGCCAGGCAGGCCATCCTGCGTGGTGGGGCCGATATATTATCGCCTGCAACTGACAGCACCGGTGCTGGTGATACTGTGGAGACTACAGAGGATGAGAGACCCTCTGGATCGGATCGCAATGATCCCATCGATCTCAGCGATCCTGGGACTCCTCGGGATGCTGAGGCTATGGGTGAGCAATCTATTCCTGATCAACCTGCTTCCACCGATGTTTCTCATACCGAGACATCGGCCTCACCACCGGTACAAATGCAAGTACCCGTTGTACCACAACCCCCACCGGCGGCTTCCTCGACCAGTTCTCCCTCGGTCCAGGTAATCCTTTGCCTCTATTCTTTTGTTTTTCACTTCTTTGTACTTTGGGTTTAACTGTTACCTACTTTTCTAGGTTTCCACTTCTCTTCCAATCCCAGACTTCAGCTCGGTCTCCTCGGTTGAAGCCTTCTTCGCTTTGCTCAATCCTGAGCAACTTTTACAAGCCGAACCTGTCGTTGCTCAGGCTACTGCCGGTCCCTCCGTTGCCGAGTACCAACGGGCTGAGGAATGGTTTCGGACCACGGTCCAACGAAAACTTTCCCAGCTCCCAGATTTTAATGAATTTCACTCGGCCATGGGCCTCTTGCTTTCCTGGCTGGACATATCTGAAGAAATGAAGGCCGATCTCCGGGATTTGCAAGTGAGGCTACCAGATTATTTGCACCGACATCGGTCTGCTACCAAGCTTATCTCTGGAATCGAAGAGAAGTCCAGGGAACGCAAAGCCCGAGTCGAACATCTGGGTGCTTGCAAGAAGCAATTTGAGGCGTCCAAGGCGATGAAGGAGCGCCTTCTTCAGGAGAAGGCTAGGATTGAGGCCGAGATAGCAAGACTCCAAGCTGAATTGACGAATGCTGATGCCGGCCTAGCACTTTCTGAGAAGGCCATTCTCGATGTTGGGCGCGCTGCGCAAGAGCACGTGGACGCCTTAACCGGGACTGCGGCGGCTGCAAGCAGGTGGGAGGCCGAGAAAGCTACCGCGGAAAAAGAATTGGAGTATCTGGACCGGGCTTGGGAGGAACTTAGATTAAGATTTGCCAGGAAATAATGTAATACATTTTTTTTTTTTGTATGGCCGTCACAGAATGTGCGGCTAATATCATGTAACAAGTTGTACATTAATAAATAAACATTAATAAAAATGAGAATTTATATCATTCATTCTTCATTCATTTATTGTTACTGACTCCCAAAGGGATGGCACATATTGCTTTAAATATTTTCCATTTATCGGTCTTGCATGCATCTCACCATCTAAGTCCATTAACCGATATGCACCCCCCGTGATGACCGATGTCACCTGGAATGGTCCTTCCCATTTAGCTGACCATTTTCCATATCGGGCATTCTTTTCACCCAGTGGTAACACAGCTTTCCAAACAAGGTCTCCCTCGCCAAACGACTTATGTTTGACCCTTTTGTTGTATGCCCGAGTAACCCTATTTTTTTGTGCCTTGATACAATCCAAAGCTTTGAGACGAACGTCATCCAGTTCTTCCAACTCGGCCAACATTGCTTCGGTGTATTCACCTGATTCAAGGCCGAGTTGGAATGCTCGCCTTGTTGACCGGACGGTTACTTCCATAGGCAGCATTGCGTCATGACCGTAAGTCAGCATGAAAGGAGTTATGTTTGTTGCTGATCTTTTAGATGTCCGATATGCCCACAAAGCCTCAGATAATAGCTCGTGCCATATCCTAGGATTGCCTTCCACCATTTTTTCGATTATTCCTTTGATTGTTTTATTGGATGATTCGGCCTGTCCATTCCCTTGAGCAAAATACGGCGTTGAATTAAGGATCTTGATACCCCGGCTTTCTGCAAATGCCTTAACTTCATCCCCCGTGAAGACCGACCCTTGATCTGCTGTAATTGTTTCGGGAAGTCCAAATCGGTGAATTATGTGTTCACTAATGAATTTGATCACATATGCTTGATTTACCGACTTTGCTGGTACTGCCTCCACCCATTTGGTAAAATAATCAGTAGCTACCACAATAAAACAGTGTTGGCCTGATGATGGTGGGTAAATTTTACCAATCAGATCCATGGCCCAGCCCCGGAATGGCCACGGTCTAACGATTACCTGCATCTCGGTGGCTGGTACTCGTTGTATTGGCCCGTGCCTTTGGCATGATTGGCATCCTTTGGCGTAGTCAATGCAATCTTTTAGCATGCTTGGCCAATAGTAATTATATCTCCTAAGAAGCCATTTCATTTTCGTACCAGCCTGGTGTGCACCACAGATTCCTTCGTGTACTTCGGCCATCACTTTCATGGCCTCGAGTTTGTCTAAACATCTTAACAAATTTTCATCCTTTACGCTCTTTTTAAACAACTCACCATCCAATAAGACATACTTGACCGATGACAGCTTGGTTTTTCTCTCGGCCACTCTGTTTGGGCATAAGAGGCATTTAATTATTGGATCTCTCCAATCGTGATCATCCGTGATCACCGAGAAAATTTCTGTTGCCATTTCTCGTTGCCTTACTGAAGGCAAGATTCTCCTTTGCACTCTTATCAATTTTTCGCTATCGGTTACCTCCAATTTTGTTCCCGATGCGACTTGTGCTAGATTATCGGCCTCGTCATTATAGGCACGAGCAACGTGTTGGACCCTAACGTCATCAAACTCTCGTAATAATTGCAAGGCGATTGAGTTGAAAGGCAGCAACTCCCAACTCTTACACCTAAACTCACCACTTAATTGGCCAATCACTAAGTTTGAATCGCCGATGATATGGATTGCTGATATATCCATTTCGGCCATGATTTCAAGGCCGATGATCAGTGCTTCGTATTCCGCCTGGTTACTAGAGCATTCAAACTCTAGTTTAAACGAGAAGACGGTTTTCCGTTTTCTTGGTGATATTACAATTATCCCTGCCCCTGCGCCGTCGGCATTTTTGGATCCGTCAAATATTAACGTCCAAGGGGTCAGAGAAATTGTTGATAATAGAGTGGAATCAATTGCCTCATTAAGTTCTGGACCGACATCCAAACAAGGGTGATCGGCCAAAAAATCAGCGAGGGCTTGGCCTTTTACCGATCTTTGTGGGACGAATTGGAATGTGAACTCCATCATTGCTAGAGTCCATTTCCCTATACGTCCACGCATAATTGGTCTTGATAGCATGTATTTAATGACGTCTGTCTGACAAATCAAGTAAACCAACACAGGAAGCATATATACTCTTAATTTTTGTGAAGAAAAATACAAGGCTAGGCATAATTTTTCTATCGGCGTATATTTACGCTCGACAGGAGTTAATACTCTACTCAAATAATAAACAGCCTGTTCTTTTCCCCATTCATTATCCTGTGCCAACATACATGCTATAGACTCTTCGGAGGCCGACAAGTATAACTTAAGTGGCCTTTTTCTTCTTGGAGGCATGATCACTGGTGGTTCAGACAAATATTGTTTGATAGCTTCAAAGGCCTTTTGATGCTGACTTTCCCATTTGAACTCTTCCTCGGCCTTAAGCTTGAGTAACGGGGACCAAACATGTGTTCGTCCCGCACAATTTGAAATGAACCTCCGCAAAAAGTTAATTTGACCGAGCAGCCTTTGTAGTTCCTTCTTGTTCCTCGGCGGCTCAGCTGATTGAATGGATCGGACTTTGTTTTTGTCGATTTCGATCCCTCTCTGGTGTACTAGGAAACCAAGGAAGTTTCCAGCCGATACGCCAAAGGCACATTTTAGAGGATTCATCTTCAACCCATGAGCTCTCATCTTTTCAAATGATCTTCGTAAATCGGCCAAGTGTTTTTCTTGTGTAGCCGATTTTACAACTACATCGTCGATGTAAACCTCCATGATTTTTCCTATCATTTCATGAAATATTGCATTCATGGCTCGCTGGTATGTAGCCCCAGCATTCTTCAATCCGAACGGCATTACTACCCATTCAAATGTCCCGATTGCTCCAGGACATCTGAATGCAGTCTTAGGAACGTCTTCCTCGGCAATGTATATTTGATTGTAACCCGAATGCCCGTCCATAAAAGACAAAATTTTATGTTTGGCCGCAGCATCGATCAATTGATCGGCCATTGGCATCGGGTATTCATCCTTCGGCGTTGCCATATTCAAATTCCTAAAGTCTATACAGACCCTTATCTTGCCGTTCTTCTTGACTACCGGCACAATATTAGAAATCCACTCCACATACCTGGTTGTTCTTATGAAACCGGCCTTCAATAGCCGTTCGATTTCCTCCTTTACTTCGAGAACGACTTCTGGAGACATTCTCCTCGGTAGTTGCTTGAATGGCCTGAAGCCTTCCTTAATTGGTAACCGATGTTCTACCAATTTCCTGGACAACCCTGGCATTTCGTGGTAATTCCAAGCAAAACAATCTTTGAATTCCCTTAAGAGGGCGATCAAAGATGCTTGGAAATCTGGTTCGAGTAGTTGATTTATGAATGTTGGCTGATACTCTCCATTTGCCCCCAGATCAACCTCCAGGAGAGGATCCTGTACATCGGCTTTCAGATCATCGAGCTTCGCGGGGGCCGATGCTAACTCATCCAGATTGATGTAATCGTCAAGTATTTCTTCCTGACACTCGTCGATGACTTCGGCCATACTAGCCGATGATGCTAATGCCTGCTTGTCCGCCAAAAATGCCTGCATCCTAGCCACACTGGCCTGTACGGCCTGTGCCCTTCTATGCTTCAGTAATAATTGGTTCTGGTCCATTGAAGGTATGTTCCTCGTCGTTATCAACCGGCGTAATCACAATGGATGGCCGGTCAAGTTGTCTGTATACCTGTATTAACTGGTTCTTCTGCTCCCTCACCATGGTGGCCGATTTGGGCCTTCCATTCTTGTCCGTCCCGATAAATTTTACGGGACCGATATCGTCCTCGTATAGAACAGCTTCAGAGCAATGCACTCTTGCGACAAAAGGTTTGTGGTCGGCCCACACGACCTCGACCTCGTCTCCATTCCAGAATATCAGAAACTGGTGCAAAGTAGAAGGGATACACCAACTCGTGTGAATCCAATCTCTTCCCAGCAGAGCGTTATATGATGCCCCCGAATCTACCACGAAGAAGGCCGTCATGGTGGTCTTTTTCCCCACCGTGAGCTCTACTGGAAGAATTCCCTTGGTTTTTGCAGGAGTGCCAGTGAATCCGCAAACCGTGAGCTCAGTTGGGATCAACTCGCTCTCATCCCGTTGTAGCTTCAGCAACATGATCGAGGGAAGGATGTTTACAGCTGCTCCATTGTCGATTAACACCCTTGAGTATGGCACACCATCGATATTTGCATTGATGTATAACGGCTTTAAGTGTTGGGACATCCCTTCCGCAGGTTTCTCAAAGACTACTTTGGCGGGCTTCTTCCCTGCTTCATTCTCGGCCTTCGGCCTTATCACCGAAACCTTTGGTTTTTCGGCCTTTACTTCATGATTAACGAATATCGGTGTTGACGGACCCTTGTGATCCTCATGCACGTCACCTTCCATTTGATTTTCCTGGTTGGATTTCGCTCCGAATGACATCGGTAAAGTGTAAACCATGTTTACCGAAAAATCTTTCGGGATGCTACCGAATTGGATACGTCGCCTTGACTCGTCTTCGTATCCTGAATCAAAATCGGTCATTTCTACGTCCGATTCGTTGACCTCGGGAACAAATGGCTCATCCAATCTTCGTAGTTTGTTGCTCTCCCCTTCAATCTGAGCTTTTCCTTTTTCTTTTTGGCCTGGGATCACCTTCGATCCCACATCTTCCTTCTTGCCAATTTCCTTGTCTGCTCGTTTTTTCTCCATGCGGTACTTGGCCTCCCATTCTCGAGCAGACTGCCTCAAACGTTGTACTCTTCTCTTTTGTGTTTTCGTAAAATAAGACTGCTCCGGGAATTTTGGATGTTCCACTCTTTTCCAGCGATTTACTTCTGGACGTGACGGAACAATCATTCGCGGAGATCGAGCTCTGTGCTGATAAGTTTCCTTTGGGTAATCCTTTCTCTTGATGTCCCTACGTTCCTGCCTCGGCTCTTCTCGCCGATATTCCGTCCGTCCAACCTCGGGCTTTCTGTGGTATTGACTTGGATAGGTTAAACGGCTCTGAATCGGCCTCCTTGGGCTACAAGACCGATACGCCGTTTCAGTCACTGGCTTGGGTTGATTAGTCACACTGGCTTTGCACTTAGGACACATTCCTTTCTCAATTAGATCGATCATCCATTGGAATGATGTTGGGACTGCTGAATCTGCTTTAGGAACCTCTGTCGTGACTTGGGAAGCCACCCTTGCATTTGGTTTCTGATTGCTTGCTTTTCTGCTTGATTCAGCAACCTCAGCTCTCCGATTGTCCATTTTTTCCCCCGTCCTTCGCAGAAGGGTGAAATCTGGGGAAACCATGTTTGTTCCCAATGTCTCCGGAAATGGATTGCCATCCACTACCATTTCTTTTTCCTTTTCGGCGAACTTCAAGTTGCCCTTTTCGATCATATCCTGCAGAACATTACGAAACACCAAACAATTATTAGTAGCGTGGCGCCAGGAATTGTGCCACTTGCAATACTCCTTCCCTTTTAACTCGTTTGCTGATGGTAGCTTCACATCATGAGGCAACCGAATCTGTCTATCGGCCATCATGAAGTCGAAAATTTGGTCGGCCATAGCAATGTTAAATGAATATTGCTTGCCGGCCTCAAAGGGTTGTTTTTTAACCGATGACAATTGCGCCTCGGTCGGCTTTGGCAATGGCTGACACAGATATGGCCGTTTTGACACAATCTCGGCCACATCTATCTCACTGTTTATCTCACACTCTGTATTATGTATGTCGTAGTTAGGATCTCTATAATACGTCCCCTTGGACGAGTTTTTCCTTTCTTGCTCTTCCTCGAGCATACGTTCATATCGGGCGGCCCGTGTTGCGAGTTCGAAGAGATCTCGGAAACCCATTCCCTCGAACTTTTTCCTGAGTTCAAAGGTAAGTCCGCCTAACGCTATGTTGACGAATTCGTCCTCGGGCAACGTAATTTTACACCGATGTTTAGCTCGTTTAAACCTGGCTATGTATGCTTCTGCTGACTCATTTGGCAGTTGATACAACCGAGTTAAATCGGCCATGGAAACTTCGGGCTCAGTCCGATAAAACTGGGCATGGAATGCTTCTTCCATTTGATTCCAGGTGTAGAAGGAGTTAGCAGGCAGATTAATATACCAACTGAAGGCTACCCCTGTTAAGGAATTAGGGAATAACTTCAGTAGCAAATCTCCTTGGTGGTTCACCTCTCCACTCTGGAGCAAGAAACGACCGATATGCTCTACGGTCGATTGCTCGCTTTCACCTGAAAACATAGTGAAGTTCGGCACCTTATATCCTCGGGGAAAAGGCACTCTCTCAACCGCATCGCAATGAGGCCTTCGGTACACAGGCCTCTGGGTCCTACGTAATAAACCACCGAAGTCTTGGCGAATAACCTCGGCTATCTGTTCCCGATTAACCCTTACCGGCTGATCAGGGGTTATCAGATTTTCGCCTCTGTCATAGGCCAAGAGAGGCCTTTCACAACCGAATATTTCTTGATCGGTTTCTTCATGATTTCCGTACAACGGGTTAACTCTTCCCCACTGTTGATCTTTTCCTAGCCCGTTTTGGCCGAGCGGTTCTATAAAAGGACTTCTTATCGGGATTGAGGTCTGTCTAGGATTCGAGGTCTCACCTAACACCTCTTTGCCACTTCTCTTGGGAGGAGTGACATATTTCTCGGCCTGGGAGCTTGGGGGAACCTCATGACTTGCCCCCACCCCAACCTGAGACAGCAAGGTTGGTGGGATAGAAAGTTGTGGATGATCATCCGTCGGGTGGTCCTTCCATTTCCTCATTTCTCGGAGCATTTCACCCACTTGGGTGAAGGTTTGGTCTGTCTTGATGGACATCTCAGCCAAGCGCTGGTTGAATATCCCCATCAAGTGGTTACTCATATTAGATAAATCGGCCTGACTTGCTACCGAGCTGATGACCGGATCTATAACAGGTTCAGTAACGGACTCTATGATAGGGTCCAAGAGAGGCTCACGTGAGCCTGCCTCTTGGGAAATCCCCTTGGATCGTGTTCCTTTTGCGGCCATTTGACACTGGTCCCACCGGGCGTGCCAAAAATTGTTGGCAATAAATATCTTGTGTTGGTGTGCTGGGCGTGCCAGAGTCCACGTGGACTCAAAAAGAGGTTGATGTAACCTAATCTAACTTCTATATCAAACGACCGTTAATAAATGTGATTTACTAACAGTAAATGGGTCTTCACTCTACTCTGATGCAAGTAAGTAAAACTACAAATGAAAAGAAAGGAACAAATTAATTACTGGAAATCAAGAATACCTTCAACAACATCTTCATTAATGGATTTAAATACGATTACAATCACTCAAAGCAAGCAAAGCAAGTTGAGAACAGAAACTCTCAGAAATCACTCAAGAACAAAGTATTGTTATGAGGAAAAGATAAAAAGGTCTGCTAGAGCAGAAGTGGCGTGTGTGTTAGCCCCTTTAAAATGTTGCACCACATGCCATATTTATAGACTTGCTTGCACAACCGCTCATGTTAGTGGGGATCATGGAGTAGTGGGGTATGTGGCCCCCAGTTTCTAGGCATATATTAATTCATGCTCCCACTATGTCCCATGATCAACTTCCATGATTTGTGTGATGATCCCACTTCTGCCGCATTCCTTTCTTCTCGCAACTGCTTTTTCTTCCACCTCAGCATGTTCTGAAGACCCACGTTCTCATTCCTACTTGACTATTTTCCAAGTGAATGTACGACCGATTGTGTTTCTCTGCGTAGCTTAATCTCCGCTGATGATATTACTCGGCCTTCTCTTTAGTAGGAAACCTACTCGTGTCTCTCGGTCTTACCCCGATGTTGCTTCTTATCCTTACTAATCCCATGGACTGCTGTTATCCTTCTCTGGTCCTGTTACTGCAAGATCTACAGAGAAAGTCCTCGGCCTTATCAGTTAATGCCGAGGCATTACTGATCTTTGCTGATATCGGCCTTATTTGTTGAGATCGATATCTTTATTAGAGCCGTTTTGTCATTGCCGATATTAGGACTCAAATGGTAATAAACCAGTTTGGAATCGGTCCTATTTTACCGATGTTAGGGCTGCAATTGAGGCTACTTTACCACTAGTCATACTAAGGTACTTCTCTAAGAACTTCATACCAATTGGTCCTCGGTCTTAATACCGATATTCTTATTTGGAACGTATCATCTTTATCAGTCGCTTGATCAAATATCGGTCTTCCTGAGTCATCGGCCTTGTCCTCGTTCATCTGCCTACGTGGTCTGGTGATAACGTCCTGAGTCCACATGACCGTCACGTGCCCTGGGAAACCCTAATTTAGGGTGTAAACACTATGCTTCAGTAATAATTGGTTCTGGTCCATTGAAGGTATGTTCCTCGTCGTTATCAACCGGCGTAATCACAATGGATGGCCGGTCAAGTTGTCTGTATACCTGTATTAACTGGTTCTTCTGCTCCCTCACCATGGTGGCCGATTTGGGCCTTCCATTCTTGTCCGTCCCGATAAATTTTACGGGACCGATATCGTCCTCGTATAGAACAGCTTCAGAGCAATGCACTCTTGCGACAAAAGGTTTGTGGTCGGCCCACACGACCTCGACCTCGTCTCCATTCCAGAATATCAGAAACTGGTGCAAAGTAGAAGGGATACACCAACTCGTGTGAATCCAATCTCTTCCCAGCAGAGCGTTATATGATGCCCCCGAATCTACCACGAAGAAGGCCGTCATGGTGGTCTTTTTCCCCACCGTGAGCTCTACTGGAAGAATTCCCTTGGTTTTTGCAGGAGTGCCAGTGAATCCGCAAACCGTGAGCTCAGTTGGGATCAACTCGCTCTCATCCCGTTGTAGCTTCAGCAACATGATCGAGGGAAGGATGTTTACAGCTGCTCCATTGTCGATTAACACCCTTGAGTATGGCACACCATCGATATTTGCATTGATGTATAACGGCTTTAAGTGTTGGGACATCCCTTCCGCAGGTTTCTCAAAGACTACTTTGGCGGGCTTCTTCCCTGCTTCATTCTCGGCCTTCGGCCTTATCACCGAAACCTTTGGTTTTTCGGCCTTTACTTCATGATTAACGAATATCGGTGTTGACGGACCCTTGTGATCCTCATGCACGTCACCTTCCATTTGATTTTCCTGGTTGGATTTCGCTCCGAATGACATCGGTAAAGTGTAAACCATGTTTACCGAAAAATCTTTCGGGATGCTACCGAATTGGATACGTCGCCTTGACTCGTCTTCGTATCCTGAATCAAAATCGGTCATTTCTACGTCCGATTCGTTGACCTCGGGAACAAATGGCTCATCCAATCTTCGTAGTTTGTTGCTCTCCCCTTCAATCTGAGCTTTTCCTTTTTCTTTTTGGCCTGGGATCACCTTCGATCCCACATCTTCCTTCTTGCCAATTTCCTTGTCTGCTCGTTTTTTCTCCATGCGGTACTTGGCCTCCCATTCTCGAGCAGACTGCCTCAAACGTTGTACTCTTCTCTTTTGTGTTTTCGTAAAATAAGACTGCTCCGGGAATTTTGGATGTTCCACTCTTTTCCAGCGATTTACTTCTGGACGTGACGGAACAATCATTCGCGGAGATCGAGCTCTGTGCTGATAAGTTTCCTTTGGGTAATCCTTTCTCTTGATGTCCCTACGTTCCTGCCTCGGCTCTTCTCGCCGATATTCCGTCCGTCCAACCTCGGGCTTTCTGTGGTATTGACTTGGATAGGTTAAACGGCTCTGAATCGGCCTCCTTGGGCTACAAGACCGATACGCCGTTTCAGTCACTGGCTTGGGTTGATTAGTCACACTGGCTTTGCACTTAGGACACATTCCTTTCTCAATTAGATCGATCATCCATTGGAATGATGTTGGGACTGCTGAATCTGCTTTAGGAACCTCTGTCGTGACTTGGGAAGCCACCCTTGCATTTGGTTTCTGATTGCTTGCTTTTCTGCTTGATTCAGCAACCTCAGCTCTCCGATTGTCCATTTTTTCCCCCGTCCTTCGCAGAAGGGTGAAATCTGGGGAAACCATGTTTGTTCCCAATGTCTCCGGAAATGGATTGCCATCCACTACCATTTCTTTTTCCTTTTCGGCGAACTTCAAGTTGCCCTTTTCGATCATATCCTGCAGAACATTACGAAACACCAAACAATTATTAGTAGCGTGGCGCCAGGAATTGTGCCACTTGCAATACTCCTTCCCTTTTAACTCGTTTGCTGATGGTAGCTTCACATCATGAGGCAACCGAATCTGTCTATCGGCCATCATGAAGTCGAAAATTTGGTCGGCCATAGCAATGTTAAATGAATATTGCTTGCCGGCCTCAAAGGGTTGTTTTTTAACCGATGACAATTGCGCCTCGGTCGGCTTTGGCAATGGCTGACACAGATATGGCCGTTTTGACACAATCTCGGCCACATCTATCTCACTGTTTATCTCACACTCTGTATTATGTATGTCGTAGTTAGGATCTCTATAATACGTCCCCTTGGACGAGTTTTTCCTTTCTTGCTCTTCCTCGAGCATACGTTCATATCGGGCGGCCCGTGTTGCGAGTTCGAAGAGATCTCGGAAACCCATTCCCTCGAACTTTTTCCTGAGTTCAAAGGTAAGTCCGCCTAACGCTATGTTGACGAATTCGTCCTCGGGCAACGTAATTTTACACCGATGTTTAGCTCGTTTAAACCTGGCTATGTATGCTTCTGCTGACTCATTTGGCAGTTGATACAACCGAGTTAAATCGGCCATGGAAACTTCGGGCTCAGTCCGATAAAACTGGGCATGGAATGCTTCTTCCATTTGATTCCAGGTGTAGAAGGAGTTAGCAGGCAGATTAATATACCAACTGAAGGCTACCCCTGTTAAGGAATTAGGGAATAACTTCAGTAGCAAATCTCCTTGGTGGTTCACCTCTCCACTCTGGAGCAAGAAACGACCGATATGCTCTACGGTCGATTGCTCGCTTTCACCTGAAAACATAGTGAAGTTCGGCACCTTATATCCTCGGGGAAAAGGCACTCTCTCAACCGCATCGCAATGAGGCCTTCGGTACACAGGCCTCTGGGTCCTACGTAATAAACCACCGAAGTCTTGGCGAATAACCTCGGCTATCTGTTCCCGATTAACCCTTACCGGCTGATCAGGGGTTATCAGATTTTCGCCTCTGTCATAGGCCAAGAGAGGCCTTTCACAACCGAATATTTCTTGATCGGTTTCTTCATGATTTCCGTACAACGGGTTAACTCTTCCCCACTGTTGATCTTTTCCTAGCCCGTTTTGGCCGAGCGGTTCTATAAAAGGACTTCTTATCGGGATTGAGGTCTGTCTAGGATTCGAGGTCTCACCTAACACCTCTTTGCCACTTCTCTTGGGAGGAGTGACATATTTCTCGGCCTGGGAGCTTGGGGGAACCTCATGACTTGCCCCCACCCCAACCTGAGACAGCAAGGTTGGTGGGATAGAAAGTTGTGGATGATCATCCGTCGGGTGGTCCTTCCATTTCCTCATTTCTCGGAGCATTTCACCCACTTGGGTGAAGGTTTGGTCTGTCTTGATGGACATCTCAGCCAAGCGCTGGTTGAATATCCCCATCAAGTGGTTACTCATATTAGATAAATCGGCCTGACTTGCTACCGAGCTGATGACCGGATCTATAACAGGTTCAGTAACGGACTCTATGATAGGGTCCAAGAGAGGCTCACGTGAGCCTGCCTCTTGGGAAATCCCCTTGGATCGTGTTCCTTTTGCGGCCATTTGACACTGGTCCCACCGGGCGTGCCAAAAATTGTTGGCAATAAATATCTTGTGTTGGTGTGCTGGGCGTGCCAGAGTCCACGTGGACTCAAAAAGAGGTTGATGTAACCTAATCTAACTTCTATATCAAACGACCGTTAATAAATGTGATTTACTAACAGTAAATGGGTCTTCACTCTACTCTGATGCAAGTAAGTAAAACTACAAATGAAAAGAAAGGAACAAATTAATTACTGGAAATCAAGAATACCTTCAACAACATCTTCATTAATGGATTTAAATACGATTACAATCACTCAAAGCAAGCAAAGCAAGTTGAGAACAGAAACTCTCAGAAATCACTCAAGAACAAAGTATTGTTATGAGGAAAAGATAAAAAGGTCTGCTAGAGCAGAAGTGGCGTGTGTGTTAGCCCCTTTAAAATGTTGCACCACATGCCATATTTATAGACTTGCTTGCACAACCGCTCATGTTAGTGGGGATCATGGAGTAGTGGGGTATGTGGCCCCCAGTTTCTAGGCATATATTAATTCATGCTCCCACTATGTCCCATGATCAACTTCCATGATTTGTGTGATGATCCCACTTCTGCCGCATTCCTTTCTTCTCGCAACTGCTTTTTCTTCCACCTCAGCATGTTCTGAAGACCCACGTTCTCATTCCTACTTGACTATTTTCCAAGTGAATGTACGACCGATTGTGTTTCTCTGCGTAGCTTAATCTCCGCTGATGATATTACTCGGCCTTCTCTTTAGTAGGAAACCTACTCGTGTCTCTCGGTCTTACCCCGATGTTGCTTCTTATCCTTACTAATCCCATGGACTGCTGTTATCCTTCTCTGGTCCTGTTACTGCAAGATCTACAGAGAAAGTCCTCGGCCTTATCAGTTAATGCCGAGGCATTACTGATCTTTGCTGATATCGGCCTTATTTGTTGAGATCGATATCTTTATTAGAGCCGTTTTGTCATTGCCGATATTAGGACTCAAATGGTAATAAACCAGTTTGGAATCGGTCCTATTTTACCGATGTTAGGGCTGCAATTGAGGCTACTTTACCACTAGTCATACTAAGGTACTTCTCTAAGAACTTCATACCAATTGGTCCTCGGTCTTAATACCGATATTCTTATTTGGAACGTATCATCTTTATCAGTCGCTTGATCAAATATCGGTCTTCCTGAGTCATCGGCCTTGTCCTCGTTCATCTGCCTACGTGGTCTGGTGATAACGTCCTGAGTCCACATGACCGTCACGTGCCCTGGGAAACCCTAATTTAGGGTGTAAACAGTTTCTTGGCCTTGGTTGTTGAAATGCTTCCATCCGTTGCATTTTTTGGCGCATTTTTATGCTCATTGTATATCCTGAGGTATGCCCCTTGTATTTTGTACAATACCATTTGGTTTTTCTTTTTTTAGATGAACCTTTTTCCCCGAAAAAAAAAAAAAAAAAAAAAAAAAAAAAAAAAAAAACTAGTACCATTCGTGAACGTTCACTTATAAGGGAGATCAATACTTGATACTAATAATTAAAAGGATAACGAGTGAAATTAAATATTGAAAAATTTCACGCAGGTTATTGATATTTACTCAATTTAAAATTATATCAACATATATAGATGCCAAAAATTGAACTAGGTACTCATTCGGGAATACCAATTAAGTTGATCTTCAAAGGTTAATCAACAAAAAAGACTTTGGTTGGTGAATTAAAGTGCCTCCAATACCAAAGTTAGAGCAAGAAGAGGAATGATAGATAGTCTTTATACATTGTGGAATTGAGAGAATGAATGTGTCAATAAGCACACCATCACCGAGTAACCGATAACATTTTGACACGTGTTGCTATCTCATTGGAAGTGAGATTTATGATTTATCTCTATTAAAATAAAAATAAAAATCTTAATCAATATAGAACTGAAAGCTAATTTGGACCCCACATAATGGCGTATCACAATTTTGTTGATGTATACTTGACTAATGACTACACTAAACATATATATTTTCATTATATTAAATTTTTTTGCTTATCATGTTTGTCTAACAGCCTCCAAACAAGAACTTCCAAACAAAAGACAATTCCAATATCACTATCAATTTTGGTTTCCCATTTAGTGTTGTACGCATCATCATCTCGAACTTGAATTTTATTTGAATTGTGTTTCTGTCAATTTTATGAATGTGGATGTCTAGATGATGTAGATTTGTGCATAATATTCTGACTTTACCTTTGATAGGCATCAAAATCTATCCTTATGGAGTTGATTCAAATGGAAGAAAATGATTGTTATAAATCATTTTCGAACTTCCGTGTGAAAAAAAGGGGCAATTAGCGTGTGGCGGGTCCCTGAGTTTGTATAATATAGGGAGGCGTATATATATTGGATGCGAAAGCGAAACTAATATTTAGTATAATTTATTCAAATAATTAAATTGGTTACTGTCAAAGGCTTGTATACTGAATTTCTCTTGTAAGTCCAAGATTTTATCACGAGTAATATTTGGGATACATTCAAAAATAAAATTTTTGGGTCTACTTCTCTTCTGTGTCACTGTGGGGTCCAATAACATCACATGAGAGATATAAACACATCTTTTAAATTGTGTATCTTTTGCTCTTTTACATAATGGCTTCTTTCAACTTTCTCCATTGCCAAGATATATAGAAGAAACAAAAAAATCCAACAGCTCTATTAGGATAAGTTTAATAGAGTTCATTTTCAATCTAGCTATTTCACTACTTCACCCTAATCAGTTTCTTAAAAAATATTTTTCCAAGCCATCCTCTTTTTCTGAGAAAAAAAAAAGGGTTAAATACACTTACACCTTCTGTTGTTTGGCCGATTTGCACTTACTTTATTGTGCTTTAAATTTTGGTACTAATACCCCTTATGGTTTGGACTAAACTGTATCCCTGACTTTTTTCCATCCAAATTAACAGTTTTAAACTTAAGAGCCATAATTGAAGGGTAAAATGACTCTTTTGCCCCTGGAAGTCATATTTTGTTGAGGGAAATAACCCTGTATATACTTGTATACATGTAAATTTGTATATCTTTGATTTTGGGGAAGAAAAAAACAGAAGAAAGAAAACGAAAAAGAAGAAGAAGAGAAATTCACCCCTAATAATAGGGTTGCTTTCGGTGCATAATTAAGAGCTCTATTAATTCGTTAAGTGATTTGACGTTTTGGAGTTGTCAAAAGGTTGATATAAATTGACCAAAAAACATTTCAATTTTTTTGAGGTTGGAAGTTTGATTGATGCTCAATTGAAACATTCTAAACAATCTGCCACAATACATATATATATATATACACACACACATATATAGACTGCCTAATTTGCATTCTTCAATTGATGGATTTCTCTATTTTCGTGAAGCGTAACAGATATTTGATATTGAGAGTCAATTATTGTAGGCTTGGAATCACTTCAAGAAATAGCAAACTAAAGAGACCATTTCTTCTCGATAAAACGCTTTTAACAATGTAACCAAACTAATAAATTAGGTTCTATTTGGTTGTCTTTGAATGTAATAACTGTATTATATCGTTTGTATAAAATTTTACAAATAAAGATATATGGTGAGCTTAAATGGTTTCATTTAAAAATATGATGCTCGTCTCATAAATGATACTTGCAATCATAAATTTTGATATTCTAAAAAAAAAGGTAGAAATGACCATATAAGAAGAAATATGATGAAATTTCCTATTTTTATAAATGAAGTTGTGATGAATTTTGTTTAAAGATTCAACATGAAACCTGAATAACTATTTAAATTAAAGTGACAACTAAATATGCCATTAAGATTTGGTCTCATCTATATGGATTTCCCTCTCTTTGAGACAAAATCCAGTTTCCCAAGAAAATCCTTCCAATTGCTTGTTTGGCAATATGGTTTTCAGTACTTTTTCAAATTCCATAATTTAAAACCATATAAGTTAACTAGATTTTGGGTCAAATACTTTTTCGTCACACTAATAAATTGTATGCATCGCTTAAGGAACCCGAGTTTAATTTAATTCAATTTCAATTGATGACATTTGAGGAAGTTTAGTTTGAATTGAGGACATTCATTTAAGGCTCTTGATTATGATTTTCCTTAATTGAAATTGATTAAATAATTAAAACAGAATTAAATAAAATATTTATAAAAGACAGGCTAAAATGAAAATTTTGAGAAAACAAATCAAAGGGTCATATTTGACCAATAAAATTTTAATGCCATCTGTTTTTATTTCTGCCGATTTCTGTATGGCAGAATTTATGCAAGTGTTAAAGTGCTGGCGTGCCAGACAAATATCCTCTTGAAGCGAACAATTTGACGAATCAGACGAGTAGAGAAATAGAGAAACGAAATTTCTCTAAATAGGTTCAGATTGCCTTAACCAAAGATCAAGGACTTTAAACGTGGAGAAAACTGAGACTTGTAGAAAGGAACACACAGAGCGAACTCCATTAAATCCTTCAAAGAACATAGTACAGTCAATTAAAAGTGGTAATCTCGCCTTCTAACTAGAGTTTAATTACAAAACTACTTCTAATAAACTGACAATTAAAGATAAAAGTAAAGGAAAGACATAATGCAGAGTCTGAAAATATGCTAAGTATTCTTGATCTCCAGGGATCTTTCTTCTCAATTCCTTCGTTCATTTAAATAACCATGGCTGTAACCACCGCCATTTTTGTGAGAAATCGCCCACTATCTCCATAATTTGGGAATAATGGGCTTCAATTATAACCGTGCTTGTTACCACTTCTGCATCACACGTGTCATTAATTTAATTTGACAGAACCGCCAATAACTGTCCTGCCACTGACGTGGCTTGCGCCTTGTATTATGGCATTATCGTGTTGAATCAGCCTGCTTTCTCCATCAGCCTACCTTCATACACATTCCACATGTAATTCTTCATCAGATTTGGTGGGCCCACTTGTAATATTATTTTGTGGTGCAAACAATGCCCTTGTGGAGATGCGGGATTCCACCATTTGTTTGTTTTTGTTTGAAATTGATTTAGGTCAAAGAAAGAAAATGGTCTGTTGAAAACAGATACAGAGTCGCCACTTGATCTTTAAGGAACCAAGAAACCTAATTTTGACTTACCCAAATGGATAAAGGGCACCGGCCCTTCATAACCAAAGAACTTGGCTCGGGGTTTTGGTACGAGAGAGGAAGGAGCCTTTGTCGCGACTAAAACACCCTCAACTCACCCCGTCTTTCGACGGGCCTCAATTAGCATCCAAATAATCATCTTATACTATATATGGTTCGACAATTAATACTATGATAATATATTACATCACGTAAGAAAATTTAAAATGGAAGATCTAAAGATAAGATATCATTCATAAGATCTAAGCCAAGTATCACACAATGCAAAGTGAAAGATCACACAAAACAAACCTAAGAAAAATCGTCTAATCACATATCAAGTAATAAAGTTTTCCTAATCTAAGGGGATATGAATTGTTCTTGAAACAAATAAATCAAAGAAAACAAGGATGCTTAGCAAGCTAGAATGATGCATGTTAATCTTTGAGAAGAGAAGATCTCTCAATCCCCGGGACGGATGAGAAAGGATGATTAGATCGAGGGGAAGCATGAACGATGATCATTCCTTATAATCTTCTTAGATTAAGAGTTACAAAAACCCCAAATCTTTGCATGGATGCAATGTATGTATCTAGAATGTGCCAAGGTTGTAGTGTGTTTTATGTTCATGGATTCCTAGAATGACTTAGAAGTCTAAATGTGTTTGAATGAATGAATGAAATCATCATGGGATATGTACAAATGTAGTATGAACTACTTCCTAAGACATGAGCTAATTTGGAGTACATGTAAGCATCAAATCAAAGGATGGAATTGAAAATATGCTTGCTGTGAATAGTGGACAGAACAGTAATATGATCTTTTGGAAATTGAAAAGAGGGGTTAGAAATGTTTTCAATGCATGATTTTTTATGGAGATCTTCCTTATTGTGTCTAGAACATAACCCAAAAAGCCAATCTTTAATAGCTATCATAGATTGAGAGAAATCATATAAACAATAGAAATTATTCAGAAACAGAGTCCGTACTATCGACTGAAATGTTAGAAAATCTTAGAAAATGAAATCACAAGGTCTAGAGGCCCATATTATAAACAAAGTTTCCTAAGACATTTAAGTTCAAGGGAAAAATGATTTGGAACCACTCGCTTTGGAAAAGTTTTCTGTAAAACAAGTTGAAAGTCAACCAAGCTGCTGTGACAGCAAAAAACAAATATCTGGAGAGAATGTTTGGGTCCAAATGGACCACTTTCAAGTATTTCCAAGTCAAACCAAAAGTCATGGGTGTTATCTAATGAGTTAAGAAGACTTTCCAAGTGGTCTTGCATCCATACATTGATTATTGAGTTCTAGAGAAATCTTTGAGTTCAGATCATTCACTGTTTTGATTCACTGTTTTAAAGATTTTGGGAAAAACTTGAGTTTCTTTTTTGAGATCAAAATGAGAGGGTTTGAGAGGGATTTTGAAAAAGAGGTTTTGAAAGTATGTTTTCAATATCAAATAGAGATTATGACCTCTTAAAATATCAAAATCAAACTCATCATCAAGAACCCCCAATATTATTGGAGAGATTCCTTTTTATTTTGAATATAACTTCAAGGATACCTCGGAGGTATTGAAGTTATAATCATCATCTATTAAACATGTTTTTGAGGTCAACAGCTACTATCCAGAAGGATTCACTCACCTCAAACTTCATGTCATCATTTAGATGATGATGAACTATAAGTAAAACAAAGAAAATAAAAAAGAAATGAGGTAAGAGTAGATGAACATTGTATATAAGCAAGAAAATAAACAATCAATAGATGATATTCAATGGTGGAACCACAAGCATTCAACCTCTCATATATGTGTGTATGTGGGTGTAGATTGCTCTCTAACTCATTGGAAATTCAAAGAAGATGAAGAAAATGAATTGAAATCTTGTAAATACTAGTTTAGTTTTGAAAAAACTAAATAAAAACTCACATTTGGCTTGGATTTGAAGAAGAAAATCTTTATTTCTCTCTTTATTTCTTCCTAACTCTCTATATCTCTCTCTAATGGCTTCCAAGCTCCCCCCAAATAGAAGCAAATGGGTCTCATTTATAGGCCAAGATGGAGGTATATTTTGGATTTTTAAAAGTCTCTAATTGGTCCAAAAAGTTCAGATTATCAAAACTATGTCGTTTTATTTGTTGAAAATTTGAATTAAAACCCAAAAATTATCAAAATATTACAAAAAAAAAAAAAAATCACTTAGAGTGCCGCTGCGGAATTTGGCCACTGCCTTCACAGCAGTGGGCCAGTGCCGCCGTGGCAGTCAACCCTCCTGTTGACCAGAAATTGCATTTTGGCCCCCGAAACTCCTTGAATTTGCGAAACGGCCCTATTTCGTCCGAAATTCACAGAACATTCATACGAAATCCAAATTGAGATTGTGATATACCGTTGGAAAGGTATTGAGGTCTAATTTCCATTAAAAATAATTTGGAGTTGGGTTACTTTGGAAAGTTTTGCGGTATTCGCGGTAAAAGCTGAATTGATCACATTTTTCACCTTCAGAAATTCATAACAAATTCGTTTTAGATCCAGAAATTATGTGCGATATACCGTTGGAAAGCCATTGACCTCTAGTAGTTGATAAAAATATTTCAATAGCGAAAAGGAGACTTTGATTTTTGGTCAAACTGCAGTCAAATCAGTCAAACAGTGCACTTCCAGGAAATTCTGAGAAGTTGTGGGAGCCTCCAAAGACTGACATTTCTGTCCGATTTTCTTTTAAAACTTATTTAAGACTTTTCATATGATCTAGGATGATCTCGGAACTTTTGAGCGAATTCGGATGATTTTGGTCAAACCCTGGTCAAACTTGGTCAAACTTTGGTCAAATCGGTCAACAGAGACTTTCTAGGAACTTCCGGGACGTCTGGAGGTCTCTGGGAGCTTACGATTTCAAATATTTCTCTTTTAAAATATTTTTTTTTATTCTGAATGACATCGAATGATTTTTGAGATTCTGGGCCAATCTGGAGAGTTTTGGGCTTTTATAGGCATTTTGGTCATTTCTGCAAATTCTTTGACTTCTTGAGAGTTAGAGGCAATCTTTAAAAATCCGATCTTTCTAATTATCGAGGTTTGACATGCTTGTGGCCTCCTAAATCCGTTAGCCGACAAAATGGGGTGTCTACAGTTTGTTCCTCTTTGGCATGAACTTGCGAAGCAACGCATGTCACCAGCGAGTGCCAAAGCTTTGAAGAGATAGGTCTTTTTGGAGGCTATAGATTTAGGATAAAAGCAATGCAAAAGATGCATGGACGATGCTTAGGCTAGTGCTGGTCGTGCTCTTCGTGAGCTGCCTACATATCCCAAGGGAAATCAGACCAGGACGTAGTTCGGGGAGCAAAGAAACAAACACATGCAACTACACAACAATCAGGCGGATGCTATGCATGGATGATGCTATGTTATGATGAGCGAAAATGGTACGTGTCATGCCTGATGCTATGTTCTAAAGTGCTTATGGTCCTAGTACATGTGTTCTGTGTATTCGTCAATTTGGTGATCTACGCTTCGCTACAACTAATAGACTTGTGAGGGATCTCGACCCCGAGGTCTTACCCAAGGAAGAGCGTTGGTGCTCAAAGTGACACTATGGTGCTCAAAAGAATGCTTATGGTGTGTTTGCCACTCCTAGTGGGCTTTGTGATTTGCGTGTGTCGCGACCGATGGGCTATGTGTCATGTTATCACCAATTTGTTGTGTTGGGTGAAGTGACCTTCTTGACTTGACTCGTGCTCCCCTTAATTGTGATAGTATTGACTCGGTTACTCTCATAGTCTCAACAATGCTTCTCAAATTTTAATGATGAACCTCAATTCTCAACGGTGCTTATGTTGCTCCTCAAATCTTTAGCAGTGCTTCTCAATGCTTCTTGATTCTCAACGGTGTTCTTCAAATTTCAACTATGCTCTTGAAATCATCACGATGCTCCTCGACTTTTCAATGATGCTTTTCAACTCTTCTGATGCTCCTCAACACATTTGATGTTCTTCCATTCTTCAATAATGCTCCTCAACACACCTGATGCTACTCTTCAACAATACTCCTCAACACTTCCGATGTTCCTCGATGTTACTCCACTTTTCAACGATGCTTCTCAACTCTTCTGATGTTCCTCTATGCTCCAACAATGCTTCTCAACTCTTCTGATGTTCCTCGATGCTCCAACAATGCTTCTCAACTCTTATGATGTTCCTCGATACTCCAACAATGCTTATCAACTCTCTTGATGTTCCTCGATGCTCCTCTAATCTCTGGGTTCTAAAACATCCTCACAAAACATCTCATCAGCAAACCTGGACTCTGAGCCCTAAAATACCTCAACAATACATCTTATCAACACATCTAGACTCTGGGCCATAAAACACCTCAACAACACATCTTATCAATACATGTAGACTCTGGGCCATAAAACACCTGAACAACACATCTCATTGACACACCTCATTAATACATCAGCAATAGTTTCTTGGTGTTGGCGATATTTCCTTCGATCAGCCGCCTTGAGAAACAACTATCGGTTTGTACTTTCCAACTACTTACGAGTATATGCCACTCGTACCTGAGACACTTCTCATGTTGCCATCTTGACTGGTGTAGTAATAATGTTTGGTACTTCTACTTGTATCCAAAGTTTTTTTTTTATAATTGGGAATCACCTTTAACCCACAAATGGACTTAATAGGAACGACAAGGAAAGTTGGGTTAGTTTGTATGAAACCTCGATCTCTGACACACTTGTGATCAGATTACTACTGACTCAAACAAAGAAGGATTGACTTGGACATGAAATTCTCAAATTGCCACGATCCAATGTGCCTTCATCATGAATGATGTACTGCTCATCTTTTATGTTCACTCCTCATCTTAATATGACAACACTTTGCTGATAAATTTGGTTTTTGAAAATTCCTCCCTATTGATCTAATCAATTCTCTACTTCTCCCCGGAAGTGCTTTGAATTAGTGCCTTAGCTTTTAGAATAAAAGATGCTCCATTTCAAAAAATTTTAAAACAACTTGGTGACTTGAAAACTCGCCCTTGGTGTGGAGGGATCGTGTTAGGCAAACGAAGTTTGCCCCTAGTTTGAGGTATACGAAGTAGAATTCATAGGCTAACGAGGTGGGTGACCGAAGTTTGCCCCTAGTTTGGAATGATGGTTTATTGGAGGTTTTGGGCTAACGAGGTAGGTGACCGAAGTTTGCCCCTTGTATGAAGGGTAGATAGTAAAATTCAGGCAAATGAGGCGAGTAGCCAAAGTTTGCCCCTAGTGCGGAAGTTAATTTTCTGGTTTGAGGCAAGGACCGTGACTTTAATCTCTCAAATGCTCATAACTTTTGCCTAGGCACTAGTAAGGTGGCCTAGCGAGCTCTTTTCTCTCTTTTGTTATTGCTCACCTTGGATTTAGCTCTAATTTTTGCCTAGGCGTCCTTTCGGATTTGTGACCTAGCGAGCCATCCTTCTTTTTTTTTTTTGAAAGTCTGCCTACGTACCCCCGAGCGGGGATCAGGTTCAATGTAGTTCGGGCCAGGACCTTTAAAGAAGAGGGGTTAATATTGATGGTGTCGACCGAACCGATGCAGTTGCCTACGTATCCCCGAGTGGGAATCAGGTCGAGCGTAGTTCAAGGCAAGGCTTTGAAAGAAATAGGTTGAGGGTTTTTTCAAACCATTCGTCAAAGAAGTTCAAACTTAGGTCACTTATGGTAGCCTTGAATAAAAAGATTCAATTTCAGTCTCCCTTTCTTTTCTTTTCTTTTCTTTCTTTTTTTTTTTGTTGTTTTTTTTTCATTTTGAGGATTGATCCTTTTCACTTTTGCCTAGCCAGTCAAATTTTCTTTTCACACAGTTGATTCACATGAGATCTTCCAATCGCAATCTCAAAATTTCACAATGTGCATGTCAGCTCTCATAATTTGTTTGTGGTCGTTCGGAGCCTTTTGAAACATGATCCAGACACATTCTCATGATTTACCTTGAAGCGTACAATTCTCTCATTTGTAAAATCATTTTGACTGGCTAGGGTCAGATCTTGGAAATCAATACCTTTCAGCTCTAACTTTTGCCTAGGTGCCCTTTCGGGTTTTCAACCTAGCGAGCTTTTCTCTTCTTTTTTTCTTTTCTTTTTTTTTTTTTTTGTTTTTTTTAAAGTGGAGAAGAAACTCAATGAAATATTTGGCTACTATCAAGGACCAAGTCTACACAGATTCGCATGGCTATCAATTGGGTTGGGCCCAAGGCTTTGAAATGGTGAAAAAAGGGTGTTGGGTAAGCCCCAAGTCAGTTCCAAAGTATGTCTTTTTGAGATTTGAGCAAAAGCATCTTTAAATTCTTAAAGTAAGACTATTCAATTCTCAGCTCATCTTTGGGGTCAACGCGAAATCGACGTTGGCCTTTTTGGGATTCTCTTTTTTTTTTTTGTTTTATGCAAAAATTTATTAGCAGAGTAATATCCATGGTAATTTGAAAAGTGACATTTTCATTTTAGCGATTCATGCACTTATGAATATACACATCAGATTAGGCAAAATGAGACTTCATTCCATCAGAAGAGAAGGATTACATTACTCGATACAGACTCACAACAACTCGATGACAGACAGACTTGACCACAAGACTAAACTTGAAATATACTCAAAACATAGAACAGACTTGACCCGATCTCAAATGGAGTGTCGCGGTGACTCGCTTATTCTTCTTTTTTTTTTATTGGCAGAAGTCCCAAACACTATCAACTCAATGCGTAGCTTCAATAATCATTGGCCTCAGCAAAGGGGATCATTTGAAAGGACCGGCCAGGGGCTTAGGTGACATGGGGTTGAATGGGTGGTGGCTCAATGATTCTTCGGTCAATGAGGTCTTGGATATGATGGCGGAGACGTATGCACCGATCGGTGTCATGGCCTGGGCCTTGGTGGTAGGCACATCGTTTCGACAGGTCACTGTTAGGTGGTGGGGGATCAGCACGAGGCTGAAGGAGTTGGAGGTGTCCCTTTTTTTAGCAGGCTGCCTAAGGCTACGGAGGGGGAGATATCTAGCTTGGAAAATTCACGGGGTACCCTATTTTGGTAAGGGCGGCTAGGCGAGCTGGTTTGGTTTGTGAACCGGTATGGTTGGGGAGAATAGGCCATGGGTTGGTTACTAAGGGTGTTGACATCCAAAGGGTTTCGGGAGTAGTCGGGCCTCTTGGACTGGTTTTGTGATTCTTCATTCTTGATTTTCCCTTCCTTGATTGCATCCTAAATTCTAGTCCCAATCTTAAACAGTTCTTCAAATGTTGAGATGGACTGGTAGAATATTTTCTCATGGTACAGCGGCTGTAGATTCTTGATCAACATCCATACTTGTTCCTTTTTGATTGGTCGGTGGGTCATTTGGGACACTTTGTTTCTCCATCTGCTCAAGAACGCAGCGAATGACTCATTGAAGTTCTGCCGGGTAGTCTCCAGATCCCGGATGGTGACATCGAGCTCATGGTTGTAGGAGTAATGATTAACGAAGACCTGGACTCTATCTTCCCAAGTCCGCGTCTTAGAAACCTCCAAGGTCAGAAACCAGGATAGAGCAGCCTTGGCGAGGGTTTGAGGGAACAACATTGCAATGTGCTCATGGGTGCAGCCCATTGATTGGAAAACACTCATGTAGAACTTTACGTGACTCTTCGGTTCCCAGTCCCATCAAAACGGTCAATTTCAGGCATTTTGAAGTTCTCAAGCAGCTTTAATATGTTGGGCTCAAACAATCCTTCCAGATCTAACATGTAATCGTCGACCCCCTTACTCTTTCTCAGTATGTTCTCAAGCTTGTTGACCTTATCCAGTATTTCTTGAATTTTCTTATTAAGTGTAGGTGGTGGGGCCCCATTGAACCAATCATCATCTACATTATTCTCGGGAGGTGGTGCAAACCCAGGTAGTGGTGGTGGTATGAACCCCGGTGGCGGTGGGAACCCAGGTGGGTATTATGGTTGTTGCTGTTTCAGTTCTTCCATAAAGGCTAAAACTTGGGCTAACTGGTTAGACTGTTGGTTGATCATTTCTGTCACTCTGGCTTCCAAACCTTCTGGATCCATAAAGCTGACTTTCGGCTGAGTGATTCTGATAAGGTGACTCCTTAATCCTCTGACTCACAAATGCAGATCCTGGGTGCTCAAAACTTGTACTGACATATAGGTGTGAAAAGGCTGTGTCAAACTTTTAACAATGATGATTGAGATGACAACTATAGTGACAAGTGAGGACTGGCTCGTGTACAGGCCGTTTATCATAGTGTATGTAGACTGATGAAGCAAACATGCGGATGCAAGGCCTAATCTACATGATGCCCGTACTTCTAACAGATAACAGTTAAGCAAGTAAGGTCCTAGCCATGCAGAGTGCACTAACTTTACTTTCTAGGATGATCGCCGTCATAGAGAGGGTGAGGAAGATAGGTTTGCTCTTTGAGGAATGAGAATCTGAGAAATTTTATAAGTAGAGATTTTTGGAAAATTTGGATGAATTTTGGCAGGATTTCTGGGAAACAGGAATTTTTAGGAAATCTAGGTGATTTGGACAAAGTTTTGAAAAAAAAAAATAGGTATTTCTGAGTGAGTTGGACAGAGTTTTTGGGAGAAATTGGGGAATCGGAGTTTTTGGGAGAAGTTTTTGGAAAAAGCAGGGATTTCAAGATTTCTGGGAGAAATAGAGATTTTTGGGAAATCTAGGCGGATTGGATAGAGTTTCTAGGAGAAACAGGCATATCTAGGCATTCCTGGGAAATTGAGGAAGAGTTTCTGGGAGAAGCTGGTATATCTGGGAATTTTTCGGAAATTTAGATAAAGGTTTTGGGAGAAACTGAGAAATCAGAGTTTTTGGGAGAAATTGGTACATCTGGGCATTTTTGAGAAGTTTGGACGGAGTTGCTGGGATTTTTGGAAAATCTGGGAGATTTGGACAGAGCTTCTGGGAAAATAGGTATATTTGGGGTAAGTCGGATAGAGTTTTTGGGAGAAATAAGCATATCGAAGTTTTTGAGAGAAACTGAGATTCCTGGGTAATCTGGGAGATTTGGACAGAGTTTTTGGGAGAAACTGGTCATATCAGGATGTTTCTTGGATATATGGACAGAGTTTCGGGGAAAAACTGGTTATATCTGGGTGAGATGGACAGAGATTTCTGGGTAATATGGGGGATTTGGACGGAGTTTCTGGGAGAAACTGGTATATCTGGGAAATCTGGGAGATTTGGACAGAGTTTCTGGGAGCAACTGGTAAATATGACGAGAGCAAGTGATGACGGTGATCATACTATCTAGCAAGTTTCATACTCCTATGTCTTAGGACCGACAAACAAGGTTTGCGGTGTATATCTTTGTGAGCATGGAGAAGACATTCTTGTCATGGTGCCTAGGCAGGTCAACTCAATGTGATCACATGTGAGTGATTGACTTAGGAATCATAAGAAAGAGGTTCTGCCTCATGCCACATAAGCGTCTACACCGCGTAGGTAATCCCGTTAGGGAATATAGCAGTTATATCACATTGTCCTATCTGAAAAGATAAATGAACAGTCCTATGAAAGGTTCTACAAGAATCTGTATGCAAATGCTAGGTTTAGTCAAAAAGGGTCCGTTGACGAGAGTTCCAATAAACCGTCAGAGAGACAGTACAGAAGTTTTTACTCTTTTTGATATACCTTGGAAGGTACAGTATCAATGGTGACTTATGCCCTGGCACAGCAAGACTTGAACAATGTCAGCGCTGCGTTTTAGACACAGTCGGAGGGGGGAAATGCAACAGTGCAATGCGGTGAACCAGACACAGTAAAAAGATGATTTTAAGGATGCTTCTTATGAGTCAAACCTCTGTATTATTTTGTTTTGAAAATAAAACTATCTCCAGCAGAGTCGCCAAATTGTGGACACGCGGAATCCCACTTCTTTTTTGTTTTAAATCGTTTTGAAAGGAAAGGAAAAGGTCTGTTGAAAACAGATACAGAGTCGTCACTTGGTCTTTAAGGAACCAAGAAACCTAATTTTGACTCACCCAAATGGATAAAGGGCACCGGCCCTTCATAACCAAAGAACTTGGCTCGGGGTTTTTGTACGAGAGAGGAAGGAGCCTTTGTCGCGACTAAAACACCCTCAACTCGCCCCGTCTTTCGACGGGCCTCAATTAGCATCCAAATAATCATCTTATACTATGTATGGTTCGACAATTAATACTATGATAGTATATTACATCACATAACAAAATTTGAAATGTAAGATCTAAAGATAAGATATCATTCATAAGATCTAAGCCAAGTATCACACAATGCAAAGTGAAAGATCACACAAAACAAACCTAGGAAAAATCGTCTAATCACATATCAAGTAATAAAGTTTTTCTAATCTAAGGGGACATGAATTGTTCTTGAAACAAATAAATGAAAGAAAATAAGGATGCTTAGTAAGCTAGAATGTGCATGTTAATCTTTGAGAAGAGAAGATCTCTCAATCCCCGGGACGGATGAGAAAGGATGATTAGATCGAGGGGAAGCATGAACGATGATCATTCCTTATAATCTTCTTAGATTAAGAGTTACAAAAACCCCAAATCTTTGCATGGATGCAATGTATGTATCTAGAATGTGCCAAGGTTGTAGTGTGTTTTATGTTTATGGATTCCTAAAATGACTTAGAAGTCTAAAATGTGTATGAATGAATGAATTAAATCATTATGGGATATGTACAAATGTAGTATGAACTACTTCCTAAGACATGAGCTAATTTGGAGTACATGTAAGCATCAAATGAAAGGATGGAAGAGAAAATATGCTTGCTGTGAATAGTGGGCAGAACAGGAACATGATTTTTTGGAAATTGAAAAGAAGGGTTAGGAATGCTTTCAATGCATGATGTTTTTATGGAGATCCTCCTTATTGTGTCTAGAACATAACCCAAAAAGCCAATCTTTAATAGCTATCACAGATTGAGAGAAATCATATAAACAATAGAGATTATTCAGAAACAGAGTCTGTACTATCGGCTAAATGTTAGAAAATCTTAGAAACTGAAAACACAAGATCTAGAGGCCCATATTATAAAACAAGTTTCCTAAGACATTTAAGTTCAAGGGAAAAATGATTTAGGACCACTCCCTTTGGAAAAGTTTTCTGTAAAACAAGTTGAAAGTCAACCAAGCTACTATGACAGCAAAAACAGAATATCTGGAGAGAATGTTTGGGTCCAAATAGACCACTTTCAAGTATTTCCAAGTCAAACCAAAAATCGTAGGTGTTCTCTAATGAGTTAGAAAGACTTTCCAAGTGGTCTAGAATCCATACATTGACTATTGAGTTTAGAGAAATCTTTGAGCTCAGATCATTCACTGTTTTGACTCACTATTTTAAAGATTTTGGGAAAAACTTGAGTTTTCTTTCTTGAGATCAAAATGAGAGGGTTTGAGAGGGGTTTTGAAATAGAGGTTTTGAAAGTATTTTTTCAACATCAAATAGAGATTATGACCTCTTGAAATATCAACATCAAACTCATCATCAAGAACCCCCAATATTATTGGAGAGATTCATTTTTATTTTGAATATAACTTCAACGATACCTTGGAGGTATTGAAGTTATAATCATCATCTATTAAACATGTTTTTGAGGTCAAGAGCTACTATCTAGAAGGATTTACTCACCTCAAACTTCATGTCATCATTTAGATGATGATGAACTATAAGTAAAACAAAGAAAATAAAAAAGAAATGAGGTAAGAGGAGATGAACATTGTATATAAGCAAGAAAATAAACAATCAATAGATGATATTCAATGGTGGAACCACAAGCATTCAACCTCTCCTATATGTGTGTATGTGGGTGTAGATTACTCTCGCACTCATTGGAAACTCAAAAAAGATGAAGAAAATGAATTGAAATCTTGTAAATACTTGTTTAGTTTTGAGAAAACTAAATAAAAACTCACATTTGGCTTGGATTTGAAGAAGAAAATCTTTATTTCTCTCTCTATTTCTTCCTAACTCTCTATCTCTCTCTCTAATGGCTTCCAAGCTCCCCCCAAATGGAAGCAAATGGGTCTCATTTATAGGCCAAGATGAGGGTGTATTTTGGATTTTTAAAAGTCTCTAATTGGTCCAAAAAGTTCAGATTATTAAAACTATGTCGTTTTATTTGTTGAAAATTTGAATTAAAACCCAAAAATTAACAAAAAATTACAAAAAAATAAAAAATCACTCAGAGTGCCACTGTGGCACTTGGACACTGCCGCCGCGGCAGTGGCCCAGTGCCGCCACGGCAGTCAACCCGTCCGTTGACCAAAAAATGCATTTTGGCCCCCAGAACTCTTGAAATTCGCGAAACGACCCTATTTAGTCCGAAATTCACAGAAAATTCAACCAAAATCCAAATTGAGATTTTGATATACCGTTGGAAAGGTATTGAGGTTTAATTTTCATAAAAAAATAGTTTGGAGTTGGGTCACTTTGGAAAGTTTTGCGGTATTCGCGATAAAAGCTGAATTGATCGCATTTTTCACCTTCAAAAATTCATAACAAATTCGTTTTAGATCCAGAAATTATGTGCGATATACCGTTGGAAAGATATTGACCTCTAGTAGTTGATAAAAATATTTCAATAGCAAAAAGGAGATTTTGATTTTTGGTCAAACTTGCAGTCAAATGAGTCAAACAGTGCACTTCCAGGAAATTCTGAGAAGTTCTTGGAGCCTCCAAAGACTGACGTTTCTGTCCGATTTTCTTTAAATATATTTTAAGACTTTTCACATGATCTAGTATGATCTCGAAACTTTTGAGCGAATTCGGATGATTTTGGTCAAACCCAGGTCAAACTTGGTCAAACTTTGGTCAAACCGGTCAACGGAGACTTTCTGGGAACTTCCGGGACTTCTGGAGGTCTCTGGGAGCTTACGATTTCAAATATTTCTCTTTTAAAATACTTTTTTTAAATTCTGAATGACATTGAATGATTTTTGAGATTCTGGGCCAATCTGGAGAGTTTTGGGCTTTTAGGGGCATTTTGGTCATTTTTGCAAATTCTTTGACTTCTTGAGAGTTAGAGGCAATCTCTGAAAATCCGTTCTAATCATTGAGGTTTGACATGCTTGTGGCTTCCTAAATTTGTTACTCGACAAAATGGGGTGTCTACAACCCCACCAACATCCCTTTCAAGTAAAGGTGCGAGCAATCATCACTTAATGGAATGTTGTTAGTCTAAACACTGGTCCACCAAATCCTAACTTCCTTTAAAGAAGTCAATCTTATCCCTTGACTCCGTAATTGCCAATTTTCACGGGATGATAAGGTGGCTCCTAAGGATAGAAATGATTTTTTCTTGAAAAGATACTGACCTGACACACATTTATTTTCTATTTGTACCGTTATATCACCTACATCCTGATCTTTAGGAATTCTAGCTTGTAATCAGCCCAAGTTTTGGGGAAATTTCAATTTTGAAACAAATTCCCATTGAAAATCCTTCCATATCCTTGTAAACCTATGCTACTTAAACCCTTCTTCGAGTTTTCTCAGCCTCCTTCTTATTCTTTACCCAAGATCATCTCATTTCTTATTCAATCTTTCATCTCCCATGGCTAAAAATCCTCTAGAGTCCACTTCATCCCCTGGTACAGAGGAGATTGCCATTGATTCTCAATCGCGGGCTAGAGAATCTCTAAAACAATTTCGTGCTTCTTCTTTTGAAGGCGTTAGTTTGCAGGTAATCGCATCCTCACCTGACTTCATCTCTCCCATCCTTGGTCCAAGCGTAGCTAAAAAATTTGTACTTCCCTGAGTTTCGAATCTCTTTCCCCGTAATGGTCTCTTCTTGTCTGAACACCCTAATCCCCTGCTGAAAAGATGGAACAATAGCAACGATATTCGTTTCTGGCCCTCAAGACCCTTACCGGAATGGCTAACCTGGGTGGCCAGAGTTACTCCTTTCAAATTGGATGAATGGCGTAGGCAACACATTCATGACCTAATACAATTAACCACCATGCCATTACCTATGAATACCCCTCTTCTTTCCTTTGCTCTGGCTTTTTGGTCTGTTTCCACTAACTCTTTTTATTTTCCTTGCAAGATGATGTCTCCTACCCTCCTTGACCTAGCTGCCCTAATCAGGGTAAGGCCGGACTGTGACCCAATCATTACCCTATTATCTCAGCAGACATACTCCATCTCTTCCATTACCTCTGGCTTTGAAAAGAATACCAGCTATCAATCATTTATCCTGAAACACAAAAAGGATAATGGTCCTTTGACTGATGCAGAATACCTCACCTTTCTTACTTTCTGGGTTAGCAGATACCTGACATGTCCCCCTTCTTTCAAATTAGTCAAGTCCGATCTTCCTCTAGCCATAGCTTTGGCTTTCGGCCAAGTCATGGCGTTAGGCCCTTTCATTGTGGCTCAGATTATAGGGGTTGTTTTAGGCTGATAAGCAGTAATCTGGACACTTGGGGTGGTCCTTTATGGATCCTACAGTTATGGCTCCATCCATATTTTCCTGAGGTTAGCCCTTCTTGCACAATTGTATCAGATTCGTCTGTTTATGGCCAAAATTTGGCTACATATTCCTCCAGCCCCTTTGGATTTTTGAATTGTTTAAGCTTTTTTTTTTCTCCCTTAGGACTCCTTCTCCTAATAGGTTCTTACCTTTTCATCCTCCTTTATACGTACCAGCCTGGTTTAAAGCTTCCCTCTTTGAGCTGAACAGTTACTCTGACTTATGGGCATACTACTTGGTCTCCCGAGATTTTCACCATAGAGTAACGAAAGAGAATTCGGGAAATAACCAATGCGGCGTGGAATCTTACTTTCCAAACTATCTTGCACGCCAATTTGGTCTAACCCAAGCACTCCCCTATCCCAATTTTTTGTCAGCTAACCCAGGCTTCTTGACTCATATAGTCTTTAAGTCCTATGAATCAGTTCAGTAGGTGGATGAACTCAATAGACTTCTCCTTGATCAGTTTGAATTCCAATCCTTCTCCCTTCACCCTGCGTCTACTTTTTGGATGGAACATTTTGATCGCTGCTTTGGTGATTTTGATTTATTGCTCAATACCTTGTTTTCATTGCCATCGCCAACTGCTAATCCTTCACTTGTTCAGACTGTAGGTAAAAGAAAGAGAGGCCCAAGTATGGATCCTGACCTTAAGGCTAATTACGATTCCATCTTCAAATTTGAAGAGTTTTATAAGCTAAAATGGAATCCCCTGAAGCCCTCTGAGTCAATTTTTGAGGCAAGCCGCTTAAGAATCCAGCTAAAAAAGGAACGGGTAGAAAAGAAAGATCGTGAATACCGAAAAAAACATGGCAAGATTCCAAACTAGCAGCAGCTTTATGCTTATGCCGAGAATTGGATCAAAAGGACCTGCCTTTTTCAACCGTTGGCCGAATTTGGAATTACAGAGCCTGTGGTTCAGACTGATGCATCCGTGGAGTAACCGTAGCGGGCTATAAGTCTGAAACCTCGGTACCCACCATCTTTGGTGGCGTCCCTGCAACCAGTCATTAGGCTGCTTGGGCATTCCCTGAATTCGCTAGTCAGTTTTCCCACTTGGTTTTCCGAGGGTTTTTTTTATGACTCGGTATTAGGACTAAATAATATTAATGTTTTATTTGATTCTGTTTAACTCATTGCCCCTTTTCTTTTGGTCAAGATTCCCTATTCCTCTTGCTGTCATGCCAGTTGAGAAAAAGTTGCTTCCCCAAAGGCTCTTGCTTCCCTTCCTGTCTGTCATAGCTCCAGGGACACTAAACACCCGGATTACACAGAAATGGTAAAGAAAACCCCCTTGAAGGAGACTACTCTTGAGCATCCCATTCAGTTGGAAGAAGAGGAATATGAGCGTGTCCTTAAACAAGAAACTCCTAAGGTAGCCAAAAAGGCACAGATTAAATCTCGAGCTCAGAAGCAATTACATGACAAGCCAGCCTTGAGCAGCTCTTAGCCTTCCTCTAACAACACCTAGAAATCAGAGACTGCAAAAACCACAGAGCTCTCCCCACCTTGTTTACAAGGTCCCTCTTCTGTCAAAGCTTCTCCTCCTGCTGGTCAAGGTGACACTGGAACTTCAAAAGACCCTGTTGACGATCCAAGTGTTCTTCCGAATATCCCTCAATGCTCGAAGATTCTTTTTCCTCAATCTTCTTCCTCAACCGCAGGACTTGGCTCACCAACTCCTATGAGCCAAATTTCTTCAGACCCTCAGCTGACTTCCAAGATTCAGGGTCTCCGTCTTCGAGCATAGAATCTCAGGCAAGCCTTTGCCCAAAGGTTCGGCTCGACCTCCTTGCTTCCAAAGCCTAACTCAACAACCACCGCCCCAACTTATACTGAGGCTCAACTTTAAGCAAAGGCCCTTCTAGCTTCCTTACGCTCTTCAACCTTAAGAAATGCCATGGGATAACAGGAAGCTATTGAAAATGCCATATCCTTACTTTCTGGTGATTTTTTCGGTTCTTCTTCTTCCTTACCATCAGTATCTTTTTTGCGATAATTCAAGAAAATTGCTAACATCATGGCTGAAGCAACCCAAAAACTCGTTGACGTAAGAGAGTTCTTTGAGAATAGAGAAAAGGTAACCAACCAATGCATTCTGTTGGCTGACACTGCAGAGGTTGGAGTAAAGGGTTTTGCCTTGCTCTGGGAGGATATCAAGAAGACACGGGCGGCTCTTAAAAAGATGGAAGCTGACTATGCCTCCTAACAGGATGATTTGGAGAAAGTTCCAAAATAACTCGACCAGTTGACTAATGAGATTTCAACCTTGGATGCACAAGAAGAATCCTGGTTGGCTGTTCAGAAAACTGCAACCACTGCCCTATCCCAGGTTGATGAACAATGGCCTCAAGTCTCGGTCCTTCTAACTCCATTTTTCCCTTGATTTCTCTCTTTTTGTTCTTTTTGGGATTTTTTAGTTTCTTGTAGTTTTGGATTCTACTAAGTGGCCACATGGCCAAAACTACTTGTTTTGTTTATCAAGCCATGTTTGGCTCTTATATGACGTGCTTATATTTACCTATCAGTGTGTTTCTTAATACGCCATAATCTAACAAGCTTCCTGATCCCTATCCAACTCCATCAGTCTGCGTCTGGACACTCTCATGGTCTAATTCTTTAGATTGATCAGGAGTAACCCGATTATCTTGGGCAGTCCCAGTTTCCTGTTCTAACTGTCGTAATTGTGATTCCCACATACAAGGCTTATACTCTTTAAGTACTTGCCGTTATGAGCCTGTTGTGTATTTGCCCATCTAAATTCCTCTAGTGGTAAGCTCCCCCTTTTAATATTTCATGAATTTCAAAGGGTCCTTCCCAATTAGGAGACCATTTGCCCAACCTATGGTCCTTAAGCCCTATTGGTAAAACAGCCTTCATAACTAGTTCACCAATGGAAAAGGATTTGACTTTCACTTTTTTGTTGTAAGCTTTTTTGGCCTTACATTTTTGTAGCCTAAGGTGGTCCAGAGCCAAAAGCCTTACCTCATCTAGATCTTCTAGTTCCGTTAACATGGATTGATTGTATTCATCTATATCCATGTCATTCTTTCTAGCAATTCATAAGGATTTAACTATTAATTCCATGGGTAACATGGAGTCATGACCGTAAGTAAGTGCAAATGGTGTCGTACCTGTGCTTGACCTTTTTGAAGTCCTATAAGCCCATAGGACTTTTGAGAGTAACTCGTGCCAAACTCTAGGGTTATTATCAAACATTTTTTGATTATTTAATTTGAGAATTTTGTTGGTTGATTCTGCTTGCCCATTGGCTAGACCATAATATAGAGTTGAATTAAGAATATTAAAGCCATACTCAAAGGCGAACTCCAACATATCGTCCCCAGTAAAAGGGGTACCTTTGTCAGCAGTAATGGTTTGTGGTAACCCAAACCTATGAATGATATTTTCTTTAATGCATTTAATTACCTCGTTCTGGTTGACTGATTTAAGCGGAATAGCTTCCAAATCAGTAGCCATTAAAATGTATGCATGATTCTTTGATGAAGGTGGACTAATTTTACTAATCACGTCCATTGCCCATCCTCGGAATGGCCATGGTTTGAGAATAGACTGGAGATTGATGGTGGGCACATGTTGAGTTAGCCCATGCCTCTGACAAGCCTAACAACTTTTAGCAAAATTGATGCAATCTTTTAAGATGGTAGGCAATTAATAATTATACCTTCTTATCAACCATCTCATTTTTGTCCCAGCCTGATGAGCCCCACACAATCCACTATGTACTTGCTTCATCAGTTTCAATGCTTTTAACTTACTTGGGCATTGCAACACCGATTCATTTGCTGACCTTTTAAATAACTCGCCATCAGCCAAGAATTAATGTATTGCCTTTCTTCTGATCTTGATATCAGCATGCATATTGGGATTTTGCAAAAATTTAATGATCAGCTCCCTCCAATCATCCTCATCAATCTGAAGGGGCATAGCACAAACAGTGTCATCCTCTTCCACAATTGATGACTTAGATATTTTTTCAACTCTAATCATCCTCTGAAGAACATTTATCAAAATCTTAAGTCCGAAAGCCATCTGGGCCAATTCACTAGCCTCCCCAATTTTCTTCCCCTGGCACATATTGCACTGCTAACTCAGAAAAATATTTATCAACCTCACGGCAACTTCATGATATTTTTCCAAAATAGTATTATGCACTTTATATTTTTTCCCCAATTGGTTGATCACTAGTTGAGAATCCCCAACCAACTTTACAGTCACGACCTTCATCTCAAAATGAATTTTAAGACCTATGATCAAGGCTTCATACTCAGCCTGATTATTAGAACACTTAAAATCAAGTTTAAATGAAAACTGTGTCTTTTTTCCAAATGGGGATGTAAGGATGATTCCTGCACCTGCTGATTCTTCCGTACTGGATCCATCAAACCATAATACCCATGGGGTAATAGATATGTACCCAATTTGAACCCCTTTCAGGATTTCAGGATGTATATCAAGGCAAGGATGGTCAGTCAAGAAATTAGCCAGGACTTGTCCTTTGATAGCCTTTTGAGGAACATATTGTAAGTTGAATTCTAGCAAAGTTAAGGACCACTAAGCCACTTTACCAGTGATAATTGGTCTTGATAGCATATACTTAATAACATCAGTCTTGCTCATGACTTCCACTGTTACATGTAGCATGTAATAGCTTAACTTAATACAAGAGAAGAATAAAGCCAAACATAACTTTTCAATTGACGTATGTCTTTGTTCCACACCAGTTAGTACGCGACTCAAATAATAAACCGCTTGTTCGACACCTTTGTTGTTAATTTGAACTAACAAACTTCCAATTGAATCACTAGAGGCTGAGACATATAATCTTAAGGGTTTATTTGGCTTAGGAGAAACTAAAATGGGTGGCTTGGCAAAATATCCCTTGATTTGCTCAAAATCCAGCTGGTGTTCTTGTCTCCATGTGTATTCTTCTTCATTTTTTAATTTTAACAGTGGATAAAAAACTTTAGTTTTTCCTTCACAATTAGAGATAAAACGGCGCAAAAAGTTAATTTGGCCAAACAATCTGATCGGGAGTGAACAAGTCTTAATTACATGCCTTAACTCACATTTGTTAGCACTTTTATCCTGTTTTTGTGTACTTTTACATTGTTTTTAATTTTCTGTCAGGATTTAGAAGAAAGCAAGGGTTCCAGGTTAAATGGGGTGTAAAAATAGAAGAAAAGATGAGAAAATGCCAACTTGAGCGAGTGGCCCGCTCACGCGACATTCCAGCACCTCACTTGCGCGGCCCGCTCGCACGACTTCCCAAAAATGCGCTCGCACGGCTCGCTCACGCGATTCGTACAAAAAACCAAAAACAAGCAATTTTGAGTGCTGAAGACCCTTATGTGAATGAAACTGCCTAATTACGTCCAGAAAGTGAAATATAGCAGTTTCAGTCTGATTAGGTTTACAAGTGTCTTCCTAATCTCTCTTCAACTATATATGGATCATTCTAATTCACTTATGGGGGACACACATCAATACTACCATCATATCATACAACTTTTCAGGCAAGAGAAGAAGAAGATCTAGTTTGAATGTTTCTGATGGCTATAATCAACTTCATCTCAATGTTTTCATCAATTTTGCGTAACTAAACTTCCATTCTAGGGTTCAATGAAACCCTAGCTATGTAAAGGGGGATTCTTTGCTTTCTTACTTTACGATTTTATGTATTGGGATAGTAGTTGTATCTTTAAGGATTATTTATATATAATCAATTTTTTTAATGATAATAATCAAGAGTATTTTGGATTTATTCTTGTCTTAGATTCTTCCTTATGCTTATTGAACCCAATATTCCTTGATTTCTGTGATTGATAGAAATATTTCCATACAATCGTGCTTATGTTATTGCGATGTTTACATCCTTTATAATTCATGCTTAGGAAAGATAAGTTATGCTACACCCTAGTTATAGGTAGATAATTCATGCCAACCGAAGATGAGTTATGCTTAGGTTAAACTTGTAATATCTTCTTGTCGATACTATCGGGCTTGTAGCTATGATAGATCTTAACTATCCAATTATAAATCGTAAAGTAGAAAGTATAGACCTCAGATGTATAGTTAGTGGTGGATTGTAATCCTAGATTCCATTCACTTTTATTAAACACAATCTCAATTATTGTCTTCATTTACTTAGTTTAATTTTAGAATATTGTTTTCATAATTTCATAGTTTAATTCATAGTAATAGGTAAATCAACAACCACTCAAATTTCCATTTTCTATAACTAAATAGATTTAGGTTCTATTAATTAAAAGACAAAAGTAATCAATCCCAGTGGGTTCGACCTTTACTTCCGCACTACATATCTTAGAAAGTAAAGCATACTTTTACATCTTGATTCTGACGAGATCAATTTTTGGCGCTATTGCCGGGGATTGAAATATTTTTGCCATAAATTTTCAGAATCTTAATTTAGTTAGTTAGTAAATATTAGGTTAGATTTTATTTCCTTTATTTTCAGTTTAATTTTTGAGTCGCTAAAATTATCCGTGTTTTACAGCTTACAAGTCATCAAATTCTAGTAAGTTGGAGTGGAACAGCAGTGCACGTCAATGGTGCTTACGTGAACCTAAAGTAAAAATTTACAATAAATTCAACCATATCAAGTAAATCTGCTTTGTCTTAAATTTCGCATCAAAGCACTGTAAGTCAGGGCGCTAAGACGCATTACTTGCATTAGTTTAGGTGTGGAGTGAGCACGTGCATTAGCTAGGAAACTCGGGGCACTGGGATTTGACATGAATCACTGCATAACAGGATAATTACATGCATCACAGTAGTATTGTGTGCTTGTCTGATTGATTATTTGCGTAGTCTATTCTAGTAGTCGGTTGAGTCAGTCCTTATCATAGTGTCAGTTTCTTTAGTTTATGTTCGGTACCCGTTTGAGTAAACCTAAATTACATCCACTTAATCTTGAACTCGAGAGCCCTTAGAGTCCTTAGGTCTACATGTAATACCTATAATTTGTCTACGTTCAATAACATAAGTTTTATGAATTTCTATATTTGGTCTATTATTATATTATTATTTTATTTGTGTGATTGTATCAGTGTAATGTAATTACTAATTAGACTATAAGCATTGCACTGGCTCGACCGTAATAGGACTTAAGTTAGTCCTGTACTCGGACCTGGACATTAAAATAATACTCGTTTGCACATAAATCAAGACCGACATGCATAACGAGGACTTATGCACGCAAACCGAGGAAGTAGCACAAAACTCAAGGTGGGCCCCACCATGGCCGGCCACATGGCAGCCCATGCAACCTCCCTAGACACATTTCACCCTCTCCCATGACACTTGTCCACTTATTGGACACATGTCCTTGCATATACACATGCAAACATGCATGAGGACACCTAGCCACCATCCTTCTCTATATATGCATGCCCCATCCATGCATTTTACTCGCTTGGGCATTTACAGTCTGCATATAGAGATTAGAGGGAGAGCTAGGAGTTGGGAGCTCCAGAGAGAGATAGAAGAGAAGTTAAGAATAAATCTAGAGTTCATCTTTCCTTTTCTTGTACACACCTCGCATGCAAACACATATACACACCCATATACTTATATATGCCACCATGGGGACTTAGAATCTGTAATAAGATGTCTTAGAAGACCTATAAAGAATCCCATAAGTCAAGAAGTAAAGAAGAAGGAGAAGAACAAGGAGCTTTCACCATTGAAGTTGAATTCAAGCTTTCTAAGCTTAAATCCAAAGCTCAGGCTCAATTTCAAGTTTAGGTGAGTTAACTAACTCACTTTAGATCATATATAGTATGTAGTAATATTTAGTAAGTGCTTGATATTATTATTTTGAGGTTTTCATGCCATGCAAGACAAATCTATAAATCTGGGAAACAGAAACTTTCAGCAGAATGTAGTTTAGTAAAATGAACGTTTTGAGCAGCTAAAAAATCTGAATGAAGCTAGGCTTTTTTTTTGTGAAGAAAGTTAACTCATTTATCTAAAAATAACTATTCTATAGCCTGGTCTAAAATCACTCCTTTATAGGTGAAATGCACGTACAACACAGTGCTATAAATCTGGGAAACAGAAACTTTTAGCAGAACGTAGTTTAGTAAAATGAATGTTTTGAGCAGCTCAAAAATCCGATTGAAATCCGATTGAAGCTAGGTTTTTTTGTAGAGAAAGATAACTCATTTATCTACAAATAACTCTTCTATAGCCTGGTCTAAAAATCATTTCTTCATAGGCAAAGTTAACGTAAAACGCAGTGCTATACATTAGGGACAGAGTAGTCTGAAAATATAGAAATATCTAAGTAAAATGAACATTTTGAATAGCTCAAAAATCCGAATGAAGCTAGATTTTTTTGTACATAAGATAATCCAAATACTTATAATGTTCTAGTTTTGAGTTTGATCTATAAAGCAATTTATCATGCCCAAATTGATCATATAAATTTAGTCAACATAGTGAAAATTAATCGTGGCAGATTGGACAACTACTTGTATGATGTGTTGATTGATGATGCTTGTTTTTTGGTACTTGGGTTGTTATGAACATTTCGTGATTTGGTAGTGCTATCGCATAGATGAGCATGTTAAGGGTTTTATCTATATGTTTGATGGTATCAAATCTATGTTATAGATCTATGAGCTACATGCTAGGTTTCTGTTGTTATAATTATAGTATGATAACGTATTAGAGTGGTGAGTCAGGACTTTGTGTCAGACTAGCATTGTGAGTTAGGACTCTGCGTCAAACTTAGTATGGTTATGTTGAGACTTCGTGTAAGGTTGGTTGGGAAGCTAGGACTCTGTGTTAGACTTATTGTGAACACGTGCATTCACAACAACACGTGCATTCACAATATAGTGTCAGTACGCACTGTATAGTCTTGATTCCATGGAAAGATATAAATGGTGTAAGACCCATTGAGGCAACTGGATCTGTAGAGATCAACGGCTGAAAGCAGGGGTTTGTCTTACTATTAGGATTTATTTGTCCCAACGGTGTTGAACGTGGAAGTCTTCGAACTTGGCGAGATACACTAGAAGTCTTAGGACTTGGCTGTTCAAGGTGGAAGTCTTCGGACTTGACTATTTAAGATGGAAGTCTTCGGACTTGGAGGTACACGCTGGAAGTTTTTAGACATGGGTGTTTAAGCAGGAACTCTTCAGACTTGGCTGGATAAGCTAGAAGTCTTCAAAATTGAGTTGAATCACTTCGAGTCTCCGTGACGAAGTGAAGATTGAGTTGAATCACTTTGAATCTTCATGACGAAGTGAAGATTGAGTTGAATCACTTCGAGTCTCCATGACGAAGTGAAGATTGAGTTGAATCACTTTGAGTCTCCGTGACGAAGTGAAGATTGAGTTGAATCACTTCGAGTCTCCATGATGAAGTGAAGATTGAGTTGAATCACTTCGAGTCTCCGTGGCAAAGTGAACCGTGACAAAGTGAAGATTGAGTTGAATCACTTCGAGTCTTCATGATGAAGTAAAGATTGAGTTGAATCACTTTAAGTCTCCGTGACGAAGTGGAGATTGAGTTGAATCACTTTGATCCTTCATGATGAAGTGAAGATTGAGTTGAATCACTTCGATCCTTCGTGACGAAGTGAAGATTGAGTTAAATCACTTTCAGTCTCTTTGATGAAGTGAATATTGAGTTAAATCACTTCGAGTCTTCGTGACGAAGTGAAGATTGAGTTGAATCACTTCGAGTCTTCGTGATAAAGTAAAGATTGAGTTGAATCACTTTGATTCTCTGTGACGAAGTGAAGATTGAGTTGAATAACTTCGAGTCTCCGTGACGAAGTGAAGATTGAGTTGAATCACTTCGAGTCTTCATGACAAAGTGAAGATTGGGTTGAATCACTTCGAGTCTCCGTGACGAAGTGAAGATTTAGTTGAATGGCTTCGAGTCTCTATGATGAAGTGATGATTGAGTTGAATCACTTTGAGTCTCTGTGACAAAGTAAAGATTGAGTTGAATCCTTCAAATTGAATCACTTCGTGTCTCTGTGACAAAGTGAAGATTGAGTTGAATCACTTCGAGTCTCTGTGACGAAGTGAAGATTGAGTTGAATCACTTTGAGTCTCCGTGACAAAGTGAAGATTGATTTAATTCACTTCGAGTCTCCGTGACAAAGTAAAGATTGAGTTGAATCACTTCGTGTCTCCGTGATGAAGTCAAAATTGAGTTGAATTACTTCGATCCTTCGTGACGAAGTGAAGATTGAGTTGAATCACTTTGAGTCTCTGTGACGAAGTGAAGATTGAGTTGAATCACTTCGAGTCTCCATGACGAAGTGAAGATTGAGTTGAATCACTTCAAGTCTCCATGATGAAGTGACGATTGAGTTGAGTCACTTCGAGTCTCCGTGATGAAGTCAAGATTGAGTTAAATTATTTCGAGTCTTCCTAACAAAGTGAAGATTGAGTTAAATCACTTCGAGTTTCCGCGACGAAGTGAAGATTGAGTTGAATCACTTCGAGTCTTCGTGACGAAGTGAATATTGAGTTGAATCACTTCGTGTCTATGTTACGAAGTGGAGATTGTGTTGAATCACTTCGTGTCTCCGTGACGAAGTGAAGATTGAGTTGAATCACTTCAAGTCTCCATGACGAAATGAAGATTGAGTTGAATAACTTCGAGTCTCCGTGACGAAGTGAAGATTGAGTTGAATCAATTCGAGTCTCCGTAATGAAGTGAAGATTGAGTTGAATCACTTTGAGTCTTCGTGCCGAAGTAATGATTGAGTTGAATCACTTCGAGTCTCCATGAAGAAGTAAAGATTGAGATGAATCACTTCGATTCTTCGTAACGAAGTGAAGATTGAGTTGAATCACTTCGATCCTTCATGACGAAGTGAAGATTGAGTTGAATCACTTCAAGTCTCCGTGGCGAAGTGAAGATTGAGTTGAATCACTTTGATCCTTCATGATGAAGTGAAGATTGAGTTGAATAACTTCAATCCTTCGTGACGAAGTGAAGATTGAGTTAAATCACTTCGAGTCTCCGTGATGAAGTGAAGATCGAGTTGAATCACTTCGAGTCTCCATGACGAAGTGAAGATTGAGTTGAATCACTTTCAGTCTCTGTGATGAAGTGAATATTGAGTTAAATCACTTCGAGTCTTCGTGACGAAGTGAAGATTGAGTTGAATCAGTTCGAGTCTTCGCGACGAAGTAAAGATTGAGTTGAATCACTTTGATTCTCTGTGACGAAGTGAAGATTGAGTTGAATAACTTTGAGTCTCCGTGACGAAGTGAAGATTGAGTTGAATCACTTCGAGTCTTCATGATAAAGTGAAGATTGGGTTGAATCACTTCGAGTCTCCGTGACGAAGTGAAGATTTAGTTGAATGGCTTCGAGTCTCTAGAGCTGGATGTCACAATCAGAGACTTGGAAACTACTCGGCAAAACAACAATGAATCTTTGGCTGCGTTTCTGAGCAGATAGAGAAATAAAGTGGCCCAGATGACCCACCGACCGGTTGAGAAGGAACAGGTGAGGATGTTAATCTGAAATTTACAGCCACTCTATCATGAGAAACTATTCAATCAATCCATCTCCACCTTCGAAGAGTTGTTTGAAGTCGGGTCTCGAATTGAAGATGCTATCAAGGAAGGAAATATTAAGAAAGAGAAGCCTCCAAGTCAGTCAAGAAGGCCCATCTACTCTCTCCGGATGTCAATGCTCTTAGCAGTCAACCCATATCATACCCTCCTAGGCCATACCAATCCTCCAACCAAGCAAATTCCTCCAATCGCCCTTTCGAAAAAAAGCCTCCTCACAATTTCGCCAAGCTAGAAATCTCACTTTCCTCAGCCTTAGACTGCCTCCTCAAAAAGGGCCACCTCCAACTCCTTCAGCCCCGAACCACCCCCTACCACCCGGTTGTGATGTCTAAAAGGTGCACCTACCACCAAGCCCTTGGCCACAATACCGATGATGGCATGCACCTCCGCCATGATATCAAAGACCTCATTGACCAGAATATCATTAAGCCCCCTCCCAAGCAGCCTCATGTCACCCAAAATCCCCTACCAAACCACCAAAATATCAGCATCATTGAATCCGACCCCCCTACTTTCAATCCTTCTACCCTCATAATCCCCATAGGACTTCCCTTAGCTCGCATTGACATTCTAGATTCTACAAAAGTCCATCTGATTGAAGTAGAAGATAATGGGTGGCAGCCGCAGCTAGATGATGAACAAGATTTGTTCTTCCTGGAAGAACATAATCTAGGGACAGTAGACCTCAAATGGTATGATCCTAACAAAGAAAGCGATGCCTCCGTGTGGGATGAGCTAGAAATACCATTTGTGGGAATAGATTACGAGTGGTTCAAAGAAGACGGGACTGTAGAAGAACCTACTCCTATCGAGATCGATCATCTGACTAGGTCAGGCCGTCATTATCAGCCACCACCATATGTCACTGAAACCATGGAGAAAGGGCCAGTCAAGGACAAGGGGAAAGGAAAAATGGATGAGGTCATCGAAGAGCACAAGTTATGTTCTAGCCAGGCCAGTTGCTTTCTAGCGAGTAACTCCGTCTCCTTTCGGGCTAATGAGTTGATCAAGTAGTTGAAGAAGACTTAGGCACATCTCTCAATGTGGGACATCATGGTAACATCTTACAGGCATATACAAGCCGTGTTGAATGCCTTGGCTAGGATTGAGGTCTTATTGATGCTGCACCGGAAGATATGGTGGCCTTCTTAAGCACACTCACCCCTGATCCAATCATCACCTTCTCCGATGAGGATTTGCCACCGGAAGGATCTGCGCATAACAAAGCTCTGTACATCACCGTCGGATACAAAGGGCAGTAGGTGCCATTCTGTCTGGTCGAGTTTAAATGTTTATGCTCTAAGAACTGCCACTACCTTGGGGGTCAACATCCTTGACATCATACCATCTGTGCAATCCATGAGGGCCTACGATAACACCAAGAGGAATGTGACGGGGACTATTTTTCTCCAAATCCGCGTAGGATCTTTGGTTAGCATTGAAATCTTTCAAGTTATGGACATACCTGCCTCATTCAATTTGTTGATTGAGGCCCTGACTGCATGCCAACAAAGCTGTGTCATCTATTGTGCACCAAATGATCAAATACATTCATGAGAACGAGGTAAAAATCATCCTTGTCAATAGTTGGGGAAATGAGGCCTTCCCAAGCCATGCTCCTATCTTTGAAATCCAAATACCGGAACTAGAAGAAGGAGAAATCAGAGGATTCTTCATGGAAAAGATCCATATGATTAGTGATAGCGACAGGTTCCCAGAGGTCCACTCTGCAGTGGTCAATATCGTCCACAAAATGAACTATATCCATGGAATGGGATTGGGCCGACGCCAACAAGGGATTCATGAATTCCCTCAGATCAAAGGACAAAAAGGCACTTTCGGATTAGGGTATAATCCTACCAAAGAGGACATCGGGTTACAAAAGCCATGGAAGAAGAGAGTGAGGAGTCTTCCACCGTACCGTAAGGCCCTGAATGGGCAATTTATCAAGGAAGGGGACAATTTCCCCTATTTTGGGTTCCCTGAACCTTAGATCCACTAGACCACCGGAAAAAGGCACCCCGGGCTTGAGATCTTCACTAACTATGAAAGGCCCTCCTATCAAGATCCGTTCTATCCCGAAGAAGTTTTGAAAACCCCAGAGGAGGACTAGTTGAAGTACTTGGACACTGCAGCCATTGAGAAAATGTGGGAAGAGTTCACTGAAGAGAAGGAAGGAAAGAGGCCAAGAGCCAAGATGATCAGATCATGCCAATTGAGGAGGGTCTGAGCAACCAGGCTGTAGAGTCATCTGTCTGTGTCACCCTATCCCCTGTTTTCCCAGAGTCTGTACTTCTGATTATCGAGTTTGTACAAAAGTCTGCTGTTGTGAGCCCACCAGTGTCTAATGTAATCACTTCACCTGTTATGAATAAAATGAAAGACTGTTCTGCCTACTCCTCTGTGTCAAATACTTGTGAATGCATAGATCCCTCCGAGGATATCCCAATCGAACTTAAGCAACTAATTGAAAAACCACCTACTTATGAAATAATCAAAGACACTTTATCGATTAACCTAGGTGAAAGAGATAATCCACAAATTGTGCAAATTGGCTCAACACTTAATAAAGAAGAAAAAGAAAAATTGACTCTCTTGCCAAAAGAATTCAAAGATGTTTTTACTTGGTCTAACAAGAATATGCCTGGGGTCGATCCTGACATTATCCAACATCGTATTCCCCTCCTCCCCAATTCTAAACCTATCAAGCAGAAATTGAGGCGTATGAGACTAGAATGGACACTGAAGGTTAAGGAAGAGGTAGAAAAACATTTCAAGGTAGGGTTCATCATTGTTACAGAGTATCCGGAATGGGTTGCCAATATCGTGCCAATCCCCAAGAAAGACAAAAAAGTTCGTGTGTGCGTCGACTTCCGTGATCTAAACAAAGCTAGTCCTAAGGACGACTTCCTGCTTCCCCACATCAATGTCTTGGTAGATAAAATCACAGGACATGAGCTACTATCATTCATGGATGGCTTTTCGGGGTACAATCAGATTCTAATGGCACTAGAAGATCGGGAAAAGATTATATTTACCACACCTTGGAGGACCTACTGCTTTAGGGTGATGCCTTTCGGACTCAAGAATGTTGGAGCAACCTACCAAAGAGCTGCCACTACTTTGTTGCATGACATGATTCACAAGGAAGTAGAAGTATACGTAGATTACATGATCATGAAATGCAAGGGTAGAGAAGGGCACTTAGTGGCACTAGAGAAGTTTTTTGAAAGATTGTGCAAGTACAAGATGAGGCTGAATCCCAAGAAATGCACTTTCGGTGTGACTTTGGGGAAGCTCCTAGGCTTTCTCATCACACAAAGAGGGATAGAGGTCGATCCCTCCAAAATCAAGGTAATTCTAGAAATGGCGCAACCACTGAATGAGAAAGAAGTAAGGGGATTCCTTGGGAGAATCCAATTCATCAGCCGCTTCATTTCCAAGCTCACAACTACATGTGATCCCTTATTTTGGTTGCTGAGAAAAAGAGAGAAGTTCCAATGGGATGACCAATGCCAAGCCGCATTTGACAAAATAAAAGCCTACCTTAAAAAACTGCCCATCCTTTTACCACCCACTCCTCACAAGCCCTTATCTCTTTACCTATCTGTCTCTGACAATGCCATGGGCTACATGCGAGCCCAAGAAGGAAAAGAAAGCCACTCTGAAAAGCCATATATTACCTTAGCAAGAGGATGACTGGGTATGAGTTCAATTACTCTGTCCTCGAAAAAACGTGTTGGGCCTTAGTTTGGTGCACCCGCCGATTAAGGCACTACATGCTAGCCTTTCCGATTATGCTCATATCCCATATGGATCCTCTAAAGTACCTCCTAAAAAAACCTGCCCTAACCGGTCGTATATCCCGTTGGTTACTTCTACTATCTGAATTCGATATCAAGTATGTAATAAGCAAGTCGGTAAAAGGGAGAACTATAGCTGAGCATCTTGTGAAACATGCCGTTGACTCCAAAGAAAATGGAGACTTCCCGTTCCCAAACGTAAATATCATGGAAATCAATGAAGAACAATAGAAGTTGTACTGTGATGGGGCAGCCAACATGAAAGGCTACGGAGTAGGAATGATTTTGGTACCACCAAATGGGGACCACACCCTGCTGGCAGTCAAGCTCAATTATAACTCCACCAACAACACTGCTAAATACGAGGCATGCATTCTAGGGATGGAAGCGGCCATAGAGTTGGGAGTTCAGAAGTTGGATGTCTTCGGAGATTCAAACCTCATTGTATCACAAGCTAGAGGAGAATGGAAAGTAAAAGAAGAAAGGTTGAAGCCTTAAGAGATAGTTTAATAACATAACATTCTTCTACCTACCCAGGGAAGAGAGCCACTTAGCAGATTCGTTGGTCACTCTAGCCTCCATGATCAAAATCCCTATAGGAGTCAAAATGATGCCTCTGGTAATTAAGCATAGATACGAACCGTCGTTTAGCATGATCGTCGCAATCGAGGAAGAAGAGAGTAAAACACCATGGTACCGAGACATTTGGGACTTCATAGAAAAGGGAGTGTATCCTCAAGAGTCTTCCGAGAAGGACAAAAGAGCAATTCAAAGGTTCGCAGCACAGTTCATTATTTGTGGAGGAAAATTGTTGAAGAAAGGATACAATGGCCACAACCTGACTTGCTTTTTCGAAAAAAAGCACCAAAAGGATGGTGGAGGAAATACACGAGGGGGTGTGCGGTCCACACATAAAAGGTCACATGCTGGCCAAGAAGATCATAAGACAAGGATAGTACTAGACGACATTGGAGAAAGATTATTGTGAATACGTAAGGAAATGTCATAAGTGCCAGATTCACGCAAACATGATGCATGTACTGCCATCTCTACTCTACAGTATGACCTCCCCATAGCCGTTCTCAACTTGGGGAATCGATATCATTGGTGAAATTGTTCCCAAGGCTTCGAACAGAAATCGATACATTTTGGTGGCCATTAACTACTTCACAAAATGGGTAGAAGCTGTATCCTACAGCAAGTTGGGGGCCAAAGAGGTGGCCAAATTCATCAAGAGGAATCTCATCTACCGCTATGGCGTCCCCCATGAGATTATTTCAAACAGCAGAAGTCATTTCAAAGCAGAAGTCAGGGATCTATTTGAGGAATACAAAATCACTTATCATAAGTCATCACCGTACAAGCCGCAAACCAATGAGGCAGTCGAAGCAGCAAACAGGAATGTCAAGGCCATATTGCAGAAGTCGGCTGATACTTATAAGACTGGCATGAGAAACTACCACTTGCGCTGTGGGGATACAGAACCTCAATAAAGACGTCTACAGGAGCGATTCCTTATTCACTTGTATATGGTATGGAAGCAGTACTTCCCGTCGAGATAGAGGTACCATCTCTGTGAGTGATGGTGGAATGTTAGATTTCAGAATCTGATTGGTTAAGGGAAAGATTGGCTCTTATAGATGAAAAGTGCCTAGCTGCAATCGACCATGTTCGAATCTATCAAAAGAGAATAGCCCGTGCCTTCAACAAGAAGGTTTGTCCAAGGAAAATCATCAAGGACGATCTTGTTCTTAAGGAACTGCGATCCCCGATCTTTGATCCACGTGGAAAGTTCAAACCTAAATGGGTTGGCTCTTATATCGTCAAAATTATCCTTTCCGGAGGAGCGACCTATCTTATGGACCTCGACGGTGTCGAATTCAAAGAACCAATCAACATGGATTGCCTCAAAAAGTACTATGCTTAACCATTCCCTAAATTCCTTCAAGCCTTGCCTTGAAACTACGCTCAACCTAATTCCCGCTCGGGGATACATAGGCAACCACATCGGTTCGGTCGTTCCACCCACTAGAAAGCAAACCACTTCTTTCCTACCTTGGCCCAAACTACGTTGGATCTGATCCCCACTTGGGGGTACATAGGCAGACTTTTAGAAGAGAAAAGAAGGATGGCTCGCTAGGTCAAAAATCCGAAAGGACGCCTAGGCAAAAATTAGAGTTAAATCCAAAGTGAGCAATAACAAAAGAGAGAAAAGAGCTCTTTAGGTCACCTAACTGGTGCCTAGGCAAAATTACGAGCGTATGAGAAAAATAAAGTCACGGTCCTTACCATAACCCAGAAATCACCCTTCACACTAGGGGCAAACTTCGACCACCCGCCTTGTTTGCCTGAACCTCTTCTAAACTAAGGGCAAACGTCGAACATCTACCTCATTAGCCTCACAACCATACATATCCTAAACTAGGGGCAAACTTCGGCCACCCGCCTCGTTTGCCTCTAATCATCCCAGCGTGCCCAAACAAGTACCAAAAGAAAACATTTGATCAAAATCATACTACAAATATTTTCAGAAAGCCGAATACATAAAATAAGGTTCTCCAAGTAACCAAGGTTCACCGATAAACAAAACCTCGAATATTGCGTAAACAGGAATAAATAAAAGTTTTTCTTTCAGAAGGCAATCACAAAAATCAAAGACAAATGGAGGAAAGAAGTAGAATCAGTCAAGTCTAGTTTTATTTTGTGTCTTTTATTTCTTCAAAAGTTTTTAGAAGTAGGCTTTTACTCGGCAGGCCCATCCACTGATGAAAGCAGCAATAGTGACAGCTCTGACTTTGGAAGCAAAGACCCTCTCAGTAAACCCCCGGGGGACCTCCTAAACTCGCCCGTACTGTCTGGCTAATCGACGAGGATGATAGAAAGAAGTCTCTCTCAGACCCATCAACCACACTCTCTGGTAATCCCCGAGGCTGGTGATCACAGCATGGAGGCCCCAACGCCCTACAATCCAGCAAATATCGGCCTCAGATAAAGCACCCATCATGCTAACCCAATCGACAGAAGTGTAATTAGAATGAAGCACGGCCCTGTGGAAGTAAACTGGTGGCACACTACCAGTCCATAACTGAAGGTGCTCGTAGAGCCAAGCCTGTAATACCAAAGGCGCCCCAGAAAGAAGGAGAGTTCCTTGATTAAAAGCACGATCCAAACCATTCAGGGTTTCGGCCAGAACCATGGCCATGGGATTCTTACTCGATTTCAGCCCAAGGTACACATGTACCAAGTCACTAGAAGTACTCGAGAACAGGAAGTGCAAAGTCATGCATACTATTAGAGCGGCCCAGCGGGTGGCATCATATATGTTGGGATTCCCAGGACTGGCGTACCGGGCAATGATGGAACCAATGTCAAGAACCTCACCATGAATTAGTACGCGGGAGATAGTAGTGGAACAGTTCGAGTATTCAGCCAGACCTCGCGTAGGACTAGGGGTATCAGCAAAAGGAAGGATCAAGTCTGAATCCGGATCGAAACCAAGGATAGCACAGAACTCCTAAAAAAAGGGGCATATCTCCAGGCCGTTAAAATTGAAGAAATGATTTATCGGGTCCCAATAGGCGATGGCAACATGCATGAACTCAGCATTCAAAGCCATTTGGCAAAGAGAGAACAGTTCGGTCAAGCCGTTGCTAAAAAGGTTGATCCGTTCCACACCATCTGTGATGCTCAGCCAAGCTGTAAGCTGAGCAGGATCATACAATGCCATGTTTTCTATCATGGCTTTCGCAAAATTCAAAATTTCGGCAGTACCTCCCCATTTCACGAACTATCCCACCTGCAAGGCAAACAATCACAGAATCACAGTGCACATATATCATCACACGACCACCAACCAAAACAAGCACATAACTGCGCCTTCAAATCGGAAACTATCCAACTCAAAAGGCAAAACATCATAATACTCTGTCAAAAGTGACACATCATCCTACACATTGTCCATTATTCACTAGTACAACCTAATCAAAAACATGAAATGGAGACAAAACAAAAGTCCCAGCTTAGGAGGCCTTAGTCCTCATCTTCATCCTTTGTCGAACCACCCAGAGTGTACGTCGGCGATGGCCTCTGTGGACACGCGGAATCGCACCACTTCTCTCTCTCGTTTGAGATTGTTTTGAAATTGATTTGAATCAAAGGAAGAAAATGAAAAGTCTGTTGAAAACAGATACAGAGTCGCCACTTGGTCTTTAAGGAACCAAGAAACCTAATTTTGACTCACCCAAACGGATAAGGGCACCGGCCCTTCATAACCAAAGAACTTGGTTCGGGGTTTTGGTACGAGAGAGGAAGGAGCCTTTGTCACGACTAAAACACCCTCAACTCGCCCTGTCTTTCGACGGGCCTCAATTAGCATCCAAATAATCATCTTATACTATGTTTGGTTCGACAAATAATACTATGATAGTATATTACATCACATAAGAAAATTTGAAATGGAAGATCTAAAGATAAGATATCATTCATAAGATCTAAGCCAAATATCATACAATGTAAAGTGAAAGATCACACAAATAAACCTAAGAAAAATCATCTAATCATGTATCAAATAATCAAGACTTCCTAATCTAAAAGGGGACATGAATTGTTCTTGAAAATAATCAAAGAAATCAAAGTATGCTTAGCAAACTAGAATGATGCATGTTATTCTTTTGAGAAAAGAAAACCTCTCAATCCCCGGGACGGATGAGAAAGGATGATTAGATCGAGGGGAAGCATGAACGCGTGATCAAGTTCATTCCTTATAATCTTCTTAGATTAAGAGTTACAAAAACCCCAAATCTTTGCATGGATGCAACGAATGTACCTAGAAATGTGCTAAGGTTGTAGTGTGTTTTGTGTACATGGATTTCTAAAATGACTTGGAAGTCTAAAATGTGCATGAATGAATGGATTAAATCAACATGGGATATATACAAATGTAGTATGAACTACTTCTTAAGATATGGGCTAATTTGGAATGCATATGAGCATCAAATCAAAGAATAAAAGTTGAAATGTGCTTGCTGTGAATAGTGGACAGACTGCGTGTGTTACTTTGCAACATTATAATGGGAGGTCAAACGTGCCTAGAAAAATGTAAGAAAAATTAGAGATCATCCTTATTGTGTCTAGAAAATAACCCAAAAAGCCAAACATCAATAGCTATCACAGATTAAAAGAAATAAATCTGAATGTACACATGACTCAGAAACAAAAACTGCACTATTGACTGATTTTGTATGATTTTTCATAAATCCAAGAAAAGGTTTATGATGACCCATTATATACCAAATGTTCCCTAAGACACCCAAGTTTTATAAAAAAAATAGAAAAGATATATGTACAGTGATTAAAATATCCAGAATAAGTGCAAGAAGTTGGGTGAACATTCTGTGAGAACAGAGGCAGATTATGAATATGAACTTCTCACATCCAAAACAAATACTTTTACATCTCTATAATTGATGGGAAAAATTAGGGACAAACTATGATGTATTGGGAAGGTTTTCCAAGTGGTTTCATCATCATAACTTGAGTATTTAATTCAAAACAAATCTTTGAATCTGAACAGCTCACTGTTTTGGGTCATTGTTTTGGAGATATTAAGGAAAACAAAGTTTTATTTCTTGAAACCAAATGAGAGGGATTGAGAGGGGTTTTGAAATAGATGTTTTGAAAACATATTTTCAACACTCAATAAGGATTATGACCACTTAGAATACCAACATCAAACTCATCATTAAGAATCTCCAAGATTGTTGGAGAGATTTATTTTATTTTTTGAACATAACTTCAATACATTCCAAGAATACCTTGGAAGTATTGAGGTTATGATCATCATCTATCAAACATGTTTTTGAGGTCAAGAGCTACTATCCATAAGGATTCACTCACCCCAAACTTCATGTCATCACTTAGATGATGATGAACTAGTAAATAAATAAGGAAAAATAAAAAAGAAATGGGATAAGAAGAGATGAACAATAAATAAACAAGCAAATAGATGATGATCAATAGATGATATTCATGAAGCATGAACTTGTAGATTGGTGTTTCACTCATATGTAATGACACTAGACATGGAAGAAGCTTCCACTCTCTTAAATGCTCACTAAAATGGTGGTTGGGAGTATTGAATGTTGAAGTAAATGGAAGTAATGAAGTAAAAACAAAGTTGGAACTCACTTTTGTTTTGAAAATCAAAGAAGAAAGCTTCTTTTCTCTCTACTCTAACCTTATCTCTACAACTTTCTCTCCCAAACTTTTTAAAAACTCACATTTGACTCCTAAAATGAGGAGTAATGGGGTGTTTATATAGGCCAACTTGGGGTGGTTTTGGGATTTAGAAAGTATTCCCATTGGCTCCAAACATCTGAAATCATAAAACTATGTCGTTTTGGTTTTTAAATAATCAAAATGGGACCACAAAACATATTACAAAAATACACTGTTCTGGAGGGGAGTGCCGCGGCGGCACTGGGCCACTGCCGCGGCGGCAGTGGGCCAGTGCCGCGGCGGCACTGCTCCTCCCTTCGTCTGGATAATGCTGTTTAGGCCCCCTGATGTCCCGGTATTCGCGAAAAGGCCCTATTTCGTCCGAAATTCACAGAAAATGCGTACGAACTCTAAATTGAGGTTGTGATATACCGTTGGAAAGGTAATGGAGTCTACTTTACATAAAAAAAAGTTTGGGGATAGGTCGCTTTGAAAAGTTTTGCGGTATTTGCGATAAAAGCCAATTTGATCGCCTTTTTCGCCTTTGGAAATTTATAATAAATTCGTTTTAAATCCAGAAATTATGTGCGATATACCGTTGGAAAGCTATTGACCTCTAGTATCCATGAAAAATATTTGAAAATTGTTTCGGCACCCCGGTTCCAAAGTCAAATTCTGGTCAAACTGGTCAAACCTGGGATTCCCGGGAAGTTCTGGAAACCTCCGGGAGTTCCCGGGAGCTGATGTTTTCGCTCGATTTTCTTTTGGAACTTGTTTTAATACTTTTCCCGTGATTTAGAAAGATTTTGGTGAATTCGGACAATTTCGGTCAAACTTGGTCAATCCTGGTCAAACCTGGTCAAACCTTGGTCAAACCTAGTCAAATCTTGGTCAAACCGGTCAACGGGGACTTTCTGGGAACTTCCGGGGGTCTCTGGGAGCCGACGATTTCATCTGATTTCTCTTTAAAACTCTTTTTATCGCTTTTCTTACGACATAGCATGTTTTCAGAACTTTGAGACCAAATCTGGAAGTTTTCGGGCTTTCGGGGGCATTTTGGTCATTCTGAGCATTCTGAGAGATGGAGCTGACTTCCGAGAGTCCTTTCGAGTCTTTTGCGATCATTGCGAACCACCAAGCTATGGGTCTCCTAAATCCGATAGCCGACAAAATGGGGTGTCTACAGTTTGCCCCTCTTTGGCATGAACTTGCGAGGCAACGTATATCGCAAGCGAGTGCCAAAGCTTTGAAGAGACAAGACTTTTTTGGAGGCTATAGATTTAGGATAAAAAAAAAAAAAAAAAAAAAAAAGGTTGCAAAAGATGCAAGGATGATGAGGTTAGTGCTGGTCGTGCTCTATGTGAGCTGCCTACGTATCCCAGGGGAATCAGACCAGGACGTAGTTCGGGGCACAAATCACACGAGACAGGCGGATGTTATGCTATAAGAATGATATGTAATGCATGAATCGTGTCACGAGTCCTGATGCGTCTAGTGTTATGACCCTAGTACGAATACGTGCTGTGTGTGCCACTCCGAGTGGGCTGGTGTTGTGCTAGTGTTTGCGATCGTGATGTGATGAATGACTTGGACAAGGACACCGCGGTTTGGGGACAAACTTCTGGAATGAGTGAGATAGACCAGACGCGCTTTTTAGAAGACGATAGCCAAAGGCGACCGAGGGACCTTGTGATAAAGCTGTGAGGAAATTCTTGACAATCGGGGGATCTGGATGCAGGCGATGTTCGGATTGTTCATGACGGCCAACTTTCGGGAATCGGTTCCGGCTGGTGGTGGCATCTTTTGTATTTACCCTTGGGGATGACGTAGTGTTCTCGGAGAATTTTTATTTTCTTGATCGGGAACCAGGATCCATCTCTGAACCTCTCACGGTTGATCAAATCTTTCGGCGCTCAATCCGAGAGAGCCGGTCAGGGCCTCCGGGAGCTGGTATCTGTCTGCTTTTGTCCTCGGGGGATGATGCAGGGTTCTCGGGGAATCTCTTTTCTCGATCGGGAACCAGGATCCATCTCTGAACCTCTCACGGTTGATCAAATCTTTCGGCGCTCAATCCGAGAGAGCCGGTCAGGGCCTCCGGGAGTCGGTATCTGTCTGCTTTTGTCCTCGGGGGATGATGCAGGGTTCTCGGGGAATCTCTTTTCTTGATCGGGAACCAGGATCCATCTCTGAACCTCTCACGGTTGATCAAATCTTTCGGCGCTCAATCCGAGAGAGCCGGTCAGGGCCTCCGAGAGCTGGTATCTGTCTGCTTTTGTCCTCGGGGGATGATACAGGGTTCTCGGGGAATCTCTCTTCTTGTTTATTTGGTGCATTAGCTAAAAACCAGGATCCGTTGCCAGAATTCTCGCGTTTGATCGAATCTTGCGACGATTGTCCTGAAACGACCGATTCGGGTCTTCGGGAGCCGATTTTTCCCAGTTTTTGCCTGCTGGAGGTAGTTCTGACAATTTTTAGTCTGCTTGGGGTAAAACCTCATAGATCTTGACTGGACTGGGCCACCGGGGCTGATCGGGGTCAAAACGGGCTGAAAAAGGCCAAAACGGGTCAAAACGGGGCCAAACGGGCAAAACGGGGCAAAGCGGGGCCCACGGGGAGCAGTGCCGCGGCGGCACTGGACCACTGCCGCGGCGGCAGTTGGCCAGTGCCGCGGCGGCACTGGGTGGCCGGACTCCATCTTCTTATATCTCGGGTTTTTGAGCTTTTGAAGCTCATTCTTGGCCATTTTGGGGTGTTTTTGAAGCCAAAATTCATCAAAACGCAGCTTGTGCGCGCTCAGGTGAGTAATCTTTCCCCGTAGTTGGATTTTTGATTGGTGTTTCGGTTTGCCCAAATTTTCAAGAAGAAAGTTTGAATGTGACTTCCATTTTTCTTGTAGATCCATGGCTTCGAGCTCAAGGAGACCGTCTAAGAAGGCTAAGGGACGGATGAAAGCTGAAATGCAAACCCCGGACTTGATTTTACGGGACCCCCAACGCCATCTTTCGGCCGCGGCTCTAGCGAGCTTGGTATGTGAAACTTTCGACATTTTAGGACCACTTTCATGTATTGTGCTAGTTTTGTGAGCCGTAGTGTACACCTAGAAATCGTTGGGAGTCCGATTTGTGCTCAAATGTTGATTTTGCTCTCGGGTTGTGAATAGTGATTTTGTGCATCTTTTGTCGTCTTTGTTGTGTGCAGGTGCCGGAAGTGGCCCTGAAAGGCCATGGTAGCCTTGCCCACGCCTTCTTGTGGTATACTCAGCTTTCGCCCACCGTTAAGAGGATGGTTGATGATGCCGGGTTCGGAGGCTTCGTCCGTCTGGTTTCGAAAAGCAGCAATGATTTGGCCCATTTCTACGCCCTGGCCGAGAGGTGGTGGGATACCACCAATACTTTCCACCTGCCGTTCGGAGAGATGACCATGACGCCCTTCGACTTCTCCATGATTACGGGCTTGAGGGTCAGCGGGAGGCGCCTGATTCTGGATTACTTTTACGAGATCGACCCGGAGGAGGTGGAGATGCTGATTGGGGCTGTTCCCCCTAACCTGGAGAGGCATTGGTTTCCTTGCGGCTGGCTTTACCGGGCCTATGGCAGAGGTAATCACAATCTGAACAATTCCCAACTTTTGAGGGTTTATCTTCTGTATATCCTTGGGTGCTCAATCTTTGCGACAAGGAACGACCGGGTGAGCTTGAGGCTCCTTTCTTGCCTGGCGACCATTGATGAGATCCCCTCCTATAACTGGGGCGGTGCTGCCCTGGCCCATCTCTACAAGCATATATGGGGGAGGTCTCTCGGGGCGATGTTAAATCTACTGGGGGGATTTTGGCGAGCTTGGGAGGTACGCACTGTTTCTTCCTTTATTTTCCATTTCTTTGATTTCCATACTTGTTCTGATTTCTCCTTTATCTGTGCAGCTTTGGAGTTTTGAATACTTGAAGATGTTGGCTCCTTCCCCGGCGGATGAATCAGGCGAGGATGAGGATGGCATGGCTCCCGTGCCTCTATTCCCACGAGGTTTGAGATGGCAGAGGGACGTTGTTGGGGTGAAGAGTGGGGCCCACCGGATTGTTTTGCTTAGAAGCTTCCTGACTGAGCTGACGGCCTCTGATGTTGATTGGACGCCTTGGGAGGGCGTTGCTTACGCCGCCCCAGAGGAGATACAAGCGGTTAAATCTCTTACCTCTTGCCGCCTTCTGCTGGAGAGTACCGAGTGTAGGCAGTGGTTCCTTGGGGAACGGGTGTCTCGGCAGGTGGTTGGTGGCTCCCGGTATCGCGTTCCCCATAATCCTCCTGTGATGGATGCTAGTGACCTCTCCGGTGATGCTCTGTCGGCGGCCTTAGCCGGCACCGACGTCTGGGATCATTTCCTCTCTGAGACCGGGTATGAGGCTTACCGTGGCAGCTCCCTGATGCCTAACTTCCTGCTCCTGGAGGTGAGTTGCTTTTTTTCACTTTTGCTTTTTGTTCATTGCCTATATTTTTTATTCGCCTTTTCCTAACTTATTATGTGCCTACAGCTTCGCAAGATGTACAGGAGACAGGCTCCACAGGTTCCCGACCCTATCCCTCCTTGGGATTGGACTGTTAACGTTCTAGGCGCTGATGGCACTCCCCAAATGATGGAGGTGCCGCGAGTCACGTGTGGGTACCCTATCCAGCCAGCGGGCGTCCTTAACGTTCCTTGGAGTTACGCTGAGGAGGGTCACGCCTTGGCGGCTAGCTTACGGTCCTTGGTCCTCACACGAGACCACCAGGTATGTCTCTAATTTTGCACTTTCTTAAGGTTATGAGGTTCTAACCCTGGATTTTACCCTTGATAGATGGACGGTATGCGGCAATTTGCCGCCAACCAGATGGCGTCCTTGGTAAGTCTCTGACTCGACTTTATTTTTGTACTTTTTTGTTGTTCCCTTACTGATTGCCTTCATTTTATTCGTGTGTGCAGTACCGTGGAGGCGGGGCTGGCTCATCGAGGACTGGTCCAAGATGCAGAGGTGACAGGAGGAGGCCGTCGCCGACATACACTCCGGGCGGTCCGACGGAGGATGAAGAAGAGGAGGACTGAGGCTTCTCAAGCGGGGATTATCATTATTTTTTTCTTTTTCTGTTTTTCGATTGGGTTGTACTGAGGATATGATTATTTGGACAGTGTAGGACGATGTGTAGCACAATTTGTGACCTTTTGACAGAGCATTATGATGTATTGCCTCCTAGGCCGGATATCTTCCGGTTTAGAGGCGCAGTTGTGTGCTTGTTGATATATGTGCACTGTGATTGCTGGATGTTACTGCGATGGGCAGTTTTGTGATAGTGCTTGCTTTTGCCTTGCAGGTGGGATAGTCCGTGAAACGGGGAGGTGCTGCCGAAATTTTGAATTTGCTAGAGCCGCGACAGAAAATATGGCTTTGTATGATCCCGCTCAACTCACAGCCTGGCTGAACATTACGGATGGCGTGGAGCGGATCAACCTCTTTAGCTACGGCTTGACCGAGCTATTCTCTCTTTGCCAGATGACCCTGAATACTGAGTTCTTGCGTGCTGCCATTGGCCACTGGGACCCGGTGAATCATGTCTTCAACTTCAATGGCCTGGAGATATGCCCCGTGTTTGAGGAGTTCTGCGCTATTCTTGGCTATGATTCTGACTCTGATCTGATTCTCCCTTCTACTGGTACCCTCAGTCCTACGCGAGGCTTGGCTGAGTATCTGAATTGCTCCATCACTATTTCCCATCGGCTGATTCAAGGTGAGGTCCTTAATATTGCTTCTATTATTGCTCAGTATGCCAGTCCTGGGAATCCCAGCGTGTATGATGCTACCCGCGAGGCTGCTTTGATATTGTGCATGACCTCACACTTCTTATTCTCGAGTACTTCCGTTGACTTAGTGCATGTGTGCCTTGGGTTGAAGCTTAGCAAGAATCCCATGGCCATGGTTCTAGCTGAAACCTTGAATGGTTTGGATAATGCCTTCAATCAAGGGACTCCTCTTCTTTCCGGGGCGCCTTTGGTGTTACAGGCTTGGTTATACGAGCACCTTCAGCTGTGGACGGGTCGCATACCACCAGTTTACTTTCGTCGAGCTGTGCTTTACTCTCACTATACTTTTGCCGATTGGGTGGGCATGATGGGTGCCTTATCTGAGGCTGACATTTGTTGGATCGTGAGGCGTTGGGGCCTTCATGCTATCACCACGAGCCTCAGGGGTCACCAGAGAGTGTGGTTGATGGGTCTGAGAGAGACTTCTTTCTATCATCTTCGCCGTTTGGCCAGACAGCATGGACGGGTTCAGGAGGTTCCCCGGGGGTTTACTGAGAGGGTCTTTGCTTCCAGGATCAGGGCTACCACTATTGCTGCTTTTATTGATGGTTGGACTGACTGAGTAAAAGTCTACTTCTAAAGACCTTTGAAGAAATAATGACACTAAGACAAGACTAGACCTGACTGATTCTGCTCATTCCTCCAAGTGTCTTTGGACATGTGATCGCTTTTCGAAAGACTTTTATTTCTTCGATTACTCCTGTTTTATGTAATATTCAAAGTTTGTTTATCATTGAACCTTGGTTACTTTGGGAATCTTATTTTATGCACTTTAGCTTTCTGAAAACATTTTGTAACTGAGATTTCAATTAGTTGTTGCTTTTGGTACTTGCTTGGGCATGCCGGGGTTATTAGAGGCAAACGAGGCGGGTGGCCGAAGTTTGCCCCTAGTTTGGGATATGTATGGTTGTGAGGCAAACGAGGTAGATGACCGACGTTTGCCCCTAGTTTAGAAGAGGTTCAGGCAAACGAGGCGAGCGGCCGAAGTTTGCCCCTAGTTTGGAAGGTGATTTTTGGGTTATGGTAAGGACCGCGACTTTATTTTCTCACATGCCCATAATTTTTGCCCAGGCACCAAGGAGGCGGCCTGGCGAGCTATTTTCTCTCTTTTGTTATTGCTCACTTTGGGTTTAGCTCTAATTTTTGCCTAGGCGTCCTTTCGGATTTTCGACCTAGCGAGCCACCCTTCTTTTTCTTTTTTTTGAAAGTCTGCCTACGTACCCCTAAGTGGGGATCAGGTCCAACGTAGTTCGGCCCAAGGTTTGGAAAGAAGAGGTTATTTTTATTGTGGGTGGAGCGACCGAACCAATGTGGTTGCCTACGTATCCCCGAGTGGGAATCAGGTCAAGCGTAGTTCAAGGCAAGGCTTGAAAGAAATGGTTATTTTGGTGAAGTGACCGAACCGATGTGGTTGCCTACGTATCCCCGAGTGGGAATCAGGTCAAGCGTAGTTCAAGGCGAGGCTTGAAAGAAATGGTTATTTTGGTGAAGTGACCGAACCGATGTGGTTGCCTACGTATCCCCGAGTGGGAATCAGGTCAAGCGTAGTTCAAGGCGAGGCTTGAAAGAAATGGTTATTTTTGTCAAGCATAGTACTTTTTGAGGCGATCCATGTTAATTGGTTCTTTGAATTCGACACCATCGAGGTCCATGAGGTAAGTTGCTCCTCCAGAAAGGATCGTTTTGACGATATAAGGGCCGACCCACTTAGGTTTGAACTTCCCACGGGGATCGAAGATCGGAGCTCGCAATTCCTTAAGGACAAGGTCACCCTTGACAATCTTTCTCGGACGAACCCTTTTATTGAAAGCACGGGCTACCCTTTTTTGATAGATTCGGACATGGTCGACTGTCGCTAGGCGCTTTTCATCTATGAGAGCCAACTCTTCGTATCTTTCTCTCAACCAATCTGATTCTGAAATTTCACATTCTGCCATTACGCGTAGAGACGGTAGCTCTATCTCGACTGGGAGCACCGCTTCCATCCCATACACCAGCGAGTAAGGAGTTGCTCCTGTGGACGTCCTTATTGATGTTCTGTATCCCCAAAGTGCGAACGGTAGCTTTTCATGCCAGTCTTTGTAGGTATCGGCCGATTTCTGCAGTATGGCCTTGACATTCTTGTTTGCAGCTTCGACTGCCCCATTGGTTTGCGGCCTATACGGCGACGACTTGTGATAAGTGATCTTGTATTCCTCGAACAGATCCCTGACTTCTGCCTTGAAATGACTTCCGTTATCCGAAATAATCTCATGAGGAACTCCATAACGGCAGATGAGATTTCTTTTGATGAATTTGGCCACTTCTTTGGCCCCCAACTTGGTGTAAGATGCAGCTTCTACCCATTTTGTGAAGTAGTCTATGGCCACCAGGATGTACCGATTTCCATTTGAGGCTTTCGGAATGATTTCACCAATGATGTCGATTCCCCAGGTTGAGAATGGCCAAGGCGAAGTCATGCTGAACAGAAGGGATGGTGGTGTATGCATTATGTTTGCATGAATCTGGCACTTGTGACACCTCCTCACGTACTCACAACAATCTTTCTCTAATGTTGTCCAGTAGTACCCTTGTCTTATGATTTTCTTAGCCAGCATGTGACCGTTCATGTGCGGACCGCATACCCCTTCGTGTATTTCTTCCATCATTCTTTTGGAACTCTTTCCGAACAAGCAAGTTAGGTTGTGACCATTGTATCCTTTCTTCAGCAATTTTCCACCGCAAATGATGAATTGCGCGGCGAATCTTCTAATGGCCCTTTTGTCTTTCTCGGTAGATTCTTGGGGGTATATCCCCTTTTCTATGAAATCCCAAACATCCCGATACCACGGCATTTCATTCTCTTCTTCTTCGATTGCGGCGATCATATTGAACGAAGGCTCATACCTCTGCTCTATTACCAAAGGCATCATCTTGACTCCCACAGGAATCTTGATCATGGAGGCTAAGGTAGCCAATGAATCTGCTAGCTGGTTCTCTTCCCTAGGCAAGTAGAGGAACGTGACACTCTTGAATTGCCTTTTGAGTTGGTCGAGATGATCATGGTAGGGCTTCAGCCTTTCTTCTTTCACTTTCCATTCCCCTCTGGCTTGCGATATAATGAGGTTCGAATCCCCGAAGACATCTAACTTCTGAACCCTCAGTTCTAAGGCTGCTTTCATTCCCAGAATGCACGCTTCATATTCGGCGGTGTTGTTGGTGGAGTTATAGTTGAGCTTGACCGCCAATGGAGTATGATCCCCGTTTGGTGATACGAGAATCATCCCTACTCCGTATCCTTTCATGTTGGCTGCTCCATCGAAGTACAACTTCCACTGTTCTTCCTTGATTTCCATGATATTCTCGTCCGGAAACGGAAAGTCCCCACTTTCTTCGGAGTCAACGGCATGCTCTGCGAGATGCTCGGCTACGGTTCTCCCTTTTACTGACTTGCTTGTAACATACTTGATGTCGAATTCGGATAGTAGAAGTAACCAACGGGATATGCGACCGGTCAAGGCGGGTTTTTTGAGGAGGTATTTTAGAGGATCCATGCGGGATATGAGCACAACTGGGAAGGCCAGCATGTAGTGCCTCAGTCGGCGAGTACACCAAACCAAGGCCCAACACGTTTTTTCAAGGGTAGAGTAGTTGAGCTCATACCCAGTCATCCTCTTGCTGAGGTAGTATATGGCTTTTTCGGAGTGGCTTTCTTCTCCTTCTTGGGCTAGCATGCAACCCATGGCATTTTCGGAGACGGATAGGTAAAGGAATAAGGGCTTATGAGGAATGGGTGGTGAAAGGACATGCGGGTTCTGAAGGTAGGCTTTTATTTTGTCGAAATTGGCTTGGCATTGGTCATCCCATTGGAACTTCTCCCCTTTTCTCAACAATCGGAACAGAGGATCGCACGTGGTTGTGAGCTTGGAGATGAAACGGCTGATGAATTGGATTCTTCCGAGGAACCCCCTTACTTCTTTTTCATTCCGTGGTGGTGTCATTTCTAGGACTGCCTTGATCTTGGAGGGATCCACCTCTGTCCCCCTTTGTGTGATGAAAAACCCAGGAGTTTACCAGAAGTCACACCGAAAGTGCATTTCTTTGGATTCAAGCTCATCTTGTATTTGCGCAACCTTTCGAAGAACTTTTCCAGCGCTACCAGGTGTCCTTCTCTATCCTTGGATTTCACAATCATGTCGTCTACGTACACTTCTACCTCCTTGTGAATCATATCATGCAGCAGAGTGGTGGCAGCTCTTTGGTAAGTCGCCCCCGCGTTCTTGAGTCCGAAGGGCATTACTCTATAACAGTAGGTTCCCCAAGGGGTGGTGAATGTCGTCTTCTCCCGATCTTCTGGCGCCATTAGAATCTGATTATATCCTGAGAAACCATCCATGAATGAAAGTAGCTCATGTCCTGCGGTGTTATCTACCAAGACGTCAATGTGGGGAAGTGGAAAGTCATCCTTAGGACTGGCTTTGTTTGGATCACGGAAGTCGACGCACACGCGAACTTTCCCATCCTTCTTCGGGACCGGTACGATATTGGCAACCCATTCCGGGTATTCGGTGACAATGATGAACCCTGCCTTGAACTGCTTCTCCACCTCTTCTTTAACCTTTAGTGCCCATTCCGGTCTCATGCGCCTCAGTTTCTGCTTGACAGGTTTAGAATTGGGGAGGAGAGGAATATGATGTTGGACGATGTCGGGATCGACCCCAGGCATGTCTTCGTAAGACCAAGCGAAAACATCTTTGAAATTTTTTAGCAAGAGGGTTAATTTTTCTTTTTCTTCTTTATTAAGAGTTGAGCCAATTTGCACAATTTGTGGATTATCTGTTTCACCTAGGTTAACTGATAAAGTATCTTCGATTATTTCATAAACAGGTGGTTTTTCGATTAGTTGCTTAAATTCAATTGAGAGATCCTCGGAGGGATCTGTGCATTCACAAGTGTTAGACACAGAGGAGTAAGCAGAATCGTCTTTCATTTCATTCATGACAGGTGAAGTGACTACAATGGACAGTGGTGGGCTTACAGCAGCCGACTCTGGTATAGATTTGACAATTGGTAGTACAGACTCCAAGGGAATAGGGGATTGGGAGACACAGATAGATGACTCTACAGCCTGGTTGCTCAGACCCTCCTCAGTTGGCTTGATCTGATCATCTTGGCTCTTGGCCCTCTCTTCTTCCTTCTTTCCAGCGGATTCCTCCCACATTTCCTCGATGGCTTCAGCGTCTAGGTATTTCAACCAGTCTTCCTCCGGGGTCTTCTCAACTTCTTCGGGATAGAACGGGTCTTGGTATGGGGGCCTTTCGCAGTCAGCAAAGATTTCAAGCCCGGGGTGCCTTTTCCCAGTGGTTTGATGGATCCAGGGTTCGGGGAACCCGAAGTAAGGGAAATCATCCCCTTCTTTGATGAACTGTCCGTTCAAAGTCTTGCGGTATGGGGGGAGACCCTTCACCCTTTTCTTCCATGGCCTCTGTAGCTCAACGTCTTCTTCAGTGGGCTTGTACCCCAACCCGAAAGTGCCTTGTTGCCCTTTGATCTGTGGGAACTCCCGAATTCCTTGCTGGCGTCGACCCAATCCCATCCCGGGGAAGTAGTTCATCTTGCGAACAATGTTGACAACTGCAGAGTGGACCTCAGGGAATCGGTCTTCATCATTGATCACATGGACTTCTTCCATGAAGAATCCTCCGATTTCTCCTTCTTCTAGCTCAGGTACTTGGACTTCAAAAATGGGAGCGTAATTTGGGAAAGCTTCGTTACCCCAACTATTACCGAGGATGATCTTTACTTCCTTCTCATGAATGTACTTGATCATTTGATGCACAGTGGATGATACAGCTTTGTTGGCATGAAGCCAGGGCCTTCCAATCAGCAGATTGAACGAGGCAGGTATGTCCATGACTTGAAAGATCTCAGTGCTCGCCAAAGACCCTACCCGGATTTGTAGAGAGACAGTCCCCATTACATTCCTCCTGGTATTATCATAGGCCCTCACAGATTGGACGGATGGCGTGATGTCAAGGATATTGACCCCCAAAGCAGTGGCAGTTCTCAAGGCACAAACATTCAAAGCAGAACCTGTGTCGACCAGACAAAACGGTACCTGCTGCTCCTTACATCCAACAGTGATGTATAGTGCTTTGTTATGCGCGGATCCTTCCGGTGGCAAGTCCTCATCAGAAAATGTAATGATCGGGTCGGGGGTAAGTGCGCCCAAGAAAGCCACCATGTCCTCCGGTGCGGCATCGATAGGAACTTCAATCCCAGCCAAGGCATTCAACACGGCTTGCCTATGCTTGTAGGATGCTACCATGATATCCCACATCGAGAGATGTGCTTGGGTCTTCTTTAGCTGCTTTATCAACTCATTATCTTCTTCGATGATCTCATCCATCTTACCCTTCCCCTTGTCCTTGACTGGACCTTTCTCGGTTGTGTCGGCGGCAGGCTGTGGAGGCTGATAATAACGGCCTGACCTGGTCAGATGATCAATCTCGGCAGGAGTAGGCCCTTCTACAGTCCCATCCTTCTTGAACCAATCACAATCCGTTCCCACAAAGGGCTTTTCTGGTTCGTTCCAGATGGAATCATCACTCTCGTTGTTAGGATCATACCATTTGAGGTCTACCACCCCTAGGTCATGCTCTTCTAGGAAGAACAAGTCTTGCTCATCGTTAAGCTGCTGCTGCCATTCGTCATTCTCCCCTCCGATCAGATGAATTCCCTCAGAATCCGGGATGTCAATGAGGGGTAAGGGTTGTCCTAGGGGGGTGATATAAGCGGCAGGGTTGAAGGGTATAGGGTTGGACTCGATGAGGTTGACATTTTGGTGGTTTGGTAGGGGATTTTGGGTGATATGGGGCTGCTTTGGGGGCGGCTCGATGATATTCTGATCAATAAGGTCTTGGATATCGTGGCGAAGGCGCATGCAGTCATCGGTGTTATGGCCGGGGGCTTGGTGGTAGGCGCATCGTTTGGACATATCGCAGTTAGGCGGGGGTGGGGTATTTCGAGACTGGAGTAGTTGGAGATGGCCCTTTTTGAGGAGGCGGTCCAAGGCTAAGGAGAGGGAGATTTCTAGCTTGGCAAAATTGCGAGGGGGCTTTTTCTGGAAAGGGCGGTTGGAAGGGTTTGCCTGGTTGGAGGGTTGGTATGGCCTTGGAGGGTATGCCATGGGTTGGCTGCTAAGGGCATTGACATCCGGGGGATTCCGGGAGTAGCTGGGCCTTCTTGGCTGACTCGGAGGGTCTTCCTTTTTTATCTTTCCTTCCCTGATAGCATCTTCAATTCGGGTTCCGACCTCAAACAACTCCTCAAATGTGGAGATGGACTGGTAGAATAACTTCTCATAGTAAACGGATGAGCATCCTTACCTGTTCCTTTTCAATCGGCCGGTGGGTCATTTGAGCTACCTTGTTCCTCCACCTGCTCAGAAACGCAGCGAAGGATTCGTTGTTGCTTTGCCGGGTCGTTTCCAAATCCCTGATAGTGACATCCAGCTCCTGGTTGTAAGAGTAATGATCGACAAAAACTCGAACGATATCTTCCCAGGCCCGGGTCTTGGAGGCTTCCAAGGTTAGGAACCATGATAGTGCAGATTTTGCCAGAGTTTGTGGGAACAGCATTGCGATGTGCTCGTGGGTGCAACCCATGGATTGGAAGATACTCATACATAGCTTCACGTGGCTTTTCGGGTTCCCAGTCCCATCAAAACGATCGATGGCAGGCATTTTGAAGTTCTCCGGCAGTTTCAACTTGACAGGCTCAAAGAGGCCTTCCAGATCTAGCATGTAATCATCGATTCCCTTGCTTTTTCTCAGCACGCTCTCCAGTTTGTCGACCTTGTCCATCTTTTCCTGGAGCTTCTTTTCATATGTGAGCGGTGGGACCCCTTGGAACCAGTTTTCCTCCCCATTATTCTCATGTAGAGGAGGTTCAAACCTTGGTGGCGGAAACTCGGGCGGGGGTTGTGGCTGTTGCTGTTTTAGTTCTTCCATGAACTTCAGGACTTGGGCTAGACTGTCGGATTGTTGGCTTATAGTCGCTCCCAACTCGGTGACCTTGTTTTCCAATTCTTCTCTATTCATGTTGAAGCGGGCTGTCGGACCGGTTCTGACTAAACGATTATCCGAACTCCTGGTCCACAACGAGGATTCCGGCTGTTGACCTTGGGAATCTATACTGACCTGACAGATTTTGAGAAAAGGGGTGTATCAGATCCTGATAGTGACGACTTTTAGACAGACAAAGACAGTGACGTGGACTGACTCGAGTGCGTGCAGAGAGATGGTGTATGCATGGGTGACAAGCATGCGGATGTAAGGCCTAGTCTATATGACGTTCCTATTTCTAACAGATAGAAGTTAAGCAATTAAGGTCCTAACCATATAGAGTGTGCCAATCTTACTTTCCAGTGCGATCACCAAGGGATAACAAGGGTTTTCAGACATTCCGATTGACTGGGACAGAGTTTCTGGGAGAAACTGGTAAACACGGTCATATCTGGGATATTCGGACAGAGTTTCTGGGAGAAACTGGAAAACACGGTCATATCTGGGATATTCGGACAGAGTTTCTGGGAGAAACTGGTAAACACGGTCATGTCTGGGATATTCGGACAGAGTTTCTGGGAGAAACTGGTAAACACGGTCATGTCTGGGATATTCGGACAGAGTTTCTGGGAGAAACTGGTAAACACGGTCATATCTGGGATATTCGGACAGAGTTTCTGGGAGAAACTGGTAAACACGGTCATATCTGGGATATTCGGACAGAGTTTCTGGGAGAAACTGGGGTAAGTATGTTTATAGTGATCATACTTTCTAGCAGGTTTTCATACTCCTATGTCTCAGGACTGACAAATAAGGTTTGCGGTGTATATCTTTGCGAGCATGGGGCAGACATCCTTGTCATGATGCTTAGGCAGGTCAACTCAATGTGATCACATGTGAGTGATTGCCTTGGGAATCATAAGAAAGAGGTTTTATTCTATGCCACATAAGCATCTACACTGCGCAGGTAATCCCGTCAGGGCATACAGCAGTTATATCATATTGTCCTATCTGAAAAGATAAATGAACAGTCCTATGAAAGGTTCTACAGGAATCTATATGCAAAGGCTGGGTTTAGTCAAAGAGGGTCCGTTGACGAGAGTTCCAATATACCGTCAGAGAGACAGTACGGAGGTTTTTACTCTTTTTGATATACCTTGGAAGGTACAGTATCAACGGTGACTTGTGCCCTGGCACAGCAAGACCTGAACAATGTCAGCGCCGCGTTTCAGACACAGTCGGGAGGGTAAAATGCAGAGTGCAATGCGGTGAACCAGACACAGTAAAAAAAGATGATTTTAAGGATGCTTCTTATGAGTCAAACCTCTGTATTATTTTGTTTTAAAATAAAAATCCCCAGTGGAGTCGCCAGATTGTGGACACGCGGAATCGGACCACTTCTCTCTCTCGTTTGAGATTGTTTTGAAATTGATTTGAATCAAAGGAAGAAAATGAAAGGTCTGTTGAAAACAGATACAGAGTCGCCACTTGGTCTTTAAGGAACCAAGAAACCTAATTTTGACTCACCCAAACGGATAAGGGCACCGGCCCTTCATAACCAAAGAACTTGGTTCGGGGTTTTGGTACGAGAGAGGAAGGAGCCTTTGTCACGACTAAAACACCCTCAACTCGCCCCGTCTTTCGACGGGCTTCAATTAGCATCCAAATAATCATCTTATACTATGTTTGGTTCGACAAATAATACTATGATAGTATATTACATCACATAAGAAAATTTGAAATGGAAGATCTAAAGATAAGATATCATTCATAAGATCTAAGCCAAATATCATACAATGTAAAGTGAAAGATCACACAAATAAACCTAAGAAAAATCATCTAATCATGTATCAAATAATCAAGACTTCCTAATCTAAAAGGGGACATGAATTGTTCTTGAAAATAATCAAAGAAATCAAAGTATGCTTAGCAAACTAGAATGATGCATGTTATTCTTTTGAGAAAAGAAGACCTCTCAATCCCCGGGACGGATGAGAAAGGATGATTAGATCGAGGGGAAGCATGAACGCGTGATCAAGTTCATTCCTTATAATCTTCTTAGATTAAGAGTTACAAAAACCCCAAATCTTTGCATGGATGCAATGAATGTACCTAGAAATGTGCTAAGGTTGTAGTGTGTTTTGTGTACATGGATTTCTAAAATGACTTGGAAGTCTAAAATGTGCATGAATGAATGGATTAAATCAACATGGGATATATACAAATGTAGTATGAACTACTTCTTAAGATATGGGCTAATTTGGAATGCATATGAGCATCAAATCAAAGAATAAAAGTTGAAATGTGCTTGCTGTGAATAGTGGACAGACTGCGTGTGTTACTTTGCAACATTATAATGGGAGGTCAAACGTTCCTAGAAAAATGTAAGAAAAAACAGAGATCATCCTTATTGTGTCTAGAAAATAACCCAAAAAGCCAAACATCAATAGCTATCACAGATTAAAAGAAATAAATCTGAATGTACACATGACTCAGAAACAAAAACTGCACTATTGACTGATTTTGTATGATTTTTCATAAATCAAAGAAAAGGTTTATTATGACCCATTATATACCAAAAGTTCCCTAAGACACCCAAGTTTTATAAAACAAATAGAAAAAATATATGTACAGTGATGAAAATATCCAGAATAAGTGCAAGAAGTTGGGTGAACATTCTGTGAGAACAGAGGCAGATTATGAATATGAACTTCTCACATCCAAAACAAATACTTTCACATCTCTATAATTGATGGAAAAAATTAGGGACAAACTATGATGTATTGGGAAGGTTTTCCAAGTGGTTTCATCATCATAACTTGAGTATTTAATTCAAAACAAATCTTTGAATCTGAACAGCTCACTGTTTTGGGTCATTCTTTTGGGTCTAGAACACAACCCAAAAGGCCAATCATGAATAGCTATCACAGATTGAGAGAAATCATATAAACAATATAGGTCACTCAGAAACAGAGTCCGTACCGTCGACTGAAATATTGAAAAATCTTAGAAAATGAACACTAATGCTCTAGAGGCCTATTTTATACAGAAAGTTTCCTAAGACATTGAAATTTAAGGGAAAAATAAGTTAGGACCACCCCTTTTGGAAAGGTTGTCTGAAAAAAGAGGTTGGAAGTGGACCTAGCTGCTGTGACAGCAAAAAATAGAATGTCTGGAAGGAATGTTTGGGTCCAAATGGACCATTTCTATGTACTTCCAAGTCAAACTAAAAATCGTGGGTGTTCTCAAATGGGTTAGGAAGACTTTCCAAGTGGCCTTGCATCCATATGTTGAGTATTGAGTTCTAGAGAAATCTTTGAACTCAACTCACTCACTGTTTTGACTCATTATTTTGAAGATTTTTGGGAAAACAAGGTTTTGTTTCTTGAAACCAAAATGAGAAGGATTGAGAGGGGTTTTGAAATAGATGTTTTGAAAACATATTTTTAATACTCAATGAGGATTATAGCCACTTAAAATGCCAACATCAAACTCATCATCAAGAACCTCCAAGATTGTTGGAGAGATTTATTTTTATTTTGGAACATAACTTCAATACATTTCAAGAATACCTTGGAAGTATTGAGGTTATGGTCATCATCTATCAAACATGTTTTTGAGGTCAAGAGCTACTATCCATAAGGATTCACTCACCCCAAACTTCATGTCATCACTTAGATGATGATGAACTAGTAAGTAAATAAAGAAAAATAAAAAAGAAATGAGATAAGAAGAGATAAACAATAAATAAACAAGCAAGTAGATGATGACCAATAGATGATATTCATGAAGCATGAGACTTGTAGATTGGTGTTTCACTCATATGTAATGACACTAGACATGGAAGAAGCTTCCACTCTCTTGAATGCTCACTAAAATGGTGGTTGGGAGTATTGAATGTTGAAGTAAATGGAAGTAATGAAGTAAAAACAAAGTTGGAACTCACTTTTGTTTTGAAAATCAAAGAAGAAAGCTTCTTTTCTCTCTACTCTAACCTTATCTCTACAACTTTCTCTCCCAAACTTTTTAAAAACTCACATTTGACTCCTAAAATGAGGAGTAATGGGGTGTTTATATAGGCCAACTTGGGGTGGTTTTGGGATTTAGAAAGTATTCCCATTGGCTCCAAACATCTGAAATCATAAAACTATGTCGTTTTGGTTTTTAAATAATCAAAATGGGACTACAAAACATATTACAAAAATACACTGTTCTGGAGGGGAGTGCCGCGGCGGCACCGCTCCTCCCTTCGTCTGGATAATGCTGTTTAGGCCCCCTGATGTCCCGGTATTCGCGAAAAGGCCCTATTTCGTCCGAAATTCACAGAAAATGCGTACGAACTCTAAATTGAGGTTGTGATATACCGTTGGAAAGGTAATGGAGTCTACTTTACATAAAAAAAGGTTCGGGGATAGGTCGCTTTGAAAAGTTTTGCGGTATTTGCGATAAAAGCCAATTTGATCGCCTTTTTCGCCTTTGGAAATTTATAATAAATTCGTTTTAAATCCAGAAATTATGTGCGATATACCGTTGGAAAGCTATTGACCTCTAGTATCCATGAAAAATATTTGAAAATTGTTTCGGCACCCCGGTTCCAAAGTCAAATTCTGGTCAAACTGGTCAAACCTGGGATTCCCGGGAAGTTCTGGAAACCTCCGGGAGTTCCCGGGAGCTGATGTTTTCGCTCGATTTTCTTTTGGAACTTGTTTTAATACTTTTCCCGTGATTTAGAAAGATTTTGGTGAATTCGGACGATTTCGGTCAAACTTGGTCAATCCTGGTCAAACCTGGTCAAACCTTGGTCAAACCTAGTCAAACCTTGGTCAAACCGGTCAACGGGGACTTTCTGGGAACTTCCGGGACTTCCGGGGGTCTCTGGGAGCCGATGATTTCATCTGATTTCTCTTTAAAACTCTTTTTATCGCTTTTCTTACGACATAGCATGTTTTCAGAACTTTGAGACCAAATCTGGGAGTTTTCGGGCTTTCGGGGGCATTTTGGTCATTCTGAGCATTCTGAGAGATGGAGCTAACTTCCGAGAGTCCTTTCGAGTCTTTTGCGATCATTGCGAACCACCAAGCTATGGGTCTCCTAAATCCGATAGCCGACAAAATGGGGTGTCTACAGCCTCCTCCCGCCACCCCTACACCTTGGCCTGGTTCTCAACGAGCCGGCACCACCTCCTCGACATTTCACACACAAAATGAAAGCAATCAGTCAAGAAACAAAAAAATTACAAAAAAATAGAGCCGAGTCAGAAAATTACCAAGGACGCCATTTGAATGGTGGCGAACTGCCACATACCATCCATCTGTCAAGGGTAAATTATAGGGTTAGAACCTCATAACCTTAAGGAGTGCAAAATTAGAGACATACCCGATGGTCCCGCGTGAGGACCAAAGACCATAAGCTACCTGCCAAGGCGTGACCCTCCTTAGCATAACTCCAAGGGACGTTGAGGACCCCTGCTGGATGGGTGGGATAACCGCAAGTCACTCGCGGCACCTCCATGACCTGCGGAGAGCCATCGGCATCCAAAACATTAACGGTCCAATCCCAAGGGGGGATAGGATCAGAAGCTGGGAGAGCCTGTCTCCTATATATCTCACGAAGCTGCAAGCATAAGACAAGTTAGGAAAAGACAAGTCCAAAAACATAAGTGACGAATAGAGATAAAAATGTAAAAGAAACTCACATCCAGGAGTGGAAAATTCGGCATCAGAAAGCGACCACGGTAGGTCTCATATCATGTCTCAGAGCGAAAGTGATCCCAAGCATCAGTACCGGCCAAAGCTGCCAGCAAAGCAGTACCGAGAGGTCATCAGCATCCATCATAGGAGGGGCATGAGGAACGTAGTACCTCGAACCGCCAACCACCTCCCGAGACATCCACTCACCAAGATACCATTGTCTATGCTCAATACTCTCCATCAAAAGTCGGCAAGAAGCAAGAGGCCTCACTGCCTTTCTCTCCTCTAGGGCAGCATAGGAAACATGCTCCCAAGGTGTCCAATCAACGCTAGCAACTATCAGCTCGGATAAGAAATTTCTTAGGAGGACGATCTAGTGGGCCCCACTCTTAACCCCAACAACATCCCTTCTCCATCTCAAGCCCCGAGGAAACAGAGGCACAGGAGCTATGCAATCCTCATTTTTACGCGACTCATCGACGGGAGTAGGAGCCAACATTTTCAGGTACTTGAAGCTCTAGAGCTGCACGAAAAGGTGAAAGTCCAAAAATAGAAACAAGGAAGGACCAAATGGAAAAGAAAAAGTCACAGAGCATACCTCCCAAGCCCGCCAGAACCCTCTAGTGGATTTAATGCCGCCAAGAAAAACCTCACCCATGTGCTTATAAAGATGGGCCAGGGCAGCACCGCCCTAGTCGTCAGAAGGAATCTCGTCAATGGTTGCCAAGAAAGAAAGGAGCTGCAAGCTCACTCGATCATTCCGTGTCGCAAAATTGAACATCCGAGAACATACAAGAGAAAGACCCGTAGCAGCTGCTGGTTAGTCAGAGTGTGTCCCCCCTGCCATAAGCCCGATAAAGCCAGTAGTAAAGGAATTGAGGCCCCTCCAAACTAAAAGGAGTAGCCCTAATCAGCATCTCAACGGCTTTAGGATCAGTCTCATAAAAATAATCCAGGATCAGGCGTTTCTCGCAAACTCTCAAGCCAGTGATCACGGAGAAGTCGAAGGGCATCATCGTCATTTCGCCAAACGGTAGATGGAAAGTATTCATCGTGTCCCACCATCTCTCCGCAAGAGCATAGAAGTGGGTCAGGTCATTAGTACTCTTTAAAATTAGGCGGACAAAGCCGCCAAACCCGGCATCGTCTACCATTTTCTTGATAGCAGGTAAAAGTTGGTATACCACAGAAAAGCATGGGCAAGACTACCGTGGCCCTTCAAGACCACCTTCGGCACCTACACACATAAAAAACAACCAAAACGAGCACAAAATCACTATTCATGACTCGAAGTCCAACTTCACAAAATCAACAAACGAGCACCAAATAGACTTCCCGACGACTTCTAGGCGCACACTACAGTTTACTAAACTAGCACAATGCACATAACTACCGAAAGTTTTACATACCTGACTCGCTAAAGCCGCAGTCAAAAGATGATGTTGAGGGTCACATAAAATCAACTCTAGGGGTTGACTCTCAGCTCTTACCCTTTCCTTGGCCTTCTTGGAGAGCCTCCTCGAGCTTGAAGCCATGGATCTACAAAGAAAATGGAAGTGAAAACCAAACTTTCTTCTTGAAAATTAGAGGAAACTAAAGCACCAATCAAAAATCCAATCATGGGGAACGATTACTCACCTGAGCGTGCACAAGCTGCGTTTTGACGGATTTTGGGTCCAAAAACACCCTAAAATGGCCAAAAATGAGCATTTGGAGCTTAAAAACTCAAGATACATAAACATGGAGTCCGGCCACCCAGTGTCGCCATGGTACTGGCCAACTGCCATCGCGGCACTACACCCTACGGGCCCCACTTTGCTCCATTTTGCTCTATTTTAGCCCGTTTTGGCCTTTTTCAGCCCATTTTTGGCCCCGTTAAGCCCCAATGGCCCATTTCAGTCCAAGTTTACAAGGTTTTATCCCAGTGGATCCAACGTATCCCTAAAGGGCAATTACAGAGAAAAAAATAGCTCTCAGAGGCCTGAATAGGTTTTTTTAGAATAACCGACACAAAAGTTAATCAACCGTGAGAGTTTTAAATCTGAGTCCTGGTTCTCGATCGACAGTTAAGAAAGACTCTTAGAAAAGTCCCCCATTATCCCCAGAGGATAGTTATAGAAAGAAATCATCTCCCGAAGGCCCTAACTGGCTCTTTCGGATTAAATCCGTGAAGGTTCGATCAACCGTGAGAGATTTAGAGATGGGTCCTGGTCCCTGGTCGAGAAGCAATAGAAGAAAGGTTCTCAAAGAATCAAACACCATCCCCGGAGGATAAAATCAAAAACATATCATCTCTCGGAGGCCCTAACTGGCACTCTTGGATTGAGCATTGCAAGATTTGATCAACCGTGAGAGATTCGGTGATGGATCCTGGTTCTCGGTCAAAGAAATTCGATCAACCGTGAGAGATTCAGAGATGGATCTTGGTTCTTGGTCGACAGTCAAAAAAGATTCTCGAAGAGTCCAAAACCACCCCCAGCGGACAGATACAGATAGAAATCGGCTCCCGAAGGCTCTAACCAGCTCTTTTGGATTAAACATAGCAAAATTTGGTCAACCATGAGAGATTCAGAGATGGATCCTGGTTCTCAGTCAGAAGTTGTGAAGGGTCAGAAAGAATTCCCCAGTATCCCTAGCAGAAAATAAGCAAAAAACCAAAACCAACTTTTACAGCCCTGCGTCCGTTGATAAGCTTCCTCAACTGTCGGCTATCGTGAGCTTCCTCACTTATCGAGAGCTTCCTCACTCCGTTTATCTCATCTTTCAGTGAGCCTCCTCACTTACCATAAACTTTCTCACCAAATCGGTCATCGTGAGCTTTCTCATTTGTTGTGAGCATCCTCACTTTGGCTATCATAAATTCTCCCAATTATCGATCTTTGTGAGCCCTCTCACCTCTCAGCTGTTATCCTCAAGGACCCTGTGTCTGATCCACTTACCAGTATATTTTCCAAAATTCAGGAAGTTTTCCCCGAGACCCAGATTCTTCCAAACCTTAATGTCTTTATCAGAGTCAGCCACCACATCATAGTTGTAAACACTAGAACAACACCAGCCTACTCGGAGTGGCACAACTCACAGTACATGCTCATGCCAAGATCAGAACACTAAATATGATAGGACCCAGGACGTAATTCATATCACGTCCATGCATGTCATAGCATAGCATCCGTCGGTTCTAATGATGCATTTGCATGTTGTTTTATCCCTTATTCTCCTAAACTACATCGTGGTCTGATTCCCCTTGGGATACGTAGGCAGCTCACTCAGAGCACGACCGGCACTAACCACAACATCATGTTTTCATCATTGCATCCTTTGAAACACTTTTATCCTAAATCTATAGCCTCCAAAAAGACCTGTCTCTTCGAAGCTTTGGCACTCGCTTGCGACATGCGTTGCCTCGTAAGTTCATGTCAAAGAGGGGCAAACTATAGACACCCCATTTTGTCGGCTATCAGATTTAGGAGACCCATAGCTTGGTGGTTCAAAATGATCGAAAAGACTCAAAAGGACTCTCGGAACTTAGTTCTATCTCTCAAAATGCTCAGAAACTGGTGTAAATAACTGAAATGCCCCTGAAAGCCCAAACACTCCCAGATTTTGACCGAAAGTTCTGAAAACATGCTACGTCATAAAAAGTACTAAAAACAAGTTTTCAAACAAAATCAAAAGAAATCATCGACTCCTAGAGACCCCCAGAAGTCTCGAAAATTCCCGAAAAGTCCCCGTTGACCAGTTTGACCAAGTTTGACCAAGGTTTGATCGAAATCGTCTTAATTCATCAAAAAGTTCCGAGATCATTCTAGATCATGTGAAAAGTACTAAAACGAGTTTTAAAAGGAAATCGGACGATAACGTCAGCTCCTGGTTCCCAGAACTTCCCGGGAATTCCAGGTTTGACCAATTTGACCAAAAGTTGACCTTAAAATCAAAGCACCGTATTATTTTAAAAACATTTTTCATGGATACTAGAGGTCAATAGCTTTCCAACGATATATCGTACACAATTCCTGGATGTAACACGAATTTATTATGGATTTCTGAAGGTGAAAAAGGCAATCAAATCGGCTTTTATTGCGAATACCACAAAATTTTTCAAAGTGACCTATTTTTGAACTATTTTTTTTATGTAAAGTAGACTCCATTACCTTTTCAATGGTATATCACAACCTCAGTTTGTAGTTCATATGCATTTTCTGTGAATTTCGAACAAAATAGGGCCTTTTCGCGAATACCGGAACCTTAGGGGCCTAAATGAAATTATTTGGACATCAGAGGAGTAGTGCTGCCGCGGTACTGGCCCACTGTCGCTGCAGCATAGGCCCAGTGCCACCGCAGCACTTTTCTCCAGAACAGTCTATTTTTGCAATTTATTTTGGGGGTCCATTTTGATTAATTAGAAACTAAAACGACATAGTTCCTTGTTCACAGACATTTGGAGCCAATGAGAACACTCTTTTAATCCCAAAACCACCCCAAATTAGCCTATATAAACCCCCCTTGACTTCTCATTTGGGGGGGCAAAATACAAAGCTTAGAGAAGTTATAGAGAGTAAAGTTGTAGTAGATAAGGTTAGGAGAGTGAAAGTGAGCTTCTTCCTTTGATTTTGAACTAAAAAGTGAGTTCTAAACTTTGTTTTCTACTTCATTATTCCCATTTACTTCACATTCAATACACCCAACCACCATTTTAGTGAGCATTTGTGAGATAGAAAGCTTTTTCCATGTCCAAAGTCACCATATATGAGTGAAACACCAAGATACAAGTCCAAAATCATCATGAATATCAACTATTGATTACTTATTTGCTTGTTTACTTATTATGCTCATCTCTCCTTAATCTCATTTCCTTTTGATTTTCTTTATTTACTTACTAGTCTATCATCATCTAGATGATGACATGAAGTTTGAGGTGAGTGAATCATTATGGATAGTAGCTCTTAACCTTAAAAACATGTTTGATAGATGGTGATTTCAACTTCAATACATTCCTATGTATTCTTGAAGTTGTCTTCAAAAATGAAAACAATGTCTCTAACAATCTTGGAGGTTCTTGATATGAGTTCAATATTGATATTTCAAGTGGTCATAATCTCCATTTAAGCACTGAAAATATATGCTCAAAACCTTTATTTCAAAACCCCTCTTAAACCCCTCATTTAGATTTCAAAGAATAAAACCCTAGTTCTTTCCAAAATCTTCAAAACAGTGAACAATCTGAGTTCAATGATTTCTCTAGGACTCAATATTCAAAATATTAACATGAGACAACTTGAAAAGCCTTCTTAACTCATTAGAGAACATCCATGATTTTTGGTTTGACTTGGGAACACTTGGAAGGGGTCCATTTGGATCCAAACATTCCTTCCAGACATTCTGTTTTTGCTGTCACAGTAGCTTGGTTGACGTTCAACTTGTTTTACAGAAATGTTTTCCAAAAGGAGTGATCCCAAGTCATTTTTCCCTTGAACTACAGTGTCTTAGAGAACTTTCTGTAAAAAATGGGCCCCCAGATGTTCTTTTTTCATTTTCTAAGATATTTTGACATTTTAGTCGACAAGACGGATTCTGTTTCTGAGTAACCTCTATTGTTTGTATGATTTCTCTCATTCTGTAATAGTTATTGGGGATTGGCTTTTTGACATGTGTTTTAGACACAATAAGGATAATCTCTATGAAAAATCATGCATTAAAAATATTTCTAACCTCACTTTCCAATCTCCACAAGATCAAGTCACTATTCTGTTCACTATTGACAGCAAGTGTACTTTTACTTTCATTCTTTGGTTTGATGCTTACATATAATCTAAATTAGTTCATTTCTTAGAAAGTAATTCATACTACATTTGTACATATCCCATGATGATTCCTGTAGCACCTGAATATTTCCAGAAATTCCACGTAGGATATTAGAAATTAGTAATGTTGCCACCAAGGTTGTCAGGTATTCACAATGTTTTTCACATCAGTATGTTGAAGGAGTATCATCAGAGCGCGACGCCATAAGTAATCGACTTCAAGGACATTGAGGCGAATAATGTGTCTTACACAGAGAAACCCATCAAGATTTTGGGTCGAGACACCAAGAAGCTGAGGAACAAGGAGATCCCATTGGTGAAAGTTCAATGGAATCATCATGACGAAAGAGAAGCTTCGTGGGAAATGGAGTCAGAGATGCGAGAGAAATATCCTTTTCTGTTTTATACCTAGATAAGCTCTGATTTCGAGGACGAAATCCTTTAATAGGTGGTGGAAGATGTAACACCTGTAATTTTCTTTCATTGATAATATCAGTTTTTTGAACTTCTGTATTGGACTGACTATATTATTATATCATTATTTTAATTATCTGACGGTACGGCCGGTAGTAACCGTACCGACTCGGCCGTAATAAGATTTAACTTAGTCCCGTACCCGGACCCGGACATTAGAAATAATACTCGGTTGCACGTAAATCGAGACCGACACGTATACCGAGGAACTTATGCACGTAAACTAAGAAAGTGGCACGAAACCCAAGGTGGGCCCCACCATGGTCGGCCAAATGGTGACACATGTAACACCGTAGACACATGTCACTTGTATCCTTGCCACTTGTCTACATGTTGGACACTTGTCCATGCATGCAACACCCTAACACATGCAATAGGACACCTAACACTAGTATTTTCTATATAACCACACCTATATGCATCCATTACTCTCTTAGACTCTCCATAATCTGCACTCTAGAGAGGAGATGAGGAAACTTAGAAGCTCATGAGTGTCATAAACAAAGAAATAGAAAGTTAGAAGGAAAAGAAGTTCACTAGTGAAGTTGAGTTCAAGCTCCATCAAGCTCAAATCAACAATCCAAGCTTAGTTTCAAGTTGTTGTGAGTAATCTAACTCAATTTAGAACACATATAATATGTACTAATGTTTAGTAGAAGTTTTATGTTGTTGTGTTGAAGTTTTCATGACATGCAAGACAAATCCATAAATCTGAGAAACTGAAACTCTCAGCAGAACATAGTTTAGTAAAATGAATGTTTTGTGTAGGTCAAAAATCCGAATTAAGCTAGTTTTTTTTGTGGTAAAAGCTAACTCATATATCTACAAATAACTCTTCTATAGCGCAGTCTATAAATCACTCCTTCATGGGTGAAATGCATGTACAACGCAGTGTTATAAACTTGGGAAAAACAGAAACTTATAGCAGAATGTAGTTTAGTAAAATGGATGTTTTGAGGAGCTCAAAAATCAGAATTAAGCTAGGTTTTTTTTGTGGTAAAAGATAACGCATTTATCTACAAATAACTCTTCTATAGCTCAGTCTATAAATCACTCCTTCATGGGTGAAATGCCTGTACAACGCAGTGTTATAAATCTGAGAAACTGAAACTTTCAGCAGAACATAGTTTAGTAAAATGAATGTTTTATGCAGTTCAAAAATGCGATTTAATCTAGGTTTTTTTGTGAAGAACGATAACTCATTTATCTACAAATAACCCTTCTATATCTCAGTCTAAAAATCCCTCCTTCATAGGTGAAATGCACGTACAACGCAGTGCTATAAATCTGGGATATAGCAGTCCGAAATTATAGTAATGTCTAGGTAGAATAAATATTTTGAGCAGATAAAAAATGTAATTGAAGCTAGATTTTTTTTGTACATGAAGACATTCCTATTATATATAATGTTTTAGTTTTGAGTTTGATCTACAAAGCAATTTATCATGCCCAAATAAATCATGTTAATTCAGTCAACACAGTGAAAATGTATCCTGGCAGATTGTGTAGCTCTTTGTATGATATTTTGTTATGCATGGTGTTGACTATTGATGCTAGTTTTCGGTACCTGTGTTGTTATGAAAGTCTCGTGCTATGGTAGTGCTATCGCGTAGATGAGTATGTTAAGGGTTTTGTCTATGTGTTTATTAGTATTAAATTCAGGTTAATCCATGAGCTACGTGCTATGTTTTCTATTGTTATGAATATATTCTAATGACCGTTGAAAGTTCATACCCAAACTATAAGTATATTGTATGGCACGATTATTGCGTTAATAAGTGATCGGGAAAGTTTTCATCGTAAGTATATTGAGAGGAAAACGGAATGTCGGACGTATAGCAAAATATTAACGGTTATAAATGGATGATATTAATGAACTAAACTACGAAACGTGCGAACGCGTAAAATAATGATAAAACCTTCGATAACAGATTTAATGTGAATAAGGGACATTGGGCCTCGTTTCTAGTCGTGTGTCTACTGGTCAAAATTGATTCGTGAACTTTTGTGTCGTGTTTGGATAATTCTTGCAAAGTTGGTCTCTCGATTATTTCATGGAGTCGATTGGTGAGTTATGTTTCGTTCCTTGATCTGAGGATCGGCATGACGTGTTCGGTCAAGTGCGGATGACCTGAGGATCATCGTGACGTGTTCGATCAAGTGGTTGATTATTTTTCCGCACCCTTGGACTGAGGATCGGCATGACGTGTTCGGTTATGTACGGGTGACCTGAGGATCGGCATGACGTGTTCGTCCAAGTGATTATTAATTTCCCGTACCCTTGGTCTGAGGATCGGCATGACGTGTTCGGTAACGTGCGGGCGACCTGAGGATCGGCATGACGTGTTCGACTAAGAGATTGTTAATGTCCCGCACACTTATGCCATTTGGGCGACAGTTTGAGTGCCAGTTGGGCGACAGTTAACTATTCATTGTTGAGTGTTGTTCTTTCTTGACCAGTAAATGCGTTTGGAGTTAAGTCTTCTTTCAGTCAATGTCATTGGTCAGTTCAGTTCTGGGTTAAGTTTCAAAGGGAATGATTGGGTTTAAATAAGACATGGTTTTGAGAATGAGAAAAGACGAACAAGGCATAGTATCGAGAATAAGAAATGATGAACGAGATATGGTTTCGAGAAATAAGAAGAGATGAAGAATAACTTATCTTAAGTGGTGGTAACCTTAAGGGGACCCTCACTTAGCTTAACCGCTAACGGCTTTTCATGCCGCTGGACCTTCCACGTCCAGCCTTTGCAGGTCCAGACAGAGCCGACTGCTATCAAGATGCTGACTTTACTACTGAAGACTATGCTGGTGAAGATTACTACGAGGAAGGCTACGGTTTCTCCAGCTGCAGACTTTGGAGCTTTTCTTTTATTATAGTTCTGTTATTATTTTGTTAGTGATATAATAGTTTAGATGGTCTTGTAATATGTATCTTTTGGATATCTTTTTGGCCTGTAATATACTACTGATGTAAGACTTGGATGTTTTAAATTTCTGCTTCCGCTGAACTTAGTCACTTTCCCTTATCACATTATTGTTATAAGCATGTTTGGACAATCAGGTGACACTCACAACCAGTCACGTGTCTACGAACCCATAAAGGAAATTTATTTTTCCCTATTTTTGGTACTTCGGGGCGTGACAATTCCCTTCATGAATTCATTCATATTGTGGATTTCTAAGTCACTTTAGAAAGTCCATGTACACAAACACACTACAACCTTTGCCCATTTTAGGATTATACATTGCATCCATGCAAGATTTGGGGTTTTTCTGACTCCCAATCTAAGAAGATTATGAGGATTGAACTTGATCACACGTCCATGCTTCCCCTCGATCTAATCATCCTTTCTCATCCGTCCCGGGGATTGAGAGGTCTTCTTTTCTCAAAGATTAACATGCATCATTCTAGCGTGCTAAGCATATTTTGATTCCTTTGATTATTTGTTTCAAGAACAATTCACGTCCCCTCCTAGATTAGGAAAACTTGATTACTTGATATATGATTAGACAATTTTTCCTAGGTTTATTTGTGTGATCTTTTACTTTACATAGTATGATATTTGGCTTAGATCTTATGAATGATATCTTATCTTTTGATCTTCCATTTCAAGATTCTTATGAGATGTATTGTGACAAAGGCTCCTTCCTCACTCGTAACAAAATCCCGAGCCAAGTTCTTTGATTATGAAAGGCTGATGTCCTTTATCCATTTGGGTGAGTCAAATTGGGTTTCTTGGTTCCCAAAAGACCAAGTGGCAACTCTGTATTTGTTTTCAAAAGACCTTTTCTTTTTCTCTTTCAAAACAATCTCGAATCAAAACAAAGAAGTGGAATTCCGCGTGTCCACAAGACCCTAACCCTAACCTTAGTTAAGGTTATTAAAATCCCTATCCTCCTCTTTCTATTTTTGTGGTATAGTGATAGTGCAGACTACACTAATAACTCCAATCTCACTGCCAGACACATGACTATACATACATGCACACCCTTGAATTTTTCCATTGGCATAATCCACCAGCCCCAATCATAGTTAGGGTTATATATCAACAACCACGACTTTTAGATGCACATAAGGATGAAATTGCTATGGTTGCGGCTATGTTCAATGAAAACCATGGTCTTACCCTAAACTTAAATCCAAAAATTACCTTGATAGAAATTGCTCTTATACTGTGTTCATTTTAATTTTCTAAGACCGAATTTAGTAGCTACGTTACGATATCACTAATTCATGACCCCGTACGAAATCGGCTTAGTTGAGTTCATTGACGATAAACGTTCCAACTTATAAACACTACGGGTATATTTTGTAATGTGTTCTTACAATTTAAATCTTGAAATTCTATGAACAAGTTTGGATCAACGTAACTTTATATGTATAAGCTTTAAAGTTTCAAATTCAATTACATACGCACACTAAAATTCTAATTTCGGTAGCTCACTAATAGTTATGTAGGTGGTAAAATCTCATTTGAATATGAACTTTTAAACACTTATTACCTATAAATAGGGTTCAATTTTAAAATAAAATCGACAATACCTCAATTCCATAACCTACTTTTTTCATGCACTTCTATTATGAGTTCAATTAAATTTGACATATACGATACTCTTAGAATTATTTACAATGTTCATTGAACATGCGACAAGTACCCTGTGACTTGCCGCAATGTGTGTGCCCTTGTCCGGACGATGAGTGGGAAGGGGGCAATCCCTTCTCGTAGTTGCTGGGTGTTCCCCCCGTGGACCCCATTTTATTTAAACTATTGAGTATATATTGATTGAGTCCCTTGCCGGGACTTTCTTCTTTGCAGGTGACCTTTCCCTCCCCTCTCTTCACTTTTTCTATTTGGGCATTAGATCTATTTTAAAGACGAAATTTCAAAATTTTCCTTTTACCAACGCCCACCTCTAAACAATGACCAAAAGAACCATAAAATCAGCCTCCACTTCTCAACCGCCACAAAAGAAAACAAAAGGCAAAGAAAAATAGACCGACCCTCCCCTAAACGACCCTAACCCTAACGACCTATCACCAAAGTATGGCAATTGTGGTCTCAACTACGAGACCACCATCAATGCTGACTTCTTTGCATTCGAGGTGGATGCCAGGTGGGGCCACAACACCTTAACCTCCTGAAAACTAGCCCCACCGCTCTTCTTTCAAAACCCAAACCTAATTAGCTATCCACACTTTGTCCGCCTATTTTACTAGAACCTCAGGTACCACAAACAATCTCTGAGCCAACACGCTTACCTGAGTACCACCATCAACTGTCGTAATGTCAGAATAAACCCAGATAATATCGCCACCGCCCTACAGCTCCCCTCCCACTCCTACCTGGTCCCAAAACTTAACTTTCTATCCAAATTACACCACTTCACCCATATTACACAGGATATGTACGGAGGTCGCACTAGTTTGGAGCAAACTATTCGTCGATCTTATATACCCCGCCAGATGTGGTTCGTCGACCATGTCTTCAAATGCAACCTCTACCCGTTAAGATACGAACATGAGTGCACCAAAGAGATTCACCATGCCCTCCACGCCGTCTATCACGACGATTGGTTTTACCCCTAGTCTTATTATTATGGAGGGCATGCGTATTGCCAGCCATACTATTGACCATACCACAGACTCCAAACTCCTCCTGCCTTACCCCTGTACGATTACCGCAATCCTCAGATTCAAAGCTCTCGATACCTATAGATGAGCCTATAGATAGACGTATCTCGGAGTTCGCTTCCGCGATTGGAAGTTGAGCCTAAATCGATTAGATATGGAGGTTAGGAGGGCTAGGGATCAGGTCTAAGTGCGTCGGGAGTGGGAGGCACATTGTCCACCTCCACGGGAGGATACGCCTTATACTTGGACCTATGGCGACGTTTGTGCCTTCCGTGATGAGACCCTAAGGCTCCAGTCCTATATGCGATCGTATTTCTAGCTAGCACATCCCAATCAGATGGAGAACATCTTAGCCTAGGGAGAGGCTGCATACTAGTCTGCATTTCCATGACTGGCGCAGTCGACTGCCATGGTGGCTGGTGAGGAGGAGGAGGCTACTGAGGGTGGTGACGAGGGAGGTGATGACGAGGGTGGGAGTGATGGTGATGGAGATGGCCAGGGTGGTTCCGAGTTGGAGTTGGTTTTGGTGGAGAGTGATGATTAGGGGTTGGGTGATGGACATCTTTTTCACTTTTTGTTTGTATTTTGTGGGTGGGTATAGACATTATCAGACACTGGGCATGTATATTTTTACATTAAGTTAATTTTTTTGTTATTATGACTCTGATGTACCCAGCTTCGACCGGTTTAGTTTATTTTCGTCTTTCTTTCATTTTTTTTTTATCATTTGGTCTATATTTATTTTTTTTTTGCACTTTTTCTTTTCTTTGTGGTTTGGTTATACTCCTTCACTTGATTTAGTCATATTACATAGTTAGCGTTATTACTTGTTGATTATGCACACACACACACGATAAGTAAGTGATGGTTAATTTGAATCTTTTTTCGACCTTCAAATTAATTTCCAATCATTGGCAAATCTTGTTTACCATGCACTATACATGAATCTATTTGGTTCAGGTTTGGGGAAATAATGCCCAAAATTTCATTTGAGATTCAAAATAAATAACATAAGTTAAAAATTTATACTCATTCGTATTACACATTCTCGATAATCCATAACGTTAATTCTGTTTTTTGTTCTGATACCTACAACAAATAAAGTTTCAGTTGTGATTTATTTTGTTTCAGGTTTATAATTTCAAACAATCCATATAGCTTACCTTGATTCTCAATTTTTATTTTTGAACTAGTACCATGGACCATCCTCTATCTCCTCCTTCATCACCTGATAGGTCCTCTAGTAGGTCGAGTCATCATTCCGAACTCTAGTTCATCCACCGATGATAGCTCGTCGAGTACTAGCGTAACCAAACCTTATGGTCCAATCGGTCAGCTTGATTGGTGCCGTCGTCGTCCTCGTCCTCGTGTCCCCATTCCTGTTTGTTCCAATTCTTCAGACGATGAGGACGACCTTTTTTTGTGATGATCCCACAGTTATTGATGGTCCTTATGGTGCCCCACCTACTTCTTCAGAGTCTTCCTCTTCTTCTGATTCGGATGATTACTCGATCGATGATGATGCGGATGAGGATGCCGAGGATATTATATAGAGTCTAGGTAGTATTCCTTCGATTGAGCCCATCGAGACCACTGTCACTTCGCCCGAGGTTACCTACCCTTATTGGGATTTACTAGATTACGTGTCGAATATTGTTCAACGTCCAGGGCATCCTGATTGGTCTCCTGAGGACATAGCCTCTATTTTTGCAGCTATGACGGTCCTGAGGAGGATGAGGCATATTTGGGGCCAGGTATCACTGAGGATGAGTATGACGAGATAGAGTTGCCATTTGATCCAGCTGCGCATCCAGACTGGGAGTTGATTGACTCATATATCCGCGCTAACGTGTTACCTCCATCAGAATCTTTCCATGGAGTTGACGTGCTGGTAATCTTCACTGAGGCGTATATCTATGTCATTGTCATGTTCCCAACTGCATAGGGACATGCACTGACTAGATTTGGGGGAGTATTATGGATTTTTGAATTTTAGGAGTAGTCGTTTATTTTTGTTTCATTTATTTTCAGTTGTTAATAGTTTTAGTAGTTTTAATAGTTTCCATTGTTTTATTTCTTTTATTCGTTATTCCTTTTATTCAATGTGTAAAAAAAAAGACATAACACTAGTAGTAATAAATAAAGTACGTTTTCTTAATACTGTTCAACGTTCAGTTCTTTCTTGTTTGACTAGGTTTCTTTGAGACTCGAGGTTAAGAGAGTACGTAATCCAATGTCTATTAGAGTTATGAAGGTATGTCTTGAAAGTATATATCGTTGGAATCATTGTTTTATATCTTAAACTTGCATACTTACTTTTGCACAGCACGTAGTCATATGGATGCACGGTTATATTGAATTGTAATATAGTTTGGATTTTTGGATAGCAATATTGTGGAGACTAAACCGGTGAGCTTTAGAGCCTTTCATCCTTATTTGAGGGTTTTAAATATATGTTATTGAATCTCCTTGACAAAGCGCAATATTTAGTTGATTTATTCTCATTATTTCTTTACTTTGATTGAAAGTCAAGTTAGCCTTATAATTACCATGTTTAATAAAACATAAATATATTTCCCTTAATATCATAACATTGAAGAATCATGTGACTTTAGGAAATGATATTAGGCCATCCTTCTATATAAACCTTTTTCGGCCTTTGACCTATCCATTATAATAATTTTATATCCATCGTTAGCCCCTTGAGCCTCTACATAAGCTGTTTTCTTTGTTCACCCATTATCCTACCCACTCCGATATGGAGTTCGCCACTATATAAGAATTACCTAACCCATGTCCAAGAGTAGTTGAAGAATGATTTTTTATAAAGAAAATGGGCTAATAACAAATAGTAGAAAGTAGAGTGTTGAGCATTAGGAAAAAAAAGAAGTGATACAAAAGGAAAAGAAGATACCGGAAAAAGGATCGAAAAAGAAGAAAAAAAGAAAAGAAAAGTGTGAATTCACGTCTTGAAAAAAAAAAAGAAGATTAAAAAAAAAAGAGAGAAAAATATGAAGTGGTAGAAGAAGAAAAATAAATAGTCGTTGTAGTAAAAGCCCTTGTGTTACACATTACGGCCATGCATAGCTACTTAAGGACTTTTTGAATCCCTTTTACGCTTCCTTTCCTAGCTATAACCCTTGACTGACATTATAATCATTGTTAAAGTCCTATTTGATCTTAGGAAAACATGATTTGAATATGGAGCCGATAGAATAAGGGAACGAGATATGATAGTAAAAATGTTTACTTGACGATCAATATCTGTTCGTGAGACTATTTTTCTTTTGTGTCATACGTTGTTCTGTGTCATATGCGAGTTTATTTGTTTTATAAATGATTATTTCCCTCAAATATATTCTAGTGATTATACTTATTTTGAAATGTTTCATTTAGAGTGTGAATAACAACGTGAGATTTGTAGTCGAAGCATCGCTAGATAGTTATCCGAGTTATATTCCAAGTTCATAATCATCGTATCCACTTGATTACCACTCACACACATGCAAGTTTTTTATATGCTCTATTAATTTTTTTGATATATATGTTCAAGGTATTCTCATGCTTGGTGTGGATATACGATTGTGTTACTCGCAATGATTGAAAGTTTTATATGAGATTCCGGTTAGCAAGGGAAGATACGAATGTTGAATTATTAAAATTTTTAAATAAAAATTTTCTTTTTACAAGTTAATAAAAATGGTTGTGGTTGACTTATTGACGAGAACCCTCACGAGACTTCACTCGTCCGACTAGGGACACCTAGAGCTTTAAATTGCTTGTTGCACATGCTAAGTGCAATCGCGATTCATGCGAAAATGGAGTAGGAATTTTATTTTTATTAGTAGTTTTATTTTTTCTGTTCTTTTTGCTTGAGGACTAGCAAAATGTAGGTTTGGGGGTGTGATCGGGAGTGAATAAGTCCTAATTACACGCCTTAATTCACATTTGTTAGCACTTTTACTATATTTCTGTGTACTTTTTTTTACTTTGTTTTCCATATTCTTTTAGGATTTAGAAGAAATAAAGGGTTTCAGGCTAAATGGGGTGTAAAAATAGAAGAAAAGATGCAAAAAAAAGCCAACTCTCTTGCTCGCGTGACATTCCAGCACCTCGCTGGCGCGGCTCACTCGCGCGACTTCTCAAAAACGTGCTTGTGCAGCCCACTTGCTCGATCCGTACAAAAAACCAAAAAACGCAATTTTTTGAGTGTTGAAGATCCTTACTCGAATGAAACTACCTAATTACGTCCAGAAAGTGAAATGTAGCAGTTTCAGTCGGATTAGGTTTACAAAAGCCTTCCTAATCTCTCTACAACTATATATGGATCATTCTAATTCACTTATGGGGGGCACACATCAATACTACCATCATATCATACAAATTTGGAGGCAAGAGAAGAAGAAGATCTAGTTTGAAGGTTTCGGATGGCTACAATTAACTTCATCTTAATGTTTTCATCAATTATGCGCAACTAAACTTCCATTTTAGGGTTTCAATGAAACCCTAGCTATGTAAAGGGGGATTCTTTGCTTTCTTACTTTAGGATTTTACGAATTTGGATAGTAGTTGTATGTTTGAGGATTACTTATATATAATTGGTTTTTAATGATAATAATCAAGAGTATTTTGGATTTATTCTTGTCTTAGATTCTTCCTTATGCTTATTGAACCAATATTCCTAGATTTTTGTGGTTGATAGGAATATTTACATGCAATGGTGCTTATGTGATTGTGATGTTTACATCTTTTATAATTCATGCATAGGAAAGATGAGTTATGCTACACCCTAGTTATACGTAGATAACTCATGCCAACCGAAGATAAGTTATGCTTAGGTTAAACTAGTAATATCTTATTGTCGATACTATCGGGCTTGTAGCTACAATAGATCTTAACTATCCAATTATAAATCGTAAAGTAGAAAGTATAGACCTCTGATGCATAATTAGTGGTGGATTTGTATTTCTAGATTCCATTCACTTATATTAAGCACAATCTTAATTGTTGTCCTCGTTTACTTAGTTTAATTTCATAATATTGTTTTCATAATTGCATAGTTTAATTCATAGTAATAGTTAAATCAACAACCAATCAAATTTCCGTTTTCTATAACTAAATAGATTTAGGTTATATTAATTAAAGGACAAAAGTAATCAATCCCTGTGGGTTCGACCTTTACTTCCGCACTACAAATCTTTGAAAGGAAAGCATACGTTTATATCTTGATTCTAACGAGATCACAATCTCTACAATTGCTTCTTAGTAGCTGGTGGTTTGGCTTGTATGATGACTCTGGCTTTATTTTTATCAACCTCGATTCCCCTTTGATATACTAAAAAGCCCAAAACATTTCCCGTTGACACACCAAATGCGCAATTTAAAGGGTTCATTTTTAATTTATTGCATCTCATTCTTTCAAAACTTTTTGTCAAAAACTTTATGTGGTCATAAAAGGTTGATTTCACCACCACGTCATCTATATAGACTTCCATCCATTTCCCAATCATGTCATGGAATATGACATTCACGGCGTATTGGTAGGTTGCCCCAGCATTTTTAATCCGAACGACATCACCACCCATTCAAAAGTTCCAATTGCCCCTGGACATCGAAATGCTATTTTTCCAATATCATCTCTGGCTATAAAAATTTAGTTATAGCCAGAGTGTCCATCCATAAAGCTGGGAATCTCATGCCCAGATGCAGAATCAACTAACATGTCAGCAATAGGTATATGATGCTCATCTTTGGGAGTGGCTTTATTAAGATCTCTAAAATCTATGCATCTTCATAATTTTCCATTCTTTTTAACAACGGGAACAATATTTGAAAGCCATTCAGCATACCTGGTTGTACGAATAAATCCTGCCTTCAACAATCGCTCTACCTCTTCCTTGACTTTCAGGATGATCTCATTCGCCATTCTTCTTGGAGGTTGCTTGTAAGGCCTATATCCTGGCTTTATTGGAAGTTGATGTTCTACCAAACTTCTATCCAAACCAGGCATCTCGTGGAATCTCAGGCGAAACAATCTTGCTATTGAGGCAACAAATCGAGTAGTTGGCGCTTAAAATCTATTGGAAGAAGTTGGCTTATGAATGTTATCCTATTAGGACGTCTACCCCCCCTAAGCTAGCTTCTTTTAACTAATTGTGAACCTCAGCCTTGCCATCATCCAACATGGGTGGTGCCTGCGGTATCTCGGATGCTTGAATCCGATCTAGCTCACCTTGATCAGTCTCTTCCTTCACACAATTTGCTAACCAAGCTGATTCCTGAACACTCAACTGCACATCATCCTGAATTCGACGCATAATGTCGATATACACTTCAACATAGTGTTCTTCCATTAAACAACATTGTCTGATTCAGCATATTCATGGCTTCCTCCACTTACTACAAGAGCGATCCCCTCGGGACGGCCATTCTTATCAATTCCCCAGAACCGTAATGGTGCAATCTCCATGTCATAGAACTTAGCTTCAGCCATATGAGTGATACTAAACCAGTTGGTACACCATTGGCCAATCACTTCGTCTGTTAGTCAATGCCCGAAGACAGAAGCAGAAATTGAAGATATGTCCAAGGTATCGTATGCCAATATTGTAGGTTGTTTGATGTATGCAATGGTTTGCACTAGACCTGATTTGGCACATGCAGTCAGCAAATATATGGGAAATCCAGGGGGAGAGCATTGGGAAGCAGTGAAGTGGATTTTCAGATATTTGCAAGGTACAACAGATTATGGCAATATGTTTCAGAGACAGTAGGGTTCTATTTCAGTTGTGGGGTATGTAGATGCAGATTACGCAGGTGAATAGGATGACAGGAGGTCTATGACAGGTAATGTGTTTACACTAGCAGGTGGGCCTATATGTTGGAAGTCTACTTTACAGGTTACTGTGGCTCTATCTACAACTGAATCAGAATATGTGATTAAAGGGTTTAGTCAAGGAACTTGGTGTTGATCAAAGTGGAGTTCAGTCAAGGAACTTGGTGTTCAAACCCTCTCCTTCCCCATTAGAAAGAGGTAGGCTATGCCAATTAGACTACACCCCTCTCGGCTCAATTTTCGTTTTCTAACAAGGCAAAAAAAATTCACAAAGCAATCAAAGAACTCATTAATTAAGGGACAGAAAATACACGGCAACTAATTCTATACAATATGCAATCATTTGATACATGGTTTACTGGCTAAGCATGTTTTTGTCGAATAATTAAACACCAGGCTCTAATTAGCGCGTGGAGTGGTAGCATTCATGAATACAATATGTATTGTTTTGCTTTTAATTAGTCAGTAATTACAGCTTGATTAAGCACATTAAGCTAAAACCACTCTCTTTTACTTTTTGCCAAAAACCATGCATGATCACTTTATGATTAACTTTAAAGAGTAATACTAGGTGTATACAAATTTTCACACATTTTTGCACACAAATGCTTTAAATGCATGTAATTTTCTGTGCACCACTTACACAGCACAATGTGCATGCATTTAAAGCATTTGTGTGCAAAAGTGTGTACAAAAATTGTGTACACCTAGAATTACTCAACTTCAAAATATCAAATGGACTATGATTTGGACACCCAATTTAGAAAAGCATACACTCTTTCGCATATTATGCTTAGAATCATATACTCCCTCCGTCCCATTTTGTGAGTCCATCTTTGAGAATTCAACTTATTAAGTGGATAAGAAGAATCTACACCTACTTTCCACAATTAGTCTTAATCATTACAATAACTTTTCTAGTTTTATGTTGGTATAGATTTTAATGAAGGGTAGTTTTGGAAAATAAATAAAAATTATATACTAAATTAGGGAAGTGAACATTAATTTTGGAACATCCCAAAATGAAATACAGGACTCACAAAAATGGGACGGAGTGAGTAAGAATTTCTGAAATTTCAATTAGATAATAGAAAGCGGTTTAATATGGACTCTCAAATATATTACCCAAAGTACTCATTTGACAATATATAAAATGATTCTAGATACAAGATATATATGTGATCAAGACATGCACATACCCAAGTGGTACATGGGGAATCCTCACAAGTGTGGTTGGAAAAATGAGGAGATGTGGAAATTTGATTGTAGTCTTGTAGAGAATAGGTGGATAGAAACTCTTGACTTAATAGTAAACGAGAATAATGTAAAAAAAAAAAAAAAAAAAAAGAAAGAAAGAAGGAAAGAATCATACGTTACTGTATTATGTGAATGTATAATATGTTTAAAACATGTACGCATATTCGTATCCATCTCTTGGACATGTCTTTTGTATCGCCTACCTTAAAATTTAGAATTCATAGAGGCCCAACGTACGCTTCCAGCAAACACACATAGTGACACGTGTACCTGAATCCTTGTAACATAGATCTAATATTGAAAGACAAGTCTAATATGCTTTTAAATTTAGTAAATCTTACATTCAAGATATCAACCTTAGAATTATTAAAGTTTCACTTTTGGTAGGTCCTGCGTTTGAGAACTTTCTACATCATAGTTAGGGAGAAATTATTCAGTGAGCCCGTCACGCCACGTCAGCATGCTGACGTGGTGTGACCATTTAATCTCAGCCATCCACTTGCCCCCTCCTTCTAGGGGGATCATGACAAGTGGTTATCAGATTTCAAATTTAAAATTCCACTAACCACTTGTCATGATCTCCCTAAAAGGAAGGGGCAAGTGGGTGGTTAGGATTAAATGGTCACACCACGTCAGCATGCTGACGTGGCGTGACGGGCTCACTGAATAACTTCTCTTAGTTAGGTCTATACGTGACAAGTACATTACACCAACATGTGAAAAGGGGTAATATATAAAGAATGTTTATACTTTTCTTTTTTGAAAAGAAGAATGTGCTTTATGGGAATTCAATAGGAACCTACTAGGAAGGCCCTTAAGCCTTGTTTGATTGATGAGGAGGCACAAGGGAGGGCGAAGAAAAAGAAAGAGTTGGGAATCTTCTAACGTCCACTCTAGATAGTATTTTAGGTCAAGAAACATTTGTCCTTTACATATGAGACTTTTGAAGCATTTGTGAAGAACACTAACCAGTCTTACCCAAATGGGCTCATTCATCATTTTGAATTTATACTTTATCTGGCATTATAATAATTAAGGAAGTAGATTTAATAGGAAAGACATTGGGAAATGATTTGAACTAAATGGAGTAGAATGGAGAGAGAAAAGCAAGGAGCCCTACGCCTCACAATCATGCGCTCATCGTGTTATGGAGAAATTATTTAGTGAAATTGTCACACCTTCTTATTATGCGGATGTGGTGTGATATATATATATAAAACATATTCACCGTTTATGGTATGAATATCCACTTCGTAATCTTTACCAAAAACAAAAGGGGTAAGTTAAAAACTAACTTATAACACATGATTAGAAGATATGATTGGAGCATCATATAATTAATTATGTCCACATGATGATGACCCGGTGCAACAGTTATCTTAAATGACTTCTATGATGGTCCTTTAATTTGTTAGTAACGTGAAAATCAAATTTAAGGAATTATTATCTAGTCTTGTTTTTTTTTGTAAAAAGTTTCAAAAAATTTGTAAATAATTTTGGGATGTACATCAGGCAATGGAATTATTCATTAGTTGTGTTTCAATAATACTCCGTATGAAACAAGCTATGATCCTACGGTGACAAGAGACTCGTGCATTGAGTTTGTTTGTATGACTATATCTTAAAGTTCGTAAGGATCATACCATGTAAAACGTTCGAGTGTTAGATAAAACTGGGAAACAACCTCTCAATATGCAAAATAACGAGTCGTACATCTAACCGTATCTAGTGACAAGAGACTCGTACACTGAATTTGCCTTTATGTAATCCTCCTCCTAATGTATATATATAACTATTTGTTGAAGTTCTTAAGATCACGGCTTGTGCAATGTTTGCCTGTTAGATGAAACAAGCAAACAATGTTTCGGACAACTAACTGTATCCAAGACAAGAGACTTGTGCACTGAATTTTACTTCATGTAATCTTCCTCCTGGAGTAGTATATAAATATTTGTTGAAGTTCTTAATTAGGATCATGGCCGGATTTGCGTGGTATGTAAGCGGTTTTAACAACTTTTTTGAGATAGGGAGAGTTATTAATTGTTTAATTTCATCTTAATTAATGTGATGTAAACAAGTTGTACAGAAGGATCTTGTACATACAAACTTTGCTAGATTTTCGTGATAAAAAGATGACATTATTGTAGCAATTTTTAACTCTTACCTAACAAACGGTGCTTTCTCACCATATATGTATTTAAAAAAAAAAAAAAAAAAGTGCTTTCCCACAATGACTGTACATTATTGGAGCAAGCTTCACTAATTTCTTGCAGACCAACTTGTGCTTTCCCACAAAGATACAAACCAACAAAATGGGCCATTTTCAACACTTAGCACAATACATATATGTATACATAACCCAATTCATGCGTTACTGACGTGTCAAGCTAATGTGATAAAGTCTTATTATGATTATTTTTTTTTTGTTTTTAATTTCATGTTTTTGAAGATTTTGTAGTGATAGACAGGTACACAATACTTTGATCCGAATATTTTAAAACCACATTCTTAATTAGCTCTAATCTCCTATTTGGTTTTATTATAATTGCATAGTTGAATATTTCATGTTTGGATTCGTACGGCATGACATACCTACTAATCGACATAAATTATATATATGTGCAATTTACAATGTTTTATATTTGTTTTGGGGCATCATCTCCATCTACTATCATGATTTGTGTTAAAATTATTTATTATTTATTTTTTATGAGATACTGTACTCAAATGTCAACAAACTGTTGACTTATTTTCAGAATGACAAATTTACCCTCATCAAAGTCAACCAAAATATTGCATGGTTTTTTTTTTCCTAGCATGAATATGAAAGTATGTTTATTTTTTAGTAAATACATTTGTCCTTTCATAATGTATTGAATTTTAGATTAAAAATTATAATTTGTTTTTGGGTATATAGGTAATCTGCTTGTACCATTTTCTTTGTTAGATTTCCATTTTTTTTTTTAAGGGGAGGTAGTGCTCTCTCACCCCATAAACTCTCACTCCATGAGACTCGAATCCACAATTTAAATTTCCATCTTTGATAATGTTAGTGTAGTTTTGCATAACACAAGAAAGATCACAATATTTTGATCTTGGAGAGGTGAGTGTAATATGAGTAATGCTATGATTCTCAAAGTTGAATTTCAAATTTAGTTTTCAAATGTTTCATAAGTTACACATGCATTGATTACTATGACAGCATGTGGTATAACTATTAAGCCTATTGAGAACCAACATTGGGATTCAAATTTGGTAATTGTCACATTATTCACGTAATAATTACTTGTTTAGTAATAAGTAGTTGACTACTTTGGTATTCTCATAGTTTGGGGTGGTAAAGGTTTTGAAAAAGTTAATTTGGAGGAAATGAAAGCAAAGCAATAATGGAGCGAGTGAAAAAAGAGAGAGATGGACGGTGGATATGACTTGTGAGAATCCAATTTATGTATATGCTCTCATATCTGTTCTGAATCTTTTTTGGGTGGTAACTTTTTTTTTTTTCTTTCTTTCTTTATTTTCTCTTTTCTTTGTGGTTTGTATGTGCTCCAGAATGTGAACAAAGGAAAATGTTAAATTGCATCTTGCAGACATGGTGGGGGTGTCTGTTTCACTAGAATGAAATCTTGTCAACGTATGTAGCCCGTTTGGTGCAGCTTAATTTATTAGATTATAATGTTTAGTTTATTAGATTATAGTTTTAGAATTAAGAATAATTTATAATTTTGTTTGTCGCAGCTTTTCAGATGCAGTGATTAAGTTTTAGTAATGTTTTGATAATATAAGTTGTCAAATAGCTAATTTATTGTATAATCACTGGCTGGTAATTTAAAGCAGTCATATCTTCAGTCTGTGTTCATAATCCTCTTAAGATTGAGAACACGTACCCTATACAAGTTATTAGTTCCTATCGACTGTTGATAGTCTTAAGTGTCAATAGGAAAACTCAGTTCCATCAATGCACTATAAGCACTAGCATATTAACTAATTAGAGATTTACTCTAGTGATTAATCCAATGGTAGTCAATCATACTATAGTGTACACTTGATGAGATATCCAATCTCATCATCCACTGTAACAAATTCTAAGTATCAATGAATAATAATTCGTATCTGACTTTTAATCATCTCATACATACACGAATTACTTACTATGATACTTAAGGATTAACAATCATCTCATGAAAGAAATATACATAATAAAATATAAAGCCGATATCCATATATTAAAATGTCAATGTCTTATACATAAAGTAATGGCTTGAGGGCATAAACCAATCACTCAGACCAGGCGCGAGCGCTCGGTCTGCACAGGAAACAGATTCTGATTTAAGCACATATGCAAGGTCTTAAATTCGTTCTAATGACATGCAAACCATAGAACATGTAAAAAAAAATATGTCTTAAGGCATCTACTGGATACATGTCTGGTGGCGTCTTTTATCTGGGGAAGTAGTATAACATGAAGATGTTCTACAATGAATTATTTCAGTCGAAGATCATCAAGGTCCATTTACAAAACCTTACGGATTAAGGATTTTTACAAGTCATATAGACAATGTTGATATTAGTTTTAATACTATATGGTTATGAGGATAAGTGGGAGTTTGTTGGAATTATGCTCTCAATCCAGTTAGTTGGACAATGGAATATCATAATGCATTTATGTATGTTAGTTCATGAGATGAATATTAAACCAAAATTCTTAAGCGTCATTGTATGTGATTCATTTGTGTATGTGATTACACATGTAAGATATGAATCACAAATCCTTGTTGTTTCAAATAAGTCACAGTGGATGATAAGTCTGGATAACTTATCAGGTATACATTATAGCATGATTGACGTCTATGGGGTAGAATGATGAATCTCATTCATAAAAGACTTTGACTCTTGGTTGATATGCTAGTTCATGCAGTGCATTGATGGGCCTGAGTTAAACCTATTGACACCTAAATGTTGTTACCGTCAATAGGAACTCAAACTTGTATAGGGATGCATGTTCTAAATCCTGAGACAATTAGGGACACAAGTTGTATGCTTGGTTGCTTTGACTTATCAATCAGTAAGGTCTTGCAAGATCAACACCTGGGTATCTTGGGTAATTAGGTATGCAATGTTGGGAACATATATTATCAAGATGGAATTCTACCCTCTTCTATAAAAGTAAGTGTTCCCTCGAGAATGTCACTAAGAGTGATTATCGAGAGTTGGCCAGTTTTGTCAACAAAGTATTTTTGACATATTTGGTAATCCAAGCGTAGTGAATGATACTCGAGATATATAAGATGTATTATCTACTGGGTCAATAGTATCTTAAAACATACATCCCAATGAAAATACGAATACTGCTTGGTAAAAGGAACATCCAAATCATATTATATAAGTCTAGCAATCGTTTATGTATGTGTGATTTTGTTGTTATGCACTGGAGTACAATTATCATTTTATAGTGGTATTAATGATAATTTATTAACTGTTTATTCCCTAGTTAAAGAGTATGGACTAGATGGAATGATAATTATATTGGAGCCACTAATTAAAATCCAGGGGTCCAACTCTTAGCTCAAAAGGATGTTTGGATGTGAAGGAACAATGCAATGGAAAATTTGGAAAAAAGTTAAAGCCAATTGATTGGTGTTCAGATCCAATCGATTGGTGAAGCAATTGATTGCACTTGCTGCAATCGATTGGAGGAGCAATCGATTTCCATTGAGGCAATCGATTGGTAAGGCAATTGATCGCCAAAAAAGGCAATCAATTGGCACTTAAGTCCGTTCAGAAGTTTATAAATACAGGAACTGCGGGTAGAATGTTGAATGAATGTCTTTTCTTCGCCCATAAGTTCTAGATCTATTTATTGACTTCCCAACACTACACCATATGGCCTCATTACTAACGGATATTTTCGTTGGAGAAAACATTTCTAACGGATATATCCGTTAGTATTGTAGTGTTAGTAATATTACTAACAGATTTACTAACGGATATATCCGTTAGTAAAATTAATTTTTCTAACGGATATATCCGTTACAAAATCCGTTAGTAAATCAAACTTTTACTAACGAATATATCCGTTAGAAATCTAGTTACTAACGGTTAATTTTTCAACTATTTTCGAAGATTTATATTGAATACTAACGGTTTTGTCAATAATTTCTAACGGATATATCTGCTAGTAATTTCCAGAAAAAAAAAAAATACTTACGGATTTCCTAATGGGTATATCCGTTCGAATTATGTATAAATTAAAAAAAAAAAAAGCTATTTATATGCTTCCTAATTTTATTTGCACCTAATTTACAAGCATGATAATCCATACCAAAAACAAAAATAACAAGCTCAATCCGTACCCAATACAACAAAAATAATCCATATATAGAAATCATAAGAAGTCCAGTCATTGATAACTTACAATATCATTGGGAATATTCTCCATGAATCCCAAAAATAAAACATCACTATATGTAAATTACAAACATATACTTTACAATGATTCTCTATGAATCGTATTAAATAAAATATCAACATATAAATAACAAACATGTACTTTACACTCCTGCCCTCTGACTGCACTCCTCCATCCCTTAGCACATGAAAACCCACTCGCAAGAGTGTGCTGCTTCATTGAATCTAATCTCAACTTTTCAATTTTCCATAAGGTGTCAATATCTCCTGTATAAGGAAAAATTGAAACAAATTATAAACAATAATTGATCCCTGCCACAAGAGAAAGAAGCATTTGGAATCAAAGAAAGCATAATTTCAGGAACAGTGATAAAATTCATGGAGATATCTCTTTTCATAGCAAAACGGTGTAACCGAAAGTTTCTTAGTAATATCACTTACCGAAGACCACCACAGCACCCATAAGAAGCAGATCAAGCTTGTAAAGAAAAGATGAGTGCATATCCCAGTTAAGAAAATTTAAGAAAATAAACAATTTCTAGAGACCTCTTTTGGCATAAAATTCCATCCAAATGTCAAATGAAGTTTGTCGCAGTTGCACTCCGGCCTTGACAAACTTTTTCGAATATTTGGAGAACAACTCGCAGTTATCTGTGTTGTAACAAATTCTACAATACATCAAACCCTATTTCAAAACACCAAGCATGTTAAGAACAATAGTAAACAAGTTGTGCAAGAAAATGAAATTTGGCAATTGTGAAGAAGACAATAGAAGTCAATCGATTACTACTTTTGTTGCAACTAAACAAGTTATGCAGAACAGACGCAGCTTGCCAAAAACATTTTTGGATCACGAAGACCAAACTAAGACTTGATTGAGCAATACTAAATTTCATTAAGACAACTTGGAAAAACAACATGGTAAAGGCTACAATCTAACTAATGCAAAACTATGAGAGCCTAGTTTGTAGACATCTAAGAATCCACCATGGTCTGGATCGAGTGGCAAATGTGATCAGACAACAACGCTGACAAATTTTAAGATCTAAAGACACAAAACATAGATGCTGGGTCATTCAATCAAAAGATCGACTTAACAAAAAATGCAAAGTTAGATATGCTTCACATATAAGTGTGGCTATCATACACGCACCCTGAATCCCTTCTTATTGCAACCTGGAAAACATATGTTATCAATAGATATCCAGAGGAAGTATAAAATATCACTTCAGTAAGGATCCATCTTAAAATCAATTTTATGGTACAAAATGTCTAGCTTCAGCCAGAAACAATCCTTCAACAGCCATATAGGCACCAACTTTTACATTCTGACATTCATAGGTTTGGGGTGTAAGAAAAAAAGACCCTAAAGGGAATAATCTGATATAAAGATACTCCAGAGAAGCATGAAATACGTCTAATATACCTGAAAACAATGTCAGCTATACCAGGTTGCAGTGGCAAATCATTCCTCTTCAGCATTTTCATTATTTCTACCATGAGCTTGGCATCACTGTGTTGTTTAGCGTATAACTGCAGTCCCATAGTAACAAAAAACTTAGCATATGATAAGAGTGAAGTTTAGATCAATATAAAAAATAACCTCTATAAGAGCTAGAATCCGCGGATACCAGCAAATGATGAGCAGATCCAATATTAGGAGTCAATCCATATAGATCATGCATCCATAATTAGGTTTCCATAATGATTTTTACTTACATAAATAGTAAAGCTTGATCTTTTTCATTTAATCATGAACCGAACACTTTATGACACTTCTAAATATTTATAACCATTCACGAGTGCATCAGAATAACCATGGCAATTATAATGTATGAACTCTTCTGAACAATTTTAATTATCCTTCCTTTCATTTCATGAAACGAGATAACATTACCTATAACGATTAAGCTTTGCAATACACATTGTTCCAATAATACAATTTGAGCAAAAAAAAAATATGCCCTCATGGCAGATGTCGAAAGCAATTGTCAATAACTGCACATAATGCTCTATAAATTCTAATAAAACCTAATGCTTTGCTGTCATCCAAAAACTCTACCCTGATCATATGCTCAGCTAATCATTGTCTAAAATTTTGATTTGGTCGGGGTGATCTAATACACCTTCACATAATGGCATATGTGGAATCTGTGAGGTGGCTTAATACATCTTGCCGTCTATAATGGCATGTGTGAATATCGGTGACCCAACAATGATGACGTATGGTCCAAAACTCATTTCTCTATTGCAACTTTATTTGTAGGAGTAATTAACACTTGGTGCACATAATGAAAAAACTAATTTTAAGACAGTGTTTGGTTTTGACATGAACTTCTATGGTATACTAAAAAATATTTGCTACACCTACACATGCTAGATAGGCATTGGATTTACTGTCTAGTAGTATTTTCTAATTGAAAGGCGGTAGCCAAATTAAGAAGTAGAAAAATCTAGCCGTCAAAGGCATATATAAAAGAGATGATCACAACTTTATATTAGTTTCAATGAAAGACTATATATGTTGGCTTCCATTCACCGTACAACTGGTTGGAGTAGTTCCACATATACCAATCACTGCTAAAATATTCAAAATTTTGACTTTATTGTTCTTGTGCTTAGGATCATATATTCCAATTGGGTGCCAAAATGTAATAATTTTTACAATCACGTACTAATATGTTTGATATATACGTTCTAGAGAAATAGTTAGTGGGGCAAATGACAAGAGAAAATGTAGCCAAGCTCTAATTGATTGATTGGGGACAAAATGTAGAAAAGTTTCTACTTCTTCCTACTCTCATCCACCCAACTCTATTTCTATGAGCCAGAAACAAATAATTCGATTGCATTAAGTTCCTCTCAAATAAGAATAACAACACACAGAGAAGAAATGGAAGCCAAAAGTAGGAAGCAACAAACCAATTTCCGCAGAATTAATAATAATTGCTTTGCCCACTAAAACAATGTCTTAACACTCTACTACTATAGGATCAACCCAACCCAATGGTTAAGTAATTAGATGTCTTACTCGATTTAAGAGGGCTGTCCAAGAGGTGAGAGGTAAGTTACCCAGTAAAGACCGATGCTTTTGCCGTTGACCCAAACCATACCTTTGCCCATAGTAGTTGCTGCCCCCAGTCAATAGCTGGTTAGGATGGCCACTGTCAGCACCAGTTGTAAGCACCACTGTCAGCACCAACCTCTATCACATGCAGCTCATTAGTTTTTATTAATCAACATCTAGAATGAAAGATGCACTTTAGTCTTAACAAAATATATAAAGAAAAACTAAAACTACATAAGTTATCATTCATGATGCTAATCACTAGAACCCATTATTCTTCAAGATTGGCTTTGAATTTGAGGTGGTGTTGATTCTTTGGAGCAAAGGACAATTAAACATAGTAATAGATGCCAATAAGCTACAATTATCAAGCTCCTATAACTGTAAACCCCCTGTGCAATTGTAAACCCCCTCTCTTTTTCAATAGTTTTAGGGTCAGCAGCATTTGAATTTATTTATTGCTATTCAGAGAATTTATGTGAGAAGGAAGAATAAGATCATGTGATTGGCTTTAAAAAGAACTTCAAAACCAATGAATATTATATTACATGAAAGTGTTAAGAATTGAAATTCATATCTAAAATGGCAACTAGATGCTAAGCAGGATCAGATTCAATCCTGTTCTCATTATCTATATAATTCTTGTGAAAGAAAAAAAAAAGATTTAACAGTGATTTTAGATCTGGCATGGATTCCCACATAATAAAATGTCATTTTAGGACATTTGTATATGTAGAACCGGTTTTATAGTGAACCACATAATTAGTGTTCTGAGCCTTTCCAAACATAAAATTGTGTTTGGGCCTGAAACCACTTAGAATGGATAGTACATTTTGTTAAGGGCTTAAATACTTGAAAATAGGGTATATAAGATGCGTATTTTGTTAAGGCTTGAAAATTTTAACAACCAAAGTGAGATTTTTGAATTTAGATATGGTAAATTAAATATTTTAGGAGGGGCATAGATGCATACAATATGAAACACATGAGGGGAAAATTTAAATTTGAAAAATTGAGGGGGGGGGGGGGGGAGGGGTTTGCTTCCACTGGGTACCATTGCCTCCACCCCTGACCGTCGACATCAAAATTTTGTTCAGCAACACATGTAAGGTTAGCAATTTGTAAGCAAAGAGCAAAACTGGCTTTTTTTGGGTCACAGGTGGCAAGTTACTTGTGCATACGAATTTTGTCTCTTTAGAATCAGACCAATTAACCGGTTGTCGAAGGCTTATGAATTTGATTAATGAATGAATAACCCCCAGGGCATCTTTTTCATAATGCATGCATGAATTGAAGCATCTCGCCTACAAATTATGGCATTTTCTACTGAGCCTCCTTTAATAAGTCCAGCATATCTCATTCTCTCAACCTGTAACAATTACCAACTCATGGAATTAAAAAACAAAAGAAGTTATTTTAGGAAATGAAAATGGGATTGGTTTTTGTGTGTATGTGTGTGTATGTGTGTGTGTGTGTGTGTGTTGTTGTCGGGACATGAAGAGTAATGTACAAAGAAACAGGTTTTCTATTCAATGGTCATTTTCGAAATCGAGAAAAATAAGAATGAACAAATAAACTCGAAAACAAATAAAAATATTCCAAGAGTAGAGAGAAATTTACACCAAAATCTAGGTTGCAGAGTATAGTAACTTTTGGAACAGAAATCTCCCAGGAAAAAGAGAAACAACTTGTAAGCGAAGCAACCGCTGAATAAACAGACAATATTCCTATTTTTCTGCAGTTGACAGATCAGAAGGCACACTAAAATCGTTCAATAGACAATGTTGGTGAACTTGTTCTTGAACCTGCCTAGAGGCAACCTTAACACACCACAGGGGGTAGAAAAGACCAAAGAAAAGAATAAGGGCTTTTCACTTCTTATATAGTTTACTCTTCTATTACTTCAGTTCCTCAACTTTTTTTTCAGTCACATAGCACAAGTTTGCTCGTCTACTTTTGCTAGAATAATGGATGGAATGTTGGACGTAGAAAATAGAAAAGGGTATGAGATGTGAAAAACTCCTTTTTTAGCACCAATATAGTGACATAATGTAGTTTTAGCAGGAAATATAGATCCAAAATAGTGTCTAAGTGGAACTTTAGAAAGGATTATAGGGTGCTTTTCCGCTCCCCTACATTTCTCAATAGTCAGATCATCGCATGAGATGACAGTCCGTCTATTAGTCTAACAGAAGTAGATAGTTGGAAAAGTTGAGGTACTAAAGTGACACAGCAACAAAACTACAAATGGTGAAAAGTGTAATTCACTCAAAACTTAAATAGATGACCATAAAATACATGAAGCATAGGTTTTTTTGTTTTTTCTGTTTATTTTTTTTTTCACGTACATTGTACAAAAATTCAACCACCTAATAGAATTTATAAGCCAAGCAAACAGTAAAGAACAAAAAGACTATGAACGACAAAATCTTGAGCTGACCTCTTCATATATGCAAAAAGTTCTTGAAGAAGCTATTTGCTTAGTGTAGAAATAGTCATCAAATGAGGCCAAAGAAAACCACTGGCAGCCAATAGAAGGCACCTGCACCAATACAATGCTTGAGATTTATATTCAGGGACATATCATTCAGTTCTTAAACAGAACTCAAAGTTCCATCCCAATTTCGACTTTGAGTACCAGATATTCCATGTACCTTATCTACAAAAAGAATAAAACACCACGACAATTTGGTTACTTAGTCAAGTTGGCATGCATTCATATAGTTAAAAAAAAAAAACTGTCTCTGTATGTATGAGATGGGTTCACGAGTGATATTGGATATTAGAACTTGGCCTACAAAGTAATGAAGGTTGTTCCTATTAGAAACCAAACATTAAATTTTTGCAAATCACATTTCTCTTTGATTTAGCAATCTATCCTTAACGGTAATGGCCCTGTATCTGTTTTTATCAAAATCCAAATAGGCACTGTCAAAGGGTCTTCAAAAGGTCATTTCTTTACACTGAAGATCCTACTTCAATACATATAAGCATATTCTTCTTAACCAAACACTAGAAAAATGAGAAGAGAGTTTATATCCCAATATGAAAATTTAAATAAAAAAAATCAATAATTACGCTGCAAGCATTTTGTGTCAAAAGAAACACAAAAAGTGTGTAATTTCACCCATCAATTTTGGATACTCCATATAAGTTCAATGAACTTCCTTGTAAAGGAAAATCAATGCCATAGTTTTTATTAAGACAAATATATGTACAAAATTATTGTTCAAAAGGAGAAACAACAAATTCATTATAGGTAAAGAAGTTCCAGTACCAACAAGAATAGCTTTTAACAACTTCCTTCTAAGCTTATAACTACATTACAGTTATACAACAAGCCCCTGCAACCACTAGTAGCCAATCAAAATCATAGGGAATAGAGTAAAGGTTCTACCCAATTGGACAGGAAAAGAAGTTGGATCAGCCCTCATTAAATGGATTGCTAGTTAATTGGGTTACGCCACCTAACTCGTGAAATTTATAGCATTTCAAAATTCCCATATCACCATTTTTGTTCCATAATAGGAGAAAGGTACAGAGATTATTTTTTGCCAAAAGACATGGGACGCTATTCTATCTTTGATTTGCTTTTCTATATAGGCTCCTTAATCAACAATACAACAATGTTTAGCATCAAATGACTCTGTCGTCAAGATGACCCTTTTGGCTATTAGCGACCAGTTTAGATAAAAAGAAAATTTGATAACAAGTGGGCTTTCAAAACACAGAGTCATCTTCAACTTCCAGTCTAATGAAAGAAAAGAAGTCCTCATCTGATTTTATAGGCCAGGACTTGGGAGTTCTGTTTTTTGGGAAGTAGCAAAAAACATTTAATTGTGCAGTAAAAGCATTTGTGTGCTTGCCCCTGCTTGCCCCCATCCCCCTAGATCCATCCTTGATCATAATAATAAGAATGTCTTCTAAAGTGTTCCAAGAAAGCTGCCCCTCCTTTCTACAATATTGCCTGTACATAAGTAGATTTTTCCAAACTAGAAAAGGTAGCTAGATGCTACCGACTAGGTAATCTTAAAGTGCCACCTATACTTACATCTCAAATATATATATATATATATATATATGTATAACCTCACCTACCCACCTACCTACCCAAAGACACATATGAACTGTTTGAAAACGTATCAGCTTAAGAGAAGTTGCTATTTATTTAAACATGAACTTTAAGGACATGCTTACAAATTTTTATTTGCATCAAGAATGTGCTTCTTTCTTCTACTATGATAACTTCCTCTAGTTTCCTGTAATTTGTTTCTCCGATCTAGTTTATATTGCTAAATGTTGACTAATCAATGCATCAGCTTCCCTTACATAACATTTACCTCTTTTGTTTACAGTAAAAGTACATTTAATTGTGCTAAGTTTTGCTACTCTGCACACAAATGCTTTTGAAGTCGGTAGTACCATACACTCTAAAATCAAATCCTACTCAAAAAGGTGAGGAAAATGAATGATGAGTGGGTAGCAACCAAGAAGTATTACACTCTAAAACCAATTCCAACCTCAATTATAATTGGACCAATATATCACAAAGAACACACTAGAACAGTCCAAACTAAACAAAAATTAGAACATTAGATAGATATTTATATATAGAGAGAGAGAGACCTCATGGGCGTCCCGAGAAGGGATTATATAAGCATCGATGCCTACACCGGGCTTCGAGAAGAGCTCGCGGAGCTATGGAACTGGAGCTTCGAACAACCAAGAGAGAGAGCGGACAGATCGGTTAAAGAAGAAGAAGGAGGAAATCAATCTAGGGTTTCACGTTGAAGAAGAAGAAAAAGAAGGGAGAAGAAGAAGGAAATATAGTACCTTTTCCGGCGGATTGATGAGGGGGCAGCGAGGGAGCGGACAGATCAGGCCGGGGACAGCTGAGGGGCGGCGTCTGTTTCTCTTCTCTCTCTCTCTCTCTCTCTCTCTCTCTCTCTCTCTCTCTCTCTCTCTCTCTCTCTCTCTCTTCCTCTTCTCTCTTTCTCACTTTCTCTAGAGTCTTCTTTTTTTTAGGGCTACCCGATAGTCTTTTTATCTCTTTTTTTTTAATTTTTCTTTTTTTCTTCTTTTTTTGTATTACTTTTCATTTCAGTAAATATTAGTAACGACTATATCTGTTAGTGTTGTTTTCCAAATCCGTTAGAAATAATATATTCCAATATGGAGAGTCATTACTAACGGATATATATCATTACTAACGGATATATCCGTTAGGAATTACTAACGGATATATCCGTTAGAAAGCATAAAATTTGTCCATTAGAAATTTGATCATATGGTGTAGTGCAAACCCTTCCAAAGCCTCCCAAGTTTGTTCTAAAAGGGTTTCCACCAAACCCCATCATCCAAGTGCATTCAAGTGTCATAGGAGTGAAGATCTTTAGCACTAAAAGATCAAAAACACATTGGGAGCAATTATCACTAGCGCCGAGCACTGCTCACATAAAGTAGATTAGACTCCTCAATATTTATCACAACCTGGAAATTTTTGGACACGACAAAGCTGACGTCGAGATGCAACTACTTTTAAAATTTAAGGTCAATCAGAGATCTTTTAGTCCCTCTTCCAAGCACAGCTTTGTCGGGTAAAAGTGATCAGGATTGAAGAGCTCTCAAAAAGATTTCATAAATCACAAAGGTACATCTATATATATGCCTTTGTATGTATATTGATTGCATGCAACACAAACGAGAAGTAGATGTAGTTTAATTAAAATTTTAAACTATACCCGTATTTTGTTGTACACTGTGATCCAATTTTCCCTTCATTGAGTACCAACAATCAGATCTAGGGTTGGGATTTCCTTGAATACTACCCCAAAAAATCAGATCTAGGGGGTTGTATGTGATGAAAGATAGAGAAAAGAGATAACAGCGAGAAGCAAATGTGTGTGTACATATAGAGAGAGAAATAAAGAGAACCAAGAGGGGAAAAATAGAGAGAAAATCAGCTGGTGAATGAAGCTAGAGAATTGAACAGTATCTGCATTCTTAGACGAATCGATGGTCATCTAGATCGGGATCATCTTAGAGATCTTCGGCAGCCATAGTGAGTTTTGGTGAGGTAAAGGGGGGGGGGGTGGCCTTGTGAGGTTTAGTTGTGGTGGGTTGAAAAGGAAATGGGTGGTGGTTGTGTGGTGTTGTGTGGTGAGTAGCTGCGGCATGGGATAATAGTGATGTTGCGACCAGTGGAAGGTTTGGGGTAGGGAAGGGGGCGCCGATGCTGGATGATGGTAGGTTGCTGCGTTATGGGGTGATCGTGGTAGTGGGTGGGGGAGGAAATGAGGGAGTTGGTGGTGTCTCTTGAATGTTTGTTGAGATTTGATCAGCTCCCATCACTGAGAGAGAGAGCAAGACTGAGAGTGAGATTTGGGGGCTGCTTAGGGGGAAAAGAGTGAGAGAGACTTGACTGTCAAGAGAGAGAGCAAGCAAGCAATATTAGGGTTTTTAGTTAAAAGTGACATTTGTCATAGTGGTTTGTCACTGCTAATAACGGTGACGAATTTTGTCACTGTTTTTTGTCACTGCTTACAATAGTGAAAAATTTGGTCACAGTCTAGAGCAGTGACAAATTTGCTTTTCGTCACGGTTTAAAGTTGTGACTAAACTTGTCATGGTTCCGTGCAGTGACAAACCAAATTGTCACAGTTTTTAATGGTGACAAAATTTATCACGGTTTGAGCGGTGACAAACGATGCAAAAAAAAAAAGGGTGACAATTTGACCAATTTGGTGTAGTGAATTTGTTGATTGGTCGGCCGTTGATATGGGCTTTGGTGATTGGTTAGCCTTGGGTATAGGATTTAGTGGTTGTTGGGTGATCCATCATTCTCTTCTACAATTTCTCCATTCTTACCCCATTTAGATCCATGAGCTCGAGCACTACCTTCTCCAATTGCTTTACCCTTAAATTTTGTTGCTCAACAGTGACTTGTAGCTTTGTTTACTCTTTCTTCCATAGCTTCATATGGGCCATTGGTGGATTGGTCTCAAAGTGATGGCCCAAATTTTTCCTCTAAATCAAGACGAACCCAAGAATGTTAGAAGTGTCCTCATTATGGGATCTGGACTTTCCATTCTTAAAAGGTCTACATGCATAATTGATTTTCAAGAGGTTTGAACAGTAAGGGATTTTGAGGAACTATTGCATCATTTTGATTTTGATTGAGAAAAAGATATTGAGAATATGTATGTGACAAGTATTCATGATATTGATTGATGTGATGATAGTGCAAAAATGTATATGCTTTAATGATGTGATGCAATTAAATGCATGCGCCGCACACATGGCACACGGATGATGCACGTGATATGCATCTACTCTGCATGATAACTAAATAAAAAATCTATCCTAACACTCAAACACATAAGCACATAAAATCTTTTTTCATGGTTAGTATGTCAATTTCTCCTTTCATTGGGATCCTTGTTGATTCTAATTTTCTTTTGAGAAAGAAAAGTCGATTTTGAAAAGATTTTTGAAAAAAGTTTTCGAGAGAGTTTCAAACTTTCTTTTCTTGTTTTGAAAACACATGGATGGGGTGACTTTTTTAAAAAAAAAATTGAAATGATAGACATCTTGAAATGAATCTTTCAAAACAATGGAGGTAATCATTTTGGATTTCCAAAAGAGAGACTGGGATGATTTTGTTAAAAGCCTTTGACTTGAGAAAATCATTTGGATTTTTTTAAGGAGAAAATCATACATGGTTGATGATGCTTAATCCTTACTTGGCACAAGAAGGATGATTTCTCAATCATGATTTGGTATGTACTTTAATGTCGAGAGACATAGAAAGGCTTGCAAAAGGATGATTAGGAATTCTTCCTATATGTATTGTGTAAAGTTTGGTTATTATCCACATAATCGTTTTTGAGCATACAAGACTTCCTAGCACATAATCCTAATCAAGAATTGATTTCCTAAGATTGAAAGGTTCTATGGAAACAGTTATACAAAAGGCTGGGTTTTGGTCTCAAAATAAGGACCCTTGACGAACATTCGATATACCCCCCATGACAAGGTTGAATGGTACGTGGACGTTTTTATATACCAACATATGGTACGAGATCAAGGGTGATTATACATCTCTATGGTAACTTAGCTGATCAGGTTTCCCAGAGCCTCCAAGGTCATAGTTCCGTGCAATCGATAGGTAAGACATGTAAGTGAAATGCAGAGGGCACACAAGAATTAATTGATTTGATTCAAAATGATGTTTTCAAGTCTAATCCTCCAGTGAACACAAAATCATAAAATAATGGTCTGCGAAACCAGAGATTCTGGGTTCAATCCCCAACAAAGTCGCCAGATTGTGGATATTGGCATTTAGGCATGTGACGTTTTATTTTAAAAGAGTTGCCACTAATTTTTTTAAGGAAAACTAAGACACCATTTTAAAGGAAACTAATCTTTTGCGAAACCAAATATTTACTAGGTCTGGGGATTATGGAATGAAAGAAGAAGGAGCCAGTGAGGACTAAAACATCCTCTCTCATCCTATCTCACGATATACCTCTACTTAACATCCTTATAATCAAATTAACAATTTAAATATGTACTCAAATAATACATAGATATATATATATATACATATCAAAAACATGTTGAAAGGGGTGTAAGATTGCTCATAGAAAATCAACATAGTTCAAGTAGCATATGATATGATATGATGTGAACAGAGGAATAGGAAAACTTACCCAGTATCCAGCTAGCGATTAAGGAAACGTATAATGCATACAAAAATAGAAAACCTAGAAAGAAGGTCTCTATTCACATAAGCACATAACGAATAACCCTACTTTACAAGGTGTTGCGCATGGAAAGTTGCAAATTTAATAAAATCAAAAATAAAATAAATTTGGAAGAAGGATGAGCAACTCACCTCAGGTGCACTACAAAACAAGAGTTAGTACACATGGTTATGATAAAATTGGATTTCACCTAGATCTAGCGAAAGAGGGAAATAACAAAGCCTAGAGTCCTTTCTTATCAAGGAAATCGCAATGCTTCTATGGATATACAAGTCTCAACGGGAAGGTCCAAATAAACCTTAACCTATAGCCAATTTAATGTCAACTTAGAAGTGACATGACCTTGACATGATTGGAAAGAACTCTTAGCTAAGCTATATCAACTACAATTCACTACTATAATTCTTGGTCTAGCATTCCTAAGATACAAGCATTATCCTAAACCATAATAGTGAGAGAGTATGGGAGATGAACATGACATGAATCACATGAATGAGATCATTTAATCTCTAGATTTAGGTTCAATCAGTCATAAATAAAACATGATTTGAGCCTTAAGGCCTTAAAACATCATTTGGATCCAAATTAGTAAGGATCATCAAATCAATCTCTAGAATTTCAAATTTATAGAGCAAAAACACAAACTTCAAAATTTGGAAAACAGTGATTTCTACGCTTTGATCTGGATAATTTTCACATAATTTACCTCTATGAGTCTAGTTGCCAGATCACAAACAAAATCAAAGATCACACTTTTCCAACTCTAGCAATTAGACTTGGATTAGACATTACTCAAATTCGGTTAATTCTATATCCAGCAATCTTCCATGATTTATTTAAAATAGCATATAAAGACACTCAAATTTCTTAGAGATTTTCACTAATTCATCACAGTCCATAGGAAAAATATTTTGAAACCTAAATAACGTTACTAAGGTTTTGATCCACTCATTTTAAGAGAGGTTCACTGGTCTGGAATTCTGGACAGAGGGCAACTAGTGCACAACATCCACGACCAAACCACTTAAACCACATAATTAAGACAAACAAAAATTGCAGTGGTAGATTTACGAGTTAGGGACAACCTCTAGTTAGTTTCACTTTAAACAAATTGATCGAAATTATAAAAATTCGCTGATCAAATTTTGACAGAGGATTTACTGAACCAAAGTGAAAAATTGTGCAAAATTACATACATATGAAAAGTTGGCTTAAGGATTTACCCCTACCCCTAGATCTTCTCATAATTTGTAGAGGTCTTGAATTTCTCAAACTTTTCCACTTCTTTCTCAAGCGTCAAGCTCCTTCAATGGTGATTTGATGAATTGTGTGAATGGGGTAGAGTTTTGGTAGGTTTTGGGTGTTTAGCTGTCTATATTTTTGCCTTCTCTAAAGCTCTCCCAATATCTTTCTCTATATCATTCAAGTGTCCAACCCCTTACCAAATGAGAGAAGTGAGTTTTTGCAGACTTTGATTTCCTTGGTGGCTAAGATAAGGGTTATTTGGGAATTTTAATGGGTTAGGAATAAAGGAATATTCTATGATATCTCTAACTCTCCATGACACTTCTATGTAATTCCATGGAACTTGAAAGGCATTTTATCTGGGTGGAATTGCCATGCCCCAGAACCGCACATCTGAGTCAAGGACACGTGGCATGCTACCAAGACACGTCCCATGTCATTAAAGCTCCATAAAACTCAAGTTTTGATTCATGAACTCAACAAATTTTGAACATTTCTAAAGAGATTTTACAAACACATTTCCAAATACACTTAATTAGAAGTAAAACAAAACACCCGAAGATGTAGAAACAAAAGAGGATCGGAGGGGTTTTCGACCGATCGAACTTACCCTTTTGACCAGTCGAATGACCCTATGGCAGAAATCCTCCCTATTGTAGAATTTATGCCTAGAGCCATTCAACCTCTTTAAAAATTCACAGCTTTAAAATATTTAAAACATCAAGTTCACTAATAAAACATGTAAAAACATCTTCGCAACACAAAACTGGGCTCCTTGAGTTCATAAGCACCATTAAAACAAATCAAGTAAAGCTTAACTGAAAAATCCACATCAAGTCAAACTCTTTGAGTAAAACTCCAAGTTCGTCGCCAAACCGAACCAAACAAGATTGCCACATGTCACACCATTCCCAATCTAACTAATTGAACATACTCCATATACTACATAAGCCAAAATGACTAAATTTATATAACCTATATACTACAAAAGCAGTCTTAAAATTCACATACTAGCTTTACATAAACTAGCAAGCTGAGTTATCAGCATGACCAAACCAAGTACAACACAATTCCCATCCATATTACAAGTTTCTAATCCAAAACATAAAGTTGAAAATGTTCACCACAACCACTCTCATATCCCCACGTTGCCTCGCCAAATCCATTTTCACTTCATTGATGCACCATCTTTGTCATCTACAATGATTATTCAATAATCACTACACTTTATAAGTTATATGCTTGTGAATAAAAATAATTATGCACATGGATAATACACATAACTATGGTCTCCGGGAATGCAAGTACCGGCCACCCATTCACGCTAGTCTGCGACTACCCCATCAATCCACACGACTAACCAAGACCCACACCTCTTTCTTTCAGACGTGTGACCTCATGACCAATTTGGCACCTAGTCATATTCTTAATGGCCAGTGCAAGTTCTCCTTTGACCCAACTAGACAACTCAACATGCTTAAGTATACATTTCACCGTGCAATTTCACAAATTATACATGAGCTATCAAAATTACACTAAACATGTGAATTATAGGCTAACTGCACATACTTTTCATCACAAAGATAATCTCAAATATCCAATTATCCAAATTCCATAAATACTATCACTCACCTCTTGGATTTCGCTCATATACGCAAAATTAAGAGCCTAGCATAATCCAATATTCACATATGCCTTAATAAATATTTAAGCACATAAGCATTGCTCCACATATCTGTCCCATCACATGGGAACCTTTCATAACTGTCTCAAACTGAGACTGCCACACTGGCCAATAACTGGGTTCCCAATTGGACACCCCTAATCATCTTAGTGAGTTATAAATCACTTAATACATATAATCACATCATTAATATAATGCTAATGATGCATGCTAATGCAATTAAATATAGCCCGCGGGAGCAGGTGTTACAGGAAAAAGGAACATTCTATAGTATCTCTAATCTTCAAAGCAAATGGGAGATTGGTGCCCAAGAAATGGCTCTTTGGGTATTTTTATTGGGTTAAGAATATGCTAATGAATCTCTAATTCTCCAAATTACATGGTACACATTCTTTTATTAATTTTCTTTTCCAATATGCATAAAGCACATTTTTCTTTTTAAATTAAAAAAATGGGAAATAATATTATTTTTAGAAAATATCATATTATTACTATATTTTTATTTTAAAAAGATGAATTGTCACCTTTCTTTGAGACCCGTAAAATCTTTATAAAAAATAACCATCTATTCTATCTTTTTTAGAAAGTAACCTCGAGACTAGTGGTCAGTGATTGGCCAAATCTAGGGGTATTAGGAACATGGTTTGGCAACTTGAAGCTTCTCAAAAGTCAAAGCGATGAACTTGAAGAGAATCATCTGGACATTATTCATCATTGTTTTCTAGAGGAAAATCCCCATAAGTTCGACGGTTGGTTAAAATTGGGGTATCTATAGTGAAGTTCATAAATTTCTTTTAGGGTTATTTAGTAGTAAGGCCATTTTGGAGATCTTTTGGGTCATAAATCCTTCCTAGAAACAGTTACACTCAAAAGCCCCTATAGTACAATTTAGAGACAGAAATACCCCTAGAAAACTCGCGTCAAGTCTTTATTATAACAGACATTTAACCCATCTGTGATTCCTCCCTCATTCGACGAGACATTCAACTACTCCCCAAAATTTCTCCCCACTTCATTTGTATCTTCTCTTTCTCCTGCACGATGCCATGGCTTCAAGCTTCTGAAGCAAAGTCATGAAGATCTTCACTCTTCTACTCTAGATCGTCGACATCTTGCAAGAAATTCCTTCCAATAGAATTGAGATTTTAAAGGAGTTTTGAAGCAATCTGAAATCCTTCAATTGGGTGGCCATTATACCATAGTTATCTGTATGTCAACATATAAAACACAAGACCCCATGAAAAATCACAGCAACCATAAATAGAATGGTACTAGAAGCATAATTGACTCTCAGGATACATTGAAAATTTTCTCAAAGTACTCGAATGTTCTCCAGGTAGGTTTTGAAAAAAATACTCAACATGTTAGCTGATGATACATTCAACCGTTTATAGCATTAAACCACCAAGACTGTTAACTATCTTTCAGGATATAATGGGAAATTTCTCAAACAACTCAAAGGTTTTTCAGGGAGGTTTTGGAAAAATCTACAACATATTGGTAGATGATACATTCAACATATTATAGCATTAAAACATCCCGACTATTAACTGACACGCACGATACATTGGGAAATTTATCAAACTACTCAAATAGTCAAATGTTCTCCAAGTAGGTTTTGAGAAAATCATCAAAATAATAGCTGATGACACATGCAACATATTATAGCATTAAAACACCCAATTTGTTAACTAGCTCTTAGGATACTTTGGGAAATTTCTCAAACTACGCAAATGTTCTGCTGGTAGGTTTTGAGAAAATCTTCAACGTATTAGTTGACATCAACATTGATACCAATGCTAAGGACAATGGTTACGTATGAAGGATAACGTGGTAGAATTTTTAGATGAAAAATGAGGTCAAGGCTATTACAATCAGTTATCACAAAATTATTCCATACATTTGTCACGACCCATCCCACTACGTGCCGAAATAGGACACGTGGCATGCCACCAAGGCTCATCCAAACCAATTATAACATAGCAGTGGAAAAATATAAATACAATAGTGATAAAACAACTCTCAAATATTCAATGGATTACGAAAATCAAAGTTAAAAAAGCTTTCCCCTTTTAAAACACTTAAAGAAGTCATTGAATTTGAAAATAGCAATCCAGTCGACTATGGAGGGGACCCAGTCGACTGTTCCGCCAATTACAGAGAACATGAATGTTCAACAGCCCAATACAGTCGACTGAGACTGGAGTCTAATCGACTGTAGGTTCTCAAACATCGAGAAGCTTATCCTAGCATGAAATTATACAAGTCCCCCCTTTGACCCACATAATCACTTAACGTGGTCGTATAAAGTTAGACATGCTTTTCACATTTAAGCGTGTGCATAATTAACGGGCCTAAGATTAACACATGGATTTTGCCCGGATCACAATTTCAACCTTGAAACTCAAAACATGTAGTTTTCCTATATAACATAGGCTAGAAATTCATACCTTAAGTTACAGTCTTAAGATTTTAGATGGAGTACTAGGGTACCGAATCTATGCAGGATCTCTGTTTATATGCTAAATCTACGAGTTTTAACACATTTTTCAAGAAACCATAGAGTTAATATTTTTACAAAACTTTGCTAAACGCGACCTAAGAGGTATCAAAACGTAGATCTTATCTAGAGGAGTTAAAATACAAAATTTGGAGAAAAACTAACGGATGGATCGGCGTCGTGAAGCTCGTTGGAATAAATCTCCTTTTTCTCTCCCTCTCCAAGATAATTATTTTGGAAAGATTATATGAACAAAATATCTTAAGCTTTCTATTTATATCCACGACTCTCGAAAATTATGTTTACTACCCCATGAGTTCTCAAAACTTCTAAATATATCCTGAAATGTCTCAAATGTCTAATTCATTGATTCACGAGTGAAAACTGAAAATTGTAAAGTTTTTGTCTAGGTTCCGTTTGTCGTCGAAATTACGTTCTGAAAACTATTTCGTGGAATTTCTGGATAACCTACCTTTTGTGCAGCGTATCCTATCGGTTATCATTAAAACAATCAAAATGATCTTAAATAAGATCAAAACTAACAGAAAGTTTACTACACAGGTAAATTTACTATTCATAATTTACCAGATAAGTCAAATAACATTTAAGTCACATAAATGTCATTTAATCATGTTAATGCCTTATGATCAACTTCCTGTGTCCTCAATTGACACCTCACCGTTGACTCATGTCAACTCCAAACACAATTATCAAATAACATTGATAATTCTCAAAATTTTAATTACGCCTTTTAAAACAATATATCTTTCCGGGACGAGTGTGACAACTTTTTCTTCCAAAAAGGGAGTTTGTCCCCAAACTTATACCTCATGAATCAAAAAGGTACGGATATTCCTTCATCATCTCTTCCTCATTCTCCCAAGTAGCCTCCTCGACTGTGCGACTATACCACAACACTTTTACCATCGGAGTCATCTTTGTTCTCAATACTTTTTCTTTCCAATGCAAGATCTCAATCAGATGCTCTACATATGTCAAGTCTTCCTAGATCTGTAACGGCTCTAGTACGATGATCTTAGTCATATCTGACATACACAGTCTTAACATCGATACGGGAAACACGTTGTGCACAAATGCTAACTCACACTACGTCACTGGTCCTACCTTTTCAAGTATCTCAAATGGTCCTACGAACCTTGGGTTAAGTTTTCCTCGCTTCCCAAATCAGATAATGCCTTTCAAATGCGATACTCTCAAGTATACTAATTCTCCTACTTTGAATGTCATCAGTCATTGCTTAGAGTCGGCATAACTCTTATAACGACTCTAAGCCACCTTAAATTACTCCTGGATTAACTTCACCTTCTCAGAAGTGAAGTACATAATTTTAGGTCCTATCAATCTTCTTTTCCCAACCTCAGTCCAACAAACTGGTGAATGACATGTACATCCATACAATGCTTCATACGATGCAATTCCGGTACTTGACTGAAATCATTGTTGTAGGGGAATTCAATTAATGGCTAGTGTTTCTCCCAATCACTTCTAAAGTCCATAACACAAAGTCTAAGCATATCTTTTAGCTTCTGAATCATGTGCTTTGACTATCCGTCAGTCTGGGGATGAAATGCGGTACTGAAACTCAACTTCGTACCCATAGCCTCTTGTAAACTTTTCCAAAACCTCGACGTAAAACTACTATCACGATCTGATATAATCAATGCTGGAACCCCGTGTAGTCTTACAATCTCCTTCACGTACAACTCCGCTAACCTTGAAGGCTTAGTTGTTTTGATCGGTAAAAAATGAGCTGATTCCCGAATAAACTGAGTACTTAGTACTATGTGCCTCTTCTAGGATTCTCTCTTTCAAGTCTTTTATATTTGGTACACACAATCGATTCCAAGCATTAACACTCCCTGTTCTAATGTAAAACTGGGTCATTTTTCCAAAGGTATCTTGTCTCTTATTTTGCATAAATAATAATCATTGAATTGTTCTGCCTTGATCTTGTCGATAAGGTAAGAGCGAGCTATGATTGCCATCATCAAGCCACCATCAATTTTTAGAGTTACATCTAACTCTAAACATTCCATTTCCCTAAACAATTCCTTTTGCTTTGTTAGCTCATCGGTTAATTTACCTGTCGTCTTCCGGCTTAAAGCATTAGCTATTACGTTAGCCTTCCCTGGATAATACTCAATTGAAAGGTCATAATCCTTCATCAATTCTAAACATCTCCTTTATCTCATGATCAAGCCTCGTTGCGTGAAAATGTAATTCAAACTCTTGTGGTCCGTGAAGATCTCACACTTCTCACCGTACAAGTAGTGCCTCCAAATCTTCAAAGCTTAGATTACGACGGTCAATTCAAGGTCATGAGTTGAATAATTAACCTCATGTGTTTTCAACTATCTTGAGGCATAGGCAATCACCTTGCACTCTGCATAAGTACACACCCAAATCCTTGATGTGAAGCATCACTATATATTACAAATCCTTCAGTTTCGGATGGTATCGTCAAAATAGGTGATCTTGTCAACCGCAACTTTAACTCCAAAAAATTGTCTTCACATTCTAAACTCCATTCAAATGTAACACCCTTAATTTCTCATTAACTGTATCATCGATAATGAAATCTTTAAGAAATTCTCAATGAAACGACGGTAGTACCCAGCTAACCCATGAAACTTTGAATTTCTGAATGTCAGTCTTTGCCAATTAGATACCGCTTCCACTTTATGGCGATCAACTGAAACGCCGTTCTTATCAATCACATGACCAAGAAAAGCAATGCTAAGTAACCAAAATTCACATTTCTTAAATTTTTGAATAATTGCTTCTCTTGCAGTTTCTTGAGTATCAATCTCAAGTATTTTTCATGCTTCATCTCACTCGGTGAATAGATAAGAATATCATCTATGAATACGATCACAAAATCGTCTAAGTAGTCCCTAAATACTTGGTTCATAAGGTCCATAAACATGGCTGGTGCATTGGTAACTCCAAATGGCATGACTAAGAACTCATAGTGTCTATAGCGCGTTGTGAAAGCTCTCTTCTCTACATCTTCTACCTTTACTTTCAACTGATGATGACCTGGTTGTGGATATCGCATTTCTTCTTACCCATAACTTTTTCAAAATATTTTTACAATTTCAAATACAAAACACAAGTCGCCACTTAATTTTTAAAAGGAAAATTAAGAAACCATTTTAAAGCAAACTGATCTTTTAGTAAACCGAAGATTTCTAGGTCCGAGAATTATGGAATGAGAGGGGAAGGAGCCTGGCAAACTAAAACACCCCCTCTTATCCTATCTTGCGATACGCCTTTACTTAACATCCTTTTAATCAAATTAATAATCTAAATGTTCCCTCAACTATTAGATATGCATAAATATACATTACAAAAGCATTTCTAAAGGGTGTAAAATGGCTAATGGTAAAATATCATTCATAAACCATGTAATTCAAGTAGCAAGCAAGATGATGTGCAAATAGGGAACTTGGAAACTTACCCGGGATCCAGCTGCGAATTTAAACGTGCAATGCATACAAAATAAGACCTAAGAAATGGTCTCTAGTCATATATACACATAAGGAAAATCTTGATTCTAAGGTGCCGCACATGGAGTCAAAAATCAATAAAATCCAGAAATTAAACAGACGAAAGAGGAGCTTGAGAAATCATACCTCAATAGCGCTACAAATAGAGGGTTAGTCCACATGCTTTAGATAATATTAAATTCTAAGTAACATCCCTAAACTTCTAGCTTAAATCTATCAAGTATGAAAGAAATGACACAATTATGAATTCCTTCTAATTAGTTGGAAATGCATCACTTCTATAGATATACAAATCTCAACTAGGAGCCAATGTAATGTCCATATAGAGGTGGTGTAGTCCCCATTATGATCATAAGGAACTCATAATTAGGTTCAATTAAGTGCAATTTAATCCTAAGATAAAATGAATTCTAATTACAAGTGTCGATCTACATAGATGAATGTATGTGAATACATGAATATGAACAAGAGTAAGCTTATGAACTATTCAATGATTTGGATCATTCAACCTCTGGATTTGAGTTTAACTAGTCATTATAAAACATGGTTTAAGCCCTAGGTCATAGAAAATTTATTGGAGCCATTAGACGAGGAAGATACACGATACATTGGCACTAAGCCACATGTAGATGAGGAAAGATCACAAATTGAAGTTTGGATCCACGACATTCAATTCTCTGCACTAAGACACCCAAAGAATACCCAAGCATTGCAAAAACACAAGCAAACAAATGATATGCATGATAAATTGTCATCAATCAAATTTCTAAATTCAGTAACCTCTAATGAATCCTATCAAAAGTGGTCTTAAACATGAGATGGGTTAAACCCTTTTATAGAAAGTTAGATACATGTCGTAGGGAACTTCTCCAAAAAGTATAACCTCTTTATCATTTTTGAAGTTCGCGAAACAAATGTTTAGGAAATAGTGGATCAGGACTATCCACTGTTCTTGTAAAAATCATAATTAATTCTATAAAAATCAAGTGAAGCTCTATTTGGTGTCAAAAGAAAGCTATTTCATTGTAGTTTGTGAAAAAATAACCCCATAGACATGTCATGATCTTAAGGTTTTGAAAAGTTGTTTTAAGCAGACTCTATTATTCTGGAAGTTTGATATCATTTGACAAAAGAATGTAAAATACATTAGAAGCATAATAGAAATTCATGAATCGTGTTAATCAAGTTGATCTAAGATTTTGATCTCTCATCCAATTATCCTAGATGATTTCTAAGCCGAGTTTTATTCATCAATTGTTGTTGAATGATCAAGGTATGACCATTTTGTATACCTAATCATAATTGTAGTTAAACTTAGAAAATTCCAGAATAGTAATATCCTTTAAACGCTTAAAAACGATCTTAACTCGATCGTATGCTCACGATTTTACATCGGTATATAGATACATGAGTTAGGAATCATCTCCAAAAAGCGAAATATCGATAACTATTATAGATTTTTTTAAATTCAAGCACAAAAGAGACTATGTTCAAATCTGTCAACTGATTTCTCAACAATTTCTAAAAATAGTATGTGGATCCTAGAAGTTCTCAAAACAGACCAGATGAAAGCTAATTCATCAGAGTTTACCCAAAAAATTTGAAATCCATCAAACCATGAGATTTAATGGACCAAATCTTATGGACAAAACCAATCTATTTTTTTAAATTTTGACTTGTTCATTTTAAAGTGTGAGAAAAACATCTTAGGTGCTTGGTTGAAGCTTATTTGAGAGATCAAATTCATAGATCTACTTGACTATCATGATTTCCAATCAATTTAGCTCTCAAGTTCTATGAAGAACTTTAGATCATGGATCAAAGGGACTTACAAATATCCTATTGGCGATGAATTTCAATAGGAATTCTAGGTATAGAAATAATCAAGAGATGGGTATGAACATAGGAATCATCCCTCTAAACCATCATAGAATTCAAAATAGATACATATATATAATCATGTATGCATGAATATAAAATTAGAATAGAAAAAGGAAATCAAAATTAAAAATCAATGTGAAAAACAATCTCTAATTATAAATTATCAATGAAAATCAAAAAAGATTTGGATCTAGCTATGTGAGTGTGTGATGAACAAGAGATGAAGAAGATGAGTGTTCTAGTAAATAAAAAAAGCTAAGCTGGATCCAAATCTTATAGATCTATATATATAAATTAGGAATTAGAGATGAATTATAGTGTTCACCTCTTAGAGGAATCTCAATTTTGGAATCAAAGTTGATTTGAAGATCTTCTTCTTCAAGTGTTCTTCAAGTGTTCTTCAAGCACTCATCCATGGAAGTTGAGGGAGGCAATTGGTGTTAAAATAATCTAATCCAATTATCTTAAGATTAGTTTACGAAATTTTAATTCATAATTCACTTCTACTCTCTTAAAATCTCTCTTGAATTCTAAGTATATTCCACTATATCTTGTATATTCTCTTGTATGTACTTGTGTGTACTCTCTTATCTATCTCTTGTGTCAAAGATGATCTCATATGGATCTATATATAGAGTTTTGAAGAATTAGCTCTTAGAGGAATCTCAATTTTGGAATCAAAGTTGATTTGAAGATCTTCTTCTTCAAGTGTTCTTCAAGCACTCATCCATGGAAGTTGAGGGAGGCAATTGGTGTTAAAATAATCTAATCCAATTATCTTTAGATTATTTTAGGAAATTTTAATTCATAATTCACTTCTACTCTCTTAAAATCTCTCTTGAATTCTAAGTATATTCCACTATATCTTGTATATTCTTTTGTATGTACTTGTGTGTACTCTCTTATCTATCTCTTGTGTCAAAGATGATCTCATATGGATCTATATATAGAGTTTTGAAGAATTAGCTCTTAAGTTACAGGGTTAAAACAGGATTTTCAGAGAGCAGAAAAGGGTTAAAATGCCATTTCAGTGTCTAAACGCAATTTCCAGGCAATTTCCTTGCAGTGAGAGCTTTCCAGAAGGGTCTGGCACTAGAAAAATGCGATGGAGAACACATACTGTAGGTGGCGGTTAAGGAGGGAACCGCCACCCCACATGTGGGACCTGTCGCCTGCATTTTCTCTTCCTCTGGTCGCCTACAAGCCCTGTTTCAAAAATTACGTGCACTGCTTTTCCAAATTTTTGTAAAAATGCTTTTTGGTGTCGAAAATTGTCCGTTTACATACTGTTGGAAAGTTGTCGAGTTGAATTTCAGTATAAAAATATTCTTGGAGGTTTTGAAATAAAAATTGAAGGCCAATTGAAGTCCAGAAGCCCTCCGGGACTTTCGTTGTCTTTTTTAAATCAAAGGACGTCTTTTCCAAAATTGATTTTCAATGCGCATCGATTTCGAACTTTTCTTTGAATTTGAATCTCTGGATACCTAGAATATTGCATTTAGAACACTTAATGCTCATATAACCCTGAGTGAATATGAATTCTGAGAGACAATTTTGACAAAACCGGGATTTATACATAGAAAGGGCTTTTCTGAGCTTGAAGTCACTTTCGAAGTTCGATCTTTCAATTGTGTGGAATCCAGTACCTTCCACAGGGTACTTTTTCATCATTGAATCCTCCAAGATATTGTCCACCCTAAATTCTATCAGTGTGGTCAAAATTGGGTGTCCAGAAATGTAAAAACAGCAGTTTTAGTGCGATTTGGCTTAGGAAAGCTTCCTAAATCCTTCCAAACTCTATATAAATTTTATTTTAAATCAATTTTGTGGTTACACATCATTATACAATATTATACACATCCATATACAACAAAAACTTTCAGCCATTGAAGAGAGGAAAGCAAGGAGAAGAAGAAGAAGACCAAAGATTTCCATGGCCTCCTCCATCAACCTCTTGCCAATCATCGCTTCTATGGCCAACTAAATCTAGTTTTAGGATTTCAATGAAACCCTAGCCAAGTAATAAGGTGTTATTTATGTTTTTCTTTTAGATTTATAATGTATGGATGATGATTACATGTTTAGAGGATTTTTATAATAAAATCGTACTTCTATTGATTAAATCATTACTTTCAAAGTTTATTCTTATCTTAGATCTATTTTGAATGTGATGTGCTCAATGATCTATATTTGCTGTGCTTGTATGGATTATTTACATGTAATGGTGCTTAATTGAATTGTGATATCAAGTAGCCGAATAGTTCATGCCTAGGAAAGACGGATTGTGCCGCAACCCTAGTTTAGTGTGAGACAATCCGTGCCAATCGAAGATGAACTATGTTGGTGCTTGAATCGTAGTTATCTTCTTGACGGAGGTATTGGGCTTGTAGCTATAATTTCCCATTATCATCCAACATAATAAGCTAATTGAATTCATAAATATTCTTATTATGAAGCTAGTGGTGGATTTGCAATCCTAGGTTAACTCTATATATCGTTTAAAACAACTTTTAATTGCTTCGATAGTTTAGATTTGTTTTACTTGTTCGTAGTTTAATTAAAATCAAAATCAAAATCTATTTTTCATAATTAACTTGGTTTAGGTTTCAAAATTAAGTGCATTATTAATTCAATCTCTATGGGTTCGACCTTTACTTCCACACTACAAATTCTTAGAAAGTAAAGCATACTTTTATATCTTGATTATGACAAGATCAATTTTTGGCGCCGTTGTGGACCAATGTGTGCGCGCTCGGCCGTCCTGGCGTTCTCCCTCGATAGTGTCCTAGGACGGATCCCAAGGAGCACACATCAGGGAAACTAGAACTTCCTTATGCGGTCCTAGAGACAAAGAGTCGCCACCAAATTTTTATCGAGAATTAGGAAATCCAAGTTTGACTCACCCAAAATTGAATAAGGTTACTCGCCCTACATTACCAGAAACTAGATTCGGGGGTCTTGGTACGAGAGGGGAAAGAGCCCAAGCAGGACTAAAGCACCCCCTCCTCATCCTACCGTATGGTAGGCCTTGATTAAAAAATCCTTGTTCTTAATTCATAATTGGTGTTGTTTCCTCAAACATAATAGATAATATATACATGTCAAAAAAGAATATCTAGTGAAAGTCATTTCAAGAGATTAAATTAAATAGCAGTCGGATGCACATGCAATACAAGGGAGAGGTATACTTACAGTGGTTAGTCCCGCCCAGGACCGATGTAAGTGAAGGAAACATGTCATGATATGCATGAGAGCGAGAAGACTTATATTAGGTTGACTCAAGCGGAGTCGCAAAAGCAAAAAGAATGGAAACGTGTAATGCAATCATGCAACAATCCTAGATAACATGTCTCTAACAAATAATCATATAAATGGAGACTATCCTAAAGGAATTTGTGTCGTTGAAATAAAGTTGTAAACCTAAAAAAATTCTAAGTGAAGGGATAGAGAATAGTGCACGATACATGGGCACTAAGCCGCATATAGAAGAGACAAGCTCACAAATTGAAGACCGGATCCATGGCACTCAATTCTCTGCACTAAGACATCAAGGAACACCCAAGCATTGCAAAAGCACAAGAAAACAAATGATATGCATGAAAAGCAAGTAGAAAATGTCATCAGTCAAATTTCCAAATTCAACAACCTCTAATGAATCCTATCAAAAGTGGTCTTAAACATGAGCTGGGTTGAAACCCTTTTCAGAAAGTGAGATACATGTCTTACGAAACTTCTCCAAAAAGTAGAAGCTCTTTATAATTTTTGAAGCTTAAGAAATAGGGGTTTTGGGAAGAGTGGATCAGCAATGTCCACCGTTCTTGTAAAAATCATAATTAATTCTACAAATATCATGTGAAGCTTAATTTGGTGTCAAATGAAAGCTATTTAATTTTAGTTTATGACAAAAATAATTGCATGGACATGTCATGATCTTAAGATTTCTGAAAAGTTGTTTTAAATAGACTGTTATTCTGGAAGGTTGATGTCATCTGACAAAAGAATTCAAATCATAATAGAAATCATAAAATCATGTTAATCAAGTTAATCTAAGCTTTTGATCTCTCATCTAATTATCCTATATGATTTCTAAACCAAGTTTTATTCGTCAATTTTTGTTGAGTGATCAAGGTATGACCATTTTGTATACATAATCATAATTGTAGTTAAACTTAGAAAATTCCAGAATAGTTGTACCAACTTCAAACGCTTAGAAAACAATCTTAATTCAATCGTATGCTCACGATTTTACATTGGCATATACATACATGAGTTAGGAATCATCCCCAAAAAGCAGAACATCGATAACTATTAAAGATTTTCTAAAGTTCAAGCACAAAGAGACTATGTTCAAATCTGTCAACCGATTTCTCGACAATTTCTAAAAATAGCATATGAATCCTAGAAGTTGTCAAAATGGACCGGATGAAAGCTAATTCATCAAAGGTTACTCAAAAAATTTGAAATCCATCAAACTATGGGTTTTGATGGACCAAATCTTATGGACAAAACCAATCTGTTTTGCTGAATTTTATCTAGTTCATTTGAAAGTGTGAGGAAAATATCTTTGGTGTTGATTGAAGTTTATTTAGAGATCAAACTCATAGATCCACTTAATTGACACAATTCCCAATCAACTTAGCCCTCAATTTCTAGGAGCAACTTTAGATCATGGATCAAAGGGACTTATAAATATCCTATTGGAGATGAATTTCAATAGGAATTCTAGGTAATAGAAATAATCAAGAGATGGGTATGAACATAGGAATCATCCCTCTCATAGATCATACTTTTTAACCATTATAGAATTCAAAATAGATACATATATATATATATAATCATGTATGCATGAATCTAATACTTAGAATAAAAAGAGGAAATCAAAATTGAAAATAAAATTGAAAATCAATCTCTAATTATGAATTATCAACAAAATCAAAGAGATTTGGATCTAGCTATGTGAGTGTGTGAAGAACAAGAGATAAAGAAGATGAACGTTCAAATAAATAAAATAAACTAAGCTAGATCCAAATCTTATAGATCTACATATATAAAGTAGGAATTAGAGATGAATTATAGAGTTCACCTCTTGGAAGAATCTCAATTTTGCAATCAAAGTTGTATTGAAGATCTCCTTCTTCAAGTGTTCTTCAAGCACTCATCTATGGAAGTTAGGGGAGGCAATTGATGTTAAAATCATGATCTAATTACCCTAATATTAGTTTATCAAATTTCAATTCATAATTCTCTCTCTAGAATTCTCTCATAATTGAAAGGATATCCTCCCCTTGCAAGTATATTCAATTGTGTTCTTAAAGCTTCTTCAAGATATTCCAAGATGATCTCATATGAGATGTATGAGATCTATTTATAGAGTTTTGAAGACTTAGCTCTTAAGTTACGGGAATAAAACAGGATTTTCAGTGATTATAAAAAGGTTAAAATGGCCATTTCGGTGCCTAAACGCAATTTCCAGGCAATTTTCTCGTAGTGGGAGCCTTCTAGAAGGGTCTGGAACCAAACAAATGCAATGGAGAACACACTCCATAGGTGGCAGTTTTGGTGGGATCCGCCACCCCCTTACTCAAAACTGCCATCTACTATTTGGGTTTCCCTGGTTGCCCACAAGCCCTGTTTTAAGTTTCAAGTGCACTGCTTTTCTAGATTTTTGTAAAAATGCTTTTGTTTGTCCGAATCATACGTTTACGTACCGTTAGAAAAATGTCAGGTTGAATTTCAGTATAAAAATATTTCAGGAGGTTTTGAAATGAGAATTGAAGTCCAATTGAAGCCCGAAAGTCCTCTGGAACTTTCGTCGTCTTTTGAAATCAAACGACTTCTTTTCCAAAATTACTTTCAAATGTGCGTCAATTTCAAACTTTTCTTTAAAACTGAACCTCTAGATACCTACAATACTGTGTTTAGAACACTTAATGTTCATATAACCCTGAGTGAATATTTATTCTGAGAGATGATTTTGACAAAATAGGGATTTATGCATGGAAAAGGGCTTTTCTAAGCTTGAAGTCACTTTCCGAAGTTTGATCTTTTGATTATGTGGAATCCAGTACCTTCCACGGGGTACTTTTTATCATTGAATCCTCCAAGACGTTGTCCATCCTAAATCTTATTAGTGTGGGGTGTCTACAGTTTGCCCCTCTTTGGCAGAGCTTGTTATGAACAACGTGAACTGCAAGTGAGTGCCAAAGCTAGAAGGCACCTAATAACCATACTGATAGGTTTTAGGAAAAATGAAAATTCGCAAAAATCAAGAAATTCAAAATCAGAGAAAATCAAAAAATCGCGAATGCAAGAATGCAATGCAATGATGGGTAGAGGCGGATAAATCTAAGCTGCTGCTGGTCGTGCTCCGTTGGAGCTGCCTACGTATCCTTTCCAGGAATCAGACCAGGGCATAGTTCAAGTGCGCCGGAGGACAGAGAACAACACAAACAAAAATACAGATGAAATGTTCCTATCCTAGGATGCTGATGTAGTTTGAAAACGTGAATGTGCACGTGCTGGTGGAATCCTCCTCAAGGGTTTTAGATGCAGAATCTAATACAAGGGATGCGACGACTCTTTCTCACAGATGGAAAATTTTTTTATGATGCTTTTATGATCTTTATATGAAGTAGAGGGTGTTTATATTCTTTGGATAGAGACTGCATGATTATCTTCGATGATAAGTAGTAGCTGAGACTGAGGGATATTCTTTGATGATTTCTGTTACGATTCTCAAATACAGAGGTCATCTCCTTTTGATGACTTTGTAGAGGGCGTTTCCAAACGACGACATTCAAAGGTAGAGGGAATTTCCTTACGACGACTTTGTAGAGGGTGTTTCCAAACAACAACTTTCTGGGGTAGAGGGAATTTCCTTATGATGACATTGTAGAGGGTGTCTCCTTACAGTGACTTTCTGATGTAGAGGGTATCTTCTCACGATGACTTTGTGAAGTAAATGACTTTTCCTTACGATGACTTTCTGATGTAGAGGGCATCTCCATACGATGACTTTGTAAAGTATAGGGCATCTCCTTATGATGACTTTGAAGTAGAGGACATCTCCATACGACTTTGTGTAGTAGAGGGCATCTCCATACGACGGCTTTCTGATGTAGAGGGCATCTCCTTATGATGACTTTGTGAAGTAGAGGGTGTCTCTTTTCAATGACTTTATGAAGTAGAGGGCATCTCCTTATGATGACTTTGTGAATATAAGGGATTCTCCATATGACGATTTTCTGAAGTAGAAGGCATCTCCATATGACAACTTTCTGAAGTAGAGGGCATCTCCTTACGATGACTTTGTGAAGTAAAGGGCGTCTCTTTACAATAACTTTCTGAAGTAAGCCCTTCCCCTGGAGGTAACTCTGATGCCTGATTCTGAGACATGTCCTTCCTCTTGACGATATCTAAAAGTTCTTTGCTCAGGAGATTCTAGGGTTCTAAGATGCGAGTAAAAGGCTTCTATTCGGGAGGCTTTGTTGATTCAATCTGAGACTCATATCGGTGCTTTGACCAGCTCAAATCATTCTTGCAAATACATCAGGCTTATTCTGACCCTGAACTTCTTGATCACGGTTTGAAGATTTTATATTCTGATTCATCTTCTGCAAATCCTTTCTGGATGTAATTCTTGAAAGACTGTAAGCCCAAGTGTCCAAGTTCCAGGACGGTACATAATCAACCTAAAACAACGGGAGTTCATTGCAAATCATCATTTCTCAACTATTTTCAAGCTGCGGTTTTCTCGATTCTTCGTATCTGGAGACTTTTCTTCAATCCTGAATGGCTTCTACCAAGATTCAAATTCCACAGGTCCTTTAGACCAATTCCAACAAGTTTTGAGCACTCTTAAGGCTTATGCATCAAGATCGGACCAATCCGGGGTCAAAACAAAGTTCCTGATATCACAATTCTGATCCATGATTGATAGGCATTCAAAACACTTGATGACTTTGACGAGCTTCACAAATATTTGACTAATTCTAGCAGATATCCATGCAAGGCACTCTGATCTGTATCAACAACGGCTCAACTCAAAATCTAAGGCCGGTCTTCTGATTAGCACTTTTCCATTAACCACTCGATGCTTCATCTTGACTAGGATTAATTGATGTAATAATGGTGTTCAAAACTTCTGCTTGTATCCATCTTTGGATGCTTTTAAAATTTTGCAATTATAGATCACTTTGGGCCCACACACTCGAGATCACAACAGACTAGACGACGACAAACAGATGTTGACACAGGAAGATAACACTCTTGACACTGAAATAGAATTTTGGAGGAGACAACTTAATTTTTCATAATTTAATGCGCATTTGTCATGTTTGACATATCTCTTTGCTTTTCAAGTACACTTCTCATCTTAGTATGATAATATACTCCATATGGATCTCAATCAATCCTTTGCTTTCTCTAAAATTTGGTTTGAATAAGTGCCTTAGCTTATAGAATAAGATATGGTTTATTCCAAATGTTTTCAAAGATACACTTGACGGCTCATGATTTGCTTTTCAAGTGATAGGGGTATAGGCGAACGATGTTTGCCCCTAGTTGATGAGGATAAATGAAAGTTTGGGCAAACAATGTTTGCCCCTAGTGTGGCAGTGGTATCTTGAGGCTCTGGGCAAACTTGAAAGCTTTGCCCCTAGTTTTCAAGGTTCAGGAACCGAGAGCCAGGAAAGCTCGTCTACTTATCCCCAAGTGGGAATTAGGTCCAAACTAGTTCAGCCAAGTCTTGAAAGAAGGTATTTGAGATGTGGTTAAGTGTTTCAGGAGCAGTGACCGAACCGAGTAGGTTGCCTACGTATCCCCAAGTGGAAATCAGGTCAAGCGTAGTTCCTCGAATGCTGGAAGTTTTGAAAGAGCAAGGATTCAAGAATTGGGGGCTTTTCTAGCCATGCCATCAGATAGATTTTCTGAAGCAGGTCACTTGTGGTAGTACTGAAATAAACTAAACTACCTCTCCTTTTTCTTTTTTCTTTTTTTTTTTTCTTTTTCTCTTTTTTTGTTTTTGATGGTTGATTCTTTTTACCTTTTCACTAGCCAGCCAATGTTGCTTTTATCATCATACATCATACATGTTTTCGGGACAAGATTAGCCCTTCAAATCTTTTAGGCTTACTTAAATCAAAGCTTTGGGATAATTCATATTCCCAACTTCTCGATCTTCTTCTTCTTCTCTTTTTTTTCTCTTCTTTTCTCTCTAAAGTTTTGACTGGCTAGGATCAGGTTCTTGAAAACAACACACAAAATTTTCTTTTCTTTTCATGCTCTAACTTTTGCCTAGGCGCCCTTTCAGGTTTTCATCTTAGCGAGCTTCATTTCTTTTTTTCTCTTTTTTTTTTTACTTCTTTTTCTTTTGTGCTCTAACTTTTGCCTAGGCGCCCTTTTGGGTTTTCATCCTAGTGAGCTTCTTTTTTCTTTTTTTTTTTTTTTCTTTTTGAGAGAAGTAGTTTATTTGAAATGTTTTGGCTACCATCAAGGGCAAAGTGTACATGGCTTGTTGGTTAGACAGGTTTGAATGGCTCATTTTTCTTGGCTCAAGATTTTGAAATGGGAAGATCAGGGATTTAAGCTAGTCCTGAGTTATTATCAAGCGTATCTTTTCAAGATTTAAGCAAAAGCATCTCAAGATTCTCAAAGTAAGACTAATCAAGTCTTAGCTTTCTTCGGCGTTAACGCAAAATCAACTTTGATCCTTTCAGGATTCTTTTCAATGCACAAAATTATAAATAGTGTATTTTTCACAATAATCATAGAAATGACATTTTCAGGTTAGAGATTCATTCATTCAAGACAAGGCACATTAGATCAAGAAAATCAAGATTTTATTTCATCACTAGAAAGATAAGGATTACAGTACTCGACATAGACTCAAAACACAACTTGATGATAGACATACTCAACAACAAGACTTAAAATTGACTCAACTGGACTTGACTTGATCTCAAGTGGAGCGTCACCGTGACTCGCTTATTCCTCTCAAGCACCCATTTGGCTTCAACAAGCAGCTATTCCAAACATCATCACTTCAACACTTTCTTGAGCTTTCCATTCTCCACCAAAGGCTCAAGCTCATCGGTTAACACTTCAGGCCTATACTCATTGTCTTTGAGGCACCAATAATCTTCCTTGGTAGATTGCATCCAGTTCATCTTCACAAGCAGTTTACTGATTTGGTTGACAGTATATTCCATAGTAGTCATCCTAGCATCCATATTGGCTTCATGTGTCATCTTTCCAACCCTGACTGATTCGGCTGATCTTTCCCCAAACTCTGATTTGATCAAACGACTGTTCGAAGCTCTGACCAAGGAGGGAGTACAACTTTTTGATCCTATCTTCGCTTCTCTTTTATTAGGGATTTTCAAGTAATCAGGTATCTTTATTGCAAAAGAATTTTTCAAAGATTGATATTTTACAAAAAGTGGATTGAAAATCATTTCCTTTTTCAAAAATATTTTCTAAAATCGAAGAAATCGTTTTTCAATATTCTAAAGAAAACAAATCTTTTTTCGAAAGTATATTAGAGGCATCGCACTCGTGAGTCGGATGTGCAATGCTCGTGTAGTGTATGTAATGCAGATGAAATGCAATCTAATCTAAATGCAATGCACCTTAATCTAGCTTAGATCTAGCATATCAGCACATAAACACATAAGATTCCTTGAGTATGCTAATCATCTTACTAATCCAATCATTATCCAAGGATTTTTTGCTTTAAAATTCTTGATGGCTCATGTTTTACAAAATTGAATTTTTCATAAAAATCTTGAAAGAGAGTGCAGATTTGTAAATGATATTTTTGAACCATTAATGCTTGTGGTGTGAAATCATGATTCTTGAAAATCGAGATAGAAAATTCTGAAATTGAATCATCAAAGTGTGGAATCATGATTTGTTTTGGAATTTAAAACCAAAGTAGGAGTTTCAAATCCTCTAAAATCTAAGAGGAGGTTTTAAAATTCAATCATCAAAGTAGGAATTTTGAAATTCTCTAAAACCTAGGGAGAATTTTGGAAGGATTTTGTGAAAGGAATTTCAAAGAAAATTTTCAAAAGGGATATTCCTGGAATTTTCGAAAGACTTGGGTTTTTCAAAGAAGTGCTTGTATTTTCAAAATTTTTCAAAAATTGTTCTCGAATAATGATTGGATGTTTAGATAAAGACCATACTACTCTAGAGGAATATACCATACAAGGTTTTATGATGCCTTCGCATACACGTCCTCATCATCCACATAATCCCTTATGGGCAAACGCAAGTAATTCATCACATTATCCTAATCAAAGATGATAAACAAGATCCTAATTGAAGGGTTCTATAGAAACTATATGCAAAGGCTGGGTTTTAGCCTCATAAAGGGTCCATTAGCAAGCTCAGCGGTGTGGGTGACCGCCTCCCCGACGGCGTGTCATTCACACATGGGCTCTATATACTGCATGCGGTACAAGGCTAACGGTGACTACATGCTACCAAAGTCTCTTGAAAAAATGGAGGAAAGAAGGCCCTCCACAGTCGCGGTGAAAGAACAATGCAAGTGCAAATGCAGGCAGAAACAACATGATTATCGAATTAATAACAAGGATATTCATTGGCTCAAGACAAACCCTCGAAGAACAAGAAACTATCAGTTTTATGTTCAAATCCTCAGCGGAGTCGCCAGATTGTGGACCAATATGCGAGCACTTGGCCGTCCTAGCTTTCTCCCTCGATAGTGTCCCGGGACGGATCCCAAGGAGCATACTTCAGGGAAAACTAGAACTTCCTTACGCGGTCCTAGAGACAAAGAGTTGCCACCTAATTTTTATAGGGAATTAGGAAACCCAAGTTTGACTCACCCAAAATTGAATAAGGTTACTCGCCCTTCATTACCAGAAACTAGGTTCGGGGGTCTTGGTACGAGAGGGGAAAGAGCCCAAGCAGGACTAAAGCACCCCTCCTCGCCCTAACGAATAGTAGGCGTTGATTCAAATATCCTTGTTCTTAATTCATAATTGGTGTTGTTTCCTCAAACATAATAGATAATATATACATGTCAAAAAGGAACATCTAGTGAAAATTATTTCAAGAGATTAAATCAAATAGCAGTCGGATGCACATGCAAGGGATAGGTATACTTATAGTGGTTAGTCTCGCCAAGGACCGATGTAAGTGAAGGAAACATGTCATGATATGCAAGAGAGCGAGAAGACTTACATTGGGTTGACTCAAGCGGAGTCACAAAAGAAAAAATAATGGAAACGTGTAATGCAATCACGCAACAATCCTAGATAACATGTCTCTAACAAATAATCATATAAATGGAGACTATCCTTAAGGAATTTGTGTCGTTGAAATGAAGTTGTAAACCTAGAAAAATTCTAAGAGAAGGGATAGAGAACAGTACACGATACATGGGCACTAAGCCGCATGTAGATGAGGCAAGCTCACGAATCGAAGACCGGATCCATGGCACTCAATTCTCTGCACTAAGACATCAAGGAACACCCAAGCATTGCAAAAACACAAGAAAACATCTCAACTATGTGTGAATGCATTCTACAATCTGTGTCAAATCACTCAATACTCCACTTGTCGTCGAATGTTCCCAAAGTTTTGTTACCTATATCTCTGATACCAATAATGTCATGACCCATCCCACTACCCACAAAAATAGGACACGTGACATACCACCAAGGCTCATCTAAACCAATTATAACATAGCAGCAGAAAAATATAAATACAACAGTGATAAAACAACTCCCAAAGATTCAATAAGTTCAATAGTGATAAAATAGTAATCCAATCAATTACAGCGGGAACCCAGTCGACTACCCTGCAAATTATAGAGAACATGAATGTTCAATAGCCCAATCCAGTCAACTGAGACTCGAGTCAAGTCGACTGTAGGTTCCCTAACCCAATCAACCGTCCTCGTCCAGTTGACTGCTTGGAGTCCTACTGAATGCCTAGTTTTTGTGTCGTTTCCAATCGACTATTTTTGAGACCCAGTCGACTGCTTCCTTTGAAAACTAAAAGGATGATTTTGTTAAAATAGGGGTCCAGTCGATTGGACTAACAACCCAGTCGATTGTTTTGGCAAATTCTGCACATTTTATAGAATTTCTACACCTTTTGTAATCCAAACTAAAACCAAATAATTCCAACTGTATTACAACGTTATCAACCAAACTTATAAGAGTTCTACTACAGATTGCAATACGATAATCCATTTCGAGATTCAATTACAACATATTGCAAGTTCTCCAAATTCTTATTACCACTCTAGGAATGGAAATAAAAGTATGAACAAGGATTTTTCTGTCGTCCCATCGGCCTCATTCCTCATGCTTCCTCTTTCCTTTCTTTTTTTTACCTGTAATGGAGTAAGGCTCCACTGCTCAGCTATATGTTGAGTGCACAATTTCTAACATATACATATATAATAAATCATGCTTCAGCCTCATAAATCACATTATAGGGAGAAAAATACCCATTCATCCGGTAGCGGCAAGTCTAAGCCTTAACTGCGATACCCACGGCTAGTCCAAGCCTACAACCATTGCATCCCCAAGTGCCCTGGCAAGTCCAAGCCTTACTATGCACAGTAGTCGTCGCTACTAAAATTCTCAAACATCGAGAAGCTTACCGCGACATGAAATTGTACAAGTCCCCCCTTTGATCGACATAATCACTTAAAGTGCTCACAAAAAAGTTAGACATGCTTTTCACATTTAAGCGCGTGCGTAATTAACGGGCCTAAGATTAACACATGAATTTCGCCCGAATTACAATTTCGACCTTGAAACTCAAAACATGTAATTTTCCTATACAACATAGGCTAAAAACTCATACCTTAAGCTACAGTCTTAAGGTTTCAGATAGAGTACTAGTGTACCGAATCTACACCAAATCTCTGTTTATATGCAAAACCTACGAGTTTTGACACATTTTCAAGAAACCATAGAGTTAATATTTTTACAAAACTTTTTCAAACGCAGGATAAGAGGATCAAAACGTAGATCTTACCTCAAGTAGTTCAAATACGAAATCTAAGGAAAACTTACGGACGGAAGGTCGTCGATCGGTGACATGAAGCTCGAGGGAATAAATCTCCATTTTCTCTCCCTCTCCAAGATATTTGTCTTGGAAAGATTTTATGAATAAAATATCTTAATGTTTCTATTTATAACCACAACGCTTAAAAATTATGTTTATTTCCCCATGAGTTCTCAAAACTTCTAATTATCTCCCCAAACATCTTAAACCTCTAGTTCATTGATTCACGAGTGAAAAATAAAAATTATAGAAGTTTAGTCTAGGTTCCGTTTGTCACTGAAATTATGTTCCGAAAACTAGTTTCATGGAATTTCTAGATAACCTACCTTTTATGCAACGCATCCTATCGGTTATTGTTAAAACAATCAAAATGATCTTAAACACGATCAAAACTAACAGAAGGTTTACTACATAGGTAAATTTACTATTCACAATTTACCAGATAAGTCAAATAACATTTAAATCACATAAATGTCATTTAATCATGTCAATGCCTCATGAATTACCTATTAGGGATATATACTAAAAGCCATGCTTTATGCAGTTAATTTATTATTCATTTAATAAATTCAGTTATTCCATTTTTATGAGAATCTATGTGGGCAATGTTTGTATCGTATTGTTAATTTAATATTATGCATGTGTGTCTCTTATTCTACATAGTAGGTGGTTTGGTGTGTAGAGTTCGATTTATACACGGAAGATCAGATCATCGGATCTTGTAGAATGTAAGATTTTGGTTTACAGTATTAGATGGAATTGGACACACCATCGGTAGGACTATAGCATGGTGTTGTAGTAGATTTGTCTTGACTGCGGGAAACGGTACAGTTTCAACTCACTATGCTGGTACACTTTGTGTATTAAACGGGACCGACTTGGGATAATTATCTTTATACTGACTTATAAGATAATTAATACCTCATGGTTATTATGAGTGCTTATGCTCTAAATCCTAAGTTAATTTATAGACACGTACATTTGATCTTTACACTTTGATCCCTAAAAGGGTGAGATCCTTAAATGGGTCAATATCTCATTGGATTGGGTGACAATATTAATTGTGTGGTGGATATAAATTAATAATGGAATCCATGTCTCAATTTTGGGATTGATGATATCTCCTTGAGAAAGCTTATTAGTTTTGATTATATCAAACCCTGCAGGTGGATTTTGTATTCGATATATCAGATAAGTTAAGCAGAGGATCTCAAAGAATTTTAAGAGATTAATTAAATATGATTGTCAGTAAGTATATTTAATTAATGGATATCTGTAATCTTAACGTAGGGAAATAATAAGCATTTAATAACATGGAGTTTGAAATATATTTTTGAGATAAGGTAGTAGTGCAATTATAATTCAATAGTGGTATGAATTATAATTTATGAAAATAGGAATCTGATTCAGTTCGAATTAGGGTTTCCTAATTCCATATGGAAGTCTATTCCTTATTGACTTCTTATGGTCCCTATGGTAGCCTATATATATGTTGCTTGGGCTCTCCTCTCAGTTTGCGTTTTTCCATCAAGAGTATTATAACTCAAAATAGAAAAGAGATCGTAAAAGAGAGAGTAGAAAACTAAGAGGATTTCGAAGAGCCCACACTCAGTTCGATATTCCGACAGCAGAGGAATACGGTAGAAGATCATGAGTTGTTATCGAGCCCGTGTTCTCGATTTGTCTACTACAGCAATCCATTTTTGTAGTTTAAGGTAACCCTAGTTCTGCCCTTGTAGGGTTATTATAGATTTCACGAAATGTTTTGCAGTACCAACTTATACGCATTGTCAACGGATTCTGGGAAAGCAGTTTTCCTAACAGTAACTTCCCGTGTCCACAATTGACACCTCACCGTTGATTCATGTCAACTCCAAACACAATTATCAAATAACATTGATAATTCTCAAAATTTTAATTACGCCTTTAAACGGGTGTGAAAACATTTCAGAATAAAACATATCTATAGCTGTATTTATTCACCTTCTAAAACTGAAATAGGAGTTGCAACATTTAAGGGATGGATACATACACACGCATATATATATACATGTATATATATCTTCCCTTATATATCATTGTAAAAATTTCTAATAACAATAATGTAATTTTTGTATATATTATAGATATTTTTATGTATGTAAATGATATTTTGAAAATGCTTGACATTTCGTGTGCGTGCATGCATTTTATAGCATAATTCATTGTTTCAAAACAAGCACTCCTAATTTTTGTCAACTCTAGCGCTTGAGTCATCACAAGCGCTTGAACTATTTAGAGTGTAAAAATACTATTTTACCCCGGGGCCCTAAAAATATATAAATACCATGGCTTCTCCAGCATTAATTCTGTGTTTACAAAATAAAGTCTTTAGAGAGAGAGGGTTCTTAGAGAGAGAGAGAGAGAGAGAGAGAGAGAGAGAGAGAGAGAGCGAGAGTTCATGTCCATTTGCACATAAATCCTCATCAACACACCTTACATGGCCTCACATCCATCATCCATTCACTTTCTTGTACACAAAACACATGCATGAAGTCTTGGAGCTAAATCCTTGAAGAATCCATCAAGCATTTGGAGTCCTAGCTCAAAATCATCAATATCTTCATCACCTTTCTCAAGTTTATATATATTTCATCATCTATTTTGGTATTGATCACTTGGTGAGTATTACAACTCACACACAATGTCTATATATACATTTATAATTTGTAATAGTAGTTGTATGGTGTTCCAATTCAGATTTTCAAAGTTTCATACATCAAAATCGTAGTTATGTTGTAAATTTATGAAATTGCTAAAAATTTGCTAAACTCGAGTGCTAGAGCGAGCGCAAGCGCTCGAGCGTAGCAGTATTTGGATAGTTTGCTTGTTTGTATGTTGGATTTGATATAACATATGCTGTGAGTTGTACTATGCACTTAATTAGTGGTACCAGTTGATAATTTGCAAAGTGCATGATCAGTTTATCTCATATATGCTAAACTTCTCAATACATTAATTCTAATTTTCTGCTAGACTATTATGACTAATTTGGTGACAACTAATAAAATGCATCGGGACGAATCACTAATGGCATAACAGTTATGAATACGCAAAGTCCGAATGAATAAGCGTGCTGACGGACATGTGAGGCATATATTTGTGTTGAACAACCTTGTCAGTTGTTCTGTATGTGTTTGCATTAGTTATTTAACCTTATTGGTCTTGTCGTCTGTTGTGTTGTCCGGATTGTGTCGCATCCTATGTATTGTGGAGCTAGGGCCAAACTGAGCTAGGTGATTGAGTTATGGCTTAATTAGGCTAGGTGATTGAGTTAGGATTGAATTGGGCTAGGTGTTGAGTTTAGGTCAGATTGGGGTAGGTGTGATGTATTGGCTGAATTGGGCTTGGTGTCGTGTTAGGGCTAAATTGGGCTACGTGTTATGTTAGGGCCGAATTGGGCTAGGATTTGTGTTGTGTCCGAATTGGGCCTTTTCATGAATTGAGGCCGAATTGGGCATGGTTGTCATGTGCTGTGTGTGATGGAAGCTAGCACCATTGGTTCAGCGTTGTTGTGGTCGCGGGCAGAAGCTAGTACTGCCAGTGTTGTGGTCGTGCATAGACTGGAGCTAGTACTGTCAGTTTTGTGAGTTGTTGGCACGATGGATTTGTACTTGTCGTGTCTGCATTGTCTTAGTCGCATAGCTGGAAAGAACATTGGGGTTGGAGAAAACTTGCTTAACGGTCGATAACTTCTCAGTGATAACTTAAAAGGTGTATATGTTCATATTGTGTTTTGTTTGTAATATTTCACTCAGCTTTCTGCTGACAACATGTGGCCCTGGACATCCATGTCTAGATGCTGTAGTTCCAAGTATTGGAGAGGCTGTTACACAGGGATGAATCACAGAGATGAGTACGCAGACGATGAAGGATGGGGCTTCACTAGTTGAGGCAGCGTTCGAGTTGCTGAAGCCGTTCCGTTCCCTCTGGGAACTTTCATTATCCATCTTTATGTTTTTGTTGTTATTATCGGTTGTTTGACCCTTAAGACTTTTCTATCTTTTGATTTGGGATTTCTGTAATATTTAATATGTATAATGAAGATTGTAAGACTCTGATATTATTTCTGCTAAACTTAGACATTTCCGCTGCTATCAATATTAGATTATTTTATATTTATGTTGTTTGGACAATTATGATATCGTCAACCTGTTATGAGCCTACGGTCCAATAAGAAAGCTTATGTCCCTTAATTATCATTACGCCAGGGCGTGACAATCATACTAAGGGTAAATCAGTCCCAAAAATCTCAAATTGGACTTTTGACAGAAAAAAGATTTGGAGAGGTCTTTTTATCACTAATGATGGATATATTAGGGATTTTTGGGTAAAAAACTATTTTTTTTATTGTTTTATTTTATAAAGATGTGCATAACTACATACATTGTGTTTTTTTTTTTTTCAATTTTTTGAACTTTTTTTTAGATAAATATTTTGAACTTAAATTACCTGAAAATTCAAAACTCCTCTTTATTGCTAAAACTTTTTCTTGTTATTATGAAAAAATCAGGCTGTCAAAGTCATTAAAGCACAATACTTAACTATTCACATGAAGTTTGAAATAAATGGGAAGTCCTATTAAATGTTCATCAAAATTACTCATCAAAGACAGCCGAAAATATCTATTTAAAAAATAAAAACAAATAAAAAAAAAAGATAGCAGAAAATAGATCTGAATGATATGTTAAAAGACACATCTTATTTATAGCTCGTTTTAGAAATTTAGTACCTTGTGATTTGTATCCAAATAAATGGTTAAATCCTAGGTAGACATCCAAATAAGTTAAATACGCAATTGTCAATTTTTTATTGTTTTGGTTAAAACTTGCCAGAGATGATTGCATGATGCACCCAACAAAATAGTAACCGTAACTTTTTCTACATTGTCTTTATAGTGTGGACTTTTCTAACACTAAATATATATTCAATATTGTATGATAGAAATAGGCCTGAAGTCTAACACAATCATAATGCATTGCATACACATACATATATCGAATAATGCTTACTCTCTATGAGCAACAACAGTGGGAGGGTCATAGCATAATTTAACTGAAAGTCATTAATAACGGGGCCTTTTCTGTCATTGTATAGGATAGTAAAATTTAACAAAACTTAATTTTGTGGTACAATTAAGTTTCGTTAATGTAGGGAGAAAAGGCACAAGATGTGCCACCCCCATTCCAAGCGGCACATGAAATGCTGCGCCTATGCAAATGGCACATGATAAGCTGCATGAAGTACACAGCAACGGCACATGATGTGCCATCCCCCATTGCTCACGGCACATGATGTGTCGCCCCATGTATTCCCCACTGCTAGTACCTCCTTTTCCTCACAACTTAGCCTAAGTTTCGCCTAGTTCCACTTCTTCAATGTGGATGCTCTAAGTGAAAGAAAACCATGTGGAACCCTTTAAGGTTCGCGCAGTGGAAAATAAAAATTTAATGGTTTATTAATCCCATGATCAAGTCTATGATATATACAAAATACATACAACATCCATAGGGGTTTAATCGAATAGTTACCCTTGAAGCGTGCTTTACAAAATATTAATTCCCTTTCGTCCCACGAACAGTTCACAAAATCGTCCAAGCGCCCAATCTCTAAAAGTATCCACACGAGCAATGCACACTAGAATAAAACTTTTCCTTCCTCCAATAAAGTGAAGAAGACAAAAGGTGAATAGATCAAAAACTCTTTTGACCTTACGGATGTAATGGGTTGGGAGTTTTGGGAGAAACCTGGTTGTACTAGCATCCCACTTAGTTTCTCATATCTCATATATATAATAATGCTATAAGTCTCTTTCCTAATCTAATTAGGAAGCTATATTTGATTGGAAGACTTTCTTAAATCAAATATAAACTAATTGTATTATTATACTACTTCCATATTAACAACTTAATATCAAGTAGACCCTCACAACTTCTTCTAATTACACGTTGCCCTTTTGTGTGTGACCCCATAGGTTCATACTAATCTGGTAGTATGTACTAATACTTTAAAGTACTACAATTACAACCCTTTCTAATTGATTTAAATTAGAACATATTCTAATTCTCCCTTGTAGAAATAATTAATATTAATATTTATTATTTCTGGGCTTCCACTAGTTATGAGTGACACCTAGCAGTATATCATGACACACCCCAGACAGTCTGAAAAATAGTGAACCTTTCCGTTAACAGTTACCATACAATTCAATCCTTCTATCAAACAATGTCCCAATTAAATCTCTTAGGTAATGGACATATTATCAAACCCAGATTTAATTATATGTTCTCGAACTAATTGATATTTCTCTATTTGGTGAAATTAGAAAACTCTTTCTAATTCTCACCCTGCCCTGGCCAGGGAGCTTTACTTGAGATATATCATAGAAGATCACATGGGACATTCACTCCCTTACTTGAGAGTGATAGATTCCTTGTTGTACATTCACATGTCTCCATGTATGACTTACTATACCCAATAATACATGAATATGCCCTTAATTAAAGCATAAACACCGTGCACGTTAAAGCATAATAACTCATACACAAGACAACAATAATGTCTCAGGTCTAAGGATTACTTGTACCACTGTAACTAAGAACAATCCATTGATAGATAAGTAAAACTCCATTTGGATTTTCCTATTAGTCGATCACGTTCAGTGAACTTGTTCTATAACAAGTACCCATATGTCTGTTCTAGCGTCCCCACACTGATGACTTAAGACAAACCATATTTTATCAAATAAAATAAACATGACACATATTAGTCTAACTGGATTATTAAATGCCCAATTTAATAATTCTACGACTAAGAACAATTTTAGAATAAAGCAACTAAGAAGTATATGGTCTTGTTCCTCAACTCTTTAAGTACATACCTTCTCAACTTTAATTCTGTGGGCATATCATATAAATGTTAAACAACAATAATGATAAATAATGAACTTGCCCTTTATTAATATGAAACTGTTATTACAAGGTAATATTCCTAAAACACTACTCCAATCTAATTGGCTTTTAGGGCATACTACTAACACTAAGTTTCTAACTTTAGTTCTCAACACATATAAGAGTTGGACCGCATTAAATTATAGTAACACATGGCTGTGTGTATGTAGAGAGAGGGGTGGAGATTGAAAAATGTTACTCCCTCCGTCTCATTTTTTGAGTCTTATATTCCATTTTAGGATATCTCAAAATTAGTGTCTACTTTCCTAAATTGGTATATAATTTTTACTTACTTTCTAAAACTATCTTTCCTTGAAATCTACACTAAGACAAAATATAAAAAGTTGTTGTAATGATTAGGGACAATTGTGAAAAGTAGGTATAGATTCTTTTTGTCTCTTAATAAGTTCAGTTCCCAAAAGTGGACTCAAAAAATGGGACAGAGGGAGTACATTATATAACACACATATATTGTTACATACTTACCTTGCCTTTTTAAAAAACAAAAATTTTAATCAAACTTAGTTATCTTACTTTATTCTACTACAGGAGACTAAATAGAGTATTTATATTTGGATTGTTGGGTTTATGCCCTCAAACCTACTTTATGTATGACATTAGCATTTTAATACATGGATATCAGTTTTACATTTCATTATGTATGTTTATTTCATGAGATGATTTTCAATCCTTAAGTATCATAGTAGGTAATTCGTGTGTGTATGAGATACATACAAGTGAGATATGAATTACCATCCTTTGATACTTAAAGCATGTCACAGTGGATGATGAGACTGGATATCTCATCAGGTATACACTGTAGCATAATTAACTACCATTGGATGGAGTGATTAATCTCAATCACCAGAGTGTCACTCTTAGTTAATATCCTAGTGCTTATAGTGCATTGAAGGACCTGAGCTTTCCTATTGACACTTAATGTTGTCAAACAGTCAATAAGAACTCATAACTTGTATAAGGTACGTGTTCTCAATCTTGCGACGATTATGAACACAAACTGTGGATATGGCTACTTTGACTTACCAATCAGTGAGGTTTACAGAAGATCAACACCTGGGTATCTTGGGTATGTCATGTTTATAGGGTTGTGAACATATATTGTCAAGACAGAATCTACCCTCTGTTTCAGAGTAAGTATTCCTTTGAGAATGTCACCAAGTCGATTACTGAGTACTGCAGTCTTGTTGATAAGAGTTATCAACGTGCTTGGTAATCATGAGAGGTGAATAGGACTCAAGGAATGCAAGAAGTAATCATGATTCAGGTTGACAGTAACAGTTATCCGACTACCTGAATATGATTACGAATGCTGAAGGTAGAGGGACATTAGTACAACATACAACTCTAGTTATCGCTTCGGATATATTCTTTTGCGTTGCAGTTCAGTTATCGTTTTATAGTGGAGTAAACGTTAACTGACCAGTTAGTTAGTTTGCTGATCAAAGAGTTTGGTCACAGTGATTAACAAACTGGTCTGAGCCAACAATAAAGAGCCTAGGAGGTCCCACTCTTAGCTCTGCTAGGAAGCTTGGAAGGGTACATGAGGATCATGTCAAGGCAGGTTCGATCGATCGAAGGAGTTTCAATCGATTGAAGTCTAGGCAGGTTCGATCGCTCGAGGGTTGTTCGATCAATCGAAGGTTGGTTAGGTCGGTTTTGGGAATCTATAAATAGGGCAGCTGCGTACTGAATGTTTTGAATTGTCGTTTTATACGTAGAAGCTGCAGAAACTATTTAGGTTTTCCTAAGCCTTCCCATTCTTTCCATTAGGGTTCCCACCAACCCTAGTCCTTCCTGCGAGTATCCATAGGAGTTATAAGAGTGAAGGCCATCTAGTGGAGGCCACTGGAAGTTGAGGATTTTAGAATTGGGTTCAAGACACAAAGGTACAATACTTGTCCCCTCAGTGAAGTTAGTATGCATCTATGGAATTGATGGGTAGTAGATCCTGGGCTACCAATAAGTTTTTGTAACTTGTTTTTCTGCTACGCATTTATACTTTTAATTTAAACCATTTTTTTCCATCAATTGATATCCGAGCCACGCTCGTTTGGATCTATAGATGCGTTTTGGAACACTAGTTTTGATTTGCATGTAGATTTTAGGACTGTTTTCAAAACTGCATCGATACAGATCTATTTCTGTAGTGTTATCGCAGTAGAATACAAATCTGTGATTGCATTAGATGCATGTTGGATTCAATCGATCGAAGTAGGTTCGATCGATCGAAGATGCTTTGTGCTCAATCGATCGAACAGGTTTCGATCGATCGAACATTGGATATGTTCGATTGATCGAATGGCATTCGATTGATTGAGACAGATTCTCTGTCAGGTTGTTTTTTTCATAGTTTTAAATGTTTTAAAAATTATATGCTTTAATTTTAAATTATTCTGTAAAATTTTTCAAATCATTCTGTGAAATAGAAAGTTCAAGCGATTGAACAGTGTTCGATCGATCGAAGGTTCAAGCGATCGAACGGTCTTCGATCGATCGAACTGTGATAGTGAAATTAGATGCTATTTTAAGTTCTAATTCAGTATATAAAGAGTTTATGTACTATGTGAATCAATTAGCGGTTCAAATTGTTATATATGTGTGGATGCATGTACGACTAACCCTTTTGCAGCAGCTTAGTCGCTATCTCCCATGAAACCAAGACTTTTAAATTTTGTATGTAATTGTTTAAGATTGGTGTATATTATGTTTTATTATTGGCTTGGTTTAAGGCATATGTAAAGGGCGCTGCAACTTCAATCTTACGAAAAGGAAAGTCGCACCGGTTTCCCTACCCTTTTATACTATAGTTATTTTTCTATTTCTAGATAAATTGTAAGCTTCAAAAGAAGCATAGGTTCAATGTAATTGAATTAGAAAATCCATGAAGATGGAGCAAGGAGCCGTTGTCCATGAAGATGGAGCTAGAGGCGATCAAACCAAGAAGAGGTGGTTCTATGGAGATAGAGCCATGGGAAATAGAGGCATTGTTTGAATGTCTATATTTCATTTTAGTTTTTTTGTTTTATGTGCTTGTTTTGTGTTTGGCATTTAATTATATTGTTACTACTCGCATGCATGTAAAACAAGTTTTCTAAAATAAAATTCAAAAACCGTTTTCAACGCATCAGTAAACATTGGATGTTTATGGGTAATGTGTGGAAACACCTTTTCAGAAGCAAAATCCTTTTCTTATTAAATCTAGTGGGAGAGGGTCTTATTAATAAACACCCACGATCTTCTATTAACGGTTCACTATAAGATGAGTGGTGCATTCTGTGTCACCTCGCCAGGGGTGATCATTCCATACGGAGGGTGCATTACTCATTGGTTACTAGATGTGACTTCCTTTGATAGGATCAATCAACGTGTTAGAGGGTGACCACCACACGAAGGCACTACTTGAGACGATTGTGATTGGATCCTAGTTAATGGTACACACTAGCTAAGCTATGGATAAGGGATTCCACACGGGGCATTATTCAGAAACTTAGAGATCAAAAGGGATCGGGAGTCATAACTTGTTTTGCAAGAGTTGCATAGCAGACAATTCATGATTAATCAAAAGATCAAACATTGACCACCACACGGAGGCTTTATTCTTTCGTTTCGATATTCCGGCGACTTTGTTTTAAAATAAGAGTTTTAAAGGATTCTTTTATTTCAAACTGTCAAATTCTTATATCCATATTTATTTTGTTTGTTTGATTTTCAATAATCATAATGTCTGGATCTGCATTTAGTCCACTTGCCACCATACTCACTCAAAACAAGTTAACTGGAAATAACTACACTAAATGGAAACGAAACCTTGACATCGTATTAAGTACGAAGGATCACATATATGTCCTCACCACCCCATGCCCCGAAGAACCCGCGGCAAACGCTTCGGTAGCTGCCAGATGCGAGTTTGATAAATGGAAGAAGTCGAATGGAATGGCTCATTGCTACATTCTGGCCTCACTGGCTGGTGTGTTGCAACACCAATCCAATCGAACAATTCTGCCAGTGACATTATCGAATCCCTGAAGAAGACGTTTAGGGAGCATGGCAGGCCTGCTAGACAGGTAGCTATGCAGAAGATAATGAGTGCTAAGATCTCGGAAGGGACTCCAGTCAAAGAACATGTTTTAAAAATGATTGGTTATTTGAATGAGCTGGAGACTCTAGGTGCCAACACCGATGCACAGACCCAAGTTTATATGATCCTCAACACGCTGTCACCATCATTCGCTCAATTTAAACTAAACTATAACATGAACAAAATGGATTTTTCAATGAGCGAATTAATGAGTTCTTTACTGGCAGCGGAAGGGGTGACAAACCTGGGGTCAACGTTCTAAACGTTGAGAAAAGCGCTTCCTCTTCTCGATCTATGCCAAAAGGAAAGAAAGGGAAGAAGAAAGCTGGCACTGGTGGTTCAAGTGTTGGACCGGTTCCTAAGATTGTAAAATCTAAGGGAAAAGGTAAGGGCAAAGGAAAGTGTTTCCAATGTGGTGAGAAGGGCCACTGGAAGAGGAACTGTATAGAATTGTTAGCTACAAGAGTTCAAAGTATGATTGAGTCACATGTGATTGAAGTAAGTTTTATTACGGATACTTCAAACACTTGGTGCATTGATTCTGGTGTGACTAACCATATCTGTAATTCGTTGCAGGGGTTCAGATAAACCAGGAAATGTAGTGATGGGAAAATCGTGCTGACTCTGGGTTCTAGAGCAACCGTTTCTGCGATTGCTATAGGAGTAGTAGTTTTAGAGTTTTTGGACAATAAGACAATAGTTTTATCAGATGTTCTTTACGTCCCTTTGATGAGACGTAATTTAATTTCAGTTTCAAATTTATCAAATAATGGTTATTCTTTTTATTTTAGAACAGAAGTTGTTATTAAAAGAAATCGTTCTTTTATATGTTCTGGTGTTAAAACTAATGGCTTGTATGTGATTACTCCCAATATCTCTAAAGATTCTTGTATGGAACTTAATAACTCAATGGTAATTGTACCATCTGAAATAAAGGAACCTTCCACTAATCCAACAAGGCTTTGGCACATAAGGCTTGGCCATATCAATCTAAATAGGATTGGCAGACTAGTCAAAGAAGGGGTCTTAGGCGATTTGGTTCTCGAACCAATGGAAGTTTGCGAGTCTTGTTTAGAGGGTAAGATGACCAAAAGGCCCTTTCCTGCAAAGGGTAATATAACCAATGCATTATTGGAATTTGTTCATACTGATGTGTGTGGACCAATAAATATTAGAGCAAGGGGTGATTATGAGTATTTCATAACATTTATTGATGACCACTCTAGGTATGGATATGTGTACCTAATGTAGCATAAGTCTGAAGCCTTAGAAAAGTTCAAAGAGTTTAGGGCTGAAGTGGAGAAGAAATTGGGCACACATATCAAGGCCATTCGATCTGATCAAGGTGGCGAGTACCTCTCTAATGAGTTTATTGATCACCTCGTACAGAATGGGATTCTGTCACAGTTGATTGCACCTGGTACGCCTCAGCAGAACGGTGTAGCGGAGAGAAAGAATCTAACTCTTGTAGATATGACTAGGTCGATGATGAGTTATTCTGAGTTATGGAAACCGCTGCATACATACTAAATCTAGTACCAAGCAAATCTGCTCCCAGGACTCCACGAGAGATGTGGATTGGGTGTAAGCCTTCTTTGCAACATCTCCGGATATGGGGGTGTCCAGCACATGTGCTGAAAGGAAAGATGAGCAAGTTGGATTCTAGATCAGAAGTATATTACTTCGTAGGGTATCCAAAGGGTACTTATGGATGGTATTTTTATGATCCAAGAGAACAGAAAATGTTTGTTAGTACAAATGCTATTTTCTTGGAAGATGATTATATCATGAACCATAAACCTAAGGAAAGGATAGATCTTAGAGAGATAGAAGGAGAGCCCTCAGTCCAACCCGCAGTTAATAATGATGTAAATCAAGAAAACACCACTTCTTCATCCATTTTCGTACTAGTACCACGTCGTAATGGGAGGATTATCAGTCATCCTGATAGATATATGTTCTTTGGAGAAGTTTTTGAAGCTGTCTCAATAGAATCTGAATCTGATCCTGCCACATACGAAGAGGCAATGGCTGATGTTGATTCAGTTCATTGGGTTAAAGCTATGAAGGCTGAATTGGAATCTATGGATTCTAATCAGGTCTGGGATCTTGTAGAACTTCTAGCCAATATTAAACCCATTGGTTGCAAGTGGGTCTACAAAAGGAAAAGAGGATCTGATGGAAAGGTTAAGACCTTTAAGGCTAGGCTTGTAGCAAAAGGTTATACTCAGAGGGAGGGCATTGACTATGAGGAAACCTTTTCGTTGGTAGCCATGCTCAAGTCCATCAGAATACTCTTATCCATTGTTGCATGCCTAGATTATGAGATCTGGCAGATGGACGTCAAGACTGCATTCTTGAATGGCAATCTTGAGGAGGACATCTATATGCAGCAACCAGAAGGGTTCATAGCTGGTCGGAAAGGTAACTTGGTATGCAAGTTGCAAAAGTCCATTTATGGGCTTAAGCATGCATCCAGGAGTTGGAACATCCGATTTGACCGAGCCGTCAAGTCGTTTGGTTTCATACAGAATCTGGATGAACCTTGTGTATACAAGAAGTATGAAGGGAAAGTGGTGGCTTTTCTTGTGCTTTACGTTGTCGACATTCTACTCATTGGGAATGATGTAGCGGCATTGTCAACGGTCAAGATTTGGCTAGCTAGTACATTCGATATGAAGGATCTAGGAGAGGCCAGCTATATTCTTGGGTTAAAGCTCTTTCGGGATCGCAAGCGAAAGATAATGGGATTATCTCAAGCTGGTTATATCGATAAGGTGCTAACTAGGTTTTCAATGGATAATTCGAAGAAAGGTTTGTTACCTTTCAGGCATGGTTTAGCGTTCTCTAAGGAACAGTGTCCTTAGACACAAGAGGAGAGGAATCGCATGACAGGAATTCCCTACGCCTCGGCGGTGGGAAGTCTCATGTATGGGATGTTATGCACTAGACCAGATATCACTTTTGCCGTTGGCATGGTTAGCAGATATCAGTCGAATCCAGGTCCAGAGCACTGGACATCCGTTAAGCACATTCTTAAGTACTCGAGAAGGACTAAAGATTATATGCTTATGTACGGTGGTAGTGAGTTAATTCCAGTAGGATACACTGACTCAGACTTTTTGTCAGATAAAGATTCCAGGAAGTCGACGTCCGGTCATCTCTTTACCTTGGGAGGTGGTGTTGTTAGTTGGAGGAGCATTAGGCAGAAATGCATTGTAGACTCAACTACAAAAGCTGAGTATGTGGCTGCTTGTGAAGCCGCAAAGGAAGTTGTTTGGCTTAAGAAGTTCCTTATGGAGCTCGAGGTAGTACCAGCGTCGCTGTCACCTATTATGCTTTATTGTGATAATAGTGGGGCAGTGGATCAGTCTAAGGAGCCAAGGAACTACGGAAAGGGAAAGCACGTAGAGTGGAAATATCATCTTATCCGAGATATTGTTCAACGTGGAGATGTGACTGTCACCAAGATTGCCATCGTCGATAATCTTGTTGATGCGTTTACAAAGGCCTTGCCATAGAAGGTCTTTGATCGTCATCTAGATAGTCTAGGTCTCAGATGTAATTCTCTATGGTTGTGAATGCAAGTGGAAGTTTGTTGGGTTTATGCCCTCAAACCATTACTTTATGTATGACATTAGCATTTTAATATATGGATATCAGTTTTACATTTCATTATGTATGTTTCTTTCATGAGATGATTTTCAATCCTTAAGTATCATAGTAGGTAATTCGTGTGTGTATGGGATACATACAAGTGAGATATGAATTACCATCCTTTGATACTTAAAGCATGTCACAGTGGATGATGAGACTGGATATCTAGCTCATCAGATATACACTATACCATAATTAACTACCATTGGATGGAGTGATTAATCTCAATCACTAGAGTGTTACTCTTAGTTAATATGCTAGTGCTTATAGTGCATTGACGGACCTGAGCTTTCCTATTGACACTTAATGTTGTCAAACAGTCAAGAGGAACTCATAACTTGTATAAGGTACGTGTTCTCAATCTTGCGACGATTATGAACACAGACTGTGGATATGGCTACTTTGACTTACCAATCAGTGAGGTCTACAGAAGATCAACACCTGGGTATCTTGGGTATGTCATGTTTATAGGGTTGTGAACATATATTGTCAAGACAGAATCTACCCTCTGTTTCAGAGTAAGTATTCCTTTGAGAATGTCACCAAGTCGATTACTAAGTACTGCAGTCTTGTTGATAAGAGTTATCAACGTGTTTGGTAATCATGAGAGGTGAATGGGACTCAAGGAATACAAGAAGTAATCATGATTCAGGTTGACAGTAACAGTTATCCGACTACCTGAATATGATTACGAATGCTGAAGGTAGAGGGACATTAGTACAACATACAAGTCTAGTTATCGCTACGGATATGTTCTTTTGCGTTGGAGTTCAGTTATAGTTTTATAGTGGAGTAAACGTTAACTGACCAGTTAGTTAGTTTGCTGATCAAAGAGTTTGGTCACGGTGATTAACAAACTGGTCTGAGCCAACAATAAAGAGCCTAGGAGGTCCCACTCTTAGCTCTGCTAGGAAGCTTGGAAGGGCACATGAGGATCATGTCAAGGCAGGTTCGATCGATCGAAGGAGTTTCGATCGATTGAAGTCTAGGCAGGTTCGATCACTCGAGGGTTGTTTGATCGATCAAAGGTCTGATCGATCGAATACACTTCGATCGCTCGAAGGTTAGGTCGGTTCTGGGAATCTATAAATAGGGCAGCTGCATACTGAATGTTTTGAATCATTGTTTTATACGTAGAAGCTGCAGAAACTATTTAGGTTTCCCTAAACCTTCCCAATTCTCTCCATTAGGGTTCCCACCAACCCTAGTCCTTTCTACGAGCATCCATAGGAGTCATAAGAGTGAAGGCCATCTAGTGGAGGCCGCTGGAAGTTGAAGATTTCAGAATTGGGTTCAAGACACAAAGGTATAATACTTGTCCCCTCAGTGAAGTTAGTATGCATCTATGGAATTGATGGGTAGTAGATCCTGGGCTACAAATAAGTTTTTACAACTTGTTTTTCCGCTGCGCGTTTATACTTTTAATTTAAACCCTTTTTTTTTCATCAATGATAACTCTTGGGGTACATACGAATCTCATATAAGTAAGATCCATAAACTTTATATGTCTATCTCTCTCCTCAATGGACCCCATAGGCACTGTGGATCCCATAGTGTCAGTGGACCCCACCAGGAGAGATATACACATTGTAGTTTATGTATCTTGTTTATATGAGATTCTTATGTGCCCCCAAGAGTTATCCAGAATATTTTAGTATTTATTTTTAAGGTGTCCATAGAAGACCAAAAAAATTAATTTGGACACATAGATATACAGTAAAATTGTATGGCTGAAAAATCTACAAGTTTGAGAGTACGAGTGTGCTAGACAAATGTCCTCTTACAATTGTTAACATGACGAATCAGACGAGTGAATAGACAATGGAACGAAATCTCTTCAAATAGGTTCAGATTGCTTTATCCAAAGATTAAAGACTTCAGATGTGAAAAACATCGAGATCAGTAAAAGAAGCAAAGAGATAGATGTCTATTAAATCTCTTACAAACAATGTTCAATTAGAAGTGGTTATCACGCCTTCTAATTAGATTTGAAATATGAATCTTTTCCTAAAACAGGTAAGTAAATTAGAATTGAAAAACAAAGGAAATATAAAGTGCAAAAATACGAAAATGCTAAGTGTTTTTGTTGATTGGAAATCCTTCTCTTTTCCAGTCTGTTTCCTTATATAGATCGCAGTGACCATAATCACTGCCCAGCAGTTGAGAAACTGCCCACTATCTCCATGATTTGGGAATAATGGGTCTCGTCCATAACTGCACCTATCACGACCCCTGTGCCACACGTGTCACTGATCTGGTTCAACATAACTGCCACTAACTATTATGCCATTGATGTGGCATACACACCGCCTTATAGCACTTGTTATGTCGCATCAGCCTGCTTTCACGCATATTGCATGTGTAATTACCTCGTCGGATTTAGTGGATCCACTTTAAATTTTATTTTATGGTACAAACAAATATATATATATATATATATGAAAATTTTAGGATACATCCTAAACATTTTGGAAGTAACATACATCCTAATGAATTTGGTGCGAAAATAACATTTGAAAAAAGAGATTTTGAAGAGTACGGTAATTTTTTTGTAAATAAGATGGCTTTTAAAGTTACAACATTTTGACACCAAAAGTATTGTCAAAGTGTAGTAACTCGATTCTATAATAAAACTAAAATCACTAAAATGCATCATAGAAAGTCCATAATATATATACAGAATTAATGAGGGGTAAGGGTAAGTTCGCCACTTTCTAGCCAACAAAAAAGGGTAATACTTTTGGCACACCTAAAGACACAATTTTTAGGACACAGCCTAAAAGATGTGTCTCTGTCTCTCATGTGTCACTGTGGGGTACAGTGACACATGAGAGACATAGACACATCTTTTGGGTTGTGTTCCAAAAGTTGTGTCTTTGGATGTGTCTCAATCTTTCTCAAAAAAAAAAAAGGGTAAGTTCACCCCTGAGTGAGGAAGAGTTCATCTCAGGGGATTGTCTCAATCGTGTGACTAGTACTTCGTTTTTTTTTTTTTTTTTTTTTTAATTTAATTGAATTATGGCAGGACATTTGAATCCCCCTATTACAGTGAAATCATAAAATTTGAGTATTCTATGAACCATATGTGAGTTCAACAGTACTGAAGAGATCACATTATAACTGCCGCGTGTAATAATTGTGAGAGAGAGATGGTTTAATGCTTTAAGCATGAAAAGTTGGAGCGTATTTCAAGGGAAGGAGTTGTGTGGACATTAAAACTGAGTTCAATAAAAGAAAAGAATAAAGTTGGGAAAAGAAAAAGATGAGGGCATAGTTGCCGTGGATGATATGGGCACCCTTATCATGACTTCACTTAAAATAGAATACTCCAGAGTACAATATATTAGTAAAAGGAAATTAATTACACTTTTTCTTTCTTTGTAATAACAGATTAAATCACATCAAAATTAGTTACTGTTTAATGAAATAAACAAAAAGACAAAAAAAATTTAAATATGTGGATTCTGACAAGAGCACTGAAGATCCTGTAGTCACCAACCCATTATAAGAAACATGAACAAGGCCATGTGAAATGAGAAATAAACTCTAACTGAACTTTCTTTTAATGAAGAGAGAGAGAGAGGAGGAGGAGGATGATTCTTGGAAATGAGCTTTGTATTTTAGCTACCATGTCATGGCAAGTCACTAAGCCATCATAATTGAAAACACATAAAAAAAAAACAATAAAGGCAAATGTGAATGTGCAACATGTTTTTGCTGGCCTTCTTTGTCTTTTTTTTTGGGTTCCCAATATGATGCCTCATTGTGGAGGACCTAACAAGATGAGAAATTTAACAAGATGAGAAATTTTTGGATACCTTTAAGGTAGCTCGTGACATGTTATTTGGTATCTTGTATTTAATAGAAACGTGCCATACAAATACTTTTGGGCAGTTTCCTACTCGAGTTAGAAGACTAATGGAAAGTGCAAATTATTTTCTAATTCAATTAGGAAACCCCTACAATTAATGGCAATCTATATCAATTGGATTATATTTTCTTTTCCTTGTACGAGTTCTTACATCTATAAAAGAGACCTCTCACCCTCCATTGAAGGGGCCGACTTTTTAGTCTACACAACACCTCAATAGCATTCATCAATATGCCCGGCCGGTCTCCAGACTTGTTGGTTTACCACAGGACCCCGGTTCTTTTATAGTATAGTGAACGTGCTCAGATACACACGTGAACGTAGGTATCTTTATTAACAAGGCCGAACCACATACAAAAACCAGTCTCTCACTCTCTCTCTCCTTAAATTGGTTTAATTTACTTTAACCAAATTTTGACATCATCAGGCACCACATAAACGCTACCTTGAAAGTACACAAAAACTTCTCCAAAAAGATAGGCTTAAACTTGAAACTTTGAAATTGCTTACTAGTTTCTATCCAAAAATAATAAATAAATAGTAAAAATTTTGTTAAGTAGTTTAAATGGATAGTGGTCTAATTAATGAGTGATTGGGAGAGTCTTTGGCTGATTTTTTCAAAAAAGGTGCCTGAAAGAGTTGCTTTCACATCTCTTTACATGCCGGAAGACTTGGTTGTTGTGGGGATATAATTGCCAAAACAGTCTTTTTTTTTTCCTCAAAATTGACATCTGAACAAACTTTTTTGTAATATTGTGATATGAGTGCTACCACTCTTAACCAATGGTGGAAGAAACCCATGCCAAATAATTAGTACTATATGATTTAGTTTCAAAGAAAATAGAGTTATGCAATATTTTTTGTAGTCATATTATTGCATTAATTTATTTATGGCCCCTTAATTTCTCTCATGGATATGCAATATTTTTTGTAGTCATATTAGTGCATTAATTTATTTATTTATTGCCATTTTCTCTCATGGATATGACAGAATAGTTAATGTAATAGTTGTATCACATCATCTATAACACCACTTCAATATAAACAGATGTGATGCTTCTGCGTAAAGTGACTTTACTTTTGAACTACTTTTCTTGTGGTGGGGCGGTAAAGTTTTTTGGGGTTATACTCGGAGGTTTTAAGTTTGAATCTCAAGAAGGTGACCACAGGTGATTCATCCGGATGCCCTAATCTCGTGGGATTAGTCGAAGTGCGCGTAAGTTAGTCCGGACACCCACGGTTACCAAAAAAAAAAACTTTACTTTAGTAAAAATGGAATAACTACGTAAATTGAAGAGTGAGATGTCATCCATTTGTGCTACGGAGTGAATATTTTATGGATGGATACAACTCTCACACATACCAAGTTTAACTTTTTCCACCCTCTATTTCCAATTAATTCATTTTAGCATTACATTCTTCACAAGCAAACCATTAGAAAATGAACTTCATTGAAAAAGTATGCCTTAATTGTACATAGTTGTAACCTGGTTAATATTGCACTGGGATTTTTTTGCAGTATTTCAAAGCCAATATTTTCTTAGTTGACCCCTTCCAAGTAGTTTCCTAATCTCTAGCCACTATGGTAAACTTAGTGATATATATCCTAGAAAATTCTAATAACGGTACTGATTTATCTCCAACAAGTTCCTCACGGTTTACAGAACTTTCAAAACGGTTCTTCACGTTACCTATAAAAGTCGTAGTACTCTTCTACATTACAGATATATAACAAAATAAAATAAAATGCTCAATGGTTCCCTGTTCATTATTTTTCTTCTTCCACCACTGTTCTGTAAGGCTGTTGATTTTTTCACTGTACAAATATTGAATACATGCAACTTATTGATCAAAGGCGTAGTAATGAATCCTAGTGGATAGGCCGCTTGAACCTTGTGTATCGAGATATCATCTCAGATGGAGGAAATTATTCTTAAGGACAATATTTATCCAATACACGCCTCAATAGCTCAATAAGTTGTCAACAATATGCATATGTAGTTAGTTTAATTCTGTATTCGATTATTTTCCAACACTAAATAAGTGTCGAGTCTAAATTGAACTCCGTAAAATTATTTTGTAGACGTAATATAACATTATCACTTATACACTCAAGATGGTCCCACACGAGTTCCACCATAATAAAAAAAAAATGACCAAATGACCGTCTCATTAAAAACTTTTTCCAAGTCATAATAACTACAGCAAAGGAAAAAGGAAAATGGTGAAAGGAAAGCTCAAGCAATAAGAAAGTAATGAATGTGCCAATAGGTCTTATGCTTCTTCATTTACCATGACATTTGAAAGTTGGATTCTTACCATGGAAAAGAAAAAGAAAAAGAAAAAGTTGGGTTATGTAGATAAGTCTTATCGAATAGTATTTACTTAATATCATTGGCTTCAAAGAAAAAGGAAAGACATTAAAGTGAGTTGCAAAAAAGCTAAACCAAACTTCAAACTTCTCCTTGACAACTTTTAGGGAAAGTTTCCATCCATATTTTCAAAATTTGCAATATTTGCTTTATACAAAAAAGAAAATTTTAATTTAATTACTAAAAAAAAATGAAAACAAAATGAAAGAATTTACACTAATCTATATGTTCTATTTCAAGAGAGTATAGCAACTTTTTTTTTTTTTTTTTCCTCTTACATTAGGACATGTTAACATGGAGACTAGCATTCATGTTAGAATTACATACAGGGCATGTATTGATGAGTGTGGACCCACATATAGTACAGAGGCATAGGTGCCTGCATGGCAACAACAGCACACTTGATTCTCTCTCTCCACATATTTTGCACATCTTGTTCACACAGCTAGCACCACCACCACCAACCACCACCTCCTTATTCTTCACCCCTTCATGAGTACCATGATCTCCTCCTCCTTTTGCTAACATGCGCTCCCCATAATAATCAGTGTTATCACAATATGACTCTGCATCATCCACCACTGAGGAGGCGGCCCCTCCTCCACCAGTACCGCAGCCACCGAAGGCCTGCTCATCGCTAACATGCGCCTGCAGGAGGAGTTGCTCCAAGTGGCTACGCAATGAATTGGCTGTGGCTTCATTTGCCTGTGCTAAGTCTCTCCATACTTGATTCTCCCTATATAGAGTCTTCAATCTTTCTTGAAGTATCCAATTCACCTTTCCCATTCTCTGTATTTGTTCCTCTTTTTCTTTCAATTTCTTCATCATTCCCTCCCCAATCGCTGAAACAATCAATCTCGCCCGCTCTTTTTGTTTCTCTTCAAGTCCCAATTTGATTTTCTTCGTCTGAAAAAAACAATTTAAACAAATAAAGATCAGAAAACTGAATCCATCGACTGTAAACAGGAGTCCTTTACATATAATAATAAAACATGTGTATCTAAATGTTGGAATTGAAATCTTACATGTTCAGCAACCATGTGATCAATCTCCGATTGCTGTTGCTGTATCTGAAATGAAAAGTTTTCACTATGACAGGGTTGGAATTGGGAGAGGTTGTTCTTCTGGGGGACTATGAAATTGTTGAATTGGTTCATTGAATCTCTTGAACGCTTCTTTGGAAGATTGTGTGTGAGTCCGCTGTCGGAATTCATGGAGGTTTTCACCGCCGGAAGTGAATCGTAAACTGGGTATTGATAAAATGGTAAGAGTGATTCAGGCAATTTTCCGGTGAGAGGAAATCCAGAACCCATCTGGCCGGTCGTATTGTGTAGATTTGTGTTTCCGTCAGTTGTTTTCATGAAATCTCTGCAAAATTTTCAAAGCCACAGGTTAGAAAAACAACAAATCTAGAGAGAGAGAGAGAGAGAGAAAAGTAGAAAAAATTGGATACCAATTTATCACAAAAAAAAACACTGATAGAAAAGAATTAAGAGTACCTATTTGTTATGAGCTGTGGAGGAAAGAGATTAAGGTGGCTAGCTTCAACGGCCATGAACGCTGTTAATCCTTAGATCTTTGTGATTTTGGATTTGGTTAGAGAGAGAGAGAGAGAGAGAGAGAGAGAGAGGGGGTATGGAAATAAATGGAGGAGGTAGCAGAGCATGCAATGGAGGTGGCAGCTTGTGAGATAGTTGGGCTATTTAAGCATTGGGTTGAATTGTCCAGATAAGCAAAAGGTTTAAGTAAAAGAATTCCAGAGAGAGAAAATTGGTGTCGATCTATTGCCAATTCTAGAGCGAGATAGTCTATAAATACTTCTGCTTCCATCACTAAAACAAGGATTTTGGACCCACAAAAAAAAAAAAAAAAAACTAAAAATAAAAATAATATTGGTTGATTTGTTTTGATAAACTTATTTATACATGGATACATAACTATCAAGTATTCTGGATTTTCTTTAATATTTTGTTAATTTTGACATACCACCACTCAACAACATCCCTTTGTTAGAGATTGTGTGGGAAAGCAAATAACGAGTGATCATGTGATTTATCAGTGAATTACTTCTAATAATTTAAGTATTTTTGGTGAGTATCAATTTTTTGATAAGACTTTGGGTGTGTTATATAACCCAATTAAGTAGTGAAAATGAAAATTTTCAGTATTTATTTATTTCCAGTGCGTTTGATAACATATCACTTAATTGAAAAACTAATCAAAAACTTGCTGAAAATTTTAAGCAAAAATTTTCTACTGAAAATAATCACTGAATGCATTTCATTTCAGTACTTGAAACACTGTTTTAAGTATTGTAAATTCAATCGCTTAAAATTTTTAGTACTTAAAATTCAGCACTTAATTTTCAGTACTTAATTTTCAGTTTTATCAAATAGCCTCTTTCTAAAAATTGATTCTTTGTCAAATTAATATAATATTTAGTTATCACAAAAATAAAATAAAAATATGTAATACTTGCACCGAATTAGATCATATTTTAACTACTCTCAAACATGGCTTCAAGTTTAGATTGACTACAGATTTTGGAGTTCATGTGCAGTAATAAAATTTCAAAGGCTAAAATAAAGTTATTTTGTAAACTAGTGCGTTTCAATCGTGCAAAAAAATGTGAGTCCATTGTACAAAGTTGTGATTGGTCAAAAGTAATTTTGAATAATTTTTTTATTAACTTATTTTTTGAAATATGAGGACAAATTTTCTCAGCCTGTCCTCCACGAGTATTTTAAAAAGTTTACATATTGCTGTTTTTATAGAGTATGACAGAGAGTTAAAACACTGATACATTCACTGACCCCACAACACACGGACCAGTTAAATCAAGGAGGTGAGTGTGCGTTAGGATTCGAACCTACGCCAAACTCTGGATGAAGTTCATCCAGCTACTTGAGAATCGTCCTTCCAACCCACTCACACGATCTCTGGGAGTTTCGAACTCTTGACCCCTTTGAGAGGCTAAGAGCTCTGGCAACTTACCTAACCAAACTTGTTAGACTAATGTTTGGAACACAAAAGGGTGACAAAGAAATACTCATAAAGAGATGTAGCATCCCATGAATTAAGTTAAGTGTAGGACCCAATAGATTAAGTTAAATATAGTGGGTTCTACTGATACATCCTATTATAAGTATCTTTTTGTGACTCTTTTATGTCCTAATATTACCCAATTGGTTATCTTGGACTAATTTTTACCCAAAAATAAAAAACAATCTGCAAAATTGCAGGCAAATTAAGGTTCCCGTACACAAACTACGTGTTTACGTGGCTGTGATATTGGTTTTGATAACTGACACTATGAGCACTCGCCACGTTACCACATACATTCCAAGAAGCCTTTTAAAGTTTTCAAAACAAACTCGTAAAGAACGTGACGCCAAAGTGGGCCTACCTGTCGCACGTGTGTGAGGTGTCCAGATCTGGACAAATTAAGTGACCCAGCTGCCACGTTTGCGGGTCCCGCTTCTTGAGGTACTGTGGGCTCCACAGCTTTTCATATTCGGGTTTTAAACCAAAAAAAAAAGAGTGGTGCTAGAGACACACCACAAAGCACACCACAAAGCACACCTCATGCTTTGTGTGCATGTACCTTGGGCTTCCCTAGCGGTTTTCAAAAAAAATGTGGACCCTGTGTAAAAAAGTTCCACAGCCCAAGGTACATGCATTTAAAGCATGATGTGCTTTGGGGTGTGCTTTGTGGAGTGTCCCTAACATTATTGAAAAAAAAAACATATCCGGGTTTTCATGTATAACCTTTGTCCACTCCTTAGCATGTCTGGACAAAGTAGACATGAGGGATTAATCTCGTATTGTGTTGGTGCACCGGGTGTGACCCAAATAAGTAATAACCTTTTTGTCATCTATTTGCTTAGCTCATTTTGTGAAAATTAACACATAAATTTATTATCCGGTGTGTGGTACTGCACGGTAGGTTGGTGTTTCTATCTGCTAACCAACAATAAAACTTGAGTCACAATAGCGATAAGTTTTCATAGATTTTTAGTGAAAAGACTATCATTTTAGATTTAATAAGTTTAAATGACCATACGTTTTTATTTTGGTCAAAATTACATGACTACTAAATCTTAATCGGATCAATTACTTATATTTAAAAGTTATGTGAAATTTTACATAATTTTTTTATGTAAAATTTCACATAATTAGCTAGTTCAATTTTTTTACGAAGTTATGTAAAATTTCACATAACTTTGATAATACGTGGACTTTTATAATACCCGTAACCAGAAAAGAAGGTTAATGTAGTATTAATACGTATTAATAATGATAATTAATGCATAAGATTGTTTAAGGTGGGGCTACGAACCCACGGGTGAAAAAGTGTTCAAGTGCAGAACAGATGAAAGTTCTGTGATAGGTAGGACTGGTATAAAAGTGAGGCTCAATGAGGGTCTAGTTAATATAAATTGCATTTAGATGTCATTATATGTTTATATGAATGCTTGTTTAATCGTTTAGAGATATTATTATGTTATATGTCAAGTAATGAGTACTAATTTAGGTACCCATGTGAGGGCGTATTTGAATACAGATCATAATTGAAAAGTTTAATAACAACTTCATATGATATGTGGGATCACGTTTTGGACACACACAGGTAGGGGTGCCAAACGGGGCGAATTGCCCCGCCCCGCCCCGCCCCGATTCGCCATTTGGCGATTCGCAACTCGTCTCGCCCCGTGGTTGAACCCAGCTCGTGACTCAATTCATTGGGTATGGATCCGGGTCGACTTCCATTTTTGCAATCCACAACTCGCCCCGTGACCCAGCTCGTCTAACCCACCGACTCGTCACCAACTCGCCTCGCCTCGTAACCCGCCTCGACTCGCGGACCCACCCCGCCCCGCCTCACCAACCCGTGAATAAAATATTTTTATTTAATTGTTTTTAAATAAACTATTTATTAATAAACAAGTTTTATTAAGCTTTTAAGTAGAAAATAAATTTTTTTTTTAAAAAAAGGTTCCAAATACTTTTTTCAACAAACAATTTTTAAATAAAGTATTTTATTAAACTATTTTTTAGAAATTTTTTTTATTAAAATTAAAAATAAGTTTTTGCAAGCAACTCGCGGGCTAATTCGCCAACCAACCCGCGAGTTAGCCGTCCCGCCTCACCTCGCCCCGTTGACCCACGTATTAGTGGGTTGGGGAGAATCACCCTATATCCCTTACCGAGTCAATTCGCCCCGCCCCGTTTATTTCGCCAACCCGCCCCGTGACTCGCCAAAATTCGTCCAACTCGTTAAGGTGGCTGGGCGGGCCGCCCCGTTTGACACCTCTACACACAGGACATAAATTAAATTTATTAAAAAAATATGGTAGTTAACATAATTAACATGGGGGGTTTTGTAATAAAGCTTAAGAAAGTTTGGGGGAAGTAAAAAGAAATATGGAGGAGATGTGTCAACACATATGCAAGGGAGGCATATATGTCTCGTTGTTAGAAAAAACAACTGAGAAACGATAGAAAAGAGAACCGAGAGCTCTTGAGATTGGCGACGAAGATTTCGACGACCTTTTCTTGTCGTTCATTCGCCGTTTGGCACCAGATTTGCAAACCGAGATCATATTTGAACTCGTGGAGGTAAGGGGATCATATGTATGTCCTTTGTTTTCATTTCTGATAACATTTTTCTGGTGACCGTTCTTGGTTGATAACTCTTGATGTGTAAAAACTACATAGGATTATTACCGGTTAGGATTTGAGGTGAAGTTTGCAAAAGGTTGGGGGTATTCTAGGCTTAATTTGCTTATAATCCGAAGAGGTTAGTGTTTTATCCCAAAATTGCGAGTTTAGATATGTTGATAGGATAATTGTTATCTTAAAATGCTTAACTCATCATTATGTAGCTACTGTGGTAATTTTGTGTAAAATCATGTCAATGGTGTCAAAGTTGCTATGCTTATATGCTAAGTTGATTATATGCTTATGTGGATCAAAGGGAAGTCAAGTAGTGCCACTATTTATAGGTCTCATATGTAAGGGATAGAAAGTCCTTAAGAGAAGAGCTTGGTGACTACCACAATGAAATGACGGTGATGCCTTCGAGGTCACGAGAGTGTGTGATACGCTAGATGCATCCAAAAGTGAGTAAGGGGTGTGAGAAGGACCCAAAGGTGGTAGCTGGAGTTACTTGACTTTGTGGAGATCATTTTGTTGATATTTATGACGATTATTGCATTTACATGTTGAGTATTCCAATAACATGATTGGTTCTCTCACTAAGCGAAAGCTTACATGAATCTATGTTTCTATGTAGTTATTGAATAACCACCGCAGGTACGGAATGGGAAGAGGAAAAGAAATGATCTACACAACGGGTTGGGCTTGGGAAGTTGTCGAATGTGGATGACTTAAGTGTTTTGGCTTCCTAATGTAACTCTTGTAATGAAGGAATTCAAACAACTTATGTTTTTGGGAAGGTTGTAATATATAAGTTGGATTTGATTTTAGTTATGTCTTATGATGTGAGTTGCACTTACAAGTCACAAGGTGCATGTGGTAGGGAAAGGACTTGGGAGAATTGAGTTGTTTTTGTTGTAAGATTAAACTTGGTCTTTTTCGTTGAATGTTTATGCTTATGTTGGGATAAAATATAAATTTGATGGATGCTTGTGTTCCTAGTTGGAGCATTATGAGTTTTTGTGTGTGTGTGTTTAGCTAATCAAGTGTTTAAAAATGATTTTGGAAACTCTCATGACGTTTGGGTTGAAGTTTAGATACACTTGATACAACTTCGGGAACACTTGAGTATGTTTTGAAATGATTTTTGAAAGTTTTCAAATGGTTTGGTTTAGTTTTGGTATTATTTTGAACTTGGAAAATAGGGAAAATTGGATCGATCCGCAGCAATTTGTGAAAGTAAATTTTGAATCTGCCAAAACCGAATCGATCCCCTTTTTGAGCAGATCGATCTACTTATGTATTTTCATCCCGACGACTTTTACGGAAACAGATGTAACTCTTTCTAGACAATTCAAAATCTCGTGCCGTTTTTTATTTTTTTATTTTTTATATTTTTTGCATTGAAACCCAAACTCGAAGGGCTATCTTTTGATTAAAAATTTGACAATATTTTCTAAAGGACCATTTTGCTCTTGGGGCTATTTTTTCTTAACAAGGTCCTTAAACTATGTTTATTTCATATTTTCTTGCTAATTATTATAGATTGGGCGCTTATAGCATTATTACACTTGTCCTAATGTAGCAACCAGTAATTTCTATTTCTCTAATATTAAATAAAATTCCAAATTTATTTTATTACATTGTATTATTTTTAGTAGTGGTATTATTTTAATAAATAAATTAGTACTTGTGTTTCTATTTGTAAAACCCAATGCTCTGGCATTGAGGTCCTCAGTTGAATCCTCAGTGCATCCTCGCAAAGCCAGAGGGTGGACACATAGAAGAATTTTTTCTTCCACCCTTATTATTGCTCGGGCATTTGTCAATTATCTTCCTCTCTTGCCGGGCTCCCAGAGAAAGAAAATTGACTTACATGTGCAATAGGAATGGTCTGTGGGTCCATAAGAATTCCTGGAGAGTGAGCTTGTACCCAAGGACTTGGAGCCAAAAGAGTGTGGGCCCCATAAAAAAAACTCTACCCGTTCGGGGCAAGTTGCCCAAGAGCAATCCTGAGGTAGATAAGCATATCCTGAGTAAGTGGATGGAGAGGAAGGCGAAGGCATGCCATGAAGGAGTCCTCGTGGAGGGTGACAAAACCCGACCGGTGCAGATGAGCTCCATCGGTGGGTATGGCCAAGGAACAATAACCGGGAATATCATATCTATCCCTAATCCATCCTAGGTCAGTGACAAGTAGACTGCTAGGAGTCCACTTGCAAGTAAAGGCTACATCAGAACTACTAGAGACCGAGGCCTCATCACCTGATGCTCGTGACACGAAGGCTGCCTGGAGCCCCTAGCTTATCTCATTGTCAAACACCCAAATGGGAATCCTACCTTCACTATGATGGTCTGACGGAGTCAATGAAGGAGGGTCCAAGCTTGTGTTTGGGGTTCCTAACCTTGATTACTCATCTTTCGATCAGGAAGACGAGTTAAAATCAGAATGACACTTTTCTAAGGTTCCTACGATGGGATGAGGGAGTAGCTAGCGACATAAGTAGGGTTCAGGAACCCCAAATCTAAGGTACAGGGGTGGAAGGGCAAAGAGTCCGTATGGTAAGGCATACAAGGTCTTCACAGTTAGGTAGCACTTAGACAAAACAATCCTATGATATACCAATTGAGCCGACTGCTCTACCATAGAAAAGGAACCACCTGATTCGAGAAAGAAGTAGAACCTAAGGACAAAGTAATCCCACTCCCTCGCAAGGCCTAAAGGGTTCCTATTCTCCAGCCTCATTCGGGAATACTAATAAATGAAGAAGAAAAAAAATTACAATGAATTACAAGGCTGGAGGGATGAAGACTTACAAGAACGAAGTGTAGGAAAGAGCTCAGGAACCTTGACCGAACGCTTTTTCTCTGAACAGCTTAGTAAACTCTTCTTATGGGTAGCAGAGATAACAAAAATGCTCTAAGTGCTCCTTTTATAGATTTCATGGATGGTCCAGATGATCTTAGATCCAATGGTTTAGCCATTTTTTTCCTAAACGACCGATAGCTGGCACCTCGAATAGCCCAATCGGCACCTCAAAAGGCGTGCACATTAATGGCATGATGTGACGGTTCAGTTAGGTTGTAACTGTCCAATTATACTTGTCTAGTTGGATCCTAACCAAACCACCTACTCCTTGACACATGGCAGGTACCGACCCCAAGCTCTCGTGTTAGTCGATCTGTCCAGGCCCTGATTGACCAAGGCGACCGGTCCAGTCCTGAGTAGTTTCCCAAGCTACATTGCGAATGGTTTGCTGAGCTATATAAAATTCCAACCCTCATATGATGAAGCATCACATTAGCCTTAGAAATGGGGGACAGTTGATATGTACAAAAATGTCCAGTGAAAGCAAAAGCTCCATTCCTACCTAACCCGAGCGGTACGCCCAGTTTTACCATGTCCCGACCAACAGGTCAGGAACGCCGCACGAGCTTAGTTTATCTTGGGCACAGCCCAACCACGTCCCATGACGTTATCTAGAATGTTCCAGCCAGTTTCCTATAGAAGCTAGAAGACTAATGGAAAGTGAAGACTGTTTCTTAATCCAATTAGGAAACTCCCACGATTTGTGCTAATCAATCTCAATCAGATTGCATTAGCTTGCCAATTTAATTACCTTGTATGAGTCGGTCTCATGTATCTATAAAAGAAACCACTCACGTCCTTTAAGGGGGATCGCATACTTATTTTACACATATGCATATACCCGGCCAGTCTCTGGTAGCTCTGTCTCCCTTGTTGGTTCACCAAAGATCCTCGGTGATTTGATAGTGTACGTATGCTGACACACCACGAGGATGCAGGTCTCTTCATTAATAGGTCCGAACAACATGCAATTTTTCTTGTCTAGCTCTTCTTATCTTTTACCCAATATTTGACATCATCACGTAAATCCACCACTATAAAGTTTGTTTTGTGTTAATTATGTAGTTTAAGTGTTTTGGTCGTGAATTTTGAACCATGTGATCTTTAATTTTGGTTTTGATCTAAAAACTAGACTCACTGAGGTATATTATATATGAAAAGTATCCAGATCAAACCATAGCAGCCACTATTTTCCAAATTTTGAAGTTTGTGTTTCTGCTCTGTAAATTTGGATTTTTAGAGACTGATTCGATGACCCTTATTAATTTGGACCCAAATGATGATGTAAGGCTCTAAGGCTCAAATCATGTTTTATATATGACTAATTGAATCAAAATCTAGTGATTCAATGATATCATTCAAGTGATTCATGTCATGTTCACCCCCCCATACTCCTTCATCTAAGGAATGTTAGAACATGAATTATAGTTGATAAAGCTTAGTTAAGAGTTCTTTCCAATCATGTTGAGGTCATGTCACTTCTATGTTGACATTATATTGGCTTTCGCTTAAGTTCTCTTTGGACCTTCTCGTTGAGACTTGTATATCCATATATAGAAGCATTGTAAATTCCTTGATAGGAAAGGGCTCGAGGTTTCGTTATTTCACTCTTTCGCAAGATCTAGATTGTCACGCCCTGGAGCAGCAAAAATAGAGAAAAATAAATTTCCTTTTATTGTCCATAGGGAATGACAGGTGAATGTCAATAATTATCCACACCACACAGTGCCAGTCAACTAATGCATAAAAATAGCAACATAATCAAGCTGAATATGATAACAGTGGTATCGATTATAAACATCAGAGTGGTCTTCAGGAACCTAACAGGTCTGGAGACAACATATGCCCAAGTACCCGTTTAAACTAAACATAATAAAATTAAACAGAATTATAAAACTAAGCATCTATCTTCACTCCCTAGCTGGCGTAGGGGTAGTCATCGGCATAGTAATACTCAATAGGACCACTCTCGGCATAACCCTCCTCTGGATAGTAGCCATCACTGTACTGATTGTTACCTGTAGAATCATAAATGGGGTAGGCTGGACGGAGAATGTCCAGGCAATAAAGGCCGTTAGCTTACTGAGAGCTAAGTGAAGTATAAACTAATAATGTACCAACTATAAGAAGTGAAACAAATTTATGAAGACATGAGTTAAGTTATACTATAATAATATCTTTCTCCTTTACTCAACGTCGTTAACCAACCCTTGTCGTCTTGTTACTCGAAAATTGATATTCAACATACTCTTGAGTAGATGAACAGACTCAGTCGTTTAACTCTAGGGATACACCCTTATTTCGTCCATAGCTTTTATGAGCATATCCACAATCACCGCATGTCATGGACTCCACGTCGGTCTGTCCCCAGCTTTTAAGAATATATGCACAACTCACCGCTTTATAGGGACATAACGTTTCTAACAAGGTATATCGATCTAATGCCACGACTCAGCATTATCTACCATAACTCACTGCCTTTTAAGAGCATATCAATAGATCACTAGCTTTTAAAAGCATACCATGAATCATCTAATCTATCTTAGGACTACTTGGTCTAGCTTACTACTTTTAAGAGCATATTAATAGCTCACCGCTTTTAAAAGCATATCAGGACCAAACGTCCGTCCTCGCACCATTCCCAAAACCTACCAAACCTACTTAAGTTATGTTCTAAAATTGTCACATGACTATTCCCATTTGTGCCTTGACTACTCAGATTGAAACAAAAACAAATAATCAAACTCTATCCATGAATGACATACTAACTAATATTATCATATAAAATCCATTATTCATAAACTGTACCTATTCTCTGATGTCACATTATCCCTGATTAACCCATAATTGCATAACAAAGACTGGAAACGAGCTCAGAACAATCAAACCCTTATTATATGAAATAAGGCAAACTATCTATGAACTACACTATTAACTGATTGGGACAAAGTCCAATCGATTGGGATAAAGTCATAATAATCGATTGAGTAAAATGGCAATCGATTGGGTTCAAAACAATGGCCATCGATTGCTAAATTTAGCAATCGATTGGAATGACAATCGATTGGCATTCTATCCAATCAATTGGGTCCAGACTGATGTCAATTAATTGAAAAATATGCCAATCGATTGGCACTTCGTCTTCTCTAGTAGATTAATAAAACAGCATATATAAATGTCATAAGGATGTATTTAATACATCTAATCATCACATAAACTTGTAAAACAGTATATAGCGAGACCATGTGAGTTACAACTCAACTAGTTGAGTGTGGGGTGTGTTTAGCTTGAAACATCCAAGCTTTATCTCTCTTCTGTATTCTCTTTCTCTTCTCTGTTTCTCTGTCTGCTCTCTGTCTCCTTCTCTTTCTTCTTCTTCTCTTTTCCTTTTCTTTCTCTCTTCCAGCAGTATGTGTGTGTTTGTGTTTATGTTTGTGTGTATATATATGTGTATATATGGATATGTGTGTATATATATGATATATATCAACTCTCTCTCTCTCAATCTTAACTGATCAAAACAGACCCAAGGCACAAATTGAACTCATATAAATGAGAGTGCCATGTGTCAAACCACGAGGGAAAGAAGGAAAACTTGTCTCTGCAGATGCCAATCGATTGGAAACAGAAGCAATCGATTGGTTATAGACATTTCATGGAAATCGATTGTGAGTAAAGGAAATCGATTAGTATATGCCACTTAATGAATTCAGGTCACTAGGGCGGCAATTGATTAGGAAAGATGGCAATCAATTGGAACACAAAGGCTATCGATTGGTAACTAAAATTTACCGAAAGGAAAGGAAAGGTTATACAAGGATAAATACGAAGTCTTATTTATTATTACACTCCAAAAAAATAGGGTATTACATAGGTGAAATCCAATTTCATCATATCCATGTGGACTAACTATTGTTTCGTAGCACACCTGAGGTGAGTTGCTCATCCTTCTTCCAAATTTATTTTATTTTTTATTTTATTGAATGTAGAACTTTTCATGTATGATACTTTGTAGAGTAGGGTTATTCGTTATGTGCTAATGTGAATAGGGACCTTCTTTCTAGGTTTTCTATTTTTGTATGCATTGCACGTTTCCTTAATCGCTAGTCAGATCCCGAGTAGGTTTTCTTGTTCCTTTGTGCATATTATATCGTGTGCAATTATGCTACTTGAACTATATGGATTTTGTATGCCTTTTTCCTATTAGCAATCTTACACCCCTTTCAATATGATTTTGTTATGTATATATATATCTATATATTATTTGAGTACACATTTAAATTGTTAATTTGATTATATAAGGATTTTGAGTAGAGGTGTCAAACGGGCCGGGCTCGGTCAAAGCGGGCCCCGAGCGGGCTTCAGGCCGGGCCCGGCTTCACCAAACATCGGGCCGGGCCGGGCCGGGCTTGGGAGGGGAGTGGGTGTGTCCGCCCCGGACCGGTGGCCCAGGCCTAGCGGGCCAGACATCGGGCCGGGCCGGACGGGCTAGCGGGCTTTCTTCTATTTTTGAAGTGGGTCATGGCAGGCTTCGGGCCGGGCCGGGCTTTTTCACTATTTCGGGCCGGGCCGGGCCGGGCCATGGACGGAAAAATGAGTGTCCACCCCGGCCCGGGGTATGTGGACCGGGCCTTGTGGCGGGCCGGACCGGGCTTTTAGCCCGAAAAAAGCGGGCCGGGCTCGGGCCTTGACACCACTAATTTTGAGTATAGGCTTATCGTGAGATAGGATGAGAGAGAGTGTTTTAATTCTCACGGACTCTTTCACCTCTCATTCCATAATCACCGGACCTAGTAAATCTTTGGTTTCGCAAAAGATCAATTTCGTTTAAAATAGTTTTTTAATTCTCCTTAAAAAATTAAGTGGCAATTCTTTTAAAATCAAACGTGGCATGCCTAAATGCAGGTATCTACAGTCACTTGGGTGTTAAATAATTTAGACGTTGTTCTTAAATATTATTGTTTGTATAAACAAGTATTGTCTATGTGAGCTCATTTGGAATCTCTATGGGAATAAAAAAAATTTATTTAGAGATTTTTCTGAAAATATTTTTTATGCATATATTTTTAGAATGTTGTTCAAAGTTTGGAATTGTTGCGGGAATTTGAGATTTTTTATTTTTAATTTTTTGTTTTTTTGGAAAAGAGTGAATGGCAATGTAACTGAAAAAATGATATTTTAAATCAAATGATCAAAAAAGACATTTGAGACAAAAGATTTTAAACCATTGCGGATTAACAATTTTGAAATGCAATCGGGACTCTTTTTTTTTTTATTTGAAATGCAATAGGGTCTGATATGTCAAGAAATATCTTGGGATTGTTCAACCGCCACGTGTTCAGCTAATGGCCCGGGGTAGCTGGATTTGAGGCATGGGGCCCACAATCCCGAGGTGTCCTGCTGGTACTGACCGGGATGCTCGGGCAGTCGTGATGGGGTCCCAAGGATCACGGCGTCAGTTACGCTTCCTGCAGTTTCCTTGTACGGCTGCAACTTTATTAAGGAAGGGTCAGTGGTTTCCTAAATCATTTAGGAAACCAAACATTGTATAAATCTATTATAATTGGGTTATGCTTCCTAATCCAATAGGCTTACCATGTAAGGGTGGACTCTTGCACCTATAAAAGAGCCCACCTGCCCTCTCAGAGGGGACCGGAATACCAATTCTCTAAGCACATAAGCGTAAACTAGAGAACTCATTATCACACACGCATATACCCGGCCGGTATTACTGGTAGTGCTACCCACCTTGTTAGCTCACCAGGCCCGTCGGTGATCTGCTAGTGAAGCGCACAGACGCAACCGTGGACGTAGGTCACCTCATTAACGGGGCCGAACCACATACAAATCTTCTGTGATCTTATTTTCTTCCCAAGTTGCTCTCACCAATTTTTGGCATCATCAGTTTGGCGCCGTCTGTGGGAATACGACACAGTTTCCTCGTCAACAAAAAATCTTTGACTGATTGACATGCCGCCCAAGAAGGGTAAGAAAACCGCCGATTCAACCGGTCAGGAGGACCAGCAGATCGAGACACGGGCGACCTCCATGACCTCCGACCAGGTCACAGCGGCGCTGGAGCGGCTCTTGGAGGGCCAGCTCCGGACACAACAGCAAATAGAGGCGCTCGTGGCCCAGCATGAAAAAGTGGTCGAGGACCCTGAGAAAGGCCCTTCGTCGGAAAAGCGGCCTGAAAAGAGCACTTTCAGTAAGAGGCCTGCCCGGAAGCGCGGAAAAACCAGATCCGCTCCAGGGTCCCAACTAAACCGGGAAAGCCAGGCGGAGGGAGAACGTAGCCAGCCCACCAAGCGCCCACAGGAAGGACCTCGGTACGTTCCTCGCCGAGCTCGCCGAGTGGAGGACGCCCGAATCCTCATCGAACGGCGGCGGGCCGCAAGGGGAGAAGCATCCAGACGAAAGGTCAGGGAACCGGTCGACGATCCGCCCGCCCTAAGCCGGGATGATCTTAGGCACAGGCTATCCCGAATTCGCAGCCGAGTACTATCCCCAAGATCGACGCGCTTCGAGGATGAGGCATCATCGTCCGACCCCACTTACTACTCAGATGCAGAGAGGAGGACCGGGCGTACTGACGTCAAAGCCCAGGTCGAGGAGTTACAGCAACAGATCGAGAGGTTGAACCGCAAGTTCGGTCACGACCTCACGAATACGAAAACAGAGTCGTCCTACACTACCCGGGTGACGCAGTTCCCGATTCCACGGAAGTTCAAACCCCCTCACCTCGGCTCATACGACGGCAAGGGGAGTCCGGTGGACCACATCCGCACCTATAAGGCACAAATGGCACTGGTCACCACCACAGACGAGCTGCTGTGCCTAGCGTTCCCCAGCACTCTAAAGGGCTCAGCCGCACAGTGGTTCCATTCCTTGAAGCCCCGGACGGTGGACAACTTCAAAACCCTCGGCAAACTCTTTATCAGCCAGTTTGTCGGGATGCTGGACCGATCGCAACCGGACACCCAGCTGCTGGCTGTCAAACAGCAGGAGGGTGAATCGTTAAGGGAATATGTGGATCGTTTCAACCAGCAGAGGCTCCTGATCCGCAACCTCAATGAGGCGGCAGCGATCATGGCCTTCTGCTCGGGAGTTCAACACACCAAGGTCGCCACGTCGTTTCATCGAAACCGACCGGCAACCCTGGTGGAGCTCTCGGAAAGAGTTGGAAAGTATATCGATACCGAGGAGTTCTTGAAGGCGAAGCGCGCCGGCCAGGCGGGGGACGAATCCCCAAAGGCCAAGCGCAAGCGCGACGGGTCCGAGAAGGGTCCGGGAAAGAAGCCGAAACCAGATCAGAGGGATGCTAGGGGTCAGCCCCCAACAGCTTTTACGCCCCTTTCCCGGCCCATTCACGAGGTAATGGCCGCAGCGGAGGAACAGAGGCTGCTCCCGCAGCCAGCTAAACTCAGAGCCCCACCCGGTAAGAGAAACCGGGAGAAGTTTTGCCGTTATCACAGGGATCACGACCACGAGACGGAGGATTGCTTCAAGTTGAAGATAGCAATCGAGAAACTGATCGAGCAAGGGTATCTTGCCGAGTTTGTCACAGCCGACAGACGCCCCCGTCAGGATGCCCGAGCTCCCGGTCAGCCCCCTCCACCGCTCGGCCACATTAACGTGATCTCCGGAGGAGCATCTGGCGGAGGTGATTCTCAGTCGGCATGGAAGAGACATGCCCGAGCATCCCGAGCGGATGTATGGCAGGTCCAATCCACTGGCCTCTCACCAACTGACGTTCTCATCCGACGACGTACAGGGCCTTCACTGCCCCCATGATGACCCGCTAGTGGTGACGCTTTCTATAGCCAACTATATGGTCCAAAGGGTACTAGTTGACACGGGCAGTTCGTCCGACATAATGTTCACAGCAGCATTCAACCAACTCGAAATCGATCGGGATCGGCTCCGGCCAGTTGCTACTCCCCTGGTAGGGTTTAATGGCTCCAGCACTCAACCGGTCGGCACGATCGAACTCCCGGTCCTCATGGGGACCTACCCGCAACAAGTTTCCGTGCTCACCAATTTCGTAATAGTGGATGCCCCATCGGCCTACAACGTCATACTCGGGAGGCCAACCCTCAATAGGGCCCGAGCAGTCGTCTCCACCTACAGCTTGACCGTGAAGTTTTCGACTCCCCAGGGACCTGGATGCTTGCGAGGAGACCAGACCACGGCACGAAGTTGTTATGTTAGCTCGTTGCGCCGGGGGGCAATCACCGAGACACTGAACGTCCAAGAAATGGACCCCCGGGACCCGAGGGACGTAATAGGGCCTATGGAAGAATTGGAGCAGGTCGCACTAGATCAAGAGCACCCGGACCGTACGATCAACGTAGGCGCATTGCTGGATCCCGCCTTGAAAGAAAAGTTGATCCAGTTCCTGAAGCAAAACCAGGATGTTTTTGCTTGGAGTCATGAGGACATGCCCGGCATTGATCCCCGAGTAATGTCCCATCACCTCAATGTCAGCCCAGACTGCCGTCCGGTAAAGCAGAAGAGAAGGGGCATGGCCCCCGAGAGACAAAAAGCTGTAAGTGAGGAGGTAGAGAAGCTCCTAAAAGCTAACTCCATCCGGGAGGTCCGCTACCCCGACTGGTTAGCCAACGTTGTCCTGGTCAAGAAAAGCAATGGCAAATGGAGGATGTGTGTGGACTTCACCGACCTCAACAAGGCCTGTCCCAAAGACTGTTATCCGCTGCCCAGGATAGACCTCTTTGTCGATTCAACGGCAGGCCGCTCACTCCTCTCGTTCATGGACGCCTACTCGGGGTACAATCAGATCAGCATGTACCCCGGGGATGAAGAGAAGACGGCGTTCGTCACCGACCAAGGCACGTACTGTTACAGGGTTATGCCCTTCGGCCTTAAGAATGCCGGGGCTACATACCAGCGCCTGGTCAACTTCATGTTCAGAGACCTCATCGAAAAATCCATGGAAGTATACGTGGACGATCTCCTGGTCAAGAGCCGAGATGAACCCGATCACCTGGAGCATCTGGCCTGGGCCTTCAGCATTTTGAGGAAATTCGGGATGAGGTTGAACCCGACCAAGTGCACCTTTGGGGTCTCATCTGGGAAGTTCCTCGGCCATCTAGTCAGCAGACGGGGAATAGAAGCAAACCCCGACAAAATCCAGGCCATCATCAACATGCGGTCTCCCAAATCAACAAAGGAAGTTCAAAGCCTAGCCGGACGAGTGGCCGCATTGAACAGATTCGTCTCCCGAGCTACTGACCGGTGCCTCCCGTTCTTTAAAATCCTCCGTAAAGCTTTTCAATGGTAGGAGGAATGCGAGGAGGCATTCCAGGACCTCAAGAAATACCTGGCCTCTCCTCCTTTACTGACGACAGCTACAGCCGGAGAGGAACTATTCTTGTACCTGGCAGTGTCACCATCGGCGGTTAGCTCGGCACTTATTCGGGAAGAGCACGGGATACAGTTCCCAGTGTACTACACCAGCCGAGCGCTGCAAGGCGCGGAAAACCGGTACTCCCGCATCGAGAAATTGGCCTTCGCCCTCATTACCTCAACCCGAAGGCTCCGACCGTACTTCCAGGCCCACGCCATTGTAGTACTGACAGACCAACCTCTCCGTAAAATTCTCTCTCGGCCAGACACATTCGGAAGGCTCGTCAAGTGGGCTTTGGAACTGGAGGAGTTTGAGGTAACTTACCGACCACGGACGGCCATCAAGGGACAAGCCGTCGCAGATTTTCTGGTTGAGTTTACGTATCCTGAAGACCCGGTCGAAGAACTCGAGCCTCTGGCCTTACCGCCCGGATTGCTCGCCGGCATTCCCACTTGGGTACTACACGTTGATGGCTCTTCGAACCAGCAAGGCAGTGGAGCCGGAATTATTCTGACCACCCCCGATGGCATCCAGCTCGAATATGCTTTGCGATTCGGGTTTCGTGCCTCCAACAACGAGGCCGAGTACGAGGCCCTCCTAGTCGGGTTACAATTAGCCATTTCAATGAGTGCACAACAAGTCGAAAGCTACAGCGACTCCCAGCTCGTGGTAAATCAGGTAAACCAGGAATACGAAGCACGGAAAGATAGCATGATGGCCTACTTAGCCCTTGTCCGGACGGCATCCAAACAACTCCGAGGATTTTCCATCACTCGGATACCTAGAGAAGAAAACACCAGGGCTGACCGGCTTGCTCGCCTCGCATCGTCAGCTGAGTCAGACTTGCCCGGGATAAGAATACAATTCTTACCCGAGCCGAGTCTGATCAATTCAGAAGGCATGGAGGTTGACCCGGTTACTCTGGGACCTAGTTGGATGGATCCAATCGTGACATTCTTGGCAACAGGAGCGCTGCCAAATGACAAAGTGGAAGCCAGGAAGGTAAGGTACCGGGTGGCGAGATACCACGTTCTAGACAGTGTCCTCTACAAGAGAGGATTCACCATCCCGTACCTTCGCTGCATTCATCCTACACAGGTCCGAGCAATATTGTTTGAAATCCACGAAGGCGTGTGCGGGAACCACGTAGGAGGCCGGACACTTTCCAGAAAGGCCCTATTGTAAGGTTATTACTGGCCAACCATGGCCCGAGACTCACAGGAGTACGTTCGAAGATGTGACAAGTGCCAACGGTACTCTCCTATGATAAACCAACCGGGAGAACTTCAGACCCCGGTCTATAGCCCCTGGCCATTCGCCCAATGGGGGATCGACATCGTTGGTCCCTTACCAACAGGGAAAGGACAGGTTAGGTTTGCTGTAATAGCCGTTGACTACTTCACCAAGTGGGCGGAAGCTGAGCCCCTGGCAACGATAACCGAGCAAAAGATGGAACATTTTGTAGAGAGAAATATCCTTAGCAGGTTCGGCATTCCACGAGTCCTGATCAGCGACAACGGGAGACAATTCGATACACCTGTCTTTAGACAGTTCTGCTCAGACTTTGGAATACTGAACCATTACTCTTCTCCCGAGCATCCACAAGCTAATGACCAACCGCACGATCTTGCAGTCGATTAAAACAAGGCTGGAAGGAGCCAAGGGCCTGTGGGCTGATGAACTCCCAGCCCTCCTGTGGGCCTACCGTACCACACCCCGGGCAGCTACGGGCAAAACCCCATTTTCATTAACTTACGGTTTTGAGGCAGTAGTCCCCACAGAGCTCGGGCTGCCCACACACCGGGTGGCTACCTTCAATAACCTAGCCAACGGAGAAGCCCTCAGGACTGAACTAGACTTGGTGGAAGAGAAAAGGGACCAGGCCTATCTCAAGGTGGCAGCTTACAAGCAAAGGGTCTCGCGGTACTACAATAGTAAGGTAAAGCATCGTAGTTTCCAGGTTGGGGACCTTGTCTTTAAAGCAGTGAACCAGTCCACCCGAGTCCCAAGCCATGGAAAATTGGGAGCAAACTGGGAAGGACCGTATATAGTCACTCGGGTCAACCGACCAGGAACCTACTGGCTACAAAGCATGGACGGGCACGACCTCAGTCACCCCTGGAACGTACAACATCTCCGCAAGTATTATCAGTAGCACCTAGCTACGGGAGTCTAGTGTTATAAGGAAAATTCTTTTTATGTAGCCTTGTTAGGACAATTGTTACAGATTGTTATCTTTTAAATAAAATGGAAAAGTTTGCTTTGAAACATTATTCCCTTCGGTACATCGGGCAATACACAAAAAGACCTCGGGCCTAACCCCGAAGCACCAAAAGACCTCGGGCCTAACCCCGAGGCACCAAAAGACCTCGGGCCTAAACCCGAGGCACAGAAAGACCTCGGGCTCCGAACCCAGGCACCAAAGGACCCTGCAACCACCCATGTTCCAGGTCGGTTTCCTATGGTCGATCCCCAGCACGCCCCCTCCTTAACAGGAGCCCTGGGGGCAAGAGGGTTCTATACCTAAACAGGAAATTAACTAAAGCTCTGCTTAGGTCCAGCCGACGATGGGGCCAAACCCCTAGGTGGCCAGCGATGGCAAGCTTCAAACGCTCCTGCAACCACCCATGTTCCAGGTCGATTCCTTACGGACAGGTTTTCCCAAGCACCCGCACACCCACCTTAGCAAAATGTTTGGGGGGCAGGGGATAGAGGAAAATACTAAGGCCTAAGACAGGGAATTACAACGCTCGACTAGGTGTTCTGTGGGTTACGGTCCTAAAGCATTTGCTAAGGCAGATGTTAGGTTGGCCAAAGCCACACGGATACTAGCAAAAATTAGAGGCTCTGTGGGTTACGGTCCTAAAGTATTTGTTAAAGTAGATGTTAGGGTGGCCAAAGCCATACGGGTACTAGTAAAAGTTAAAGCGCAGTACAACAAAGTTAATGGAAGGGTGACCTCAGGGGCCTTTGCATTAAATTAAATAAGTGTACAGAGCATGGGGGGCAGTTGTAGTAGCCTCCCCGAGAAAAAAAAAAAAACTACAAGCGCTGAAAACGAACAGCAGGAAGGAGGAACCGGGGAGTCATTCTCCCACATTGACCACATTATCGGTCTCCCCGGTCTGCTCCCCGGGAGCGGCAAGTCTTTCCTCCACTAAGCCCCCCTCCGGAGCAAGCTCAGTGGCCTCAGCGATGACCATAGGATCTCCAGCAGCCGCCGGACCCTCGCCAGCAGCAGGAGCCTCACCGGCTGTAGGATCCTCACCAATGTCCCAGTAATCCGAGTCAATCCCCTGGTAGGCTGAGAGGACCCATTCAGGGTGATCCCGGGCTACCCGCCGCTTCAGATCATCATAACCCTGGAAGAAGCCATCGTCAAAAGCTCCCTCCAAGGCTGCTGCGGAAGGTGTCTCGGTCACCGCCTTAACCTGGGCTTCGGCTGCCGCAATGAGGGCCCGGGAAGCTTCCAATTCGGCCAAAGCCGCTGCCAGGTCCGCCTGAGCCGCCCCTAAGCTCAAGGCCAGCGACTTCGTCTTGTTTGTCTCCACGGCCAGGGCAATTCTCGCTACTTGTAGCTCCTTCCGCTCCTCCGAGAGGGCGGCTTCAGCGGCGCTCACCTTCTCAGCCAGGGAAGAGTGGACGGATTCAGACCCCGCGGCTATGCAGCCAACCTACGGCAGGAGGATGCAAATCGGTTAAACAAGTAATAAGTATGGGGCAAGTCCACGTTTAAAGGAAAGCAGAACACTCACCAGGTGGGAGATGCTATATAGCCATCCTTGGATCCCTTGGGGGGATAGCTCGGCACATGCTGTCACCTGGTTTGGTGCGAGGCAGGGTTTTAGCCTCTCCCGGGCCTCGTCATGCCCGCCCGAGGGCAAACCCGACGGAACGTTAGCCCTGGGCACGGGCTCTTCAACAGCTGGCCTGGGGGGAGCCGATGTCCCTACGGGACTTGGACGGGTAGTCGTCCCGTGGCGAATGCGCCTGAGCGGGCGCTCGCCGCCTGAAGCCTCGGTGGCCGGTCTTTTTCCTTGGGCGATGGCCACCCGAGCGGCAGTAGTGGCGGCGGCGGCAGCTTGTCTCTCCCGCCGCTGGTCCAAATTGTGCTTGGGAGCCATTTCTGTAGAAACAAAGATCGTACGGTCAGAGGTGCAAGGGGCAGAAATGGTACAAGTACATGTTTAACGCACAATGTCACTGGGATACTCACCAGGGATGATGGGCGTAAAGCTGGGGGCCGGAACAGGCGGCTCAGGGGAATAGGTAACGATAAACTCTCCCGTCCGGGACAACACGTTCCAGACGCTGGTGGGCAGCCTTGCTAGCTACAGGATCCTGGCCTGGCACACCTCAGGAATTTTTGGGGGTTTAGTTGAGCCCGCTGTAAACAAGAAAGAAAAATAATCAGTAATCCACTATGTTCCGAATAGGCCAAAGTAGCAGACGAGGTCGGAAGGGCGGTCTTACCCCTCAACTCCCTGGCCCAGGATGTCCTCAGCTGGATCCCCGGAGCCATGTCACAGAGACGAAGGGTAGACACCTGGAAAAATTTGCCCTTCCACCCTTTATTATTGTTGGGGCAGTTGTCAATGATTTTCCTGCCTGGACGGGCAGAAAACGAGAAAAACCCCAATTCATTATGCACGGGGAATGGTCGGTGGGCCCAGAGGAACTCCTGTAGGGTAAGCTCATACCCGAACGCTTGGGGCCACAATGATATACACCCCATCAAGAACCTCCACCCATTGGGGGCCAACTGACCGGGAGCGATGTCGAGAAAGATCAACATGTCCCGAGCCACAGGGTGAAGCAGAAGTCGGAGGCCCGCCATCATAGCGTCCTCAAACAGGGTGACGAACCCCGATTGATATAGATGCGCGCCGCCGGTATTTACGGCTAGGGCGCAACCGTCAGGGAGGGAGTATCTCTCCCTGATCCGGAGAAGGTCTCCAGAGCGCAGAACAGAAGAAGTAGACTCACAAGCGAAGACCATGCGGTCGGTCCCCTCAGGCAGCTCGTCGCCCAACCCCCTCGAGACGGAGGCGACGGGGGACCTCCTCAGAAGACTCACTACTAGACAGACGAATGGGGATCCTGGCCCCACTTTGGTGGTCATACAGGGACTCAGGGAGCTGGCCTAGGCTGGCGCCGGGGGACCCTGACCGATACTGCTCACTCTCCGATCTCGACGCTGAATTAAAGCCGGAGTGCTCCATCTCTGGCCCTCCGGCGGGAAGGAACTGACACAAACGACGACTAGCGAAGGGATCGGAAACCCCAAACCTGATATATAGGGGGGGCAGAGTTACTAACCTGAATGGTAATGAGTAGATGCTCCTCAGCACCAGGTAACACTCTCTCAGAACAGCGTAAGAAACACCCGCTCGGTTCAGGTGAGTTAGGGTTCCACCGGACTCGAAAAACGCACCGAATCTAAGAAGGAAGAAATCCCACTCCCGCTCAAACCTCACAAGGTTCGTTCTCTCCAGCCTCGCTTCAAAATGAGGAAGAAATGGGGAAAGAGGGAAGAAAGATCAGAAAGAAGAGAATCAGGAAGGTGCGCAAGAGGTGGGGCGAGTGCTCCTTATATAAAGACCCTGAACGGCCCAGATCAGAACAGATCCAGCGGTCCAGAAGATTTCCCGCCCAAACCGTCGTTTCGGTCACGTAAGGAGTCGCCTCAAAAGGCGCGCGCATTGAATACACGAAAAGACAGTTCCGTTAGTTTGCAAACAGTTCGGTTACGACCACGTCTCCACTTTCTAGGATCTAACCTAACCAATGACTGGTTGGCGTGGGATAGCAGCGGTCCCGGCCCGAGCAATCATAGCCTGGGCGCATTTGCGAGCCGGTCGGGTATTAACCGCGCAGAGTCATACAGAATTGATATACAGTTTGAAGGGCATAATGAAGGAAAAAGTTGGCCTCAAGGACCTTTTTATTGCTGTAAGGGGTGAACTATACAGAAGATGGGGGGCAATTATAATAGCCTTCCCGGTTTTTTAAAAAAAAAAAACAACAACAAAAAGTGCCTTCAAGGTCCTTGGCCCTTCAAGGTCTTGACCTCCTCTTCCAAGGCTGCCACCTTTGCCACCAGCCCCTCAAGAACGAGCTCCAAGGCGTGGACGTCCACCCCCCGTAGGGCGCAGTCCATCTGCAGTTTGTCACCCATCTTCTCCACCGCCTGCAAACGACTCTCCATGTGCGCAAGAGAGAAGTCCGACCATGAGCTGGGCATTCGAGGGCCGGTGGGTGCTTCGGACCGGCTCCTTTTTGGTTGAGGCTGAGGTTCCTCCTCGACCTCTTTCTCCTTACCCTTCCTAGATGGGCCTGGTGGCGGGCTTACATCGTCAGATGAGGGGGAATCACTGCTGGTGGACAAGGTGACCGGCCCCTCGGGTAGGCCCGCCCTGCCGGCGGGGCGCGCCCCGGTCGCCATGGATCGGGTATAGCGGCGCGACCCAGAGGCCATAGCGGCAGGAGCTGTAGAAGAAGGTCCGGCAACCGCGTTCTCCGCAGGTCTCCCTGCCAAATAAGAGAACGACATACCGGCCTCAATGGCTTGGTCGAACGCCTCCGTGTCATCAGCAGTAGGGACAACTCCACGGAGGGCGGCGAATGCCTGCTTGCAGTGGTCAGGATTATAAGCCGCAGGGGGGCAGAGACCGGCATCCTCCAGCCAGTTGCCGGCAACCACAACCCTAGGGTACTGCTGCCAGTTCTTGTTCGGGAAGTCTAGGCCTTGGACAAGATCCTTCCCCTCGGTCTTGGGGCGGAAGTAGGGGCCTCCGTTGTCAATGCCTAATATGTAGCACCTCGCGACGTCAGCCGGCCGGAGGAGCAATCCCAATCGCTTGTTCAGCGCTGATACTCCCCATAGGAGGCGGGCAACGTTTGGGCGGCACTTGTGGAGTGGAATACGCAACCCTCGAGCAAGTCGCAAAAGGAGACCGGCGGGGGGAAGCGCAATCCAACGATGAGCAGCAAATAGCTGCTAATGAGTACGAAGGGAAAGGCTATTTCCTCCCCCTCAATGTAAGGGCGGACCACTACGTCGTCTGGGATTTGGCAATCCTCTCGGAATGCTCTGAGTCCTTCGTCTGACGTCAGGTCAATGTGCGAAGCCATTTGATGTAGATAAGAGTTTGGGAAAAACAAAGACAGTAGGGAAAAAGGGGGCTCGGAGTGTTTGCTCAGGCGACTCAGTTGATGCTGCGTAGTGAAGAAGCAAGGTTAAATGAGTGCTCCTTATATAAGCAGCACGAACGGTTGGGATCCAGTTTGATCGGATGGCTCACATACTCTCCCGCCGAAACTGTCGTTTCGGGCACGTGGGGCGTCGCCTCAGAAAGCGTGAACATTAAATGCGCGACGTGATTGTTTAGCTGCCAGCTGGACGATTCGGTTACTTCTTGGGCTGGTTGCTTTGAGTCCGAACTATACCTATAACCAGCATGCACATGGCATTGGGGATCCCTGGCCTGTAGGATTACCGCTCGGTCGATTTGTCGCCGGGTCATTCCAAGTCGGCCTCGTTTCGGCAGGGGTCCTGGTCCTTTCCCGGTCGGTGATAGAAAGACATTCTTGATTTCCAAACTTCATCCGACGAGGCGTCATCTCAACTTTGAAAATGGGGGGCAGCTGATATGTCCAGAAATATCTTGGGATTGTTCAACCGCCACGTGTTCAGCTAATGGCCCGGGGTAGCCGGATTTGAGGCATGGGGCCCACAATCCCGAGGTGTCCTGCTGGTACTGACCGGGATGCTCGGGCAGTCGTGATGGGGTCCCAAGGATCACGGCGTCAGTTACGCTTCCTGCAGTTTCCTTGTACGGCTGCAACTTTATTAAGGAAGGGTCAGTGGTTTCCTAAATCATTTAGGAAACCAAACATTGTATAAATCTATTATAATTGGGTTATGCTTCCTAATCCAATAGGCTTACCATGTAAGGGTGGACTCTTGCACCTATAAAAGAGCCCACCTGCCCTCTCAGAGGGGACCGGAATACCAATTCTCTAAGCACATAAGCGTAAACTAGAGAACTCATTATCACACACACATATACCCGGCCGGTATTACTGGTAGTGCTACCCACCTTGTTAGCTCACCAGCCCCGCCGGTGATCTGCTAGTGAAGCGCACAGACGCAACCGTGGACGTAGGTCACCTCATTAACGGGGCCGAACCACATACAAATCTTCTGTGATCTTATTTTCTTCCCAAGTTGCTCTCACCAATTTTCGGCATCATCAGGGTCTGTTCAATTTGTGGTTAAAAAAGGAGTCATTTTTAAAAATTTTAAATGCTGTAAAAAGTTGGTGACCAAAAAACTCAACTTTTTCTTATAATTTCAAAAAAACAAAAAACAAAGTAAATAGTTAAGAGAAAGTACATGAACCAACACACCATGTTGTAGAATTATATGATAGCTGTACATTTTAGATTATTTGATGTAAAAACAGTCACAAATCACAACACATGGACCAGCACACTTGTCACGCCTAATCAGTATCTCCAACCACCTAAACACTGGATATGTGTATATATATATATGTGGTCAAGCTCTAGAGTGAACATGGTAGAGTGAACATACTCAGTGAATATTTATATTTGCCTGAAAAAACCCTCGGATCAGTGGGGAGCACGTGGGTCAGCGGGTCAGTGGGGCAGCCCGTTGGGTTTTTCAGGCAAAAAAATGTTCACTGGGTATGTTCACTCTACCTTGTTCACTCTAAAGCCTGACCGTATACATATATATCTATTTGTGATTGAATCAACCCAAATTTAAATACACAATTTGAATATATATATATATATATATAGTTGCATATTAATTGATTTCAAGAATTAAATGAAGTTATTTAAGTATTAACTCGATTTTAATTTCAGATGGACAAGTAATATACTCTTGTTTTGAATGAGACACATAGGTAAGAAAATACTTTTGCTCACTTAAAAAATGGTTCACTAAATACTCATTCAAGTATTTTATTGGCCAATGCACTGTATTGGGCAATAGAATACTTGGATGAACATTTGTGAAATTGACCAATAGAATATTTAGATGAGCATTAGTGAACAATTTTTTAGGTGAACCAAATCTCTCCATAACTAAAGAGTTGGAATTGATGATCAAATCTTAGCATCAGGTCCATGCTATTATCATTATTGTTAGGGGTTAATTAGTGATAAATCCCTAGATAGTGCAATTATATAGCTGTAGGTTCTTGAGTTAAAACATGTTTATAATTAAGCCCCTGAATTTTTTTAGGGACTTAAATACCCCTCCATAATCAAGTTTGGTAATCTTCAAAATGTAACCCCCTCCATTAATGTTTTTTACCAAAATTTCTCCGCAAAAATTAAGGGAATCATAAATTATGAGAATCAAAATTTGAAAATCATCATCACTCATATTAACAGCTATTTTCAACCATGGATTAGAAGAGAGAGACACAACTTGATTTGTGAATTTCACAACATATTTGGAAAAAAGTGGAATGGAAGAGAGAGGCACAACATATATAACTTGTGAATTTCACAACATGTTCTAGAAAATTAGGAAAGAAAGAGTGAGTCCCAAACATAATTTCTGAATTTCACAACATGTTCTAAAAAACGAAAATAAAATCGATATAGAGTCACATGTTTTGTGAATTTCATAACATGCTCTGTAAAATGAAAAATGGAAAAGATAGTCACAACATGATTTGTGAATTTCACATAACAAAAATTAAAGTGACAGAGAGTCACAAAATGATTTGTGAATTTCACAACATATTCTATAAAACGAAAATGGAATAGAGAGTCACAACATGATTTGTGAATCTCACAATTTGCTTCCACAGATTTAGAGAGAGAAGAGGATAGAGTAGAGTCCTGTATATATATATATGTGTGTGTGTGTATACATATATGAGTAAGCATAAGGGGAATGATTGACTCACCATGATTGGCAGGCCGAACCAAGGATCACAAAAGTAATAGAACTTTTGTTTTTTACTTGACAACAAGAATTTATTCAGCATGGACAAAGCCAAGGGACAAAGGAACGGCAAAAAACAAAGCCAAACCAAGAACACTACAAAAGCCGAAGAAAATGTATGTGTATTTGTACATCCAATGTATGTGTATTTGAGTGAAATCTATTGAGAAAGTTGCCATGGGAAAAGCTAGCCCATGCCATGGGAAAAGCTAAAACCGCATAGATTAAGGCTAAAATATATAGCAACATTAACTCTCTCATCCTAATCAATATCCCCACATGGATATGAAATAAATATTAGTATCAATGAAATGATTTAATCAATACACACAATATATATCTCTTGCAAGGGGCATTTAGGGGATTAAAAGAACCTTAACTATGATTAGGTGTGTTAACTAGTATCATAGGGATCTAGTATTAAATTAGAATATTGGGTATCCTCTTATCCATGAAAGTATATGGATGGGGGATTTAAGGGCAATTAACTATATTGTTATAATCATCACTAAAGACAAACATGGTTAGTTAGTAACATCCAGGTTACTATTTAAGAAGTGACTAATAAAGTTAAATTAGCATTAGAAGATCAAGACATTTTAAATTTTTTATGAGGTGATTAATTTCATGAATGTCGCTATCTAAAAAACATTTCATGAATGTCTTTCTTTCCTTAACATTGGACACTAGAGGCAAATCTTACAGATGAGGGGCTATTTTGTTACCATACCTCCCAAGGAAATACTAATACTATGGTTCTTAACATTATACTCTAATTTTTCCAAACACACGTGGAATTAGGTAATTAAAAATAATTTCTAAGATAAAAGAAACTCAACTCGTCAACAATACTCAATCTGGTCCCTTTGCCGCATGTGTTTAAAATATAAATTTAAGAATTATAATTTGGTGAGCTGATTTTGAATCCACACATCAAATCAAAACTCCATTTTGATTGTGAAATTTCAGATTTTTCGAAAAATTTGAAATTATGAAATTTCAGATTTTCAGAAGTTTAGTTGGAAATAACATAAACTTTTTCATCTCTAATTATGTTAACTTCAATTATAAATTCTTTTATAGGAGTAAGATTGTCTGCATCACAAAATAATATATATATATATATATATGAAAATAACATAAACTTTTTTATCTCTCTAATTATGTAACTTCAATCATATGTTTTTTATAGGAGTAAGAAATGCCAAACAATGGTCATTATTTGATGTGGCAAATGACTCACGTGATGCCACTTGAATTTAAATGCACAAAAGTTAGCAGTTAGGTTTTGTAGTAGAAGTTAGTTATCCAATTCAGCACATGACCACATAAGATTTGACATGGAATTAGTAAATGAGAAAACTACTTTAATTAATTGCCGCACTCACTATAGCAGTTAATGGGGAGATGTAACACCCGCAATTTCAATTATCTATAATGTAATTTTCGAATATATATTATCGAAATTATATATATGTCTATTGTTATTTTGAGAATTGTAGACACTCCAATTTTGACCAACCGTTGAATCCAAGGTTGGTTACCTCTAAAGACCGATGACGACAATGACCGGTGAAATTTGAAATTTTTTTCAAATAATTCAAACCCTTCGAAGATTCTTCAAATTAAGTTTTCAAAAATAAGTGGAAAAGAGGAGAATTGGGTGTTCGGAAAGACCCGAGTACATGTGGGAGAGACAGTCTGAAAATTAACTCCAAAATTGGTATATATATAAAAAAGGAGAGAAAAGAAGAAATTATGTATATGTATATGTATAATCTATCAAGTGTATGCTAGTATCTTAGTATATTAGTATAGTTTACTAAAGTTTAGTGGTATATTGGTATAAATTTACTAAAGTATCTTAATATATTAGTATAGCATATAAAGTATATTAGCATATTAGTGTAGTTTACTAAAATATATTAGTATTTAGTAAATATATATTTTGAAAATAAAAAACGAAAGGGGATTCAGTTAGCCGTGGCACGCGATAAAGCAGGCGGCACTCAGTGAGTGCCGGAACGGCATTCCGTGAGTGCCGCAGCGAACTCTTCGAGTGCCGCGTGATATAATAGTCTGTTTTTTACTCACATGTTCTAGAAGAAATCTTTGCACATGAGTTCCCATCCGAATTAACCCAATTAACCCTATGAGAAAGGTCTATATAAGGAAGTTTTCACCTGCTTTAGAGGGGATCTTCTTCTTCTTCAACCATCCTCCATTGATACATACATTGAATTTAAAGAGAGAATTGAGAGAAAAACAAGGAGTTCTTGAAGAAAACTTTGAAGAATTTGAAAAAGAGATAGAAGAATTTGGAAGAACTTCATCCAACAATTGAGAATTCCCTGAGGTTATAAGAGGTAACCTCCCAATCTTTTAGAGAATTAGACTAATTCAATCACAAATTCATAGTTCTAGGATCTTTTTACACATTTTTAAAACCTCTCTTACCCCATTTCATCACACACCAAATAGAATTTGTGATTGAATTTCATAACTGTTCATTGATTTTGATTTAAATTAGCCTTGGATTTCAAACAAAAATAAGTTCATGAGGAGATTTTATAAACTTTGATTTTATTTCATTATTGTTAATTCTTCCTTTTGAAATCTATGGGATCCCTTATATCTCATGAGATTTCTTTGGGGTTGATCTCTTAGTCTTCCATAATCTATGGTGTAATGAGGAGATTTAAGTTGGGTCATGGTCATATTCATGTGTTAGTTGTTGGGTTTAAGTCTTGGTCCATGGTTTGAGTCCTCTAAATTAAGTCTCATAGATTTGCTTCCATATTCTGTGAGGTTCACATAGGTTTTGATCATATACAATCTCCAAGGACCATTAATTTGGGAAGAGGCTTAAATCTATATTCCTCAAGGATCATGTGTTTGAGAGAGGAATTAGATGTAAGATCAATTTAATTCCGTATTTTAACTATTCAAAGTTCATAGGATTGAGTATGACCTAGATGTTCTCTTACTAGATCCTCAAGACGAGGACTATGAGAGAGATCTTTAAGGCTAAGTCCATGAATCTCTTTTATATTCTTTAATACTTTTGAATAACCATAATCATACTTGATCTTAATTCTCTCTAGAATCATGGATCAAGATTGATTCAAACTATGAACACCAATTCAACAATGGTGCAGTGAGTTCACTAACCAACCGTGATCAAAGATTTTTAATTAAATCATGGCATGTTGGAATTGAATGAGACCAATTGGATAGTGTTCATAACCCATATATATACCACTAGAATGTCTGTTTTAATGAAATTTTATACTTAGGAGGGTTTGACCTTATGATTTGTGAGTACGTTGTCCTTTGTCCAAAATTTCAGAACAGTAAGCTCGTTTTAAAATGAGTAAATTAGAACTTTAATCAAGTTTTCTTAACCTCAAATAAATTGTTCTAGGTATTTCAATGTATTAGTAAGATACCCTAAAAAGATCAAAGTGTTTCTGTTTTTCTACTATTTTTAGAAAATCATACAAAAACTCTGGATAGAGTTGCAGATTCCTGAGTGATGTCTAGTAATGACCCTATTCTCAGAGATCCAACCGTTGGATTTTTGATTTTCTTTTTGAGTTAGAAACTAGACTCACAGAGGCATAACATACTCAAAAATCATTAAGATCTAACCGTTGAAAGTATTTAATTTCTATTTTTGAAGTCTGGTCTGCTCTCTGTAATTCTTACAATTCTGTCACTGCTTTGATAAAACTTGAATAACTCTAATCTAATGGATTCCTAATGTCCTAAGATTTAAACCATGTCCTAATGTCAATTAAGCTGAGATCAGAGGCTAAATAATCCAAATCAATGAATAAGTTCATATCTCATTCTTGTTCACGTCCATGAATTCATTCATGTATGTTGATGCTTATGATTAAAACTAGTTATTGGATAAAGTTGGATTTAATTGAACCTAATTGAACATAACCATGGGTTCCTTATAATCATGTTGGGATTATAGCATCCCTATATGGACATTACATTGGCTCCTAGTTGAGACTTGTATATCTATAGATGTGCTATGCTTCCAACTAGTTAAAAGGAACTTATAGTTATGTTAATTCTTTTTCTACTTGATAGATTTAAGCCAGACATTTTTAGGAATGATTATGTGATATTATATATTTTGTCTAAAGCATGTGGACTAACCCTTGTTTTGTGGCGCTTTGGAGGTATGACTTCTCATCTCTTCTCTAGTTTATATCACTTTTTGATTTTATTGATTTTCGACTTCATGTGCGACATCTTAGAATTAGGTCTTACCTTATGTGTATATATGTGTTAGAGACCTTTTTTTAGGATTCCTATTCTTGTATGCATTACACGTTTCTATTTCGCAGCGGGACCCCAGGTAAGTTCTCTAGTTCCATATTTGCATATCATCTTGCTTGCTACTTGAATTACGTGGCTTATGAATGATATTTTTTCGTTAGCAATTTTGCACCCTTTTCAACATGCTTGTGTAACGTATATTTATATATATGTATTAGTTGAGGGCACACTTAAATAATTAATTCGATTAAAAGGATGTAAAGTAGAGGCCTATCATGAGATAGATGAGAAGGGGTGTTTTAGTCCGCCGGACTCCTTACCCTCTCATTCCATAATCTCCGAACCCAGTTTTATCTTTGGTTTCATTAAAAGATCGGTCTGCTTTTTAAATGGTTTCTTAATTTTTCTTTTAAAAATTAAGTGGCGACTCTTTGTCTTTGAAATTTGAAAGAAAATGTTTTAAGAAGTGGGCCCAAATGTTGGTATCCACAAGAATGCTTGACATTCTATGTGTGTCCATGCATTCCATAACATAAATTCTTTGTTCGAAACAAACTTTCTTTATTTTGTTAACTCGAGCGCTCAAGTCCTTCACAAGCGCTCGAGCTCATCGCGAGCGCTCGAGTCGTATTTTGGGATAAAATGATTATTTTGTCCCTGGGTCTTCAAACTTTATAAATACAACACAAAATCTGTCTTATTCTAATTTTACAGGACAAATTAAGTGAGAGAGAGAGCTCAATAAAGAGAGAGAAATTGAATCTTTCCTTGCATGCAAGCTCATCTATGCTTGGATTTATCATCCTTGTTATTGTTCTCTCAAGATCCCTGAAGTTGCGCTACTGAAACTTGATGTCTACTCAAGTATTTGAAGCCTCACTTTCTGTTCTTGAAGATCCTCTATGTTCTAGCTCAAGAACAAGGTCATCATCTTTATCATCTATTTGGTTTTTATCATTTGGTGAGTATTATAACTCACATACTTATACATTCATAGCTCTTATAATCAGTTGCATGAAATTTGAGTTTTCAAAGTTTAAAATTTTAAAAATGAAGTTTTCATGAAGTTATCCAAAACAGAGCAGAACTGGGAGGTGCAAGCGCTCGGACAAGGCGTGAGCACTCGAGCTTGGCCGACTCAAGTGTGAGAGCTCGAGCTATGTAGATTTCTAAAATTGATTTTGTTTAAGTATTTTATGGATGATATAAATCTATTACTTGTAAATTTCAATTATATTATTATGGATGATTAAGTAATGCGGGTGCATTCATGTGACCTCCATGTCAGTAATTGACTATCATGAAATAAATAGGTATATGTGAGACTAGGGATTCATGTATGTTTAGATCCTACTATTTAGATGCGGTTGATTTTCTTTCCTTGATAAATTCTGTATTTTTACTAAAACATTATTGTGATCAGTATGGTGATGATTAATACAAATGCGTTGGGTCGAATCATTAACGGTATAATGCGAAAATAATGCGATAATAGTGTACTTAAAAGAATAAGTGTTTTGGCGGATGTGTGAGGCATCTTGTGTTGAATCACCTCGTTGGTTGCTTCGTGCGTGTTTGCATCAGTTGTGTGACCTTATTGGTCTTCTCGTCAGTTATGTTGTTTGGATTCAGAAGTCCGGATTGTGCTTTGTCCTATGGGTTGTAGAGTTAGGGCCGAATTGGGATTGGCATCGCGTTAGGGCCGAATTGGGCTTGGTATTGTGTTAGGGCTGAATTGGGATTGTTATTTATTATTGGCCAAATTGGGCTTGGTATATTATTTATTGACTGAATTGAGCATGATTAGGATGTGTCGTGTATCGTGCATGACGGAGGCTAGTACTGTCGATTCAGTGTTGTTGAGGTCATGGCAGAAGCTAGTACTACCAGCATTGTGTCATGCGTTGACAGAAGTTAGTACTGTTAGTTGTGAGTTGTTGGCATAATGGATTTTTGCGTGTTGTATGTTGCATTGTGGTAGCCGAATAGTCAGAAAGAACATTGAGGTTGGGAGAGAACTTGTGTAACATTTCGATAACTTTTCAGTGATGACTTAAATGGTGTGTATGTATATATTATATTTGGTTTGTAATATTTCACTCAGTTTTCAGCTGACGATGTGTGGCCCTGGACATCCATGTCTAACTACTGTAGTTCCAATTATTGGAGAGGCTGTCCCCAAGGGAGAATATTGTGAAGATGAGAACAATGAAAAGGAAGGTTGGGGCTTCGTTATTTGAGGAGGCATTCGCGTTGTTGAAGCCGTTTTGTTCCCGCTGAGAATTAATATTATTACCTATCTTTTATGTTGTTGCCGTATTGGCCGTTTGGGCTTTAAACTTTTGTATCTTTTGGATTTGGATTATTGTAATAGTTAGTATGTATAATGGAGACTTGTAAGACTCTGATACTGTTTCTGCTGAAATTAGACTTTCCCCTGGTATTATTATTAAGTTATTTTATTTATATGTTGTTTGGACAGTCATGCATTCTTGCGATAATTAAGGGAAGTAATCTTGCTTATCAGACTCGTAGTTATAATGTGGTAGAGATTTATTAATACATGGTCGTTATTTAAATGGCTTAGTGGAAATTCATCATCCAGGAACTACTATATAATGGCCTGGGGTAGTTATATAAGAGGTTACTCTCTCTAAGTTATAACATAATGTTCATCAGCCACACATCAACATAAAGGGATGTGATCAGCCTGAAATGCAGTGATTGACCTGAAATGTAGTGACAATTATGTAGTCAATTAAATTCATCGTGTTGCCTATAAATACAAAAGAGAATGAAGAAGAAGGCATCATCAATGATCAACTAAACTACATGCCATATGCATCTTTATCTTTTATTTCATTTTCTTGTTTTAGGAGTAAATGTTAGATGTAGTTCTTTAATACTTGTAAAGAAGGCATATGTTCCTCTTCTTACCACCGTAATCGGAGATGTGTTTTGCCACTTTGATTGTTTATTTTTGCTACTTGTAAAGAAGGCGTGTGTTCTCCTTCTTTGTATTAGAATTGGCGGCGCGATTACCACTCTAATCTCTTGTAATTGTTCGTGTGCTTAATGAGAAATATTGGCTTTTTGTTTGTTGAGATTTCTATTACATTTCTAAAGTCTATGATTCTATCAAAGTGCCAATGATACAAAGGAAAGTGTTCTTCCTCTAATTTTTAATTCACATAATCAATTTATCCATACTTAGAGAGCGTTTGTTGGCAAAAATTTTTTTTTCTTGGCACACTCTCGCATAAGAATATTTTCTGTCATACAATTTTTGGCATGCCCAACTGGACCAGAAGTCAGAAATCTCATTCACATTCAAAAGATATGATGAAAACTCGTAGTCAATTGAAGGAAAAAGAAGTAAGGCCAATGAAAATTTAAAGGGGATCATGGATTCAAGTGAATTTATTCGAAGCAGTAGCAATTTCAAGAACATTGACGGAAGCCATAATATCGAGATTTTCAGCAAATAAAGATGGTTGAAAGTAACAATAATCCAGATCTGCAAGTTCTTAAGGATTATATGTTTGTGATGCATTATAATGTTGATAGTGCTTTGCATGATTTGTTGCAAGTCAATTCTTGACAAGCAACTACAGCCATGAGGCATGGTACAGATTTGATGCAGAAGATTGGTGACCAAATGACAAAGAGCATTGATCGCCAAATGGAGTTCATAATTGAACAACTTGGTCCGTCTTCTTTAATGAAGCCTAATGCACAAAAAGAGATGATTCTTAATAAAGAAACTCGAAAAATGAATTATGGTCAAGTAAAAATTCCAAGAAGGCCATAAGTTCAAGAAAGAGACCAATTTTCATGAATGTGCCCAATACACCAATTTGTGGCTCTTATAATCATGTTGTCCATTTAAATTGTCAACCTGATCTTACAAATGGGGCACATCAATATGGTTGTTGGTCAACCTGGTGTTACCTGGTGGCAAGTCAATCCGATTGCTAATTAGGTTGGTTTTGCTTACATTCGACATGGTTTTCCTAGGGATAAGCATGCTTACGCTGGTGGACAATTTGATTTTGCTGGAGATCGACTTGGTTTTACTGGTGGTCAGTCTGGTTTTGTTGACTATCAACCTGGTTTTGCTGGGGATCAGCCTGCTTCAGCTGGTGGTCAGTTTAGTTTTGTTGGAGATCAGCCTAGTTTCGTTGGTAGTTAGTCTATTTTTACTGACTATCAACCTAGTTTTGCTGAAGATTAGCCTGGTTTCACTAGTGGTCAGTCAAGCTTTGTTGAAGGTCAGCCTGGTTTCACCGACAAGCAACCTAGTTTTTCTGGCTTTTAACCTGGTTTTACTGGTGGTAAACTTAGTTTTGATGGAGGCTACCATAACTTCATTGCTTGTCAACCTGGTTCTCATACTGGGGGGGCAACTTTATCAATCTGCTTCTCAGCTTGGGGGGCTGTAATACTATCACGACCCAGAAAAGTAAAAATAGAGAAAAAAAATCCTTTTTGGTCCTGTAGGCTCGTAACTGGTGATTAACCGCATTGTCATCTATTCAAACTAATAAGCTCAACGATAGGGAAGATGCTATTCATAGAACATATCTAATTAACATAATCAAAGGCTGCACTAGAAATATAAAAGGTTTGGAAGCAACATTTGCCTAAATACCAATTATAAAAGTCTACTAAATCTACTACAACAGCTGGCTTATAGTCTAAAGCCTACAACAAATATCAACAGAAGTGCCAGAGAGATATAAACTAGCTATTACAAAGCAGCACGTCTTCGTCTTTAAGCCTTCAGCTCCAAGTCCGACAGAACATCAGTCTTAAGTCCTCAAGACCTGCAAAACTCTAGACATTGGAATGTCTAGGGCAAAAACTCCATCAACTTTGAATACAAAGCTGAGTGAGTACATCAATCACACTCTTCACCCATTACTATTTAGCATCTTAAAATGCGGTTATGTGTTCTCAATCTTGAGATGATTATGGACACAGACTATGGATGTGGCTGCTTTGACTTACCAATCAGTAAGGTCTATAGAAGATCAACACCTGGGTATCTTGGGTATGTTATGTTCACAGGGTTGTGAACATATATCATCGAGATAGAATCTACCCTCTGTTCCAAAGTAAGCATTCCCTTGAGAATGTCACCAAGTTGATTACTGAGAACTGCAGTCTTGTTGATAAGTAGTTATCAACATGTTTGGTAATCATGAGAGGTGAATGGGACTCAGGGAATACAAGAAGTAATCATGATTTAGGTTGACAGTAACAGTTATCCGACTACCTGAATATGATTACGAATGCTGATGGTACAGGAGCATTAGTACACCATGCAAGTCTAGTTATCGCTTCGGATATGTTCTTTTGCGTCGGAGTTCAGTTAACGTTTTATAGTGGAGTAAGCGTTAACTGACCAGTTAGTTAATTTGCTGATCAAAGAGTTTGGTCATGGGAATTAATAACTGGTTTGAGCCAATAATAAAGAGCCTTGGAGGTCCCACTCTTAGCTCCGCTAGGATGCTTGAAAAGGCACATGAGAATCTTGTCAAGGCGAGTTCGATCGATCGAAGGTGTCTCTATCGATTGAAGTCTTGGCGGGTTCGATCACTCGAAGGTGTTTCGATCGATCGAAGTCTCGATCGATAGAAGACACTTCGATCGCTCGAACACTAGGTCGGTTCTAAGAATCAATAAATAAGGCAAATATGTCCAGAAAAAAGAGTTCGTCGTTTCATTATACCAGAATTGGGTTCAAGACCTGAGGTATAAATTATTGTCCCCTATTGTTAGTACGCATCTATGGAATTGATGAGTAGTAGATCCTGGGCTACCAATAAAGTTTTTATAACTTAATCTTTCTGCTGTGTGTTTATAAATATTTTTTAAACCTATTTTTCCTACACTCTTTAACTGGGTAATAACATACAGTCGTTTTCCATCTACTATAAAGTTCATTACTAACATTTGGTAGATAAACAGTAAACAGTTCATCTTAATCAACATAAAATGGCTGATGTAACATCATGTTGATAAATCACATATCAAAGATCATACCATCAAGTATAGTATAACTATATCAGCATCTGTACAACTAATAACAACTTCAGGTATCATAACAATCACCTCATAGCATATAACAACATATAAATAACGTTCTATTCTTACCCAATCGATTGGCCATGACAATCGATTTGACAAAATGGCAATTACTTCGGCATAGCAATCGATTGGAAACCATGGCAATCGATTGGGAAAATATCCAATCGATTGGATCCAATGGCAATCAATTTGATTCTGTCTTCTTCCTCAAAACAGTCTAGTTTTATTATAAAAATATGGGGTTTCCTCTTCACTTCTCATGCATGCTCTTAAACACACATAATCATCCCAAAAATACCTCCTTGAGTGAGTTAATGATCTCACCTTATCCCGGCGTTCCGGTGACAATGTCCCAAGCTCCAGGGTGGCAGCTATGGTGAGTTCTCTCTCCTTTCCTTCCTTTCTGTCTCTTTCCTTTTCTTTGTCTCTGTTTTTTTCCTTCTTCTTCTTCTTCTTCTTCTTCTTCTTCTTCTTTCTCTTCTCTCTTTCTCTATTCTCTCTCTCTCTCTTCTTCTTCTTCTTCTTCTAACCCGAGAGGGTGTATACATACACACAAATGGTTGTATATATATGAAACACAACACACATACACACATATACCTCTTTCTCTCTAACTCTCTCTGCTTAAACACCGCACACATACACGAATAGGCAATATATCAGACCATTCCAGCGCATAAGTATAGAGGGAGGAAAAAGGATATGTGACAATTCCAGTGCGTAAGTATCAAACCATTGGCCATCGATTAGGCCGGACTTGGTGAAAATTGATTGCGGTCAGATATTTGATGGCAATAAATTAGAATGAAGGTTAAACTATTGGGATAGGGACACGTCATGAATTCAGGTCGGCAGGATGGCAATCAATTGGGAAAGATGGCAATTGATTGGGAACCAAAAAGTGGCAATCGATTGGAAATCAAACTCACCCAAAGGCTAGGAAAGGTACTAGGGGTATATATCTTAAAATATAGGGTATTACATACCTTGTATTTTCGTATATATATATATATATTTATAAATGAGATTCTGTAAAATTGTCTTAACCATACCTGTGATTCTTTTCCCAATCGATTGAACCATATCCAATCGATTGAACATCTTTTAATCGATTGACATGATGGTCTTTTTAATTGATCAAAACTATCATAATCGATTGAAACCCTGCCAACATGTTATCGACATAAATGCAATGATTGCATCCTATTACAATCGATTAAACCTTTGCTAATGATTGAAACAATGCTACCTATTATCAATCGATCGATATGACTTCAATCAATTAAAAGTTTCTGAAACATTATCCCTCAGTCAATGTAGAAATCGCCACCTACACCCCTTCCTCTACTATATATATTGGATTCGTGTGTGTGAGAGAGAGTGTTTTGAAACCAAAGGGAGTTAGAGAGAGGAAAGATATAAATATACACACCATACTCATATATACACACATACACAATATATATACACTATAAGAGGAAAGAAGAAAGAAGCAGAAGAGGAAGGAGAAAAAAGAAGGGAAGACAGAAGGAGAAGAAGAGAGAGAGAGAGAGAGAGAGAGAGAGAGAGAGAGAGAGAGAGGAGGACATTGGAGCTTAAGCTCACCAAACACCAAACTCAATTAGTAGCCTTAGTATAATGTTTTTATGAGTTTTGGACGTGAAGAATGAACCCAAATACACCGATCACTGCCCAATTTCTAGAGAAGAAGACACTCCTAATCGTTTGAGCTTGGATTCAATCGATTGAAGTTGTGTCAATCGATTGAATCAGATTTAAATTGATTCAAATTATTCTTAACCCAATTGATTGAAAATTATTTCAATCGATTGAAACCACCTGTAAGCCAATCGATTGAAATGACTTCAATCAATTAGAACTCACAGAACATTGTTTGTTTCTTTTATTTATAATACCTACTACGTAGCTGTTTAAATATCGATGCATGCATTATAAATGTGATACTGTTGAATAAGTGCCCATGGAACGAGAAAATGAGATAACATTCCAATTAATGTATTAAGGTTCGGGATATTAGATAAGTATCAATCCAATTGAGAATTTGATAATTCATTCATTTCAATCAGAGTAGTCAGGCTGCATGGAAATTTTATGTACCCATTCTAGTATAACGTTAAGTGTGTTTGATCAGTTCTGGAAAGATTACGGGAACTGGCATTGGTCAATCAGATGCCCTAATGCAGTGGAACGTTAAAATGTCCTAAAAATGATAGACCAGACCAAAATCCCTAAGATAGCTGGTAATCCAATCATATGTCCTAAAAGTTGGTGGACTGTTCATATGTCCTAAAAAGCGGTGGATAGGGATTACTGGTAAATGTCATTAAGACGTGGTAATAGAACTGATATGTCTTTGCTCAAAGCATTAAATCCTTGATATGTAGAGTACTGTCTTTATATTCTGAAAGGTGGGGGATAGACTAACGTGGTATATACTACATGCAGAGGACTGTGTATATGTTCTAAAAGGTGGTGAATAGAGCATTAGTGTATCCAGGAGTATTGCAATCTAGTTTGTTCATCTACAGGTCGGATGTTGTAGTCCTCGTTTACAAGATATGAGTAATTGAGTAATGAGAGTTTGAATAAAGAGAAAGATATTATTAGTAGAACTATGTTCTATGTCTTTCGTAACTTGTAAGCATGTCATACCTATGATACTAGGTTAGTTTCTTCTTACTCAGCTTTCAGTAAAATGACGATGTTCATGCTTGGACATTACCCGGCCAGACTTCCCTATTCCTAATACTACAGGTAATGAAGCTTACGATGATGGCTACTACCTAGAAGGTGAATACATAGAGGGTGGCCCCACTTAGGACGAATATGCTAGGGAAGACTACTATGCTGACGGATACATCTACACCAGCTGAAGATTTGAATAGGTATTAGTTTGTATTTGTGTCTTATTGTAATGTTTTGTAATAAGGCATATGTTGCCTTCAGACTTTTAATATTCCACTTTTGGAACTCTGATGTAATAACTTAGGGATTGTATATTATAAATAGTATGGTTATTATTATTGTTCTCTTTATTAATTATGATCTAGAACTACGTGGTGTGGACAATTTAGTGACTTCACCAATCATTGCCTACAGACCTAAAAAGGAATTAATTTTTCTGTTTTTGTTGTTCTGGGGCATGACATGATTTTTGGCATTGGAGCCAGGTTGATACTTTCCGTCACTACTTGTTCCAAACCATCTAGTCCTAGCATTTTAAGATCCCTAAGATGTGAATTTAAGATAAGTTCGTCATTCTGATGTTGGATAGTTTCTTGCAGTTAGCATGGATCTAACTTTCATAAGTTTGTTGATGATACCTAAGGAGGACAAGTGATCCATTGGGATACAATGGAGCCAACTAACCAAGATCTTTACCATGAAAGCATACGCAGCATATCTAGCCAGTACCTAAAAGAGGATATATTGAAGGCCCTTTATGTTAATGAACAAACTCAGCTGACCGAGATGCGTATGGACGCCTGTCACTATGCCAGGACTGGAGAGTAGATATATCACCAGGATGGATCACTTGATTCAAAGTAAGCTGGAGATGGATATGATAGAGCTATGAGCCATACTAGGGGGACCTGGATTTATGCCAATGCATAAAGCAGTAGTAGTACCGATACGTGTAGTACCAGTGCCAAAGCCTCAGGATCAGCCTGATGTGCCCGAGTTAGCAGAGCCTGAGCCGATCCAGGAGGATGAGGATCATGATGAGTATGTAGATGGAAATAGAGAAGAGGAGCCCAGGGATGACCCAGAGGAACCCGAGGACGAGCCAAAAGAGGACCTAGAGTCGGCAGACATGGATATCATAGTCGGAGAAGATGTTATAGTGGCCGAGGGAGATAAGGATGCCGAGGATGAAGAGCTAGAGGAGGCAATTATAAAGGCACCAGCATGGCCTATTACATAGATGGCAGCTGATTAGAGGTGAAAAATGCATATTCATAGTGTATTTCATAGTCTTTTATGCATACTTTTATCCCCAAGTCCCTATATTTAGGAGCATATCAATGATTAAGTGTTTTCTATGATGTTGAGACTCAAACATGTGTTTTTACACTATTTTACAGGTCATGGAAAGCAAACATTGCATAGAAAGTGATTCTGGTGAAGAGAACAACAGAAGCAGCTGGGAAAATGCCAATTTTGACAATTAAGACTTCAGATTTGGAAGATTTTCCCAGAGACATGAAATGTAGATCTTTGAGTTACGGTCGCGTGGCCGTAAACGGGAGGTCAATCCGAGGTCCGAGTAAAAAGTTATGGCCATTCTCCCATCGGTGCGCAGAGCTGTCAAAATCAGAGAGTTCAAGCGATTGAAGAGAGTTCAATCGATCGAACCTTCGATCGATCGAACTGACCTCGATCGATCGAACTTTATTTTCCCCCAAAAGTTGCGTGAACTCTGCGGGAACCCTATATATAAGCCGTTTTGACGCCAGACGAAGGGAGGACGCTCCAGAACGCACAGAACAGCAGTTTAGGGTAGTTTTAGGGTTAGATTAGGTGTAGATTAGGTTAGATTTATGTTTTCTTCCTCCTTTTTCATTGTTTTACTCAAGATTATTGAAGATTGATGTTTATTTCAAGTTTGTTTCAAGTTATTTTCAGATTATTACAGGTTTTTCCTTCCCTTTTCTTTATTTCATTGTTTATTACTTTAGTTACTATGATCGCTATGTTTTACTCTTTCTGTACTTGTTTATTCATGTTTCCGTAGTTTAGACGTTGGGAATATGTGATGAAACATTGATTCCCAATCTCTGCCATGCAATCTTTAGAAAACCTTGGGCTCGATCGATCAAAGGTATTTCGATCGATCGAATTCGATCGATCGAACCAGGGACAGTCAAGCGATCGAAGGCATTTCGATCGATTGAAGGATGACTGTCCGAGCGATCGAGAGCGCTTCGATCGATCGAACATGTTAAATCTTGAGATGATTCTTTTAAGTATTCCATGACTTTCTGTTTTAGAAATCTGTCATCAAATTGTCCCAATAAGCTCAGTTTGTCACAACAGTTTTTAGAACTTAAAGCCTTAAGGCCTTTTCTTCAATGACTTTTGAAAACCACTTTGAATGCTAATACCATTTAGAGTGCAAGTAATTACCATTGTTTTAAACCGTCTTTCAAGTATTTTGCATCAGTTGTGATGATGTAGTCCCGGGCATGAAAGGGCTATTGATTCTATATCTTTAGATAAATACGGAATACTGAAGAGGAATGAACTCCATAGAACGTTAATGAGTATGCATGGTAGATGGTTAGGATTAATGTGGATTCACGTGTTTCCAACACCTTTAGTTTATTTATTCAATTAGTTATGTTTCTATATGTTTAGTTTAATTTAATTAATTAGGATTCGTTAGAACCTTCTCTTCTACATTCATCTTTTCTATTTCTTTAGGTTATAACTTGGTAGATATTCTTCCTATTCCTTCCCTGTGGGATCGACCTGGACTTCCAGTACTATATTACTTGCACGATCACCTACACTTGGGTGTTGCATAAGAGCACACAACTTTTTAGTCGTGTCAAGTTTTTGGCGCCGTTGCCGGGGAAGGCAACTAGGTTAGGATTTTACTAAGTTATTTCCATTTTTTTTTTCTTTTTTCTTAAAAAAAAAAAAAAAAAATCATTGGACTTTTTCTCTCACAAGAATTTTTTTTTTCTTTTGTTTAAATATTTTGGGTAAACATGTCTTATCCATATTACCCTCCATACAACACAAATACCACGAATGGGTACACATTAGGTAATGAGAACTATGCCCCGAGTTGGCAAGCACCCACATATGATGCACATTATCAACCTGAGTGCTACCAATCACCACAATGGGAAAACCATCGTGTTAGTCCCCCATGTTATCAAACGTATCAAGAACCTCCACCTGGAGAGTTCTATCAATCGCAATGGGGATATAACCAAAATGATAGTGTAGGATATAGTAGTTCCCATGATTACCAAATGCACCAAGACTTTCCTTCTGGGGAGTCTTGCACACAAACACAATGGGAAGGGGACTATTACCAACAACAATGGGGTGAAACTTCATATAGTTATAATGAGGAGAATAACCAAGTTGAGGATAATGGTATGTTAGAATTGCTGCTTAGTGAAATGAAAAGGCTAGAGAGTGCAATTGATAAATTAGGAGCTAGATATCAACAAGCATTTGATAGCCAACCTTTAGAAGACTATACCAGTCCTTCAACGCTACAACCTGAATTTCAAGACACTAACAATGGAATGGAATTAGAGGACAATGATGGGTTCATACCGAGTGAGGTTAACAACTCATTTGAGAAAGTGATAACCCAACAAGAACTCCAAAACCAAACCATTGAGCATGAAGTTGTAGAACCATCTTCTCCTCAACATACAACCCCAGACATCAACTCCTTCACTGCCTGGATAAAACTGCACAATCTCTTTGTCCAGAGCACCTCAATAGATGACACATATAGTGAGGAGAGTTACGAGGATGAGAATGAGGTTTTAAAAGATGACGAGAGTTTAGGTGATTGAACACAATTAGGAAAGGAAGAGTCCCCTGTTGACTCTACCCCTACCTTTGAAAGTGACCCTAGAGAGGACATAATTGAAAAATCTAAATCTGATTTAGATTCTTGTGATATTCATGAACCCTCACCTCTTTCGGCCGAAGAGGTGGTGTCACCAAGTTGCCGATCACCTATCCTTGCTATCAATCAAAGCTCTCATCCTGAGCTTGAATGTTATGTGTGCCCCATTCGTGAACAAACAGAATGTGTTGTGGAAGAGGATGGTAAGGATACTAGCACATGTTCTTCACAAAATTTTAATTTTCAAAATTCTTTGAGAGAAGACTTGGAAAATATTGGGCCCACTTTAGATGATCTTAAAATTCAACAAGAAGCTAGCAATCTTCTAGACTGCTTGACCTTCTTGAGTGATTATGACATTGAGGCCCAAATAGATAGCTTTATCCAAGTCCAGTCCAAAACCATATGCATAGAACAGAAATTCAATTCCTATGATCATATTTCTATAGATTCTGTTCTAATACAAGAGGAGGGTAAAGAAGATTTATTAGAACATCACTTAGACCCTGCCCCTTTTATTGAACCATGGCCTCCCCCTATTTTTAGCATTAAAATAGAGGCTGTTATAGGAAACACCAACACCAAAGATCGTTTCTTGCATATAATTCCTAAAAAGTGTGGTATTCCTTTTATAACTGTCCCAAAAAAATTTGGAAGCCATAGGTTTTGCATCATCTCCTCTGACCTTGAGCCTGACATTAGTTGGGGGGAGTTGCATTTTTATGAGGATCCCAACATTCTTCTCACTGTTAAATTATTTTATTGGGAAGATCCTCAAAAATTTCGGTTGTTACTTTATGATAAGTATCTTGATTAACCGAGTTTATTAACTGAGTTGTTATATTATGTTCTCTATTTTTCCTTGTTGCTACTGATGATTTTGCAGGTAACTTGAAAAAAATTTGGATATTAATGCCTCGAGGTAACATCCTTCCTTCTCTCGCTTTACTTTACATGTCCATGTGCTTAGTTTAGAACATTGGGGACAATGTTTAGTTTTAGTTGGGGGGAGTGAGTCATTGCATGCCTCATATCTTTTTGTTGTACTTTAGTGTCATATACCTGCTTAGCAACATGTGACTCAGTAAATTAAAACTGTCAAAAAAATTTTAAATTTTTATTTTTTTTTAAAGATAATAAAATGGTTCTTGTATTTCTCTCATAGTTAATGTAGTTAGTTATGATGCATTAGTGTTATTTTCTATATGTTATTAGTATGTGATACACTATGGTAGTTTGTTTACTATCTTAGTTATAGTATATTTTATGTCTTTTAATCTTCAAATACTTTGAGCACGTTGTGACAACCTTATACATAGCTAAAATGGATTAGTAAGCATAGCTTAGGTATCTTGAGAGACTATAGTGGAGACTAATAACCCAAGTGAGCTTTTGTGCCATTCTTTGTTTTTGAGGGTTTTATAAAATTACTCTTACTTTTTGAAAAGCGTATTTATTCGTTGTAAGTCTCAATTTTCTTCATTTTGACTGATTACTAGAAGAGAATGTTCAGGATTTACCAACTTTATAGCTCTTGAATTTACTGAAATGAATTATCCTATTAACTTAGAAGATGATTTAGGCCATCTTTTGACCATACATGGATAATACAGTCTTGGCCTACCTTTATGCTATTCCTTTACTTCACCTCTTGAGCTTATCATAATCGCCTTGTCTTCATAATCCTAAAGTCTATACCAAACTCCAAATTAGGAGTTCAAGCATCAGTTCTTTATTTAGGAGTGATTGGGATGTGTTATCTTGACAAGAAGTTTGGTAGTGTGAATAAGGGAAAGTTGGCAAAGAAAAAAAGAAAGAAAGAGAAAAAGAAAAAAAAAATGAAAAGAAAAGCATGAAAAAAAGAAAAGAAAAAAAAATGCCAATGGTTGTTACAAAAAAAATAAATAAAAAAAAAGGAATGAAAAGAAGAGTGTGAAAAAAATAAATAAAAGAAAAGAAGAAGAGAGAGATTGCAGATGTGGGAAGTTTGAAAAGTTATAGTAGACATTCCAATCACATCCTTTGACCCAATTCAATATCACGAGCCTTTTTCTTCTTAATCTAACACCTCTTTTTCAAAGTCCTGATGATTTTAAGTAAATTGGATTTGAAGTTAAGGTAATGAAAGAGTTTTCCACGGTATCTCGCTCTTCTAGTGAAAAGTATCCTTTCATGAGACTTTGTGCACTATAAAATGTCCGTTTTTCAATTTAGATATGAGAAGCATTTGATTCCATTTACAATTAATCTTTATAGCTTCCATATCATGAGTGATAATTATTACACCTAATTCGGAGTGATTTCATCTTGAGAGTGTAATCCCAGTGAGAGTTGAGTCAAAATGAACGTCTCGATAGCATCTTAGGTTATGCGAGCTTTGAAATTAAAGTTTTGTATTTGGGCTGTCCATTCACACACACACTTGAAGATTAATAGGTATGGAATATCCTAATAACTTTGATAGTAGATTAACTGTAATGTGTGTGTTGCATGGCTATGGCATACTAGAGAGTTTCATAAGATTGTTGAGCTTAACCACATTTTTAATGAGAGAAAAATTTCTTGAAAACATTTAAATGAGAACCATTACCTTAAACACGAATTTTGTGGGTAAATTCACTGCAAACCCTCACGAGACAACACTCGTCCACTAGGGGGAACCTAGAGGTTTAAAGGCTTGTTGCATATGCTAAATGCAATCGCGATTCTTGCGAAAGTGATTTAGGATTTTTACTTTCTTTTGTTTTCAATTTTTAGAGTTTAAATAAACACTGCTGTAGTTCGCTTCATTGCTAGGGACTAGCAACGAGCTAGTTGGGGGGTGAGCCAAAGCCCATATGACAGCAGTGTTGGTAGTTGAGATGGCCACACAGCCAGATGGATTTATCATAGGAGAGGCTAAGTTGGCAGAGGGTATAGTACTAGCTGAAAGGTTTGTCGCGGTGGCCATTGATGCCATTGAGCCAGTATTGGGTCTTATGGATGAGGTTGCTGATGCGATAATGGTCGATAATTGGGATATCAAGATTGTTGGTAGGAGGTCTCGTTGCACCTATAGAGGATGATCGACCGGAGGAGCTAAAAATTGCATCCGAGGATGAGGCCCTACCTTTTGGATCATATACTGATGCCTTTTGAGTCTGGATCTGTAGGGTTAGATTTTGCTTATATATATCAGGACATGTTGTCCATTTTTTGAGGATGTCAGAGATAGATATTTGACCATAGCCCTTTTGTACAGTTAGTAGGCACTAGTAGTGGTAATGTACATTGTTGACTTTAGCATTGTATTTAGCTCATGTCCCACGTAGTACACAGTTTGAATAATGTGTACTATACGGTGCATCTTTTGTTATATATACTAGCATCACTTTTTGGAGATATCTGTGGTCTGATTTGAGTTTTGTTATGTGCTTCTGAGTAAGAACTAATCTCCTTAGCTTAATTTCTGTTTCTTCAGGAAGATTGTCATCTATTCCATAGGTCTTTTTCATAGGTACACCACACAAGACCACTATGGTGGGAGCTAGGAGGCATCAACCACATTTAGGAGCACCTATTCTAGAGGGCTTGGACCTAACCAGTGTTTTCAAAGCCTTCATAACCAGTGTTTTCAAAGCCTTCATGTGACGGATGGAGCATTTGGTACTTACAATCATGCTATGCATCAACCACCTGTCCATTACCCAACTGTACCCCTGCCACCACTGCCGAGGCAAACTGATGATAAGTTTCTAGAACATTTTCGTGAACTATACTTGAAGAAGTTTGATGGATTGATGGAGCCATGGAAGGCGGAACAATGGCTATATGAGATGGAGCTGATATTTGAAGCTCTAGAATGTAATGAGCAGGACAAGTTTTCCCTGTCCACTTTTTAGCTCACCTACTCCGCCGCTAACTGGTGGTAGGCTGAACGAGTTATAATTGGAGTTAACACTGCGAGAAGGATTCCTTGGGAGACGTTCGAAGGCATGTTCCTAGGAAAGTATTTTCTAGAATGTAAGAAGGACAGTGATGAAGTATACTACACAGTTCGAGCAATTGTCTCAATTCACTCAACATATGATTGACATACCTCAGAAGAAGGTGAAGATATTTCATCAGGGACTAAACCCTCACCTCTGACTTATGATGATCGGTCACCTCAATCAAAGTTTTAAAGCACTTATACTATGAGCTATGAGCTTGGATAAGGACACATATCCAGTGCAGCGACAATCAATGAATCGACTCCCTCTGCTAAGGAACTTTTAGAGTTGGAGACCTCAAGATAATTATCAGGGGATTAAGCGAACTTGGGGTGGAACCAAGAAATCCCAGCCGATTTATCCTCGTCCTCAGCAATACCAATAGCGAGAACCTCCACCTCAGGCACAGCTGGCTACCCCACAACCAGGCAATTGAGGATGTTTTAATTGTGGAGTGCCTGGATATATGGCAAGGAATTGCACTGCTCCCAAGACCCACAGCCATAATGATAAGTTCTGTCGCAATTGCAACAAGCCGGGCCAATTGAACAGGGATTGTTGCACACCTCACGGAAGATATTATGGGGCACTAGTGCAAGGTCTACAAGGACCCCCAGATCAGGTTTGCATGAATGCCATCATCCCCGAAGAAACATGCTTTTATGTCGAGGTACAGTAAATCCTGGAAGGTACACTTATACTCGTTCATAGTTAAGTCAAAGCTTGTTTGACACTGGTGCTACACGTTCATTTATTACTATTAAGATTATGCGTCAGTTGGGCTTAGAGCCCCAGACACTAGAGCCGGTACTTAATGATGTGTCACTATTGGGAGTGATTGTTAAGTTAGATAAAGTGTGCATGGACTATCCCTTGACCCTGGAAGTTCCAAAAGAGTTGGTAGTTTTGCCAATGTCAGAGTTCGACATTATCCTAGGACTGGATTGGCTTACCAAGTACAAGACCAACTTGGATTGCCCTGCCAGGACTATCGTGTTTACGATACTAGGACATACTACGATCAAGTTTCAGTGTCAGCCGATAAGCGACATGTTTTCAACAAGTTATTGAGCTGTAATCAAAAGTGCAAGTACAGAACCCTCTTTAGACCAAACTTCTACCGTATAAGATTTTGAAGATGTATTGTAGGATATTATCGGACTTCCGCCAAAGAGGGAGATAGACTTCTGTGTAGAATTAGTACTTAGAACGCTACTGATATCCAAGACTCCATATCGGATGGCACCAACTGAGATGTTAGAATTAAATAAGCAAATTTAGGAACTTGAAGATTTAGGATTTGTTCGCCCAAGCACGTCACCTTGGGGAGCACCAGTACTATTTGTGAAGGAGAAGGATAGAACGCTATGGACACCCCCATTTTGTCGACTAATAGATTTACGACGCCACAAGCATGTCAAACCTCGATGATTAGAAAGGTCAAATTTTTAGAGGTTACCTCTAAGTCTCGAGAAACTCAAGAATTGGCAGAAATGACCAAAATGCCCCTGAAATCCCAAAACTCTCTGAATTGGCCTAGAAGCTCAAAAATCATTTGATGTCATTCAAAATAAATAGAAAAGCATCTTAAAAGAGAAATGGTTGAAACATCAGCTCCTAGAGGCTCCCGGAAGTCTCAGAAGTTCTCGTTTGACCGATTTGACCAAAGTTTGGCCTTGGTTTGATAGAAATTTTTTTAAATAGCCCAAAAGCTCCAAAATCATTCTAAATCACGTGAAAATTCTTTAAACATGTTTTAAAAGAAAAACGGATCGAAATGCCAGTCTCCGGAGGCTCCCAGAACTTCTTGGAATTTCTTGGAAATACATTGTTTGACAGATTTTGCCACATCTTTGACCAAAAGACAAATTCTCGTTTGCTACGTTGAAATATATTTTCCAAATACTGGAGGTCAATAGCTTTGTAACGGTATATCGCACATAATTTCTGGATTTAAATTGAATTTATTATGAATTTTTTAAGGTTAAAAAGGTGATCAAATCGGCTATTATCACAAAAACCGCAAAACATTCCAAAGTGACCCAACTTTAAAATTTTATTTATGGAAAGTAGACCTTAATACCTTTCCAACGGTATATCATATGCTCAATTTGGAGTTCGTATTAATTGTTTGTGAATTTTGGAAGAAATAGGGCTGCTTCGCGAATTTTAGGAGTTTCGGGGGTGTAAATGCAAAATCTTGTCAAGCGGGGGGTCGACTGCCATAGTGGCAATGAGTGCCTCGGCGGCACTATGAGTGATTTTTCATAAATATTTTTGTAATTTTTGTTTATTTTTTGGGTTTAATTCATATTTCTAATAAATAAAACGACGTAGTTTTGAACTGAACTTTTGGACCAATTAGAGACTTTTCAAAATCCAAAATAGCTCGCCAAATTGGCCTATAAATGAGACCCATTTGCTTCTATTTGGAGAAGAGATGGAAGCTCCAAAGAGAGAGATAGAGAGTTATGGTGAAATAGAGAGAAAAATAGAGATTTTCTTCTTCTAAGTCCAATCTAAATGTGAGTTTCAATTAGCTTTCTCAAAACTAAACTAGCATTTATAAGATTTTATTTCATTTTCTTCATCTTCTTTAAGTTTCCAATCAGTTACAGAGCAATCTACACCCATATACAAACATATATGAGAGGTTCAATGTTTGTGGATCCACCATTGATGAATCATTGATTATACTTGTTCTTCTTTCCTAACTCCATTTCTATTTTATTTTTCTTTATCATACTTGCATTTCCCCTTCTCATCCCCATTTCTATTTTGATTCCTTTTTATTCTAGCATAATCTCTTATCAACCCCTATTTCTATTTTCGTTCATTTTCATTTGCATATTCTATCCCTCATCTCATTTCTATTTTGATTTCTTTATCATTAAATGTTCATCTCTTCTAACCTCATTTCTTTTTTTTCTTTTTTTTTTATTTCTCTTTGATTTTTTACTTGTCCATCATTATCTAGATGATGAAATGGTGTTTGAGGAGGGTGAATCCTTATGGATTGTGGCTCTTGACCTAAAAAACATGTTTAATCGATGATGATTTTAACTTCAATACATTTCCATGTATTCTTGAAGTTATTTCCTAAATATAACAAGGTTTTGCAAATAACTTGGGAGGTTCTTGAAATGAATTTGGAGTTGAATTTCAAGTGATTATAATCTCCATTTAGTACAAGAAAGATACTATCAAAATCCCCTTTCTGAAACCCCTCTATAACCCCCACATTTTGGTTCCAAGAAATAAATACTTGTTTCTTAAAAACCCCTAAAAAATAGTCAGTTATTCAACTTGAAAATGTCATTCTAAGCTTAATACTCAATGGATGATTATAATATAACTTGGAAAGTCTTTCAAACTCATTAGAGAATGTCCACGAGTTTTGGTTTAATTTTAAAACACTTGGAAGGGTCCTTTCTTGACCCAAACATTCCTTCCAAACATTCTACTTTTCTATCACAGCAGCTTTGGTTGAATTTCAACTTCTTTTCCAAAACACTTTTCCATAAACAGTAGTCCCAAATAATTTTTCCCTTAAACTTCAGTGTGTTAGGAAACTTTCTATATATTATGAGGCACAAAATGTTTTATTTTCATTTTTAAAGAGTTTTCTACATTTCAGTCGACAATTCAGATTATATTTCTGAGAAACCTCTCTTTTATATGATTTTTCTCAATCTATAACGTCAATGTTAGTTAGACTTTTCTTATGTGTTCTAGACTCAGTAGGGATGATCTGTAATATCCTGAATTTTTGGAGAGTATTAATAAATAACACTTCGTTCTATATACTTATATAAACTTTTCCTTCTTTTGGTGAAACTTGATTACCAATCAATTGCCATTCTTCCTAATCGATTGCCACTTTTCAGATACCAATCGATTGACATGTTACCAATCAATTGCCATTCTACGGACTAAAATTCATTATATGGCAACATACCAATCGATTGCCATTCATTCCAATCGATTATACCAATCAATTGGCATAAGCTGAAACACGTTTTCTTCTTTGCTTGAGTTTTGGACGTGTGGCACCTTTCATAATCTATATATGTCTTCATATATGGCATTGGGCCAGTTTTCCATAGCTTGAGAGAAAGAGACACATATCTTGTGATGTATACATATATCTATATCTATACACCCACACACACACACTCACACTCACTACCCTTGCAGAGAAGAGGAGAAGAAGAAGAGAAGAATAAGAAGAAGAAGGAAGAAAGAGAAGGACAAAGAGCTGGACAGAGAGACAGAGAAGGAAGAGAAAGAGAAACTTGGGTTTCAAAAACACATAAGCCAAACACACCCTTGGTGAGTCCCAACTCACTTGGTCCCTCTATATGAAGTTTATAGAAGTTATTATGAAGATTAGATGTGTTAAATGCATAGTTTTTATGTTTATATATATATATGCTATTTTACTAATCTGCTGGTGAAGATGAAGTGCCAATCGATTGGCATAATTCCCAATCGATTGCCATCAGTCTGGACCTAATCGATTGGATAGAATTCCAATCGATTGGCATCCTAATCAATTACTAATGTTCACAATCGATTGACATTGTTTTAGACCCAATCGATTGCCAGCTTCCTCAATCGATTGTTATGATTTTTGTTCCAATCGATTGGACCTTATCCCATTTGATTGATATTGGCAGAACATGGATTCCTTTGCCTAATTATTATATTAAGAGTTTGAACGTTCGATTCTCGATTTGGATTTCCGTTATGCGATTTTGGGTTGATCAGGGATAATGTAACAACAAAGATAAGTATTATTAAAAATAATGGATTAACCTAACGATGCGGGTAACGTGTTGATTCCCGGTATAAGTTTGATATCCATTTTTTTTACTCAGAGTAGTAAGGCCACAGTGGGATGGGATGTCATGTATCAAACATAGTACGATATTTAGATAAGTTTTGATAAGTTCTTGGGAATGGTACATAAGTGGGCGTTTGGTCATACGATACCCTTAACGAGCAGTGGGCAGGACCATGTAGTTCAGAGATAGTCTGGTGATCTATATTATATCCTTAACGAGCGGTGGATGGGAGATCACTGGCCAGATATCGATAAGTCGTGGTAATAGAATGATATGTCGTGCTCGAGGCGTTGTATCCATGACTTTCGGTGGATTGAGAATATGTACTTAACTATGGTCAACAAGAACAGTGGTGTATCCAGGAATGTTACAATCAGATCGGGGTAATAAGAGTTAGTAGGTCTTTGTAATTAAAACGTGGGTTCAAATAACGCAGGGTTGAATAAAGAAAAGATATTACTTAGTAAAGCTGTATCTTATAACCTTCATAAGTTTGTTTTTCTTCAGATAATTGGTACCTTGTTAGTTTATACTCACTTAGCTCTCAGTAAGCTGACGGCCTTTATTGCCTGGACTTTTCCCCGTCCAGACTTTGTTGTACCTTATTCTGCTGATGGTGGAGCCTACAACGATAGTTATAATCCGAGAGGAGAATACACCGAGGGTGGCCCCACTGTTGACACCTATGCCGGGGAGGATTGATGTTTACGCCAGCTGAAGATATGTAGATAGCTCTTAGTCTATTTATTATGTTTAGACTGTTTTGTTATATTGGGTACTTGGGCATACATTGCTTCCAAACCTTATATACTTTCGCTGTAGCATTTTTGTTGTTATAACTCTGATGTTTGTAATAGAAGTAACGATTTTGTATATCCAGTTTGTTTTTATTACTATTCTTGTTATAGACCAGTACTGTGTGGTGTGGATCATTAGTGACATTCACCTGTCATTCCTTATAGACCCAAAAAGGAAACTTATTTTTTTTCTTCTATTTTTCCTGCTCCGGGGCGTGATAGGTTTTTAGTAACAGAGCTTCAGGTTGTGATACTTTTTTTGACTAAAGGAATCTACACCATCTGGTCCTAGTATTTTAAGATTCCCTGAGATTAGATATGAGTTTGAGATAAGATCGTCCTTCTGACGATAGATAGTTTCCTTGCAAGTTAGTATGGATCTAGAGTTTCATAGATTTGTGGATGACTCATATGGAGGACACATGATCCATGGGGATGCCGTGGAGCCAGGTGACCCAGAGCGTTACCAGGATCGTGTACGTCAGATGGCCAGTCATTATTTGGAGGAGGACATATAGAAGGCCCTCTATATTGATGGACGGACTCACCCGACCCAGATGCGTATGGATGCTTACCATTCCATGTAGATTAGCAGAGATATTTATCAAGAGATTCTACAATTGATTAGGAGTAAGCTGGAGATGGATGCTATCGAGTTATGAGCTATTCTTGGAGGACCTATTGAGACAGCACCTGTAGTAGTACCACCATCCCCAGTACTTGAGGTACCCGTTCCAGAGCCACATGAGCAGCCTGAGGAACCAGTGCCACCAGAGGCTGAGCCGATAGTAGAGGCTAACCCAAAGGAGGATCTCGTAGAGAACATCGAGCCAATTGAGGATGACAAAGACCCAGAGGAGGATCCAGAGGAGGACCCAGAGGTTGTTGTTAAGGAAGACCTAGGAGTAGTGGGAGATGAAATTATGGAGGATATTGTAACTGAGCTTGAGGTAGAGGAGGTAGTCATACTAGAGATACCCGTTGTGTTTAATTTACCAGCAGGACCTGTGCTTCATATGGCAGCTATTGCCAATATGGAAGTCGAGTGGGTAGCAGTGATTGGTTGCACAGCCAGCTGGATTTCCGATGGGATAGGTTGCGTTAGCAGATGCTATGGCTATTGTTGGGGATTTTGCTAAGTTGATCGCTAATGTTGCTGAGCCAGCATTTGATGCTGAGGAAATGGAGGTTGACGACATGATTGTCGAGGATTGGGACATTGGAATAGTAGTAGGAGCAGTAGCACCAGCTGAGGATAATCCACCGATAGAGATGGACATTGCACCTGAGGATGATGTAGTAGCAGCAAGATCGGATGCTGACAACTTTTGAGTCAGTATCTGCAAGGGGTGTAGTTTTTGATTAGTTTATATCAGGACATGTTGTCCACATAATTTTTAGGAGCTTGAGAGATAGCTATTTGACCATAGCTTTGTATAGTATTATTAGTAGTAGTGGTAGCATTGTAAATAGCTGACCTTAGTGTTGTTTTAGCTTTATCCCACATGGTACGCAGTTTGACTAGTGTTTTCTATGAGGTACATCTTTTGATTTATATGAGCAGTGCTTTTGATATTGATCGTATTGTTGCTTGGATGTGTTGTTTAATAGAACTATTAGTTCCTGTTGCTTCTCGCCCTATCTGGGTTTCGTTTCTATGAGAAGACTTTCAACTAATCCATATATCTCTTGTAGACAGTACTCATTATCATTATGGTAAGACCCCTGAGTTTTCGAAGCATTCATGCAATGGATGGAATGGACCTATTCCGGATGGAGTGGACCCATCTTGAGTTTTCGAAGCATTCATGCAATGGATGGAGCATGTAGGCGATACCTACAACAATGCTACTAATCAATGACCGGTCCAACCCCCAGTTCCACCATTCCAGTAGAGGTAAACAGGAGACAAGTTACTGGCAAATTTTCGTGGGTTACGTCCTGAAAAGTTTGATGAACTAATAGAACCGTGGAAAGTCGAATAATGGATAAGAGAAATGGAGTTGATTTTTGAAGCATTGGAATGCGATGAACAAGAGAAGTATCGTCTTGCTACGTTCCAACTCACCTATGCCGCCACAGATTGGTGGGAAGCTGAGCGAGCCACTATAGGGATGAATGCTGCAAGAGTAATGCCTTGGGAAACATTCAAGGGAAGATTTCTGGAGAAGTACTTTCCGAAAGATGAAAAGGATCAATAGGAGAAGAATTTCATGAGTTTAGTTCAAGAATATTGGACGGTAAGAGAATATACCACACAGTTTGAACGACTGTCTTGATCCCAACACATAATCGATACACTACAGAAGAAGGTGAAAAGATTTCATTAGGGACTGAATCCCCATCTTCGCCACATGATGATTGGCCACCTGAACCAAAGTTTTGAAGGACTGGTCAAACTTGCTGTAAGTCTGGAAGAGGATGCATATCCAGTGCAACGACCATAGACGAGTCGACCATAGCCATCAAGGAACTTCTAACAGAGAAATTTCCAAGTACAGCCACTGAAAAATACCCAAGGGCGGAGACCTAAAGGAAATTTCCAAGGAAACAAGAGAACCTTGGATGGAACCAGAAGCCTCAATCAAGCTATTCTAGACCCCAGCAATATAGCCAGTGGGAACCACAGCCACAAGCATTACTAACAGCCCCGTCGAGTAATAGTGGAGGATGTTTTAATTGTGGGAAGCCAGTACATATTGCAAAGTTCTGCACAGCTTCTAAGGTTAATCATCGGACGGATGCTATCTGCCAAAATTCCAACAAGCCGGGACACTTGAGTAGGGATTGCCGTGCACCACCAGGAGGATACTATGGGGCAGCAGTTCAAGGAATTCAAGGACCCCCAGATCAGATTAGGATGAATGCTATTATCCCAAGGGAAACATGTTTTAATGACGATGAACAGCAGCATTTGGAAGGTACACTTGTACTCTTTCATAGTCCAGTTAAAGCTTTATTTGATACTAGAGTCGCACGTTGTTTTATTGCTGTTAAGATTGTGCATCAGTTGGGTTTAGAATCCCAGACACTTGAGCTAGCTCTTAATGTTGTGTCACCATTGGGAGTGACTGTTAAGTTGGGTAAATTATGCAAAGATTGCCCACTAACTTTGGGAGATAGGAATCTTCCAACAGATTTGGTAGTTCTGTCAATGTTAGAGTTCGACATTATCCTTGGGATGGATTGGTTGACTAAATACAATGCCAATTTATATTTCTCTAATAGGACGATTGTGTTCCCGATACCAAGATGACTAACGATTAAATTCCAGTGTCAACTGGCAAGCGACATGTTTCTTACGAGTAGTTTAGCTACAATCGGGAGTGCAAATACAGAACTCAAGACGGATCAGATTCCTACTAGACAAGACTTTCAGGATGTATTCTAGGATATTAAAGGACTCCTACCAAAAAGAGAAATAGACTTTTGTGTGAAATTAGTACCTGGTACGTCGCCGATATCAAAGACTCCATATAGGGTGGCACCAACTGAGATGTTGGAACTGAAGAAGCAAGTCCAAGAACTTAAAGATTTAGGATTTGTTCTTCCGAGTATGTCACCTTAGGGAGAACCGCTTCTATTTGTGAAGAAGAAGGACGAAACACTTCGACTCTGCATAGACTACAGAGAGTTGAACAAGGTAACAATTAAGAATAGATATCCACAACCTCGGATAGACAATCTATTCAACTAGTTACAAGGATCTAGGGTCTTTTCTAAGATCAATTTACGTTCAGGATATCACCCCCGACCAGAGGATGTATTAAAGACTGCATTCTGGACGAGATATGGGCATTATGAGTTTTTAGTTATGCCTTTTGGATTGACGAATGCACCAGTAGTATTCATGGACTTAATGAATAGAGTTTTCAGACCATATCTGGATAAATTCATTATAGTATTCATTAATAACATACTGAACTACTCAAAGACGGAAGCAGACCATAAGGAACACTTACAGATTGCTTTACAGACGCTTTGAGATATCAAGTTGTATGCAAAGTTCAGCAAGTTCGAGTTTTGGCTACGAGAGGTCAACTTCTTGGGGCATGTTATAAATCATGATGGTATTTCAGTGGACTCATCTAAGATTAATGCAGTCTTAAGCTGGGAAAGACCGACCAACGCGACTGAAGTCAGAAGTTTTCTAGGTTTGGTAGGATATTATAGGAGATTTATAGAAGGATTTTCCAAGATAGCAGAACCTTTGACAAATTTGACTAGGAAGGAGATGAAGTACGAATGGACAGACAAGCATGAGGGTGCATTTTAGGAGTTAAAAGAAATAGTGACTTTAGCACCAGTAGTCACAATACGTAAGAGTGGAGAAGATATGTGATCTATAGTGATGCATCGCACCAAGGGTTTGGATGTGTACTTATGCAAAACGGAATGTGATTGCTTACGGATCAAGACTGTTGAAGGCACATAAGAAGAATTACCCTACTCATGATTTGGAACTAGCAGCAATAATGTTTGCATTAAAGATTTGGAGACACTATCTCTATGGAGATGTAGACACCCCATTTTGTCGGCTATCAGATTTAGGAGACCCATAGCTTGGTGGTTCACAATAATCGAAAAAGACTAAAAAAGGACTCCTGGAAGTTAGTTCTATCTCTCAAAATGCTTAGAATGACCAAAATTTCCCTAAAAGCCCAAACACTCCAGATTTGGACCGAAAGTTCTGGAAACAAGCTACATCATAAAAATAGTACTAAAAATGAGGTTTGAAGCAAAATCAAATGAAGTCGTCAGCTCCCAGAGAACCCCAGAAGTCCCGGAAGTTCCCAAAAAGTCCCCATTGACTGGTTTGACCCAAGTTTGACCAGGTTTGACCTGGGTTTGACCAAAATCGTCCAAATTTGCCAAAAAGTTCTAAGATCATTCTAGATCATCTGAAAAGTACTAAAATGAGTTTTAAAAGAAAATCAGATGAAAACGTCAGCTCCAAAGAGCTCCTAGAGGTTCCCAGAACTTCCTGAAGATCCCAGGTTTGACCGATTTGACCCAAAAGTCGACTTTAAAATCAGAGGTCGCGTGTCCATAATATGGCAACTCTACTAGGGATTTTTATTTTAAAAACAAAATAATACAGAGGTTTGACTCATAAGAAGCATCTTTAAAATCATCTTTTTACTGTGTCTGGTTCACCGCATTGCACTCCTGTATTTCCCCTCCGACTGTGTCTGAAATGCGGCACTGACATTGTTCAGGTCTTGATGTACCAGGGCACAAGTCACCGTTGATACTGTACCTTCCAAGGTATATCAAAAAGAGTAAATACTTCAGTACTGTCTCTCTGACGGTATATTGGAACTCTCGTCAACGGACCCTCTTTGACTAAACCCAGCCTTTGCATATTGATTCCTGTAGAACCTTTCATAGGACTATTAATTTATCTTTTCAGATAGGACAATGTGATATAACTGATGTATGCCCTAATGGGATTAACTGCGAGGTGTAGACGCTTATGTGGCATATAACAGAACCTCTTTCTTATGATTCCCATGGCAATCACTCACATGTGATTACATTGAGTTGACCTGCCTAGGCACCATGACAAGGATGTCTGCTCCATGATCACAAAGATATACACCGCAAAACCTTGTTTGTAGGTCCTAAGACATAGGAGTATAAAAACTTGCTAGACAGTATGATCACCATCATCACATGCTCTTGTCATATACACATGTTTCTCCTAGAAACTTTGTCCAACTCATCCGGATATCCCAGTTTCTCTCAGAAACTTTGTCTAAATTTCCCAGAAATTCCCAGACATACTAGTTTCTCCCAGAAACTCTGACCAGATTTCCCAAAAATTCCCAAAATAGTCTGACCGGTTGGCCCAAGTTTTAGCTTTCATGGAGGAACTGAAATAGCAGCAGCCGCAATGGCCACCTGGATTCCCGCCACCACCGCTAGGACTTGTACCACCGCTTGTCATCACACCAGAAAATGTAGATGATGATTGGTTCAATGGGGCCCCACCGCCTGCACTTAACAAGAAAATTCAAGAAAAACTGGATAAGGTCGACAAGCTTGAGAACATACTGAGAAAGAGTAAATGGTTGGACGATTACATGTTAGATCTAGAATGATTGTTGGGGCCCAACAAATTAAAGCTACCTAAGAACTTCAAGATGCCTGAAATTGATCGTTTTGATGGAACTGGGAATCCGAAGAGCCATGTAAAGTTCTGTATGAGCGTTTTCCAAACAATGGGCTGCACCCATGAGCACATCGCAGTGATGTTCCCTCAAACCCTAGCCAAGGCTTCTTTATGCTGGTTTCTAACCTTGGAGGTTTCTAAGATGCAGACTTGGGAAAATATAGTCTGGGTCTTCATTGATCATTACTCCTACAACCAAGAGCTCGATGTCACCATTTGAGATCTGGAGACTACCCGACAGAACTTCAATGAGTCCTTCGTTGTGTTCTTGAGTAGATAGAGGAACAAAGTGGCCCAAATGACCCACCGACCAGTCGGAAAGGAACAAGTCCGAATGTTGATCAGGAATCTATAGCCGCTGTACCATGAGAAACTATTCTACCAGTCCATCTCAATATTTAAAGAACTGTTTGAGATTGGGTCTAGAATTGAGGATGGAATCAGGGTAGGGAAGATCAAGAATGAAGAATCACAAAGCCAATCCAAGAGGCCCGAAACCCTTCAGATGTCAACACCCTTAGTAACCAATCCATGGCCTATTCTCTCCGACCATACCAGCTCATAAACCAAAACAGCTTACCTAGCCACCCTTACCAAAACAGGGTACCCCGTGAATTTTCCAAGATAGATATCTCCCACTTCGTAGCCTTAGGCTGCCTACTAAAAAAGGGGCACCTCCAACTCCTTCAGCCTCGTGTTGATTTCCCACCACCTAATTGTGACCTATTCAACAATGTGCCTACCACCAAGGCCCAGGCTATGACACTGATCGGTGTATACATCTCCGCCATGATATTCATGACCTCATTGACCAAAAAATCATCAAGCCACCATCCATCCAACCCCATCTCACCCAAAATGTCAGCTTCATTGAACCTAAGCCCCTTGCATATCCATTCAAATGATCCCCTTCGTTGAGGGCGAAGATTGTTGAAGCTACATGGTGAAGAGATGGTGTCTGGAGCTTCTGCTAAAAAAAATTTAATAAGAATAAGTGGGTCACAAATACACTCCATTTGAGACTGGGTCAAGTCAAGTTGAGTCTGTTCTATGTTCTGAGTCTATTTCAAGTCTAGTCTTGTGATCGAGTCTGTCTGTCATCGAGTTGTTATGGGTCTGAGTCTGTAATGTAATCCTTTTCTTTTGATGGAATGAAATCTCATTTTGCTTAATCTGATGAGTCTAGTTAGTCATAAATGCATGAATCATTGAACTAAAGTGTCATTTTTCAAATTACCATGGATATTACTCTGCTAATTAATATTTGGCATCAAACAAAAAACCAAATCCTAAAAGGTCAAAGTCAATTTCACGCTGACACCGATGAGGAGCTGAGAATTGAATAGTCTTACTTTAAGAATTCAAAGATGCTTTTGCTCAAATCTCAAAAAGACATACTTGGAACTGACTTGGGGCTTAGCTAACACCCTTTTTTCACCTTTTCAAAGCCTTGGGCCCAACCCAATTGATAGCCATGCAAATCTGTACAAACTTGGTCCTTGATAGTAGCCAAACATTTCAGTGAGTTTCATCTCCACTTTAAAAAAATAAAGAAAGAAAAAGAAAAGCTCGCTAGGTGGAAAACCCGAAAAGGGCACCTAGGTAAAAGTTAGAGCAAAAAGGGTGTTGATTTCCAAAATCTGACCCTAGTCAAGTGCAAAGCTTGAGAAAGTTGTGGAGAGAAAGAGAGATGAGATAGGTTTAGAAAAGAGAAAGGGAGCTTCTCCCACTAATTTTCTATAAGAAAGTGACTTCTAATCTTGTTTTCTTCCATTACTTCTCTTATACTTCACATTCAAATCCTCCCCAACCACCATTCTTGAGCAATCTTTAGTTAGGTAGCTACTTCCATGTCCAAATGTCAATATCTATGAGTGAAACACCATGCTACAAGTTCAAAATCACATTGATTATCATCTATTGATTGTTATTATTTGCTTGTTTATATAAATGTTCATCTCTCCTTACCTCATTTCTTTTTTATTTTTCTTTATTCACTTACTAGTTCATCATCATCTAGATGATGACATAGTGTTTGAGGTGAGTGGATCCTTATGGATAGTAGCTATTGACCTCAAAGCATGTTTGATAGATGATGATTCCAACTTTAATACTTCCAAAGTATTCTTGAAGTTATGCTCAAATGAAAACAAATCTCTCCAACAATCTTGGAAGTTCTTGACTTGAGTTTGATGTTGGTTTCCTAAGTGATTTAAATCCCCTTTTAGTGCTAGAAATGTGCTTTTAAAACCCCTATTTCAAAACCCCTGTAAAACCCCCAATATTTGGATTCCCATAAATAAACCTTGTTTTCTCAAGAAATCTTCAAAACAGTGAATGATCTGAGTTCAAAGATTTTTCTAAAACTCAATACTCAATGTATGGATGCATGACAACTTGGAAAGTCTTCCTAACTCATTATAGAACACCCAAGATTTTTGGCTTGGTTTGGAAACACTTGGAAGAGTTCCATTTTGGCCCAAACATTCTCTCCAAACATTTTGTTTTTACTGTCACAGCAGCTTGGTTGACTTTCAACTTATTTTCCAGAAAACGTTTCCGAAAGGGGTGGTCCCAACTCATTTTTCCCTTGAACTTCAGTGTCTTAGGAAACTTTCGATATAATATGGACCTCTAGATGTTTTGTTTTCATTTTCTAAGATATTTTGACATTTCAGTCAACAGTACGGACTCTGTTTCTGAGTAACCTCTATTGTTTATATAATTTCTCTCAATCTATAATAGTTATTGTAGATTGTCTTTTTGATATATGTTCTAGACAAAATAAGGATGATCTCCCCAAAAAATCATGAACACTGTTCTATCCACTATTCACAGCAAGTGTACTTTTACTTTCATTCTTTGATTTGATGCTCACATACACTCCAAATTAGTTCATATCTTAAGAAGTAGTCCATAATACATTTGTACATATCCTGTGATGATTTCCTTCATCCATTCATGCATACTCTAGACTTTTATGTCACTTTAGAAAGTCCATGTATACAAACACACTACAACCTTTGCACATTCTAGGATCATACACTGCAACCATGGAAGATTCAGAGATTGTGTGACTCCTAATCTAAGGAGATTATAATGAATGAACTTGATCATATGTTCATGCTCCCCTTTAATCTAATCTTCCTTTCTAATCCGTCTCGGGGATTAAGAGATCTTCTTTTCTCAAAGATTAACATACATCATATTAGCTTTCTAAGCATATTTTATTTTCTTTGATTATTTGTTTCAAGAGCAATCCATGTCCCCTTTAGAATAGGAAAACTTGATTACTTGATATGTGATTAGACAATTTTTTTTCTAAGTTTGTTTGTGTGATCTTTTGCCTTTTCATTGTGTGTGGTATTGGCTTAGATCTTATGAATGATATCTTATCTTTTGATCTTCCATTTCAAGATTCTTATGTGATGTATTATACTATCATAGTATTAATTATCGAACCAAACATAGTATAAGATGATTATTTGGATGCTAATTGAGGCCCATCGAGAGACGGGGCGAGTTGAGGGTGTTTTAGTCGTGGCAAAGGCTCCTTCCTCTCTCGTACCAAAACCCCGAGCCAAGTTCTTTGGTTATGAATGGTCGGTGCCCTTTATCCATTTGGGTGAGTCAAAATTAGGTTTCTTGGTTCCTTAAAGACCAAGTGGCGACTCAGTATCTGTTTTCCACAGACCTTTTTTTTTTCAAATCAATTTCAATATAAGGAAAATCAATTTCGAAACCCCGAAAAAGAACGAACGGAGGTGGACTCCCGGAGGCCCCGTGTCCACAGGATAGAAGTTTAATCTGTTTTCAAATCATAAGAGTTTGAAGTATTTGTTCTCTCAGAAGGAGTCGAACATGCGACAACGAAGATAGATGGAGTTACTCAAGGATTGGTGATCGCTGCATTACTAATTCGTAGAAGATGCTTTGAGCTGTAAACCTCAACTAGTGATCGCTGCATTACTAATTCGAGAATGGAGAGCATTAGAAGTATTAGTTTAATTTGGGCTTCAGCCAGTGGAACCAATAGAAGGAAAACATTTTAGATGTTTGATGGTATAGCCAATTTTGATCAGCCGCATCATTGAAGCTCAACAGATGATGGAAGATTTGAAGTTACTATTCACCAAAATGTCAACAAAAGAACCAAAGATCTGAATATCGATACAGACGGAGCCTTACGATATAAAGGTAGACTGTGTGTACCTGACAAAGAAAATCTCTGGAAAGAAATATTGGATGTAGCGCATAAGTCATGGATGACGATTCATCCTGGAGGTACAAAGATGTACAAGGATTTGAAGAGAAATTTCTGGTAGGAAGGAATGAAGAGAGAAATAGTTGAGTATGTACATCAGTGTCTTACTTGTAAGCAAGTAAAGGCAGAACATCAGAAACCACCTAGATTACTATAAACTTTACTAATTCTTTAATGGAAATGGGAACACATCACTATGGATTTGTGGTAGGATTGCCAAAGTCACAGCAGAACCACAACACTATTTGGGCAATCGTGGATCAACTTACAAAGACAGTACATTTTATTGCCTACAGTATGACATAGCGAGTAGAAAGTTTGAGCCAGATGCATCTCTAACACGTAGTATGGTTACACGGAGTACCTAGTTCTATTGTGTCAGATCGAGATTTACATTTTACTGTAGTATTTCGGAAGAATCTCCAGACAGCGATGGGAACAACTTTAAATAGCCTTTCATCTGCAGATCGATGGGCAGATTGAATGAATCAATCAAGTGATGGAAGATATATTTCGCGCTAGTGTCATTGATTTTGAGAGTTCTTGGGAGACGCATTTACCTTTGATTGAGTTTGCCTATAACAACAATTATCATTCGAGCATAGGGATGGCGCCGTTCAAAGCTTTGTACAGAAGACCTTGCCGATCGTCCCTGTGTTGGACTAAAGTCAGAGATACTCAACTTCTTTGGCCAGAGATGGTATGAGAGACCAGTAAGAAGATTCAAGTCGTTCATGAGAAGATGAAGACAGCTCAGACCCGACACAAGAGTTATGCTAACAAGCGACTCATAGACTTGGAGTTTGCAGTTGGAGATCACGTGCTACTTAAAGTTTCGCCTGTTCGAGGCATTATCAGATTTGGTCAGAAGAGAGGCAAGCTATCGTCCTGATTCATTAGACCGTTCGAGATCCTAGAGTGTGTTGGGAAGGTTGATTATTGCCTTGTATTGCCACCGAAGATGTCAGGAGTGAACAATGTTTTCCACATCAGTATGTTAAGGAAGTGTGCTCATAATCCAGCACATGAGATTAACTTCAAAGATATTAAAGTCAATGACAATGTTACATTCAACGAGGAACCGATTTGTATTTTAGATCGAGGGATCAAGAAGCTCAGGAATAAGGAGATTCCGCTAGTCAAGGTATAGTGGAAGCATCATGATGAAGGTAAAGCTTCATTTAAGCTAGAGTCAGAGATACGAGAGAAGTTTCCATTTTTATTTTAGACATGTTTGGTCTTGATTTCGAGGACGAAATCCTTAATAAGTGGTAGATGATGTAATACCCTAAATTTTTGGAGAGCATTAATAAATAAAACTTTGTTCTATATACTTATATAAACTTTTCCTTCTTTTGGTGAAATTTGATTACCAATCGATTGCCATTCTTCCCAATCGATTGTCACTTTTCAAATACCAATCGATTGACATATTACAAATCGATTGCCATTCTACGGACTAAAATTCATTACATGGCAGCATACAAATCGATTTCCATTCATTCTAATCGATTGCCTTCAAATATCTGTTATCAATCGATTGCAATCTATACCAATCAATTGGCATCAGCTGAGACAAGTTTTCTTCTTTGGTTGAGTTTTGGGCGTGTGGCACCTTTCATAATCTATATATATGTCTTCATATATGGCCTTGGGCTAGTTTTCCACAACTTGAGAGAAAGAGACACATATCTTGTGATGTATACATATATCTATATCTATATACACCTAAACACACACACTCACTGCCCTTGGTAGAGAAGAGGAGAAGAAGAAGATAAGAACAAGAAGACGAGGGAAGAAAGAGAAGGAGAGAGAGCTGGATAGATAGACAGAGAAGGAAGAGAGAGAGAAGCTTGGGTTTTCAAACATACATAAGCCAAACACACCCTTGGTGAGTCCCAACTAACTTGGTCCCTCTATATGAAGTTTATACAAGTTATTATGAAGATTAGATGTGTTAAATGCATAATTTTTACATTTATATATGCTGTTTTACTAATCTGCTGGTGAAGACAAAGTGCCAATCGATTGGCATAATTTCAATCGATTACCATCAGTCTGGACCCAATCGATTGGATAGAATTCTAATCGATTGACATCCCAATCGATTGCCAATGTTAGCAATCGATTGACATTGTTTTAGACCCATTTGATTACCAGTTTCCTCAATTGATTGTTATGATTTTCGTTCCAATCGATTGGACCTTATCCCAATTGATTGGTATTGGCAAAACATGGATTCCTTTGCCTATTTATTATATTAAGGGTTGAATGTTCAATACTCAATTCGGATTTCCATTATGCAATTTTGGGTTGATCAAGGTTTATTGAACAACGAAGATAAGTATTATTAAAAATAATGGATTAGCATGACAACATGGGTGACATGTTGATTCCCGGTATAAGTTTACTATCCGTTTCTTTTACTCAGAGTAGTCAGGCCAGAATGGGATGGGATGTCATGTATCAATCATAGTATAAAATTTAGATAATTTTGATAAGTTCTTGGGAATGGTACGTAAGTGGACATTTCGTCATACGATGCCCTTAAAGAGCGGTGGATGGGTCATATCCTTAACAAGCAGTGGGCGGGACCAAGTAGTTCAGAGATAGTCCGGTGATCTATGATATATCCTTAACGAGCGGTGGATAGGTTATATCCTTAACGAGTGGTGGACGGGTTATGTCCTTAACAAGAGCAGTGGTGTATCCAGGAATGTTACAATCAGATCAGAGTAATAAGAGTCAGTAGGTCTTTGTAATTAAAATGTGGGTTCGAATTATGCAGGGTTGAATAAAGAAAAGATATTACTTAGTAAAGCTGTATCTTATAACCTTCATAAGCTTGTTTTGCTTCAGATAACTGGTACCTTGTTAGTTTATACTCACTCAGCTCTCAGTAAGCTGACGGCCTTTATTACCTGGACTTTTTCCTGTCCAGACTTTTCTGTACCTTATTCTGCAGATGGTGGAGCCTACGACGATAGTTACTATCCGGGAGGAGAATACACCGAGGGCGATCCCACCATTGACACCTATGCCGGGGAGGATTACTATGCTGATGTTTACGCCAGCTGAAGAGCTGGAGATAACTCTTAGTCTATTTAATATGTTTAAACTGCTTTGTTATATTTGGTACTTGGCCATACGTTTCTTCCAAATCTTATATACTTCCGTTGTAGCATTTCTTTTGTTATAACTTTGATGTTTGTAATAGAAGCAATGGTTTTGTATATCCAGTTTGTTTTTATTACTATTCTTGTTGTAGACTAGTACTGTGTGGTGTGGATCATTAGTGACATTAACCCATCATTCCCTATGGACCCAAAAAGGAAATTTATTTTTCTCTATTTTTGCTGCCCCGGGGCGTGACATGATCTCCACAAAATCTCATGAATTAATCATGCTTCTAACCTCACTTTTACATTTTTCCAAGATAGCTTAAATATTATATCCACTATTCACAGGAAGCTAGTTTTTGACTTTTACTCTTTGACAAGATGTATACATACATTCTAAATTAGTTCTTATCTTAGAAAGTTGTTCATACCACTTTTTTTTTCATATCCTACAATAACATTCTTCATGCATTCATTCATATTATTCTACACTCCCAAATTAGTTTATAAATTCTTATGAACACTTGCACACTACCACTTTGCACACTCTAGGATCATGACATTGCATCCATGCAAGATTTAGAGTCTTTGTGACTCATAATCCAAGATGATAATAGGAAATGAAGTTGTTCATATGTTCATGTTTCTCCTAGATCAAATCTTCATTTCTTGTCCGTCCCGGGGATTGCGAGGTCCTTTTTTCTCAAGAATCAACATGCATACATCCTTGTTTGCTAAGCATACGTTATTGTCTTTGATTAATTGTTTCAAAAACACTTTATGATCCCTCTAGATTAGGAAAACTTGATTACTTGATACATGACTAGATGATTTTTCCTAGGTTTGTTATGTGTGAACTTTTACTTTTCATTTTGTGATACTTGGCTTAGATCTTATGAATGATGTCTTATGTTTTGATCTTCTATTTTAAGATTCTTGTGAGATGTAATATACCTATCATAGTACTAATTATAGAACTAAACATAGTATAAGATGACTATTTGGATGCTAATTAATACATGTCGAGAGACAGGTTGAGTTAACGGTGTTTTAGTCTTTACGAAGGCTCCTTCCTCTCTCGTACCAAAACCCCGAGCCGAGTTCGTTGGTTATGAAGGGTCGGTGCCTTTTATCCATTTGGTTGAGTCAAATTGGGTTTCTTAGTTCCCTAAAGACCAAATGGCGACTCTGTGTCTATTTTCATAGACCGTTCAAGATTTTGAAAAATCAATTTCAATTTCAAAACAAAAAGGAAAACAATTACTTTTCCAGGGTGGACCCGAGTCGCATGTTCATAAATGCTTCGACTTTGTAATGACTACAGGGAATTGAACATGGTTACGATCAAGAATAGATACCCACTTCCTCAGATAGATGGCCTATTCGACCAACTACAAGGATCAAGAATCTTTTCATAGATTAATTTGCGGTCAGGATATCACCAGTTGTTGGTTCGATTAGAGGATGTGTTGAAGACTATATTCAGGATGAGATACGGGCATAATGAGTTTCTAGTAATGTCTACCTGATTAACGAATGCCCCAGTAGTATTCATTGACTTAATGAATAGAGTATTCAATACTTATCTGGATCAATTCATTATAGTATTCATCGACGACATCTTGATCTACTCAAAGACAGAGGAAGAGCACAAGAGACATCTACAGATTGCTTTATGAGCACTCCAAGACAATCAATTATATGCTAAGTTCAGTTAGTGTGAATTTTTTCTACATAAAGTCAAATTCTTGGGACATGTTATTTCTTAGGATGGAATTTTGGTAGACTCATCTAAGATCGATGCAGTCTTGAACTTGACCAGAAAGGAGATGAAGTATGAATGAACATATAAGTATAAGGGTGCATTCCAAGAGTTAAGGAAAGAGTAACATCAGCACCGGTACTTACAATGCCCAAAAGTGGAGAAAGGTTCCTCATCTATACTAATACATTGCACCAAGGACTCGGATGTGTGCTTGTGCAGGATGGAAACGTTATTACGTATGAATCAAGATAATTGAATGTACATGAGAAGAATTACCCTACGCATGACCTGGAATTGGCTACAATAGTATTTACATTGAAAATATGGAGACACTATCTATATGGAGAGAAGTTTGATATGTTCTTGGATCACAAGAGTTTAAGGTAGTTGTTCTCTCAAAAGGAGTTGAACATGTGTCAACAGAGATGGATGGAGGTATTTAAGGATTAAAACTTTACTTTGCAATACCATCATTGTAAAGCAAATGTTGTGGCTGACGCTTTGAGCTGTTAACCTCGATTAGTAATCGCTGCCCTATTGATTTGAGAATGGCAAGCATTGGAGACTCTAGCCAAGTTTTACCTTAGGTCAGTGGAATCATTGGAAGAATAACATCTTGGATGTCTGGTCATACATCCGACTCTGATTAGCCATATCATAGCGGCTCCACAGACAACTTAGGATTTAAGACTATGGTTCACAAAGATGTCAACAAAGGAACCAAAGGTTTGGAGTATTGGTACAGACGGAGCCTTCAGAAGCAAAGGTAGACTTTGTGTGCCTAACGAGGATAATCTCAAAAAGGACGTATTGGATGAAGCACACATGTCACGAATTACTATACACCCTAGAGGTACGAAGATGTACAAAAACTTAAAGATAAATTTCTAGTAGGAAGGAACGAAAAGAGAAGTAGCCGAGTATGTAGCTCAGTGTCTTACTTGTAAGCAAGTAAAGGCAGAACATCATAAACCATCCAGACTTCTAAAGCCATTACTAAGTCCCCAATGGTAATAAGAACATATAACCATGGATTCGTGGTAGGTTTGCCGAGGTCTTAGCAAAACCACGATGTTGTTTGGGTAACAGTGGATTATCTCATGAAGACGGTATATTTTATATCCTATAGGATGACTTACCCAATGGATCACATGAGCCGAATGCACCTACAACAAGTTGTGCGACTACTTGGCATACCTGTGTCAATGATGTCGGATCGAGATTCGCACTTCATCGTGGAATTCTAGAAGAATCTCCAGACAGCTAGGGGAACTACACTAAACTTGAGTTAACTTTTCATCCCCAGAATGATGGACAGACTAAACAAGTCAATCAAGTGATGGAAGACATTCTACGTGCATGCGTTATAGATTTCGAGAGTTCTTGGGAGATGCCCTTATGGTTAATAGAATTCTCCTACAATAATAGCTACCATACAACCATAGGAATGGCACCGTTTAAAGCTTTATATGGAAAATCTTATCAATCACCACTATGTTGGGCCAGAACTGGTGCGAGAAACCAGTGAGAAGATTCAAGTGGTATGTGAGAAGATGAGGAAGGCACATAGAAGACATAAGAGTTATGTTGATAAATGCCATAAGGACTGAGAATTCATAGTTGGAGATCAAGTACTACTCAAGGTTTCGCCAGTTCGAGGGATCGTTAGGTTTTGTCAGAAGAGAGGCAAGCCATCCCCTGAATTCATTAGACCATTCGAGATCCTGGAATACATTGGAAAGGTTGCCTATAGACTAGCATTGTCACAAAAGATGCCAAGAGTACACAACGTTTTCCACATCAGTATGCTGAGGAAGTACACCCACAACCTAGTGCACATGATCAACTTCGAGGATATAGAAGTCAACGATAATTCATGGTCAACGAAGGACCATTAAGAATCTTAGACCAAGGAATCAAAAAGAATAGAAACAAGGAGGTTCCGTAGGTAAAAATCCAGGGGAAGCATCACGAGGAAGGAGAAGCTTTGTGGGAGCTAGAGTCAGAGATGCGCGAGAAGTTTCCATTTTTGTTTTGACCCTACTTACTTCAAATTTCGAGAATGAAATCTTTTAATAAGTGGTGGATGATGAAATAGCCAGTATTTTCAGATGTTTTTTTATAAATGAGATTCTGTATACTTGCCTTAATGATACCTATAATTCTTTTCTCAATCGATTGAACCATCTAATCGATTGGGTTAGTGTCTTTCTTAATCGATTGAACAACTTTGAATCGATTGACATAATGGTCTTTTTAATCGATCGAAACCATCACAATTGATTGAAACCCTACTGACATAAATGCAATGATTGCATCCTATTACAATCGATTGAACCTTTGTCAATCGATTAAAATAGTGACATCTATTATCAATAGATCAAAACAAATTCAATCGATTGAAAGTGTCTGAAACATTATCCCTCAATCTACACAAAAATTGCCACCTATAGCCCTTCCTTCCCTATATATATGTTGGATTCGTGTGTGTATGAGTGTTCAGAAACCAGATGGAGTTAGAGAGAAGAGACGGATAAATGCACACACCACACTTATATATATACACACACAAACAGAATATATATACATACACTATCAAAGGAAGAGAAGAAAGAAGGGGAGACAGAAGGAGAAGAAGAGACAAAGACAGAGATAGAGAGAAGAGAGAGAGAGAGAGAGAGAGAGAGAGAGAGAGAGAGAGAGAGAGAGAGAGAGAGAGAGAGAGAAGAGGAGGCCATTGGAGCTCTAGCTCACCAAACACCACTTGATCACTTTGGTGAGTTCTAAACTTACTCAGTAGCCTTAGTATAATGTTTTTATGAGTTTTGGATATGTAGAATGGTCCCGAATACACCCCAAAAGTTCAGGGCGACGCTGCCCAATTTTTGGAGAAGAAGACACTCTCATCGATTGAACTTGGATTCAATCGATTGAAACAGATTTCAATCGATTGAAATTAATTTCACCCCAATCGATTGAAACCACCTGTATTCCAATCGATTGAAACACACAAAACTTGTTGTTTCCTTTTGTTTATAATACCTACTGCTTAACTGTTTAAATATCGATACATGCTTTCTATATACAGTACTGTTGAATAAGAGACCATGGAATGAAATAATGAGATAACATTACGAGTAACGTATTAAGGATCGGGATATTAATTAAGTATCAATTCAATCGAGAGTTTGATAATCCATTCCTTTCAATTAGAGTAGTCAAGCCACATATGAATGTCATGTAGCAGTGCTAGTATAACATTAAGTAGGTTTGATAAGTTCTGGGAAGATTACGAGAATGAGTGTTGGTCAATCATGTCCTAAAAGGCGGTGGATTGTTAATATGTTCTAAAAAGTGGTGGACCCGACCAATAGCCCTTAGGGTAGCTTGTAATCCAATCACATGTCCTAAAAGGCGGTGGACTATTCATATGTCCTAAAAGGTGGTGGACTGGGGTTACAGGTAGACATTGTTAAGTCGTTACAATAGAACTGATGTGTCTTTTCTCGAAGCGTTAAATCCCTAACATGCAGAGGACTGTTCTTATGTTCTAAGAGGTGAGGGATTTACTGAAGTGGTATCCATGACACGTGGAGGACTGTGTATATGCTCTAAAAGATGGTGGATAGAGTATTGGTGTATCCAGGAGTATTGCAAAATAGTATGTTCATCTACAGGTGGGATGTTGTAGTCCTCATATAGAAGGCATGAGTAATCGAGTAATGAGAGTTTGAATAAAGAGAAAGATATTATTAGTAGAACAATATTCTATGTCCTTCTTAAATTCTAAGTATATCATACCTATGATACTATGTTAGGTTATTCTCACTTAGCTTTTAGTAAGCTGACAACGTTTATGCTTGGGCATTCCCCTTCTAGACTACGTTGTTCCTAATACTGTAGGTAATGAAGCTTATAATCATGGCTACTACCTGGAGGGTGAATACACGAATGGTGGCCTCACTGAGGATGGATATTCTAGCGAAGACTACTATACAGATGACTACATCTACGCCAGCTGAAGATTTGAAAAGATATTAGTTTCTATTCCTCTCTTATTATAATGTTTTGTAATAAGGCATATGTTGTCTTCAGACTTTTAATATTCTGCTCTTGGAACTCTGATGTAATAACTTAGGTATTGTACATTATAAATATTATAGTTATTAGTACTATTCTCTTTATCAATTATGATTTAGAACTGCGTGGGTTGACAATTTAGTGACTTCACCAGTTATTGCCTACAGACCCAAAATGGAATTTTATTTTCTCTATTTTTGTTATTCCAGGATGTGATAGGGACAATACTATCAATCTGGTTCTCATCCTAGGGGGGCAATGCTATCAATACGTTTCTTAGCCTAGGGAGCAACCTTATCAACCTGGTTCTTCGGTTGGAGGGTAGTGATATCAACCTGGATTCATCGTTGGAGGTCAAGGCAATCAACCAGGATTCATCCCTAGAGGTCAAAGAAATCAATCTGGATTCTTTGGTGGGGGACATAGTTAGCAACCTACTGGTAATGTGGTATGTTACTTGTTTCATCCTAATGTCCAACCGAGTCCATGGTTAGGTCTAAATAAGGATGAAGTAGTTAAAGTAGACAAAAAACAATTGTAAAATCAATTAAGAGAACAATTACAATATCGATTAAGAGAACAATTGGGGGCAACTTTTAAAGCTTCACCAAGACCACATTATCAAAAACCTTATCCTGATTATATTGGTAGAATGTTTAGTTTCCTTAAAGTTTTAAAATTTTGGATTTCACTTTGTTTTTTGGAGTTGATAAACAACCAACACTTGAACATATAGCTAGGTTTACTGCTCAATGTGGTGATAATGACATGTTAAAATTAAGAACGTTCTCTAGTTCTCTTACTAGACCGGCTTTTACTTGGTATGTAAACCTACCAGTTGGTTTTGTCCAAACTTAACAACACATGGAAATAATTTTTCATAGCCAGTTTTATTAGACTAATCCCAAAATTTCCATTATTGATCTGGCAAGATTGAAACAAAGTTTTGTAGCAAAATGTTGAAGCAATTATTTCTAGGTTCAAAAAAGCTAGGAATAGATGTAAAGTTAGGCTTCTAGAAGGTGAACATGTTCGTTTGGCTATTGACAATCTCCGACCTATGCTAAGAATGCATATAGGTTAACAATTTGCAGATTTAGTTCATCTCGTAGAAGTTGTGTCTAGATATGAAAAAGTGATTGATGAAGAAAATCAAAAGACATATTCAACAGGTAGGACATATTACATGGGTCAAGATCAGACTGATCACAAACTTGACACGGGGGAAGAAGCCCAAAGTGATTATGAGGAGGAAGGAATTTAGGTTGACATTGACGAAAGTTTTTAAAACATAAAATGGGATGTTGCTGAGATTGTCATCTAGAAGCCATTTGTGAGTGTGACTTTGCGCACTACCACATGAAGAGCTAGAGGGCCTTTTGAAAATGACAGTTTTGATGTTTATCTAGGGAGATTCGTTTGACAAATCTTTCTAAAAAAAGTTCAAATCAAGCTATTTGTGAATTTGATTAGCAACATCCCTGAACTTCAATCATTGGATTATGAACTTAAGGGATGTTGGGGGACATTGTTTGCATCACAAAATAATATATATATATACATACATATTAGAAATGCCAAACAATGGTCATTATTTGATGTGATATATTACCCAAGTGATGCCACTTATGTCACGACCCATCCCGTTATATGCGGAAATAGGACACGTGGCACACCTCAGAGGCTCATCCTATCCATTAAAAGATTATAGCAGTGGAAAAGAAACTTAAAAACAACATTGAGTATGTGACTCTTTTGAAAACAATACCATCCAAGTTGCAAACTCCATATAATTTGAAAATGTAATTATATTTCAAACCGGATGAAATTATGTTAAAAGGGGTCCCAAAGATATCCTAAGAACCAATTAAAACATACAAAAAAATTTCAGAAGGGGAATAAAAAGAGTACATGCAGGGGTCATTTTGACTGGTCGAGATGCCCTGTTCGACCGATCGAATGACTCTTTAGCATAATTCCTTCTAGCAGCAGAATTTTGCTAAGGATCCATTCAACCTCCACCTCTTTCACTGCTCCAAACATGCTTACATTATTCTAAACTTCACAAGGTATATAAGCTTTCAAGAACAAAATTGAACCTTACTAATCCATGAAAAGAAATGATAACAGAACAAGCTAAGGCTTGTTTGGCTCAAGTCACAAAACTCTATTCACATTCATTCAAAACTCGAATTTGACAAATTAACATTCAAAACATGAACTCATGAGATCGGATTCATTCAAAACTAACTATAAGAAGTTTAGTTACATATTACAACATTTCTAAATTCATTTCAAAGATCCAAATTCAACAAAACACAGTTACAGTTCCTTAGGTCTCTTATTACAACCCGGGAATGAAAACAAAACACATTCAAGAGCATGATTCTCGTTGTTCCCACGACCTCACTCCACACGCTTCTTATTTCCTTTCTTCTTGTCACCTGCAATAGAGTAACGCTAAACTGCTCAGCCATATACTGAGTGCATAATTCTGAACGTATGCTTATATAACAATTCATGCATTATTTCATCAAAACATGTCAAAATATTCTCTAGGGAGAGGATACGCATTCATCCGGTAATGGAACCATAAAATTGATGTCGTGGGAGGCCTTCTCCCAACCACTCATCCAAGTGCCTTGCCAAACATCGAGGAGCTTACCCCCGAAATGAAATTTTACCAAACTCCCCTTCAACCCACATAAACACATAGCATGCTCACATAAACATGTATACGTAGTTTTATTGCATTTTGCGTGCATAATTAAAGGGCTTAATTAATACATGAATTTCTCCCAAATCCAAAATATCAAATCGGATATTAAAATATGTAAATTTCCTATAAACTATAAGTCTAGAATTCATACCTTAGGCTATGGTCCTAAAATTTCAGGAGAAGCATAAGGACACCGATATCAAGCTAGATTTCCAACTACAAGCGAAACCTATGAGTTTTTATACATTTTACAAGAAAACTCAATATTAAAGTTTTCATAAAAACTTAGCCAAACGAGGCATAAGAGGTATCAAAATGTATCTCTTACCTCGGGGAGTCGAAATATGAAATTTGGTTGAAAACCAACGGACGGAAGATTGTCGATTGGCGTCGTGAAGCCCGAATAACCAAATTTCCCTCTCTTGTTCTCACTTGGGATATTTTGAGAAATGAAAAAATCTCAAGGTTTACTATATATAGACAAAACTTCCAAATATTATGTTTACCTCCCTGGGAGTTCTCTAATCTTCCAATTATTCTCCAAAATGTCTTAAACGTCTAAGTTATCACTTCACAAGTGTAAATCTATAATTCATTTAAGTTTTTGTCTAAGTTCCGTTTGGGTCCATAATTATGTTCTGAAAACTATTTTTGTGGAATTTTTAGATAACCTGCCTTTTATGAAACGTATCATCTTGGTTATCCCTAATTCGTTCAAAATGATCTCTAATAAGATCAAACCATCAAAAAAGCACACAACACAAGTATATTCACTATTCATATATACTAGATAATTCAAAAAACATTTAATCCACATAAATGCCATTTAATCATATCAAGTCCCTCATAAATTACCAAATTCTCGTGTCCTCAATTGATACCCACCGTTGACCCACAATCAACCTCTTTCATAATTATTTAACAACATTAATAATTCTCAATGAAACATTTTTACATTTTAAGACAAATGTATTTTCTGGGATGGGCGTGACAACTCTCCCCTCTAAAAAGACGTTTGTCCCCCAACTTATACCTTCTCATCAGTCACGACGACCTCATATATATACTTCCAATGCTTGTCTCATTGCAATCGCACACCTTTACTGAGAACTTACCACTTTACAAGGAAAATAAATCCTTAGAGCCCCTATCTCAATTCGATTGAAGAGTCACACCGAAGCTTAGCAATACATCAAAACATCTTGTTAATCGCAAAATACTTGTAGAATATTAACGCATTTCAAATATCTCTCATTCTTATCAAATTCCAACCCCTATAGCACGGCAACATCAGCCTGAATGACTATCACACAATCGAAAGTGCATCGCACTAGTAATCTCTCTCTCTCTCTCTCTCTCTCTCTCTCTCTCTTTGTCTCTAATAACTCTTATCTTCTTGTACCGGTTTAACCAACCTCGTACTATACGTCAATCATTCATGCCTTATAAGGTATCAATCATGTTCTCCATTGATAATTTCATACCATTCTACTCGTCGAGGCCACCTAATGTCCCAAATCACCCTCAATGAAGTCAACACACTTGGAAATTCTCTTAGATTCTATACTTGAACTACCATCGATTAATATAGTAGCTTACATCTTAAATTTTGATTTAAAACTTTCAGCAAAGTCAAATACATTTCTCATTTATGTTTTAAAACTATTTTAAAATCTTTGATTGGTTCTCCCGATCCTTCTTTCCTTGGTCACATCAGTTGGATCCTATTATCTTAAGAAAGGAAAGTGCACTTCATGAGCTCTCTTTCAAATAATCCAAGTGTTGTCATTTGATGTGATCAGTCAATTTGACTTCATCTTTTCTATTTCTTTTACATAATTTGCTTATATATGATGTGCTTTGACAATATGAATGTATAACTTTCTATTTGTCCTAGTGCAATAGCTAACAAACTTATTAAAGTTGTGGGGGCGTGCAGGCCTGCCCCTTTTTGAGAAGGTGATTCACTACCGAAGGGAAGAAAAGGCTGGATCAAGAAAAAGGGGTACTACGAGCCCTCTGCCCCACGCATCTAACCAGATCGCGTGGTTCACCGGTTCCACCGACTAGACCCTTAAAGTGATTCAGTCGATACAGATCTCACACAACACTTCATCTCTTTCTCAACACAATTACCCCAATATCCATCATAACGAATAACACTGTTAGTAAAAATTAACTTAGTCAGTCATACTCGTACCACAGAGTTCCTCAAAACTTATTCCCATGCTCAGAATATACCCGGTTCCTATCTTAAATCCTTGACTATTCAGAATTCATTATGTTCACATAGTGTACACACATCCTAAGTTTATTACTTTTTTTTCGAAAATCTTGACTGAAGTGTGATCTATCCTCATCTCATACCTACTCATTTACTATCCTTTAGTCTATCAGTCCAGGTAAATCCACTACCATTGATGTAGTTATATGACTCTATAAGTCTCTGATATTTCACTTTTACTCTTACACGAGCCCATATCAATCACACTCCTGTATCTCAACTCGTACTGAGTTCCTGACAACTGTTCACACTAAACGTATATTCTTTGTATAACATCTCAAGGCACCATAATTTAATATTTCATAACTGTAGTCAACCTGACTTAAACTCCAATTCAGACTCTCCAATCCTTTATTTTTACTATTCAAATCTCAATCTACTGTTCCCGAATAACCTATTTATCAACATTCATACTATTCCCGCAACCATCTGAAGATAATCCGGTAATTAAATCTTCCCATAATGTATTATAGTCTCACTGTGTTCGATAAGTTCTTTATTAACTTCTAATTAACATACCTTTCACGAAAATACCCAAGTCACCATATTCTCACTCCGGTTACTAATGTCAACTGATTCATAATTGTTCTCTTAAAGTACTTCACACTATACGGATCTCTTCAAGTTCCTGATCGTTCAAAACTTCAAAATATTCATAATCTTGAGTTATTCCAATGCTTAACCCAGAATCAAGTTCCCTTTGGAGCAATACTCAAGTCAACTCCTTTAATGGCACTACCTCCAACTCACTAAGTCTAGGTGTACAACATTTCACCAACTCCTTACTTCAGAATTTCTAAGTTCACAATCTGCTCACGTAAAACTCATTCGTTCAACAAAACCCGTTGCGTCCCAAGTGCTAGGCATACCATATCATTCCAAGATGCTGGTTTTCCAAAGTCTACTTGATGCTATCACAAGTATGTATTACCACTTTTCTGACTCAAACAAAAGTTATATTTTAATACATGTCATACACTTTAAAATTTTCTTGGGATAAAATTTGACATTCTCAAAACCCTCCCACCTTGTTGAAATTCAATATAACTGAGAGAGCATTCCATTGTATCTACCATCATCTTCTAAGCGCTTTACATCCCTACTGTCATATCCGATAATATACTCAATGTACTTCCAAATCTTCATCTCATTCTTATTGTTTCTGTTCACTTACTCATCAAAACTTCATCTCCCTAATTTATATTCTCACTCCTCTATCGCAGCCCACAACTGTTCTTGTTCAGTATCGTAATACTTTTCATATTCCAGCATCCCATTGACCACAACTTGCTTCAAACACTCAATGATGTTTTAAAATCCTTAAAAGATTTTTATTTTAGTTGAAATACACTAATTAGCAAGGAAAGCATGGATTAGACATCTTAAAAGAACTTTATGGTGACAAAACAGCCCAAGGGCAAAATGGTCATTTATAAAATATGGTTAAATTTTACATCAAAAGATAGCTCTTTAATTCCTAGCTCCAACGCAAAAAACGGAGCACGAATTCGAATTTTCTAGAAAGAGTTGACTGTTTCTATAAAAGAAAAATATTTTTGAAATCACTGTTTTGGGCAAAGGGGTGTTCGACCGGTCGAACTGCCCCTTTTGACCGGTTCAAGTACCTTCTGGACCATTTTTTCCCCCATTTAACATCATTAAAAGTCCCCAAACCCATAAGGTATTTGGGGCTACTTCCCAACCATTTTAGAACCACCATAAAGTGCTCGAAAACATCGAAAACTCATCATACCACATAAGGTTCAGGGTTATCCGAACTACAACTCTCTGCAATAATAGCTTTCTCTACCAGATTCCCTATCAAGATCCTCTTATATCTATGATATCCAACTATTATCATGATTTCTTAAATCCCTTATCACGTTCAATCAATCATACTTGTCTTTTACTCCCAGTCTCATATTCCTACTTCCTTTATTTATTTCCTTCAACAAACCACCTCAAAGTACCAAGAAAATCTTACTACCATTCATTTCCATCTATTTATCTTCCATCAAGACATTCTATAATTTTTTTCTCCGACCTATGTCATCCTCCAATATCATTTGTGATCCTTTAATCCTTATCATTATATTTACTAGTGTATGACCCAACTGTCTAAACCCTACTCTAGGATTTTACCATCAATTACGCTTCTACCAACTATAGCTTTAACTATTCAAACATACTCCCTCATTTCCATTCTTAACCACTCATCTTAGGTCAATCGTCGAATCCCAACATTTCCACTTATACCATCAATCCGGTAGCATTTGCTATCAATCCTTATACTACATCTGAATCCACTATGGTACCACGATAATTCAAAACTAGGCTTAGCTCAGAAATTCCTTAACAACTACAATACTTATAACCCATTGAGATATTTCTCAATCCCTAATACATACCACAAGATAGGTTGAAAGATTCCTAAACCGTCCAATACATACCGTAAGATAGGTTGAGTGATTCCTTAATGATCCAATCGTCTCAATACTGTACAATAAGTAGAAAGATTCTTTAACTATCCGATATATATACCATACATATCGTAAGGTAACATCATAAGATAACCCCGTACGATCACACCGTAGGTTACCTCCATAAGATTAGGTAAGAGATTCCTCACATATCCCATACAGGAGAAATGTATACTATTGGACTATCTTTCTACCATAAAAATGTTCATCTCTATTCTCTTTATTCTCTCACATCGCGATATTTAACCCATGTCTAAAACATGACTCTTATCAATCCATCCCACTCACAAAACTCAACTACGAACAATCACTTCCATCATTTATGTGAATTATAAGGAAATCTCCTCTGATGCTCACTACTCAACCTCCATTCTTGGTCAGATCCCTCAAAGGACACTCATCATTATTGTCTAAAACATTCACCAATTTGATCAAAAAGCATTTTATTTTCGTTGGAACATCATCGGTTCATCACTACCAAGATGTCATCTAACCCCTGTGTTACCACACAAGATCTATGACAACGCATGGTAAATCTCATCTCATCGCACAATTCTACCTCCGTATGATTCGACCAATCTATTATCTATATATAAAGAGTGAAGTAAACAAAGTTCCCTCATGCTGCCACATCAGCAAGGTCTAAACCAAGCAAAAATCCAACGTGGCAACACAATTGAAAAACCTAACTCAGCACAATAATTTGCATTCTCTCTCCCCACAAACTGGATCGATACATTCCCCTCCCCCACCCTCAAACTCAATGTCTCAGCCTCCAACCTATTCCTCTTCCTCACAACTCCTCCATACCTCTTCCTCTACCCGGCGCCCCTTCCTCACCCAATTTCAATTAAGCATGTTATCTTTATATGTATCTCTCCCTCTATATTTGTATACATGTGTATGGATTCAAAGCCACTTCAAACAACTCCCAAACAGACTAAATAAGTGTTATCCCAACAATCTCATCCAATCGCAACTGTCCAACAAAGGATTTCTTTATCGGTCATCCAGGTAAAACTCGCATTCCGATTTACCATTTTTTCCACACAACCCAGAATGCATGTGTTCTCTTACTCACTTTCCTCTTTCCGTCTCTAGACTGCTACTGTTATTGTTGTTCTTCTGTAACTTTAGTTCGTTGGGATTCAACAATTATTGAGCTCAATTTCTTTTAAATTTCACAAAGTAGATTGGATATATTGATTCGTTTCGGGTTTGCTTCAGATTAATTCATCAACCTGAGGTAATTTTACATCTAAATATATATTTATGTTTGGGTTTGATTTGTTTATCGCTTAATAAGTTCTTATATGAAATTTGCTGCTCGAATCGGTAGTTTTTTTTCCCCATTCAATGTTTGATGTTGATAATGTTTGGGTATAATGAATTGATTTCAGTAATTCGGAAGATGTAATGTGATTTTTTTGAATAATATATTGTCACGCTCTGAAGTACCAAAATTAGGGAAAAATAAATTTCCTTTATGGGTTTGTAGACACGTGATTGGTTGTGAATGTCACCTGATTGTCCAAAAAAGCTTAAAACAATAATATAATACGGGAAAGTGACTAAGTTCAGCGGAAGCAAGAATCTAAACATTCAAGTCTTACACGATTAGTATATTATAGACTAAAAGATATCCAAAAGATAGATATTACAAGTTCAACTAAGCTATTACATCATTAAACATATTAATAACATAACTATGATAAAAGAAAAACTCTAAGATCTTCAGCTGGCGAAACCATAGCCTTCCTCGTAGTAATCTTCACCAGCATAGTCTTTAGTAGTAAAATCTGTATCTTGATCATAGCCAGCTCTGTCTGGACCTGCAAAGGCTGGACGTGGAAGGTCCAGCAGCATGAAAAGCCGTTAGCGGTTAAGCTAAGTGAGGTTCCCCTTAAGGTTACCACCACCAAGGTAAGTTATTCATCATCTCTTCTTATTTCTCGAAACCATATCTCGTTCATCATTTCTTATTCTTGATACTATGTCTCGTTCATCTTTTCTTATTCTCAAAACCATGTCATCATTCCCTTTAAAACTTAACCCAGAACTGAACTGACCAATGATGTTGACTGAAAGAAGACTTAACTCCAAAAGCATTTACTGGTCAAGAAAGACAACACTCAATAATGAATAGTTAACTGTTGCCCAACTGGCACTCAAACTGTCGTCCAAATGGTATTCAAACTGTCGCCCAAATGGCATAAGTGTGCGGGACATTAACAATCTCTTGGTCGAACACGTCAGGTCGATCCTCAGCTCACTTGCATGTTACCGAACATGTCATGCCGATCCTCAGACCAAGGGTACGGGAAATTAATAATCACTTGGACGAACACGTCATGCCGATCTTCAGGTCACCCGTACATAACCAAACACGTCATGCTGATCCTCAGTCCAAGGGTGTGGAAAACTAATCAACTACTTGATCGAACACGTCATGACGATCCTCAGGTCATCTGCACTTGACCGAACACGTCATGTTCATCCTCAGATCAAGGAACAAAACATAACTCATCAATCGACTCCATGGAATCATTGAGAGACCAACTTTGCAAGAATTATCCAAACACGACACGAAAGTTCACGAATTAACTTTGACCGGTAGTCACACGACTAGAATCGAAACCCAACACCCCTTATTCGCATTAAATCTATTATTGAAGGTTCTATCGTTATTTATCACGTTCGTACGTTTCGTAGTTTAGTTCATTAATATCATCTATTTATAACCGTCAGTATTTCGCTTTACGTCCGACATTCCGTTTTACCTCTCAATATGCTTACGATGAGAACTTTCCCAATCACTTACCAATGCAACAATTGTGCCATTCAACATACTTATAGTTTGGGTATGAACTTTCCAACGGTCATTAAACTATATTCACGTAGCTCATAGATTTATAATCATGGATTTAATACCAATAAACATATAGATGAAACCCTTAACATACTCATCTACGCGATAGCACTACCATACCACAAGATTTTCATAACAACACAGGTACCAGAAAACTAGCATCAACAATCAACACCATGCATAACAAAACATCATACAAAAAGCTACACAATCTGCCAGGATACATTTTCACTGTGTTGACTGAATTAACATGATTTATTTGGGCATGATAAATTGCTTTGTGGATAAAACTCAAAACTAAAACATTGTAGATAATAGGATTATCTTCATGTAAAAAAAAATCTAGCTTCAATTACATTTTTGAGCTCCTCAAAACATTCATTTTACTAAACTATATTCCGCTGGAAGTTTCTGTTTTCCCAGGTTTATAACACTGCGTTGTACATACATTTCACCCATGAAGCATTGATTTCTAGAATGAACTATAGAAGAGTTATTTGTAGATACATGCGCTAGATTTCTCCACAAAAAAACCTAGCCTAATTCAGATTTTAGAGCTACTCCAAACATTCATTTTACTAAACTATGTTCTGCTGAAAGTTTCAGTTTCTCATATTTATAACACTGTGTTGTACATACATTTTACCTATGAAGGATTGATTTATAGACTGAGCTATAGAATGGTTATTTGTAGATAAATGAGTTAGCTTTCTTCACAAAAAAACCTAGCTTAATTCGGATTTTTGAACTACTCCAAACATTCATTTTACTAAACTATGTTCTGCTGAAAGTTTCAGTTTCTCAGATTTATAACGCTGCGTTGTACATGCATTTCACCCATGAAGGATTGATTTCTAGACTGAGCAATAGAAGAGTTATTTGTAGATAAATGAGTTAGCTTTCTTCATAAAAAACCTAGCTTAATTCGGATTTTTGAGCTGCACAAAACATTCATTTTACTAAACTACATTCATTTTACTTATCTATTTACAAAATAGAAAAGTTATTTCTCTCGCATCTCTGACTCCATTTCCCACGAAGCTTCTCTTTCATCATGATTATTCCATTGAACTTTCACCAATGGGATCTCCTTGTTCCTCAGCTTCTTGGCTTCTCGACCCAAAATCTTGATTGGCCTCTCGGTGTAAGACACATTGTTATTCACCTCAATGTCCTTGAAGTCGATTACATGTGGCGTCGTGCCCTGATGATACTCCTTCAACATATTGATGTGAAAAACATTGTGAATACCTGACAACCTTGGTAGCATCATCACTAATTTCTAATATCCTACGTGGAATTTCTGGAGAAATTCAGGTGCTACATCTCTACCCACCTTATCAGAGGATTTCGCCCTCGAAATCTAGAGTTTGCTAGGTCTTAGAAAGTACAAGGTACTAATCATATCTCTAATTTTAAGGTTGTGAGGTTCCCACTAGCTAGCTAATTAGACCTTCTTTGTGGTAGAACCATGTTCTGAATTCCTCATTCTGGACAATCTTTGTGCACACATCCAGTCTTTCCACAATTGAAGCACTGCGCCTATCAACTTGTGAGCTGTTTCGGTGCTTTGCATTCTTTGGAGTGATGTATGTCCAGATATTCCGCCGCCATCGCAGATATCACGTTGCTTTGGATTTGTCTCAATGTCAGTCTGATTAACTTTTCTTTCATCATTTCTTTTGCGTCTTTGATCGGCAAGATTCTTACCTCTCAGCTTCTTGATGCGATGGTTGAGATGTCTAGTTGGTCTCACAATTGTCTTTTATAACTTGTAGGGGTCGTGAATGTATCCCTCAGCATGTTAGTACGAAGAACGTTGTAGATTAGCGTATCCACTCAAAAAGCGTTGTGATCTACTACACCCTTGGTGATAATGTACGCGAGTTTGTGGGCAATTCAATCGTAAATACTCCAATGTGTCGCAGTGATAGCTTCCTTTCTTTTGGTCTAATAGCACGTTATCTCGAGCGATCGATATTTTAATGGTACTTTATCTTCGACTTCAAACTGTTGGTTTTTCCTTCATTTCTGATCTTTCTGATGTGGTGATGATTGACATGACCTTCCATATAGAACCTCGAGTGACATCATGCCTATGTTTGACTTTGTCGTAGTTGGCAAACATTTTGATTAGCGACGAGTGGGTTCTCTTGTATTTTTGTTTCGAATGCGCCACAAGCTTTCATAATTGATGGTGTAAACTTTTCCATGTGTCTCCGATGTTGTTGATGATGTGAGCTGGTAAGACGTCTTCTATCATTAGGTTAGCTCGTCTGGTTTGACTGTCAGTCTAAAGGTGGGATACGATGCTCATTGTATTCTTATAATTACTAGCTGCCGATTTGTTGTACCTCTATAATAATAATATATATATACATATCAAAACACTAATCATTACAATGATACTAGATACACAAAACTAGATTCATTAATAAGTTAAAATTTTGCATAATCGATTACATAGGTTGTATCAACTCCCCTTCTTCTTCTAAGTTCATCAACAGATCTTGATTGATATTCTTCATTACCTCGCAATCCTTGCGAATATGGTCCATTCCACCACATTTGTAACATCACGATCCATATCCTCCAATTTGCTTCAATGTTGGGCATTCGTCGAAGTGATGTCCGCGATTTCTACAGTTGAAACAACGTTGGCATGTTTTGCGTTGGACCGATGCTATTGTTGTGTCGGACTTTCTCTTGTTCCTCATGTGTTCTTTCAGTCTTCATTTGCCTCTTTGCCTAATCCAGCTATATTGGGGATGGTGGTATTAAGCTGGGCTTGTTTGAGCCGCATTTGCTCCGTAGTGTCCATCTCGAGTGCTTTGCAGTCCTTGCTCAAATGTCCTCTCTTGCGACAGTTATAGTAGATAAAGTTTGGTTGGTTACAGGTCTTGGGAGCTTGATATTCCTTGGCCAGACATCCAGGGTTTCCACAGTTGAAACAAACACCATGATCGTTGTTTGTCGTTTTGAGTTATCCTTGTAGTAGGGTTGACCTTGGTAGTGTAGTAGGTTGTGGCTTGAGTGGTCTCTAAGCGATTCTGAATGGGCGATATGGAGGTGTCTAAACAAATCGTCTCCATAGTGACTTGTGCTAGTGTTGTCCGCGTTCTTCCATAAGTCTTGTATTAGTCTTCCAAATATACCAGTGGGATCGATCTCCTTAGGTATTATGTTGCTTAGCCTTCTGGACTGGTCCTCAGTTGTTTGAGATGATTCATCCATTACAGAGGTTGAGAAGATTCTTGCGTTCCCACATAAGAGTTCTTGTCTATAAGGTTTCTATCATACCTTATGCAAAGCAATCATAACCTGTTATATTTCACATTATGGTTATCATTATAATCCCGGTAGCTAGAATACAATGATTGAAACGATTGAACAGATCAACCTAAAATGAAGCCGAGTCCAAAAAGGCAGATGAATCCTCACTGATAGAAGTATAATAGTAGAATGATGTGATCCATTCAAGAATAAAATGTAAATCTAACAATAATAGGATGACCGATTACTATGGAAGTAATCGTAGTATCTCAAGATTTTGTAGGAAATGAATGTAACTGATGGCATAAGGCCTTCAACGAATGAAATAAGAATTAGGTATTTCATAAGTGAAATAGTCCAAATGAAACCCTACTAATAAAGAATAAGGTAGCAACTAAGATAGAGAATAAGGGGTCAAGATATACAAAGAGTACAACATTTTTGAGTTCCTAATAAGAACAAGAACAGAGAATTCATTTAGAATTATTTCAAATGAAATGAACTTGTAAGAATTTGTTCAAGGGATAATAAGTCAAAAAGAATAACTTTGCAGTATTAGTAATCAAATTTATTTAGAATAATCTCAAAGACAATGAACTTTCAAGATTTTAGTTCAAAGAATAATAAGTCAAAAGAATGACTTTCCAGTACTAGTGATAGAACTTGTTCTCAAAAGAATTTGTCAAGAATCGGATGATCAAGGTACATACTCAAGAATTGTTGACTGGGGAATATCTAAAAATTCAAGGAAATGAGTTACTTATTAAGGAGTGTATCACAATAATTATTGACAGTAATCGGAGCCATATTACAAAATATATAGATACCATTTTCAGAAGAAATGGCCATTAGAATAGAAGGCATCGATTTACTCAAAAGGAGTGGAATGAGCAGAAAGGATATAACTGCTTACTATGGTACTCCCTTACCATATCTAAGGTAAAGTTTGCCTCTCTTATTATCTATTACGGGCCCTCTAAGAACTCCTCCTCAAGGTCCTCCTCCTCCTCCTCGATGTCAGCTAGATCTGCTTTGTGGTTCTGCTCAGGCATTGGTATCATCTTGTCCCCATCAACTGCTGGTGCTAGATGGTCATGTACATTATCCCCTGCTCTCTGAAGATCATCTGCTGGGTCAACCTCCTCAATTGACTCGTCGTCGCTACTTGCTGGATCGTCCTTAATTGTCAGGTCATCGTCATCATCTGTGTCGTCACCATTAGATGGGTCATCTGCTGAGTGGTCACTGCTGGTAGAATCCTCTCCACTCGCTATGTCGTTGTCTCTATCTGTAGCAATGGGATCTAAATCTGCAATTTGCTCTGGTATGGGCTCGGGTGAGAATGATGGTGCTGGTGCGGCCATGATAATCGAGAAGAGTATATCGTCATATAGTGTCTCGTCCTGAGTCATGCTGATAAGCTCAGGGTGAATAAGTATGGTAGTCTCTGAAGCATGGATCGACTCGGGTTGAACTCGATCTGGATACTGCAATGTATCGGTAAGCACAGCTCTCCGTATGTCCTCCTCCAAGATATGCCTCACCCTCTAGCAGATCCACTGTCGATATAGTATAGGGACGGTAGGCTGGATACGAACGTTGCAATTATAGTGACCTCCGAAATCATCATGAACGAAGCTCGACTCCACAGTCATGCAAGAGGAGCTAACTTAGTGTCAATACTAATACGAGGTAAATCTTAATTAGGCTCATAACTTAAGGTGTAGGACAATCAATGAGCGCGTCTAAACCCAAAGCTCTGATACCAAAAATCCATGTCACGCCCCGAAGTACCAAAAATAGGGAAAAATAAATTTCCTTTATGGGTTCGTAGACACGTGACTGGTTGTGAATGTCACCTGATTGTCCAAAAAAGCTTAAAACAATAATATAATATGGGAAAGTGACTAAGTTCAGCGGAAGCAAGAATCTAAACATTCAAGTCTTACATGATTAGTATAGTACAGACTAAATGATATCCAAAAGATAGATATTACAAGTTCAACTAAGCTATTACATCATTAAACATATTAATAACAGAACTATGATAAAAGAAAAACTCTAAGATCTTCAGCTGGCGAAACCATAGCCTTCCACGTAGTAATCTTCACCAGCATAGTCTTTAGTACTAAAATCTGTATCTTGATCATACCCAGCTCCGTCTGGACCTATAAAGGCTGGACATGGAAGGTCCAGCGGCATGAAAAGCCATTAGCGGTTAAGCTAAGTGAGGGTCCCCTTAAGGTTACCACCACCAAGGTAAGTTATTCATCATCTCTTCTTATTTCTCGAAACCATATCTCGTTCATCATTTCTTATTCTTGATACTATGTCTCGTTCGTCTTTTCTTATTCTCAAAACCATGTCTTATTTAAACCCAATCATTCCCTTTAAAACTTAACCCAGAACTGAAATGACCAATGACATTGACTAAAAGAAGACTTAACTCCAAACGCATTTACTGGTCAAGAAAGACAACACTCAATAATGAATAGTTAACTGTCGCCCAACTAGCACTCAAACTGTCGTCCAAATGGCATTCAAACTGTCGCCCAAATGGCATAAGTATACGGGACATTAACAATCTCTTGGTCGAACACGTCATGCCAATCCTCAGGTCGCCCGCACGTTACCGAACACGTCATGCCGATCCTCAAACCAAGGGTACGGGAAATTAATAATCACTTGGACGAACACATCATGCCGATCCTCAGGTCACCTGTACATAACTGAACACGTCATGCCGATCCTCAGTCCAAGGGTGCGGAAAACTAATCAACTACTTGATCGAACATGTCATGATGATCCTCAGGTCATCCGCACTTGACCGAACATGTCATGGCGATCCTCAGATCAAGGAACAAAACATAACTCACCAATCGACTCCATGGAATAATTGAGAGACCAACTCTACAAAAATTATCCAAACACGACACAAAAGTTCACGAATCAACTTTGACCGGTAATCACACGACTAGAAACGAAACCCAACGTCCCTTATTCGCATTAAATCTATTATTGAAGGTTTTATCGTTATTTTTCACGTTCGTACGTTTCGTAGTTTAGTTCATTAATATCATCCATTTATAACCGTCAGTATTTCGCTTTACGTCCGACATTCCGTTTTACCTCAATATGCTTACGATGAGAACTTTCCCAATCACTTACCAATGCAATAATCATACCATCTAACATACTAATAGTTTGGGTATGAACTTTCCAACGGTCATTAAACTATATTCACGTAGCTCATGGATTTATAATCATGGATTTAATACCAATAAACATATAGATGAAACCCTTAACATACTCATCTACGTGATAGCTGTAGACACCCCGATTTTGACCAAACGTCAAATCTAGGGATTGGTTACCTCTCAAAGACCGATGATGACAATGACCGTGGCATTCGAAGATTTTCCAAGAAATTCAAAGTCTTCAAGATGTTCTTCAAGTTAAATTAATAAAATAATAAAAAGAGAGGGTTTGGGTATTCGGGAGAAACCCGAACAACGAAGAACGTGTGAGAAACCCAGTCTGGGAGTCCGTTTTCTTTTAAAGAAAAGAGAATTAATAAACAAAAAAAAAAGAAAAAAAAGAGAGAAAGAGAAAAAGGAGGACAAAATAAATGAAAAGATTTTTTTTGAAAAAAGAGAAAATACAAAAAGAAATAGTATATTCAAAAATATACCATGCACATGGTTGATACCATGCACATGGGGGATCTTAATGCAAACATATACATACATCGAATAAAAATTTTTGTTTACACCAACATATTTTTGAAAAATCAAAAAGAGGGACAAAATTCAGTTAGCCCCGGCACCCGGAAAACCCGGCGGCACTCACTGAGTGCCTCCCGGCATTCAGCGAGTGCCGCCCGGCACTCAGTGAGTGCCACCTGGCATTCAGCGAGTGCCGCCGGCACCCGTCGAGTGCCGCTGGCTGTAACAGACTGCTTTTCTCACATATTCTAGAAGAAATCTTTGCACATGGGTCTCCACCCTAATTTACCCATTTATCCTTGAGATAATGGTCTATATAAACAAACTTTCATCTTCATTTTTGGAGATACTTGAATACTTGAATCAATACACACACATACACTTGAATTTAGAGAGAGATACAAGAATCATATAGAGAGAATTGAGAAGAAGAGAAGAATTTCTTGAAGAATTTGAAGAGTTTTTAGAAGAATTTGAAGATCTTGGAAAAACTTCACAAGAAAGTTGAAGAAATTCTTGAGGTCATAGAGGTAACCTCTTAATCCTTGATAGAATTAGGATAATTCAATCACAAGTTCATAGATCTAGGAACTTTTCACATTTTCAAAACCTCTCTTCTTACCCCATTTCATCACACACCACCAAGAACTTGTGATTGAATCTCATGACATTTCATCAATTTGGATCTAATTAATGCTTTGGGTTTAAGACAAATTCAACTTTGAAGAGTTTGTATTCTTAGTTTTCTAAGTAATCCTTGATTTTCCTCATTTCTATTTCATTCAAAAGATGCATGAGGTCTTCCATATCTCATTGAACCTCTTTGAGTTTGATTCCTTAATTTCCTATGATCTTATGATCCATATGGAGATTAGAATGAACCATAGTCCTAATCTACATATAATTAGTGAGATTCAAGTCTTAATCCATGATTTGAACCCCCTCATTAAGAAATCTTATGGAATCCTCACTATATTCCAATAAGGTTTTAGTAGATTTTTTTTTACTTCATTTAGACTCCAATGACCATCAAATGGTAGGAGTGATAAGTTGAATTCAAGCTTGGGTCTATAGGCTTGAGTTCTTTATTTGAGGATTTTGTGAAGTTCATTTCAATACTTCATCAAGATCCATAAGTGTGAGATGTTTTAAAACTCCAATGACCATTAAGTGGTAGGAGTAGTGACTTGAATCCAAACTTTTATCCATGGATTTAAGTTTATTGTTCTTTGGATCTCGTGAAATCCATGCTATACTTTATTAAAATCCATGAGCATATATATGCCTTTTAGTATTCAATGACCATCAAATGGTAGAAGAAGTAGTTTGGTTTGAGCCCCAACTTCATGTTTTTAATAGTTGAGGTCAACCAACAAAGTTGAACTAGCAAAGAGAAAACAGTGAGTTTACAAACTGTTTTCGATCAAAGATTTTTAGTTCAAGATCTAACCGTTGAAATTAAGTGAAACCAACGGGAAATTGTCAATAACACATTGTTTTACCACTGTGATTTTTGTTTTATAAAGATCTTGTGATTAGAAGGGTTTGATCATGGTTTTTGTGACCTAATTACAATCTGTCCAGAGTTTTAGAATACTTTCAGAACAGTAAGTCCGTTTTGAAATTAATAAATCAGAACCTTAATTAAGTTTTTGGGGTCTCAAATAATTTTTTATAAGTACCTTAATGTGTTAGGAAGATACCCTAAAAAGATCTAAGTGTTTCTCATTTTTTTACTATTTGTAAAAAATCATACAAGATCTCTGGACAGAGAGTTGCAAAATCCTGAGTGAGGTCTAGTATTTTCCATATTCCCGGAGATCTAACCGTTGAAACCTCAATTTTCTTTTTGGGTTAGAAACTAGACTCACAGAGGCATAACATATCCAAAAATCATTAAGCTCCAACCGTTGAAAGTATTTTATTCCTATTTTTGAACGTCTGATCTGCTCTCTGTAATTCATAAAAAACTGCTACTGTTCTTGTCTAATCTTATTTATTTCAACTCAAATAGTCTCCTAATGGCTTAGGACTCAAACCATGTTTTGAATAATGATAATTTAGATTAAACCCAGAGGCTTAGGGGTCCAAATTAGTGAATAAATTCATGTCCCACTCTTGTTCATATTCATGCATTCATTCATACATGTTAATATTCATAAGTAGGACTTATCTCTTGTCTAAGATGTATCTAATTGAACATGACTTAGGATTTACTTATTTATGACATTATATCTTGTCTAAGGCATGTGTACTAACCTTTGTTTTGTAGCGCATTTGAGGTACAATTCCTCAACTCTTCTCTAGTTTAATTCCATTTTTGATTTATATTGATTTTCGACTCCATGTGCGACACCTTAGCCTAGGTTTTGCCTTATATGTATATATGTGTTAGAGACCTTTCTTAGGTTTATTTTTGCATGCATTGCACGTTTGATATTCGCGGCCGGATCCCGGGTATGTTTTCTAGTTCTCTATTGCATATCATGATGTTTGCTACTTGTATTACGTGGCTTATGAATGATATTTTGCCGTTAGCAATTTTACACCATTTCCAACATGCTTGTGTGATGTATATGTATATATGTATTAATTGAGGGCATGCTTAGATTAATAATTTGATTAAAAAGGATGTTGAGTAGAGGCCTATCGCGAGATAGGATGAAATGGGGTGTTTTAGTCCGTCGGGCTCCTTCCCCTTTCATTCCATAATCCCCGGACCCAGTTTATCTTTGGTTTCGCAAAAGATCAGTTTCCTTTTAAATGGTTTCTTAATTTTTCCTTTTAAAAATTAAGTGGCGACTCTTTGAATTTGAAAAATGTTTTAAAAGTGGGTAAAATTTGAAAACCTGCGATATCCACAATAGCACTACCATAGCACAAGATTTTCATAACAACACAGGTACCGGAAAATTAGCATCAACAACCAACACCATGCATAACAAAACATCATACAAAATCTACACAATCTGCCAGGATATATTTTCACTGTGTTGACTGAATTAACATGATTTATTTGGGCATGATAAATTGCTTTGTGGATCTAACTCAAAACTAAAACATTGTAGATAATAGGATTATCTTCATGTACAAAAAAAATCTAGCTTCAAAAATATTTTTGAGCTCCTCAAAACATTCATTGTACTAAACTACATTCTGCTGGAAGTTTCTGTTTTCCCAAATTTATAACACTGCGTTGTACATGCATTTCACCCATGAAGTAGTGATTTCTAGACTGAGATATAAAAGAGTTATTTGTAGATAAATGAGCTAGAGTTCTCCACAAAAAAACCTAGCCTAATTCAGATTTTGGATCTACTCCAAACATTCATTTTACTAAACTATGTTCTGCTGAAAGTTTCAGTTTCTCAGATTTATAACACTGCGTTTTACATGCATTTCACCTATGAAGGATTGATTTATAGACTGAGCTATAGAAGAGTTATCTGTAGATAAATGAGTTAGCGTTCTTCACAAAAAAACCTAGCTTAATTCGGATTTTTGAGCTACTCCAAACATTCATTTTACTAAACTATGTTCTGCTGAAGGTTTTGGTTTCTCAGATTTATAACCCTACATTGTACATGCATTTCACCCATGAAGGATTGATTTCTAGACTGAGCGATAGAAGAGTTATTTGTAGATAAATGAGTTAGCTTTCTTCACAAAAAACCTAGCTTAATTCGGATTTTTGAGCTGCACAAAATATTCATTTTACTAAACTACATTCTGCTGGAAGTTCAGTTTTTCAGATTTAAAGCACTTGTCTTGCATGTCATGAAAATTTCAACACAACAACATCAAACTTCTACTAAACATTAATACATACTATATATGTTCTAAATTGAGTAAGATTACTCACAATTACTCACAATTTACTCACCAAAGCTTGAAATTGAGCTTGGATATTGTTTTTGAGCTTAATGGAGCTTGAACTTCAAACTTCAAGGATGAACTTCTTCTTCTTCTTAACTTTTCTTCTCTTTTTTTCTCATGAACTACCCAAGTCTCCTAATTTTCTCTCCAAAAATTCAGATTATGATCCAACTAAGAGAGTGTAGTGTGTGCATGTGCTTGTTTATATAGAATTTCCATATGCTAGGTGTCCTTTGCATGTTGCATGCTTAGGACATGTGTCCATTAAGTGGACATATTGTAGGAATTATTTGTCTCTTATTTGGCCATTAGGCTTTTTATTTCAAAAAGTTTATACAAAGTCATTTATATTGATGCGATTAGTATCCTCTATTAAAAATATGGCCGTTGGAGGCTTTTAAATCTATTAACTTCTGTATAAAAAATATAGCCGTTGGAGGCTATTAAATCTATTAACTTCTGTATTAAAAATATGGTCGTTGGAGGCTATTAAACTCCTGTATTAAAAATATGGCTGTTGGAGGTTATTAAATTTATTTATTAAAATGACCGTTGGGCAGTTTATAAATAGTCTTCTCTCTTCCCATTTTAAACATAGAAAAATTCCTCTCTTTTTGTGAATTTTCAAAAAACACTATTTCATTATTTTGGAGCAATTCTGAGCACTCATATATTCTTCCAATTCGAGTGCACATTTGGAAGAAACTGATTGATGAATCCTGGAGAGCATAGCGTTGAGACCTTGTGCATTGAGTCATTGACTCCGAGGGGTGGAATTGTTCTTAAGGACAGTGCAAACTGTTGCACGCTGATGTTGTCAGAATCAAGATATAAAAAGTATGCTTTTATTTATGCTTTACTTTTCTAAAGATTTGTAGTGTGAAAGTAAAGGTCGAACCCACAGAGATTGATTAACTACCGTGTTTTAATTTTAAAACCTAAATTTAGCTAATTTAAGAAAACGGATTTTAATTTGATTTTAATTAAACTTAAGAACATAAAAATAAATCTAGACTATGAAAGCAATTTAAATAGTTGTTTTTAGATAATGTTTAAGGGAACCTAGGATTGCAAATCCACCACTAGCCTCATAATAGGAATATTTATGAATTATTTTAGCTTATTACGTTGGATGAATATGGAGAATTGTAGCTACAAGCCCAATTCCTCCTACAAGAAGATAATCATGGTTCAAGCACCAACATAATCCATCTACAGTTAGCACGAATTATCCCACACTAAACTAGGGTTGTGATCTAATCCATTTAACCTAGGCATGGACTATTCGGATACTTGATAGCACGAATCAATAAAGCACCATCACATGTAAACAATCTAAACAAGCACAGCAAGAATAGATCATTGAGCACATCACAGTCAAAATAGATCTAAGACAAGAATAAACTTTGAAAGCAATGATTTAATCAATAGAAAGCACGATTTATTTATAAAAATCCTCTAAACATGTGACTGTCATCCATACATAATAAAACTAAAAGAAATACATAAATAAAACCCTATTACTCGTCTAGGGCTTCATTGAAACCCTAGATCTATGATCTAGCCGTCCATGGAAGTGATGGATCGCAAGAGGTTGATGGAGGAGGCCATGGAAATCCTTGGTCTTCTTCTTCTTCTCCTTGCTTCCCTCCCTTCAATGGCTGAAAGTGTGTATGTATATGTGTGTATATTAGTTGCTAATGATGTGTAACCCCTAATTGAAGTAAAAATAAGATATATATAGAATTACAACAAGTTTTGGAAGCCTTCACAACTCGTAACGCACTAAAACTGCTGTATTTTACAATCTGGACGCCGTTAGGACATCTCGTTTGCACAGGAGTCTTCAGAATACTGAAATACGCAACTTTGATTTTTCCACATATCGCGCGAGCGCGACATTTGGACCTTCGCGCGCGCGGATCGCGCGAGCGATTTCTGGGTTCTCGCGCGAGCGGATCGCGCGCGCGATTTCTGGTTTTCGCGGGCGCGGGTCGCGCGCGCGACTTGGCTTTTTCAGCTTCTTTTCTTCTGCTTTTTCACCCTGTTTAGCCTGATATACTTGATTTCTTCCAAAACCTGTCAGAAATTAGAAAACGAAGTAAAAATATACAAAAACAGGATAAAAAGGTACTAACAAATGCTCGTTAAGGCGTATAAATAGGATTTGTTCTCTCCCGATCACACCCCCAAACCTACATTTTGCTAGTCCTCGAGCAAAACTAAAATAAAAACTAACTACTAATAAAATACTACTCCATTTTTGTATGGATCACGATTGCATTTAGCATATGCAACAAGCCTTTTAAACCTCTAGGTGTCCCTAGTCGGACGAGTGAAGTCTCGTGAGGGTTCTCGTCAACAAGTCACCCACAACCATCTTTATTAACTTGTAAATTTAAAAAGTTTTATTAAAAATGAAAAACATAATATTCAATACTCCTTATTATAGCACAATGATTCGAAATAGAATAATGAACAAGAAGAAACAGAATCAAACGTCTACCTACATCATGAAAAATAATCCCAAGTACATGCATCGTATAAATCAATAGAGTTTCTCATAAAATTGCACGTGTGTGATGTGGTAGTCAAATGAACACGCGCATGTCATAAACTTGAAATATAACCCGGATAACCAATTAACTATGTCTCGACTACGAATCTCACAATGAATTACACTCTCAAATGAAACACTCAGAAACAGGTGTAATTTTTCTAATATATGGGAGCAAAGGAAATATATTTTCAAAACAAGAAATGCTCACATATGACTCGAAAAAGACGCATGACACACAAAAATAGTAGTCTCATGGATAAGATGCCAATAATTAAGAAAAATTAATCATTACCCTGTTTTAATCCTCCTCCCATCGTTTTCATATCCGAACCATGTTTCCTAGGATCAAATAGGACTTTTCAAAGGTTGTAATGTGGCTCAGACAATGAAAAAGGATAGAAAGGACCCATTAGGTAGTTTTAGAACGGCATTGTAGGCATGTTCGATTTCTTTCATTCTTCATCTACAAACTTTCATCTTTTCTTTCTCTTCATTCCTTTTCATTCATATTTTCTTCTTTTCTTTCATATTTTTTTTTTTCAACCTTCCTCTTCTTTATTTTTTATTTTCAATCCTTATTTTTTCTTCTTTTTTTTTTCTTTCTTTCTCATTGCTTTCGAAACGAATACTCAGTAAAAAATCAAGGCAACCACCCCAAACATCGTATTTTCTTCTTCTCAATCAACACATCGTCTTAATACTACTAAAAGTTGATCACTCTTCCAGTGGTATACTCCAAGTTGATCAGGTTGGAGCTTTTAAAGAGGATAATGGTAAACAAAGAAAAAGAGGCATTGTAACGGCTCAAAGGGGTGAACTAAGGAAATTTTTATCATTTATCGGTCGGTACTAAACAAAGAAGGCCTAAAATCATGTCCTATGGTCATATGGTTCTTCAATGTTTACGACGGAAGATTATTTAGCATGGTAACAAATATTTTAACTTGACTATCAACCAAAACAAGAATAATGAGACTAAACAACAAGTAAATGCGCTATTTCAATGAAATTCGACAAACACAAAATGTATTCATAACCCTCTAAAAAGAAAAGATAGGCTCAAAAGCTTACTGGGTTTAGTCTCCACCATTTGTTATCTAGAAATCCAAATCATCTTATAGCTCACATCAAACATGTATTCAAGCGACTACGTGCAGTGCATAGGTTTGTGTGCAAATTTATGATATAAAACTATGATTCGAACGATACATATCCTAGAACGTAGCATCATGACTTCAGTAAATGGTTAATCACATATTCTTTTGTTTACCATTCTATAACAATCATAGTTACATAACAAGAAGTATCAAATTAAGATTGCAAAAAGTCGGTAATCATCGTTTATTTAAACCCACTTATTGAAAAAATTTTAAAATTTTGCTTAAAATAATGTGCATGTGTGTGCATACCCCCAAACCTAAACCTTTCATTGTCCCCAATGAAACCATAAAATGAAAGAAAGGAAAGTAGGTAAGAAAGGAACGATAATACCTCGATCTCGGCAAACAGAGAACAGGTTAACACAAAAGAATATGACAATAAAGGTCAATGTTACCTGTTACTTCTTAACAAAAGAAAATTAAACAAACAAAATACAAACAGCTAAAAGAATTATAACTAAACTAAACTAAACTAAATAAACTATAAGACTTAAAGAAAGTAAAAAGATAATAAACTATAACAGAAAGTAAAATCTAACTTGAACAATGAAAACAACAAACGATTCGATCTAATAATACCTAAGAAATAAAAACAGAAAACTACTAAAACAGGTGTGGGGGACTGATATAGAAAACAAAAGAAGAAAATGCAGAAATGGGGGAATCGCGCGCGCGGTCCGCGCCAGCGACCGTGGCGCGCGCGAATTCCCAATTTTTTTTTTTTTTTTTTTTTTTTTTTTTTTTTTTAATCACGCGCGAGCGAGGTGCCTCGCGCCCGCGAAACCAGGCGCGAAGAGAACCAGAGAGCTCATATAAGGAAAAAGAAAGAAAAAACACTAAGGCACATTCTCGCGCCAGCGGGCCGCGCGAGCGACGTCTCGCGCGAGCGGGCCGCGCGAGCGAGAATGGTATTTTATCTTGGCTCACTTATTTTATGTATCTATATTAAAAACAACTTAATTCCAACCCCCAAACCTGTTCAGAACCACAAAAACATACTGAAATCACCCAAAAACAAAGAAAACAAACAAAATTAAGCTTGGGTTGCCTCCCAAGAAGCGCTTTGTTTTACGTCTTTAGCTAGACCTTTCTAGCACAAGACTCATGGAAGCTGAAAATCAGAATTTGTGCCCAATAGGATATCTGGAAGAGCTCGATGGTAAGCAGAAATAACATCGCTTTGAATTAAATCGATTGACGGTTTGTCATTATGTTCGAATCGATTTCTTACCTTCCGAGTCGATTCCGCATTAGGGTCCGAGGTATTAGGATTCATCCACTCATCATCGTCCGCTATAGTATTTTCCCCACTCACATTTATTTCTTTGGTAGGCTCAATATTCCGTTTTACCTCACCTTCCGCCTCACATAGGTAATCGTCGTCTTTAGGAGGTTGATCCACAGCATTAAAAACGTTTAATTTTAAGTTCATGTTCCCAAATGACACTTTCATTACCCCCGTCCGACAGTTAACACGTGCGTTAGCGGTTGCTAAGAATGGACGGCCTAAAATGACAGGAGTATGTTTCCTAGCATCTAGTACGGGTTCAGTGTCAAGGACCATGAAGTCGACAGGATAATAGCATTTATCAACTTTAACCAAAACGTCCTCGACGATTCCTCTAGGTATTTTAATAGAACGATCCGCTAATTGTATTGTAGCGGCCGTAGGTTTCAGTTCACCTAAACCTAATTGTTTATAGACGTGATAAGGTATGAGATTAACACTAGCTCCTAAGTCAAGGAGAGCCCGATGAATGACAGTGTCACCTATGACACATGAGATCGTAGGCGTACCAGGATCCTTATACTTTGGAGGTGCGTGTTGGAAAATAGAGCTTACTTTTTCCGTGAGGAAGACCTTTTTAGGAGTATGACTCCGTATTTTGCGTTTTTGTGTACAAAGGTCTTTTAAACATTTAGCATACGCGGGAATTTGTTTTATAGCATCGAGGAAAGGAATATTAATTTTAACTTGTTTGAACACCTCGAGTATATCCTCCATTTTTGACCTATTCTTTGTAAAATGTGACGGTCCCTCATTATTAGGTGGATATGGCATTCTCGGAATATAGTTCGTTGAGACCGGTTCTTTATCTTTTTTATTTTTATCCACATCCTCACCCATCTTATTCGAGTTAGTATTCCTATCTTTCACATTCTCATTCGGAATTTTTATTACCTCTTCCTCTCGTGTAGTCAACCTAGTTGAGACGACGTTCACTTGTTCATTTGACCCCTTAACCTCATATTGTCCCTTAGGGTTTTGAATTGTTTGACTAGGCAACGTCCCCTCGTTTCTACGACTCACTACAGTAGCTAGTTGTCCCATTTGGGATTCAAGCTTCGCAATGGATTGTGTATGAGAGTGCACTATTTGTGCTTGTGCTTGGACTTGCGTTTCAATAGTCTTAAGGGACGCCAACACCTTTTCCTCAAAAGCATTACCTCTTGAAGGATTCGAATTAGGAGGCGGGTGTTGGTATTGACCTTGTTGAGGTCTATAAGCATTAGGGAAATTAGTCGCCTCATTAGGATTATTATTATTATTTTTCCACGAGAAGTTAGGATGGTTTCTCCATGGCGCATCCGGATTATTATTAGTCAAATTATAGTTATTTCGTGGGTATTGTTGAATAGAATTTATATGTTGCTCCACGAATTCTGGAAATTGACTCGCCGATGGACATGAAAGTATAGAATGTGAAGGATCGGAACATAATGCACAAATTTCATGAGCAGGTGAGGCTGTCGTTTGGTTCATTGTTAAAAGTTGGTCAAGTTTTCTATTTAATTCTTGTATTTCAATTGACTGGCTTGACTCAAACTTTACCTCTCTCTTAGGTTGTGCATGATATCCCTCCGAACGTACCGACACAGCCTGATGCATCGAATTCTCGCTTAAAGTTTCAAATATTTTCCAGGCCTCGTCGGCGCTCTTGTGTAGGAAAGTACCCGCACAAACGGCATCGACGGTATTACGGACCGAGGGAATAAGTCCTTCATAGAAAACCTGTACCAGTTGCCACTTAGGAACCTGATGATGTGGGCAAGAGCGTAATAATTCTTTGAATTTTTCCCATGTGTCATAAAGTGATTCCCCATCTTGCATAACAAAATTTGTTATGGATTTCCTTATTTGATTCGTACGCATAATAGGAAAAAACTTCTGTAAGAATGCGGTGTGTAAGGCTTCCCATGTCTTAATTGTGTTTGGCTCCAAAGATTGGAGCCAATACTTAGCTTTATCTTTTAAGAAAAATGGAAAGAGCCGCAATTTTAAGTCATCATCAGTAAGATTTTGAATTTTTAAAGTAGAACATATATGTTGAAAATCTCCTAAGTGTTTGTATGGATCTTCATTTAGACAGCCATGGAACGCTGGAAGTAGCGAGATGGTAGACGACTTTATCTCAAAGTGAGATGCCATCGCCTCCGGTAAATCAATACATGTTTGTGGCGTGTAAGTCGTCGGAATAAAATAGTTTTTAAGTGGAGGAGGTGGCGGTATATTAGGATTATTCATATTAACACCATCATTTTGATTGTTATTGTTATTTCCACCGTCAGCCATTTTAATTGGTTCAATTTGAAAAGTTCGAGTTTTCCTTAACCGTTCACGGGTACTCTGAATTTCGGCCTCAAACAACGACGACGGAATCGGAGTTGTTTCGTCGTCTTGCAACCTAGCTCTAGAAGCTTGGGTTGTGGACTTACTAGTTCTTAAGGTACGTTCAAGTTCAAGATCGAAAGATTTTAAATCTGGTTTATTTGAACGTGTACCTAACATAAACTAAAACAAAGAAAAAGAAACTAAAAACGACTAACTAAACAAAAGAAACAAATAGCAATCACACAACTAAGATAACAAGCACTCAACTACTATGATGCATGCAAATTATCCTGTAATGCAATGACCGCGTCAAGCCCAGCGCCCCGGGTTTCCTAGCTAATGCAGTGCAATTAACCCTAAACTAATGCAAATAGTGCGTCTCAGCGCCCTGACTTACAGTGGTTTAAAGCGAGTTTCAAAAGAAGCAATTTGTTTTATTTTTATTTATTTTAGTTGCGTAAGCTCCTTTGATGTAGTTAGCTACTCCACTCGGAAACGTTGAAATTTGACGACTGGAAAACCTACAAAATAAAAAGAAAAGTTAGTGACTCAAAATCAAAGGAAAAATAAGAAAAGTAAAACTAATCTAATATTTACAAATTAACTAAACTACGATTATAAAACTAAAGGTAGTAATGCAATCCCCGGCAACGGCGCCAAAAATTGATGTTGTCAGAATCAAGATATAAAAAGTATGCTTTTATTTATGCTTTACTTTTCTAAAGATTTGTAGTGTGAAAGTAAAGGTCGAACCCACAGAGATTGATTAACTACCGTGTTTTAATTTTAAAACCTAAATTTAGCTAATTTAAGAAAACGGATTTTAATTTGATTTTAATTAAACTTAAGAACATAAAAATAAATCTAGACTATGAAAGCAATTTAAATAGTTGTTTTTAGATAATGTTTAAGGGAACCTAGGATTGCAAATCCACCACTAGCCTCATAATAGGAATATTTATGAATTATTTTAGCTTATTACGTTGGATGAATATGGAGAATTGTAGCTACAAGCCCAATTCCTCCTACAAGAAGATAATCATGGTTCAAGCACCAACATAATCCATCTGCAGTTAGCACGAATTATCCCACACTAAACTAGGGTTGTGATCTAATCCATTTAACCTAGGCATGGACTATTCGGATACTTGATAGCACGAATCAATAAAGCACCATCACATGTAAACAATCTAAACAAGCACAGCAAGAATAGATCATTGAGCACATCACAGTCAAAATAGATCTAAGACAAGAATAAACTTTGAAAGCAATGATTTAATCAATAGAAAGCACGATTTATTTATAAAAATCCTCTAAACATGTGACTGTCATCCATACATAATAAAACTAAAAGAAATACATAAATAAAACCCTATTACTCGTCTAGGGCTTCATTGAAACCCTAGATCTATGATCTAGCCGTCCATGGAAGTGATGGATCGCAAGAGGTTGATGGAGGAGGCCATGGAAATCCTTGGTCTTCTTCTTCTTCTCCTTGCTTCCCTCCCTTCAATGGCTGAAAGTGTGTATGTATAGGTGTGTATATTAGTTGCTAATGATGTGTAACCCCTAATTGAAGTAAAAATAAGATATATATAGAATTACAACAAGTTTTGGAAGCCTTCACAACTCGTAACGCACTAAAACTGCTGTATTTTACAATCTGGACGCCGTTAGGACATCTCGTTTGCACAGGAGTCTTCAGAATACTGAAATACGCAACTTTGATTTTTCCACATATCGCGCGAGCGCGACATTTGGACCTTCGCGCGCGCGGATCGCGCGAGCGATTTCTGGGTTCTCGCGCGAGCGGATCGCGCGCGCGATTTCTGGTTTTCGCGGGCGCGGGTCGCGCGCGCGACTTGGCTTTTTCAGCTTCTTTTCTTCTGCTTTTTCACCCTGTTTAGCCTGATATACTTGATTTCTTCCAAAACCTGTCAGAAATTAGAAAACGAAGTAAAAATATACAAAAACAGGATAAAAAGGTACTAACAAATGCTCGTTAAGGCGTATAAATAGGATTTGTTCTCTCCCGATCACACGCCTCAATCAGTATCATAGCTGTATCCTACCATATTTCCAACAATCTTAAGAACAAATCTGGATACTGCTATGATCGTCGCGTAACCTACTCAACCCAAGAGGGCATTGATCCGGGACCTGGCGGTGTTACTATTAAAAAGACCACTGTGGCCTAGATCATCGGTGTCTATGATGAGCCAATAACTTCGGAGCAGTGCAACATGATTATTGAAAGGCTTGGTGATTAGCTCATTGAGCAGGGTCTTCAATTGCTTTGGTAGGTATTGTTATTTATTTGCAATTTTTGATTTATTTCTAAATGTTGCCAATTTATAAGCTTGTATCTAATTACTTGCTTGTTGAAATGGTTGGCTGTGAAACTATATTAAAGCATACATTTTTACCATCTTCTTTGAATAAAAACTAAAGTGAAAATATGTTTACTATCTATCTATCTAAAAAAAAACTCTTCAACCCAAAAATTTTAATGGGTAATTTTAAAGACACGGATTTGGGTAGAATATATGAACTGGTAGTATTCATGCTTACAACCATGGGTCATATGGTTTTTCAAAGAATTTTTGGTATGTAATTATGACCAAACATATATTCCTAACACTTACTGTGCGTTGAAGGAAGATAATATGGAAATGCTTTATTGATTTTCTATTACTACCCCAATGATAACATATGTATAATTCATTGGTATGTTATTAAACCTACAATTACTAAGTCCTTCATTGGCCAAGAGGAGTTACAATGAGGTTGGGTTATAATTTTTATGAAATTTATGAAATTTTATGAAATTTCATTGTTTATGAAATTTTTATTGATCACTATCTTTAAATCCAAAAAATATGTTTTGAAAAATAGTCCTTTCAAAGAAAAAGGTCCAAGGTTCATTTCCTTTAATCAAATAAAACCCAATCATCTCTGATTAAGAAAAACTTTCATGTCCCCACTTTTAAAGAGGAAATCCAAAAATCTTGGGAATCATTTTGATAAATGCTTTTCAAATGAATTTCAAAGCAAAGTTTCAAACCAACAAATTTGTTAAGGAATGTTTTACATCCCCATTTTCAAGGAACTCTCAAGAAAGCTTTCACATAAGAAATACTTTCCAAATAAATTTCAAAGTTTTCATACTTAAAAGGGGTAATGAGGATCACAATGAAAGGAGAAATCAGCGCACTTGACATGGATGAGGATTTTATGTGCTTATATGCTTATATGTTAGAAATAGGATTTTCTTTTCTATTAGCATATAGAATAGGCACACACACACACACATGCATCACATCCGTGTGACATATGAGCCATTCATAAAGAATTTTTACCAAGCATTTTTTCAAAAAATAAAGTTGTTTGAAAATTGATTAAAAATAAAAATGGTTGTAGGAAAGATAGCATTGAATGCCGGGACAGTTTGGTTCAGGGATTCGAGTGCAAGGTTAGTACGAAGAGAGCCAGAGACAGAAAGAGAAATGGATCACAAACAACATGCTGCAGAAATAGCACAATTGAAAGAGAGAATGGACCAAATGATGACCATGTTGGAAACACTGACCCGCCAAAGGACAGTAAATGATCCACCGATAGCCGACCCGCCTCCGTTGCAGGAAGATGAATGGTTTGAGGATCCAGAACCACCTAGAGCTGATGTACCCAGGGCAGAGAGAGAGAAAATTGAGAAAGCTGAGAAAGAGCGTATCGAAATGAAAGAGAAGGTGGAAAAGCTGGAGAAAGTTGTTCGCAAGTCCAATGGAGTTGATAGCTACTTGCTAGAGCTAGAAGGTTTGTTTGATGGAGCTCAAGAGAAACTGCCAGTTGGTTTCAAAATGCCAGAGATAGATAAGTTTGATGGTTCTGGTAACCCTAGAAATCACGTGAGGATGTGCATCGGGGCTTTCCAGCCAAGTGGTCTAAATCCTGCCATGATGGCCATGCTATTTCAACAAACTTTGACTGGAGCAGCATTATCCTGGTATTTCACATTAGAGACAAGCAAGAGTCGCATATGGGAAGAAGTGGTGAAGGCTTTTGTCACCCAGTATGAATACAATCAAGAGCTTGATATAACTGTGAGGGATCTAGAAACGACTACGCAAGAGAATAGAGAGTCATTTGCTGAATTCTTGACGCGATGGAGGGGGAAGGCTGCAAAAATGACCCAACGGCCATCAGAGAAGGAACAGATCCGGATTGTAATAAAAAATCTCCAGAGCATCTATCAGGAGAAACTCATGTACCAGTGCATTCATACCTTTGCAGAATTATTTGAAATTGGAACCAGGATCGAGGACGCAATCAAGGATGGAAGGATTAAGAGGGAGGAACCTCAGGGGAACCGCTCTAGAAGACCATTCTATGGGGGGAATGCTGGAAATCAGGTAACAACTGATGTTAATGTTCTAAGCCAGCCGGAAGAAGGGCAGAATTTTGCGAGAAAAGGGGGTGCGTCGAGACCAAAGTTGGAAGGGCAGCTTCGTCGCTTCACGGATTTAGGGGTATCTCTAACTACCATTCTCAAACGATTAAAGGAAAAAGGATATCTCAAGCCTCTAGATCCAAAACCAATGCCTGATCCACTTCCATCGGGCTTTAATACAAGCCTCTATTGTGAGTTTCACCAAGCTCATGGCCATACAACTGACCGATGTATGAGGTTAAGGCATGAAGTACAAGATTTGATTGATAATAAGACCATTTCTCCTCCACCTGCAGATCGACCGCATGTGACCCGGAACCCGCTCCCTAATCATCATGCTGTACCACCACCACGGAACATCAATCTCTTAGATGTTGGGGAGGAAGTCTTCGATCCGTCTGTATTGATTGTACCAGTAGGACAGGCTACCAAAGCTTATGAATTCCCAAAAGATTAGAGGATATGCCTTATAGTAGTAGAGGAAGAGGATTGGCTGATAGGAGGACAAGAAGAACAAGCGTTTGAGGAAGATATGCACAATGAAATCATCCAAATCGATTGGTGGGATCCAAACAATCCTACTGATAACTCCGTCTGGGAGGAGGAGGTTTACAGTGACACTAATGGTCTGTGGTCCGAAGGAGAAGAAGAAGTAAATGCTGAAAAAGTGGTCAACCATGCCAAGCTGTTAGATGGGAATGACTTGAAGAAAGGGAAAGGGAAGGATCTTGAAGAAGGAAGTCAGGCATTGCATATACACTTCATCAAGAAAGAAGAAGATTTCCCCTGCTATGGCTCTCCAGAGCCATGGGTGGACTGCAAAGATAAATACTTGGAGCAAGGGTTTGAGATCTCTTTCTATGAAGATCCATACCTACAAGCGCCCATAGAACCCATGTCTGTCCAAGATTGGATTCGTGCACTGGATGGCCTGGCCATGAGGAATCTCTTTCATGAAGAAGGCAGTAAGACCGAGGAGAGCGGTCCAAAGAAGATCATGGAAATGAAGATTAGGAAAGAACAGATGGGAGAAATGTTGGAGGAAGAGATCAAGGGAAATAAGGGAAAGGAAGAAAAGTCAGGAAAAGAAGAAGAAACAGAATCAGGGAATTTGCCAAGAGGTCCTTGAGTCTAGTGATAGGATGCCCCTACCCCGGAAGTCTGTAATGGCCAGTATGAGCCAAGCCTTTTAATTTTCTGTTATCAATGAAAGTGACTGATTCTGCTTACTTGATTGCGCTTAATGATTATAATAACTGTGAAGAAAAAAAAAGAAGAAGCAAATGAACCTGCATGCAAAATCATTGAGAAAACCTTGGTATTTGACTTTGAAGATGAAGAAGATTCTCAAAGTGCTTCTCTCCATATTTCACTCAATAAAGATAAAAGCATAAAATTGATCTCATAGCTAAAAGAATACAAGGATGCCTTGTATGGTCCTATGATGATGTGCCAGAATGAATTCAGAAATTATCCCACATCACCCCCTTTATACCAAACCTAACAGGTGAGCTCATAGTCCAAAGCGATGAACTTGTTCCTTAATGGTAGCTAGATATCTTAAATGAACTTCTTCTTCTTAAAAGAAAAGAAAAAAAAAAAGAAAAAAAAAAAAAAAAGAGCTCGCTAGGATGAAAACCCGAAAGGGCGCCTAGGCAAAAGTTAGAGCAAATTAAGATGCGTGTTGATTTCAAAATCCGAATCCTAGCCAGTCAAAATCATGAAGAGAATAAGAGATAGTGAGAAAAGAAAGGAAAAAAAAAGAGAAAAAAAGAAAAAAATAGATAGAGAATTCTTGAGTACTTCAATGTATATGAATTATCCTAAGAAAAGAAATTGGAAATGAAAAGAAAGATTTGAAAGTATCAATTAAATTTTTGTGAGAGACTCAATGGATAAGTGATAAGTGGACCTAAAACAATGCAGAAATATCTTTGAGAAAGATAAAGAGTAATTTGGAGGGCTGATATTACTATGTGAGTATGATAGAGTATGAGTAAAACATGATGTATTATGAGAGTTGTAAAGATTGACTGGCTAGTGATAAGGTGAAAAGAATCAACCGCCAAAAAACAAAAAAAAAATGCATAAAAAGGAGAAGTAGTTCATCATCTTGTGCGAAAGCTGCCACAAGGAATCTGTTTCAGAAAATCTACCCAGAAAGAGCGCTCATTGAACCCAAATGAAAACATGGCTCGAAAAGCCCACCAATTCTTGAAGCCTTATTCTTTCAAGACCTCCAGAGTCGATGAACTACATTTTGACCTGATTCCCATTCGGGGATACGTAGGCAGCCTGCAAGGTTCGGTCACAACTACACACGCAGTCAATCATTGCACTTCTTTCAGGCCTCAACCGAACTACTATAGGACCTGATGCCCATGCGGGGATAAGTAGGCGGGTCTCCCAAGGCCCTCGGTCCAAAGAAGAAACCCAACCAATTCATGAAATTACCTTGAAAACTAGGGGCAAACTATCGTTTGCCCAGAGGCCGCGTCACCTCCCTCAAACCAGGGGCAAACTTCGTTTGCCCAGCATTTCCAAGCCCCTATCAAACTAGGGGCAAACTGTCGTTTGCCAAATAAAATATCTCTGTGTTTTCTGGTTTTCAAGGACCAAGCTTCGGCATCCTAAGAATTCTTGAAGTAAGAAGTTGAAGTTTTCATGCATAAATCTGAAATTGATTTAAGATGGAAAGAAACATGAAAAGGAGAATTCTTTATCATCAAGGAAGATATAATGAAAGAATATTATGAGATAACACTATTTTTTTTCTTTCTTCTAAAGGTTGATCAGAGAAGCGCAAAGAAAAGAAAGCAGAATTGGTCACAAATTTGAAAATGTGTGTATCCCAGCTCAGTTTGAGTCTACCTTCGTGAAATCCAAAAGATATATTCCGCAGAGGGATCAACAAGAATTGAAGATTCCAAAAGAAGGGTAATAGCAGGGAGGTCAAGGAGTCAGATTCTGCCCCGCCAAGGAAAGGGCGAGTAATATCTTCAGAGAGAGCAAAATCAAGTGAATACCCTCAGCAGATCAAGCTTCAAGCCGCACAAGCTAATCATCGGATGAACCAGAGAGCCTTTGAACTTGTCCATAATCGAAAGGAGAATCCGTGAGTAGAAAAGTGGGGTTATCTGGCTCATACTTCTTCCTCTTCTTACTCGAATCACCTGAACTACTGTCTATGGTGAGTAATCTATCTAAAAGAAAAGAAAAGAAAAGAAAATTTTAGAAAAAAAATATATTAAAACCGAAATAAGAAGCGCATGAACATCTCTTCAGATTAAATGGCCCCAAGGCAAATCTTTTTGAGCTGGACCAGCTCCGATCAAATCTTCGGTCTTGGTATAAGTCGTCTATCACAGCCTTTGAAGTCACCGATCAAATCCTCGGTCATGGTGTAAGTCGTCTATCGCATCCTATGAGTTACCAATCAAATCATCGATCTTGGCATATGTCGTCTATCGCAGCCTTTGAAGTCACCGATCAAATCTTCGATCTTGGCGTAAGTCATCTACTGCAGCCTGGGGTTACTGATCAAAACAAAAAGGGAAGGGATAAAACCAAATTTAGAAATGCCGAAAACAAGTTGTCGAGTCTGCGCGACTCCAGGTCTTCGGAAAATAAAATGAATTTTTTAGAAAATGAATTTTTGGTCTTTGAAAAGTAGAAATGAATTTTCGAGTCCGCGCGACTCCCAATCTTTGAAAAGTAGAAATGAATTTTCGAGTCCGCGCGACTCCCAATCTTTGAAAAGTAGAAATGAATTTTCGAGTCTGCGCGACTCCCGATAGAAAGTGAATTTTGTCCACATGACTATTCTGAAAGGAGAAAAAGAAAGGGGATTTACCCTAGCAATGCCAAGCTTCTTTTCTGCGATCATTGGGGTCATTGAATCGGGAGCGATTCTGGCTTTTCTACGATCATTGGGGTCATTGAATCGGGAACGATTCTGGCTTTTCTGCGATCATTTGGGGTCATTGAATCGGGAACGATTCTGACTTTTCTGCGATCATTGGGGTCATTGAATCGGGAGCGATTCTGGCTTTTCTGCGATCATTGGGGTCATTGAATCGGGAGCGATTCTGACTTTTCTGCGATCATTGGGGTCATTGAATCGGGAGCGATTCTGGCTTTTCTGTGATCATTTGGGGTCATTGAATCAGGAGCGATTCTGACTTTTCTGCTATCTTGGGGTCATTGAATTTGGAGCGATTCTGACTTTTCTGCCATTTGGGGTCATTGAATCTGGAGCGATTCTGACTTTTCTGCTATTTTGGGGTCATTGAATCTGGAGCGATTCTAACTTTTCTGCTATCTTGGGGTCATTGAATTTGGAGTAATTCTGACTTTTCTGCTATTTTGGGGTCATTGAATCTAGAGCGATTCTGACTTTTCTGCTATCTTGGGGTCATTGAATTTGGAGCAATTCTGACTTTTCTGCTATTTGGGGTCATTGAATCGGGAGCGATTCTGACTTTTCTGCTATCTGGGGTCATTGAATTTGGAGCGATTCAGACTTTTCTGCTATCTTGGGGTCATTGAATTTGGAGCGATTCTGACTTTTCTGCCATTTGGGGTCATTGAATCTGGAGCGATTCTGACTTTTCTGCTATTTTGGGGTCATTGAATCTGGAGCGATTCTGACTTTTCTGCTATCTTGGGGTCATTGAATTTGGAGCAATTCTGACTTTTCTGCTATTTTGGGGTCATTGAATCTGGAGCGATTCTGACTTTTCTGCTATCTTGGGGTCATTGAATTTGGAGCAATTCTGACTTTTCTGCTATTTGGGGTCATTGAATCGGGAGCGATTCTGACTTTTCTGCTATCTGGGGTCATTGAATTTGGAGCGATTCAGACTTTTCTGCTACCTGGGGTCATTGAATCTGGAGCGATTCTGAGTTTTCTGTGAACTCTCATTTCCTGATTCGGCACCGGAGTCTAAGACGCAAAGCGCATCTCAGTCAATCAGACGATCTTCAAGACACTGGAGTATAAGACGCAAAGCGCATCTCAGTCTTTCGGCATATTTTCTGTTTCAGCACCAGAGTATAAGGCGCTAAGCGCATCTCAATCTTCCAGCGTGCTACCTGATTCGACTATGGAGCGTAAGGCATAAAGCGGCTCAGTCGAACAGACGATTCTCAAAACTCGCATAGAGCATGCACGTGTCCCCAGAATAGGACGATGTCATAATAGGAAAACTTGAGGTATTAGTGCATTTCTGATGCTAGGAAGGAGCATAGTTCTGTATCGTCACATTCGGGAGCATGAGACACCAATTTGTTGAGCATGTGCATCACGATAGGATAAGTGCATTCATCCGTGTGGAAATTTGAGTTTGTGTGTTGTTCCTTCGCCCGAACTACGTCCTGGTCTGATTCCCATTGGGATACGTAGGCAGCTCACCTTTGAGCACGACCGGCATTTGGCTATCTGCGCACCCGTTTTTGCAACGCACTTTTTGTTTTTACCTAGATTCGACTGTTGGTCAAAGGCTTGTCTTTCACACAGGCTTTGACCTTCGTTTGTGATACGCATTGCTTCACAAACTCTGTCAAAGAGGGGCAAACTGTAGACACCCCGATTTTGACCAAACGTCAAATCTAGGGATTGGTTACCTCTCAAAGACCGATGATGACAATGACCGTGGCATTCGAAGATTTTCCAAGAAATTCGAAGTCTTCAAGATGTTCTTCAAGTTAAATTAATAAAATAATAAAAAGAGAGGGTTTGGGTATTCGGGAGAAACCCGAAAGACGAAGAACGTGTGAGAAACCCAGTCTGGGAGTCCGTTTTCTTTTAAAGAAAAGAGAATTAATAAACAAAAAAAAAAAGAAAAAAAAGAGAGAGAGAGAGAAAAAGGAGGACAAAATAAATGAAAAGATTTTTTTTAAAAAAAGAGAAAATACAAAAAGAAATAGTAAATTCAAAAATATACCATGCACATGGTTGATACCATGTACATGGGGGATCTTAATGCAAATATATACATACATAGAATAAAAATTTTTGTTTACACCAACATATTTTTGAAAAATCAAAAAGAGGGACAAAATTCAGTTAGCCCCGGCACCCGGAAAACCCGGCGGCACTCACCGAGTGCCTCCCGGCATTCAGCGAGTGCCGCCCGGCACTCAGCGAGTGCCGCCTGGCATTCAGCGAGTGCCGCCGGCACCCGTCGAGTGCCGCTGGCTGTAACAGACTGCTTTTCTCACATGTTCTAGAAGAAATCTTTGCACATGGGTCTCCACCCGAATTTACCCATTTATCCTTGAGATAATGGTCTATATAAACAAACTTTCATCTTCATTTTTGGAGATACTTGAATACTTGAATCAATACACACACATACACTTGAATTTAGAGAGAGATACAAGAATCATATAGAGAGAATTGAGAAGAAGAGAAGAATTTCTTGAAGAATTTGAAGAGTTTTTAGAAGAATTTGAAGATCTTGGAAGAACTTCACAAGAAAGTTGAAGAAATTCTTGAGGTCATAGAGGTAACCTCTTAATCCTTGATAGAATTAGGATAATTCAATCACAAGTTCATAGATCTAGGAACTTTTCACATTTTCAAAACCTCTCTTCTTACCCCATTTCATCACACACCACCAAGAACTTGTGATTGAATCTCATGACATTTCATCAATTTGGATCTAATTAATGCTTTGGGTTTAAGACAAATTCAACTTTGAAGAGTTTGTATTCTTAGTTTTCTAAGTAATCCTTGATTTTTCTCATTTCTATTTCATTCAAAAGGTGCATGAGGTCTTCCATATCTCATTGAACCTCTTTGAGTTTGATTCCTTAATTTCCTATGATCTTATGATCCATATGGAGATTAGAATGAACCATAGTCCTAATCTACATATAATTAGTGAGATTCAAGTCTTAATCCATGATTTGAACCTCCTCATTAAGAAATCTTATGGAATCCTCACTATATTCCAATAAGGTTTTAGTAGATTTTTTTTTACTTCATTTAGACTCCAATGACCATCAAATGGTAGGAGTGATAAGTTGAATTCAAGCTTGGGTCTATAGGCTTGAGTTCTTTATTTGAGGATTTTGTGAAGTTCATTTCAATACTTCATCAAGATCCATAAGTGTGAGATGTTTTAAAACTCCAATGACCATTAAGTGGTAGGAGTAGTGACTTGAATCCAAACTTTTATCCATGGATTTAAGTTTATTGTTCTTTGGATCTCGTGAAATCCATGCTATACTTTATTAAAATCCATGAGCATATATATGCCTTTTAGTCTTCAATGACCATCAAATGGTAGAAGAAGTAGTTTGGTTTGAGCCCCAACTTCATGTTTTTAATAGTTGAGGTCAACCAACAAAGTTGAACTAGCAAAGAGAAAACAGTGAGTTTACAAACTGTTTTCGATCAAAGATTTTTAGTTCAAGATCTAACCGTTGAAATTAAGTGAAACCAACGGGAAAATGTCAATAACACATTGTTTTACCACTGTGACTTTTGTTTTATAAAGATCTTGTGATTAGAAGGGTTTGATCATGGTTTTTGTGAGCTAATTACAATCTGTCCAGAGTTTTAGAATACTTTCAGAACAGTAAGTCCGTTTTGAAATTAATAAATCAGAACCCTAATTAAGTTTTTGGGGTCTCAAATAATTTTTTATAAGTACCTTAATGTGTTAGGAAGATACCCTAAAAAGATCTAAGTGTTTCTCATTTTTTTACTATTTTTAAAAAATCATACAAGATCTCTGGACAGAGAGTTGCAAAATCCTGAGTGAGGTCTAGTATTTTCCATATTCCCGGAGATCTAACCGTTGAAACCTCGATTTTCTTTTTGGGTTAGAAACTAGACTCACAGAGGCATAACATATCCAAAACGCATTAAGATCCAACCGTTGAAAGTATTTTATTCCTGTTTTTGAACGTCTGATCTGCTCTCTGTAATTCATAAAAAACTGCTACTGTTTTTGTCTAATCTTATTTATTTCAACTCAAATAGTCTCCTAATGGCTTAGGACTCAAACCATGTTTTGAATAATGATAATTTAGATTAAACCCAGAGGCTTAGGGGTCCAAATTAGTGAATAAATTCATGTCCCATTCTTGTTCATATTCATGCATTCATTCATACATGTTAATATTCATAAGTAGGACTTATCTCTTGTCTAAGATGTATATAATTGAACATGACTTAGGATTTACTTATTTATGACATTATATCTTGTCTAAGGCATGTGTACTAACCTTTGTTTTGTAGCGCATTTGAGGTACAATTCCTCAACTCTTCTCTAGTTTAATTCCATTTTTGATTTATATTGATTTTCGACTCCATGTGCGACACCTTAGCCTAGGTTTTGCCTTATGTGTATATATGTGTTAGAGACCTTTCTTAGGTTTATTTTTGCATGCATTGCACGTTTGATATTCGCGGCCGGATCCCGGGTATGTTTTATAGTTCTCTATTGCATATCATGATGTTTGCTACTTGTATTACGTGGCTTATGAATGATATTTTGCCGTTAGCAATTTTACACCATTTCCAACATGCTTGTGTGATGTATATGTATGTATGTATTAATTGAGGGCATGCTTAGATTAATAATTTGATTAAAAAGGATGTTGAGTAGAGGCCTATCGCGAGATAGGATGAAATGGGGTGTTTTAGTCCGTCGGGCTCCTTCCCCTTTCATTCCATAATCCCCGGACCCAGTTTATCTTTGGTTTCGCAAAAGATCAGTTTCCTTTTAAATGGTTTCTTAATTTTTCCTTTTAAAAATTAAGTGGCGACTCTTTGAATTTGAAAAATGTTTTAAAAGTGGGTAAAATTTGAAAACCTGCGATATCCACAATAGCACTACCATAGCACAAGATTTTCATAACAACACAGGTACCGGAAAATTAGCATCAACAACCAACACCATGCATAACAAAACATCATACAAAATCTACACAATCTGCCAGGATATATTTTCACTGTGTTGACTGAATTAACATGATTTATTTGGGCATGATAAATTGCTTTGTGGATCTAACTCAAAACTAAAACATTGTAGATAATAGGATTATCTTCATGTACAAAAAAAATCTAGCTTCAAAAACATTTTTGAGCTCCTCAAAACATTCATTGTACTAAACTACATTCTGCTGGAAGTTTCTGTTTTCCCAAATTTATAACACTGTGTTGTACATGCATTTCACCCATGAAGTAGTGATTTCTAGACTGAGATATAAAAGAGTTATTTGTAGATAAATGAGCTAGAGTTCTCCACAAAAAAACCTAGCCTAATTCAGATTTTGGATCTACTCCAAACATTCATTTTACTAAACTATGTTCTGCTGAAAGTTTCAGTTTCTCAGATTTATAACACTGCGTTTTACATGCATTTCACCTATGAAGGATTGATTTATAGACTGAGCTATAGAAGAGTTATCTGTAGATAAATGAGTTATCTTTCTTCACAAAAAAACCTAGCTTAATTCGGATTTTTGAGCTACTCCAAACATTCATTTTACTAAACTATGTTCTGCTGAAGGTTTTGGTTTCTCAGATTTATAACCCTACATTGTACATGCATTTCACCCATGAAGGATTGATTTCTAGACTGAGCGATAGAAGAGTTATTTGTAGATAAATGAGTTAGCTTTCTTCACAAAAAACCTAGCTTAATTCGGATTTTTGAGCTGCACAAAATATTCATTTTACTAAACTACATTCTGCTGGAAGTTCAGTTTTTCAGATTTAAAGCACTTGTCTTGCATGTCATGAAAATTTCAACACAACAACATCAAACTTCTACTAAACATTAATACATACTATATATGTTCTAAATTGAGTAAGATTACTCACAATTACTCACAATTTACTCACCAAAGCTTGAAATTGAGCTTGGATATTGTTTTTGAGCTTAATGGAGCTTGAACTTCAAACTTCAAGGATGAACTTCTTCTTCTTCTTAACTTTTCTTCTCTTTTTTTCTCATGAACTACCCAAGTCTCCTAATTTTCTCTCCAAAAATTCAGATTATGATCCAACTAAGAGAGTGTAGTGTGTGCATGTGCTTGTTTATATAGAATTTCCATATGCTAGGTGTCCTTTGCATGTTGCATGCTTAGGACATGTGTCCATTAAGTGGACATGTTGTAGGAATTATTTGTCTCTTATTTGGCCATTGGGCTTTTTATTTCAAAAAGTTTATACAAAGTCATTTATACTGATGCGATTAGTATCCTCTATTAAAAATATGGCCGTTGGAGGCTTTTAAATCTATTAACTTCTGTATAAAAAATATAGCCGTTGGAGGCTATTAAATCTATTAACTTCTGTATTAAAAATATGGTCGTTGGAGGCTATTAAACTCCTGTATTAAAAATATGGCTGTTGGAGGTTATTAAATTTATTTATTAAAATGACCGTTGGGCAGTTTATAAATAGTCTTCTCTCTTCCCATTTTAAACATAGAAAAATTCCTCTCTTTTTGTGAATTTTCAAAAAACACTATTTCATTATTTTGGAGCAATTCTGAGCACTCATATATTCTTCCAATTCGAGTGCACATTTGGAAGAAACTGATTGATGAATCCTGGAGAGCATAGCGCTGAGACCTTGTGCATTGAGTCATTGACTCCGAGGGGTGGAATTGTTCTTAAGGACAGTGCAAACTGTTGCACGCCTCAATCAGTATCATAGCTGTATCCTACCATATTTCCAACAATCTTAAGAACAAATCTGGATACTGCTATGATCGTCGCGTAACCTACTCAACCCAAGAGGGCATTGATCCGGGACCTGGCGGTGTTACTATTAAAAAGACCACTGTGGCCTAGATCATCGGTGTCTATGATGAGCCAATAACTTCGGAGCAGTGCAACATGATTATTGAAAGGCTTGGTGATTAGCTCATTGAGCAGGGTCTTCAATTGCTTTGGTAGGTATTGTTATTTATTTGCAATTTTTGATTTATTTCTAAATGTTGCCAATTTATAAGCTTGTATCTAATTACTTGCTTGTTGAAATGGTTGGCTGTGAAACTATATTAAAACATACATTTTTACCATCTTCTTTGAATAAAAACTAAAGTGAAAATATGTTTACTATCTATCTATCTAAAAAAAAACTCTTCAACCCAAAAATTTTAATGGGTAATTTTAAAGACACGGATTTGGGTAGAATATATGAACTGGTAGTATTCATGCTTACAACCATGGGTCATATGGTTTTTCAAAGAATTTTTGGTATGTAATTATGACCAAACATATATTCCTAACACTTACTGTGCGTTGAAGGAAGATAATATGGAAATGCTTTATTGATTTTCTATTACTACCCCAATGATAACATATGTATAATTCATTGGTATGTTATTAAACCTACAATTACTAAGTCCTTCATTGGCCAAGAGGAGTTACAATGAGGTTGGGTTAGAGAGTTCACAAATGTGAACAACACTGTATATATATATACACCAAAGAGCTAATTCAACATGCCAAATTATACATTCATCAAACTATTTCAAATGAGCTTATTTATTTCACAATTGGGTTGCACGTCAAATTATTAGCATGATTCAAGAATATTTGACATATTCTTTTTTAGTATTGACGTTTTGATGCTTCAAATTTTGAGTTATTTGATTATGGAGCATATAAAGTATCGAACTAACAAATGTCATATTGTTGATGCTATTTTACAGTTAGTAGCCTCAATGTATACCCATGAGGGGGGATGCCTCAATGGCAGTATTTGGCCATAATATTATATAAGTGGTGATATACACAATAATGCTATGGTTAATTACATTTGTATCCCCAATTGTTGAGGTGTGCAACTTAGTTTTTGATTCTCTATCAACTATTTCAACTATTGGTAGAAATGAGTAGTAACATATGTGGTTCTTGAAAATTTTCCTGAAAAAAAAAATGAGAATCTACCAGTTTTATATACATTATTACATATAATGCTATATTTTATATGTATGGGACGCCCCAAATGCTGCGGTGATAAATATATATATAGATAGAGGCTTGAGATTTCAGTGTGTACACTATATGTGGTAGAATTTGGTGTGATGGGTTTTGCACCGTGAGCATGTGGAAAGTTCACATGACTAGAATATCTTGGGTGTACGTACTCATAGAATTATTGGGTATTAATAAAAGGAAAGTCTTGTCAAATTTTGGGTACTATTTTATTTAACAGTATGTGTTGATATTTATTAGGATTTAGATTTTATTGGGAGTTGTAGGTCTCGTTTGAACGTGTTGATCTTTTAACTAAATATTTTTGACTTGTAACATTATAATCATTCGAGGTATATTTTGTTTTAATAGAGTACCCCACTCTAAAACAAAATTATTCTAAAACAAAATTATTCTTTTAAGTATTTAAAAATAAAAAAATAATAATAAAAAAAAAATCTGATTTTTAATATTCGGTTATTTGGCTTATGGTCGGATTTTTAATCCTAAAGAACTTTGCTACTAGAGTCATAGATTATGTTTTTTGGGACATGCATTTTATAGTAATGCTTATCATTTTCAGGCATAAAAATTTATGTAACATTCTGAGTCTATTGATGCTAATTTTTACGAGCATGCATTTCCTTTTAAAATTGAGAAATAGTGGGGGCTCTCAACCTTCTATTTTTGTCTCATCTATATAATTGAGTTTTGAATGCATGATAAATATCATGACACTAGCTTGGCCATGAAGGAGTAAGAAAGCTACGTGCTAAATTTTCTTTTATCTATTAACTTTAGGAAGAAATCCTATTTATTTAGAAGACGCTCTTACCTCTTTAAGCTTTTGAACCCGATGGTTTTATTGAAAAAATGTGAAGCTATTTTAGTGGCTAAGGGTTTTAAGCTAATAGGAAAATGTTGATTTTTTAAATACCTATTTTCCTATTACATCTATTGGAATTTACTAGTTGTTGCTGATATTCATCAGTTATACATTTTATCAAATGGATGTTAAAACCGCAGTTTTAAATGGAGAATTAGATGAGGAAAAAATATTTGGATAAACCAATAGAATAAGAATATAGTGTGAATAATTGTTTGCTTGTTATATGGTTTAAAATTCAGCACCCTACTAGTGGAATGAAAATCAAAATTAAACTATTATCTCAAATAGTTCCAAAATTAATGAAAGTAACATATGCTTATATCATAAACACAGTGATAAAATATGTGTTATGACATATTTACATGGAGATTTAATTTTGATATGAAAGGATTTGGATCTAGCAAGAATAATTCTAGAGATTAAAATTACAAGAGCTCCGGTTGTATTTCTCATGGTCAATGTTATGAGGTTGAAAAAGGTTTTTGAGTTAATATTTTTCTTTGCAAACCTTTTTAGACTCCTTTTGAGCCAAGTGATAGGAAACCTCCTTCAAATAAAATGATTTCAAATTATTTTGTTTTGAAAAACAAATCAAGCTCTTTGGTCAAGAATTGAAAAGGCATTAATTTGATCCCAGGCTAATGTGTCTGAAGAGCCATTTGTGGCTATATTTGTGGAAGTAAAGTTGATGACAAATTTTGGAGGATGCTTAATTAATTTGAAGGCTTGTAGGCATATGTGTAACAACACAATTGTTACAAGAAATACTCTTCAAGGAAAAATGAAGTGTTTTATTTGATGACTCGCTTAGTACCACTGTTTTTGGTACTAGAGACTTAGAGTTAAATATCACCCCCGTGAAGAAATTATTTTGAAAATGTTGTATATTTGGAGATAATGAAGGAACTATTTTTGAAAATGTATTGCATACTTTAAAATTCGAAAAAATATAAATTTTGGTTTTTTCAAGGCCAGATTTTAGCCAAATTTTTTTTTTGGGGGAGGAAAGTATATATTTTCAAAAATCAGTGATGCAAATTGGATTTCGGATTCAGATAAGAGGAATTCAATGAGTGAATTTATTTTATACTTAGTGGAGGTGCAGTATCTTGGAAGTCGTCCAAGCAAACTTGTACAGCTAAGTTAATGATGGAATATGAGTTTGTAGCTCTTGGAAAAAGTTTGGTATTGAGGCTAAGTGGCTTAAAAGCTTCTTAGCAGATATTTCTATTTGGAATAAACCAGTTCCATAGGTTTCTTTACATTGAGATAGTCAGGCTGTAAAATGCCGAGCTATAAATAAGTCCTGTAAAGGCAAGAGTAGACATATACGCCTAAGTCATAATATTGTGAGACAGTTGTTTGAGATAATTGATATCTCTTAATTTTTGCAAGGTCAGAAGTGATTTGGGCTGACCATTTAACAATACCACTAGGGAGAAAACTAGTGTACAAAACATCGAGGGGAATGGGGCTTATGCCTATTACAAAAATCAACAATGATGGTAAACCAACCTATGTAATTGGAGAACCCAAGAAATAGGTTCATATGGGTAATAACAAGTCATTGGTTGATTTGAGATGCACTATAATTTGATTATCTTGTTGTCCATTCCTATGGTGTATAGTGCAATTGCAATGAGAAAGGTTGAGTTAAACTCTTAATGAATTCCATAGTCCATACTAAATGGATGGTATGTTTAATTGCAATGCATACTTGATGGATTCACCTATATAAGTGTGAAAGTGGGCCGCTTTCTATGAAAATGTAGGCAAGTTTTCTAGAGCACTTATGAAAATTAAGGACTGGCGCAGGCCCTAGAGGTGCCACACCGATTAGAGTTGCTCAGATTCTAAGGAATTAATTTGGGTATAAGATGACCGGTTTACGTTAAGGAATTCTGGTTCATAGAAATTTTATTTCACCAAATTTCTGTAAGTCACTTCTTATATCCCTAGGGACTGGTTCATAGCCCTAAAGGCACCAGTTTTGATGCATTGAATTCTCTTGCTCCAATATTTTTATTTGTTGCTTAAAATTTTGAAATAGGGGGGGATTGTTGGAATTATTGGTCTCTTATTTGGCCATTGGTCTTTTTATTTCAAAAAATTTATACAAAGTCATTTGTATTGATGCGATTAGTATCCTCTATTAAAAATATGACCGTTGGAGGCTTTTAAATCTATTAACTTCTGTATTAAAAATATGGCCGTTGGAGGCTATTAAATCTATTAACTTCTGTATTAAAAATATGGTCGTTGGAGGCTATTAAAATCCTGTATTAAAAATATGGCTGTTGGAGGTTATTAAATTTATTTTAATAAAATGACCGTTCGGCAGTTTATAAATAGTCTTCTCTCTTCCGCGCATTATTGTATATCAAGATTTGTAACAGATTGAGCAGTTTCGGTTTCTATTTTGATTAATTATTCAGTCTCTCCTCGGTGAACGGTAGTTCTATATAACCCTCAATAAAGTTGTATAACATGTTTAACGGTGTATTTACATGTTTACATGAGTTGTGATGCTTTGAGTGTTTACTTGAGCTAATGTGCCTTGAGTGGTTATTTGAGTTGCTATACTTTATGTGTTTACTTAGATGAATTTAGCATGTCTATTGTGTTGCTTTAAATTAATAGCATGCCTTGATAATCCGTCTTACGAAATATTGAATATGTTTGGATGCTTAGAGCTCGCATATGTCATAACATTTCATAAGCATGAGCATAAACACGAAAATCACGAAAATGATTTTGGGATGAAAGACCTTAAAGGCTTTCGATTTTGAAAAAGGAAGATCTCAAAGACTTCCAGGTTTTGAAAGGGAAAGACCTTAGAGGCTTCCATGCATAAAACCCTCTAGGAGGGATTTTGTTTTGAAAGATAGAATTCCCGGATTTGTGGGTAGGCGTGTGAGATGGGTACCAGTAGGAACTCGAATTGCGGGATGTGCTGCAAGAAACCCCCGTAACGTTGAAGGCTAGGCCTCTGTGTAATTCGTAAGGCCCAAAGTCCCGCACGTTTGAGGCTAGGCCTACGTGGACGGGAAGCCCATGATCCGGGTAATGATATTGACGATTGAGGATGAGTATTTGAAAATGCACGAAAAGTGATTTTCATACATGACATTGGCATTCATTGCACTCACGCATGTTATATAACAGATGTTATTGTGCGGTTATATGACTATACGAGCCTTTTTGGCTTATGGACTATCAAACCTTTCCTTTTCAGGTGATATAGATAAGGGTAAGGCTCCCGAGATTTGATGAACTTCTGCTTTATTTGGAGGTCGGGTTTATGGGTTTTTAATTTGAATGTTGGTTCAAAGAGCATGTTATGATTTAATTGGACAAGTGTTAGTCCATCTGCCTTTAAACAGTATGATAGTTTAACTCTGATTTTTCATTGCTTATCTTGAAAACTATTTGTTTCAAGAAAGGATAGTTTTCAAATGAAAACCCGATTTCTGTTTTGTTGATGCTTTTCAAATGATGAATAAAATTTTCAAGCCCGGAGTAGAGTTTACTCGTGAAGATCCCGTTTAGGGAAAAAATTGTGAGATCGTGATACTTTGTATTCTTAAAAATCTTGGGTTTTTATTATAAGAGTTTCTAACGTTTGAGAAAAAGACAGTAAGTCATTGTATTACTTTTCGATATGTGAAACCAAGTTTGAGTTTCTATTTAAAAGTTGTTTTATAAAGCTGGTGAAGAAGTCTAAAAAATGTTTACCAGATCTGTATGTTTTTCGCTGCACTGTTGTTCATTTGATGAACTGATAAAGATTTTCTGTTAATGTCTTTTAAATCGACAATCAAAGCTTTTCAAAAGACTAGTGTAATACTTCCGCTATGGTTTTAATCAGATCCGTTAGTCTATAAAGATTTTGTTTTCCCATCAAAGATTTTTGATAGGCTATTCTATACTTCCGCATCAACCCTCAGAGTCTAGGACTCGGGGCATTGTAAAATGGTATCAAAGTTTGAGGTTTTAAAGTTGAAATGTTTCAGAGCTTTGGAGTTTAAATCATTTTAAAGTTTAAACGTTGGTTTCTCTAAAAGAGAATTTTTTTCAGGAAAGCTTTGGGTCTAGGACTCGGAACATTACAAGTATGTTCAGTCCGCTCCCTCTTGTTTATTATTTTATTTTAGTTAGCACCCCCTCGCCTGCGGGACTCATGTCGGGTCAGGGCGGGGCAGGGTGCTACAGCTCAAGTCATAAAACTCTATTCACATTCATTCAAAACACGAATTTGACAAGTTAACATACAAAACATGAATTCATGAGATCGGATTTGTTCAAAACTAAATATAAGAAGTTTGGTTACATATTTCAACATTTTAAAATCCATTCCAAAGTTCCAAATTCAACAAAACATAATTTTAGTTCCTTACGTCTCTTATTACAACCCGAGAATGAAAAACAAAAACACATTCAAGAGGATGATTCCCGTCATTCCCATGACCTCACTCCTCAAGCTTCTTCTTTCCTTTCTTCTTGCCACCTGCAATGGAGTAAAGCTCCACTATTCAGCTATATGATAAATGCACAATTATAAACATATGCCTATATATATGACAATCCATGCTTTAAAATATCAAAACACCTCAAAACAGTCTCTAGAGAGAAAGATACGCATTCATCTGGCAATGGAACCATGATATTGATGCCATCCCAACCACTCATCCAAGTGCCCTGGCAGAGCCTTCTCCCAAACCATGAACTGTGTCCTAGCAGGGCTTTCTTCCAAACCATGCACTGAAACCATCGCTACAATTTAAATCCTCAAACATCGAGGATCTTACCCCCAGAATAAAATTGTACCAAACTCCCCTTCGACCCATATAAACACATAGCATGCTCACATAAACATGTATACATGCTTTTATTGCATTTTCACGTGCATAATTAACGGGCCTAATTATTGCATGAATTTGACCCGGATCCAAAAATATCAAGTCAGATATTTAAAACATGTAAATTTCCTATAAATCATAAGTCTCGAATTCATACCTTAGGTGACAGTCCTAATATTTCAGGAGAAGCGTAAGGACGCCGATATCAAGCTAGATTTCTGATTACAAGAGAAACCTACGTGTTTTTACACATTTTCCAGGAAAACTCAATATTAAGGTTTTCATAAAAACTTAGCCAAACGAGGCCTAAGAGGTATCAAAATGTAGCTCTTATCTAGAGTAGTCTGAATATGAAATTTGGTTGAAAACCAACGGGCGGAAGGTCGTCGATTGGCGTCGTGAAGCCCGAATAACCAAATCTCCCTTTCTTACTCTCACTTGGGATATTTTGAGAAATGAAAATATCTCAAGGTTTACTATATATAGACAAAACTTCCAAAAATTATGTTTACCTCCCCGCGAGTTCTCTAATCTTCCAACTATTTTCTAAACGTCTTAAACATCTAAGTTATCACTTCATGAGTGAAAATATAAAATTCATAAAAATTTTCATCTAACAAAGGCAAGGACCAAACCATTATCTTTTTTTTTTTTCGTTCCAAAAATACCATTTTTTTTGGACTGAAATGTCAGGGGTAAAATATTATTTTATCAAATAAATTAAGAAAAAGGAATAAAATAAAGTTTTAAAACCGTCAAATGGTACTTGGACAAGTTTCCTCTATTACAGCACCATTCACCCTGTTCTCATAAACTAAAATATTTTTACCCCAGCTGCACTCATTTATTTAAATATTCCAAAACACATCAAAATTCAACTAAATATATAGATATTACAAACTCATTCTAACATTTATTTCTAAACATGTTTAAAAATACAAACTTTAAGTTTATTATAACCTTATTCAAATCCTCACATTTAAATATATAAGAAAGCTAGACCCAACCCCGTAGTCTCGATCATTTCTCACTGTGGTATTCATCTGAACCTGCGTGGTCATTAGCCACAAAAATCAAATAAGCTTTCGCTTAGTGAGTACGTGATGCTAATCATGCAATTGGAGTACTTAATGAATCATAACACCAATTAAACATCACATCAATAAATGGTCGCTGGCGTGTCAAGCAATCAATCACCATCGTTCTAGACCCCTGATTCTGGGCCAATCTCACTTTCTCCGTCGCATATAGCGAAATTACTCTCATTCACTCCTGACCGTAGTCAATTCGCTGTGGTCGTCACCACTATCCCCTTTTCTCTGAGGATTTCATCATCATCATCCCCCTTTTCTCTGAGGAATGGGCGTCCCTTATATACGGGCTAAATAATGGTGATTATCAATTGACACCCTTTGACCCAAATAAGCACATAAGCAACTCAACATGTCAACATGGCAATTTCAGCATTTTTAGACATATTAAATAAAGATTAATCATATGCTTTTCTACTTAATCACAATTAAGCAATTTAAGCATTTATTAACAAATAAACAACATTAAATATCCAATTTTGGGATTAGGACACTCACCTCACAAATAGGTCCAAAATAAGTCTAGAATTCCCAAATTCCTTCGCAAAATTAGCTCCTAGTGATTCCAATGATAATCCTATACAATTTTGGTAAACTAAATGTTACCAACCCATTTGGGTCACGAAAAATCTATCGATTAAACTGAAAATAAATTATACCAAAAGGTTAGGCTTACCCCCACGAGTCCAAATATGACTTCTATTTTGGGAACGGACATCGTACGGTGAAGAGAACAGCGTCGCGGAGTCAGACGGAGCCTTGGCCCTTTTTTCTCTTTCTCTCGGTACTGCTCTCTCTCTGTTTGAGTTCGTAATTACATTCTAAAAGCTTTATTCGTGAAATTTTTGGATAACCTACCTTTTATGAAACGTATCATCTTGGTTATCCCTAATTCATTCAAAGTGATCTGTAATAAGATCAAACTATCAGAAAAGTATACAACACATGTATATTCACTATTCATATATACCAGATAATTCAAATAACGTTTAATCCACATAAATGCCATTTAATCATGTCAAGTCTCTTATGAATTACCAAATTCCCGTGTCCTCGATTGACACCCCCACCATTGAACCACAGTCAACCTCTTGCACAGTTATTAAATCACATTAATAATTCTTAATGAAATAATTTGCATTTTTAGAACAAATGCATTTTCCGAGACGGTCGTGACAACTTGAATTTAAATGTACAAAAGTTAGCAGTCATGTTTTGTAGTTGAAGTTACTTATCCAATTCAGCACATGACCACATGAGATGTGACATGGAATTGGTAAATGGGAAAACTAAATTAATTGGCTACCACATGCACTGCAACAGTTAGTGGGGAGATCAAATCACCTTTTATAATATGTCACATGTATCATAGTAGTTATAAAGAACTCGAAAACTATTATTTAGTGGTGAATGGCAACTGCAAGGTGGTAGAGTTATATCAACACATGTCTGTTATTTAAATAGCTCAGTGAGAAATAATTACCCATGAACTACCACGTCATGGGGTAGTTATATAAGAGGTTTTTAGCGACGTTCATCAACTACGTCATCAACATAAAATGACATGATCAGCCTAAAATGTAGTGATAAACCTAAAATGCAGTGGCAGTTATGCAGATAATTAAATTCAGCGTGTTGCCTATTGATGATGCCAAAATTTGGTAAGAGTGAAGTAGAGCAGATTAAGGAGAAAGAGAGTGAGAGACTGATTTTTTTGTATGTGGTTCGGCCCTGTTAATGAAGGTACCTACGTCCACGTGTGTGTCTGAGCACGTTCACTATACTGTAAAAGAGCCGGAGGCCTGTGGTGAACCAACAAGTCTGGAAGTACCGTAGGCCGGCCGGGCATGTTGATGAAAGCTATAGAGGTGCTGTGTAGACTGAAAAGTCGGCCCCTTCAATGGGGGGTGAGAGGTCTCTTTTATAGATGTAAGAAATTTACTCGTACATGGATAAGGAAATAAAATCCGATTAGGATGTGATTGACACCATTCAAGTAAGTTTCCTAATCACATTAGGATTAATTGACATTAATTATGGGGGTTTCCTAATTGGATTAGGAAATACTTTGCACTTTCCATTAGTCTTCTAGCTTGAGTAGGAAACTGCCCGGAATGCTCGGGTTCATGCATGTGGGCCCGGATGAGCTGTTCCCGCGGTGGGATGTGCATGTGCGGTTTTCCCGACCTGTTGGCCGGGTCGTGGATGAACCGTTCGGGAAGCATCAAATGGACCAAACTGCTCGGGATGATGCTTGTCAGTAATTGCAGAATAGAACCTCTCGGGCATGGATGATTTTGGGTGTATCAGTTGCCCCCTATTTCCAAGGTTGGCTGGATGCTATATCGGGGCAAGTTTGGAAATGTACTTGATGCCACCTGCCACTGTCTGAGTGCTTGGGGAAGCTGCCTTGGAGCTTCTGAGTCTTGTGAATGCTCGGGAACTGACCGGGAGTTGAGACCTAGCCTAATTCGGAGTCTTTTACTTGAGTTAGCTCCCAGGATGGTTATCTTCTACCCGAAAACCTTCGTCAAGGTTGTGGGTAGAAGAATTTGACCATGTTGGAAAAGCCGACCTAAGGCGTATTGCTTTAGGGTCCTTTTATGTTAACTCCACAGGATGGTTGTCTTCCGCCCAGCCAGCCTTCGTCAAGACTATTCGGAGAAGAGCTTGACCATATTGGTGGAGCCGACCTAGAGCGTGTCGCTGTAGGGTCCTTTTTTGCCCCTCTATCGTGGGCCAACCTAAGAGATTTTAGTCACCTCTATTGTCGGTTTGGACCTAAGTGGAGTTAATGCCTCTGAGTACTGTAGGTGCTCGGGTTGTCCAAGATTTTGACTTGGTTATCCGCGAGGCCTGTAGATACCCGGTGTGATTTCTTTTTTAGTTCATTATGCCGTCTTGCTCCCCAAGCTTTCGCTAAGACGAGGGTCTTACAGAGGCTATGACTATAGGTAACCGACCTGGAACATTGTAGTTGCAGGGTCTTTTGAAGCTTGCCATCATCAGCCACCTAGGGGGTTTCCCCCATCGTCGGTTAGACCTAAGCAACGCTTGTGCCTCGAGGTTAGGCCCGAGGTCTTTGTAAGGGCTCTCTGACAATCGGTGGAGCCTCATGTGGTGATTAGGCAAGTACCACTGTAGTTGGGCTCATCTAGACTGATGGAGACAGGGGGTCGGATTAGGATCATCGGGCTCCTGATTTCTTTGTGCTGGAGATAAAGTTGGAACTGATTGATCCTGACCGATGTAAACTGGAGGTCGGGTCAAGGCTGCCGGACTCAGACCGCTATGAACTGGAGGTCGGGTTAGGGCTCCCGGACTCAAACCGCTGTGAATTGGAGGTCAGGTCAGGGCTTCCGGACTCAGACCGCTGTGAACTGGAGGTCGGCTCAGGGTTGCCGGACTCAGACCGCTGTGAACTAGAAGAACTGTCAAAACTCTCGGGCTGATCTCGCTTTCGCTAACTTCTAGAAGACTCGTTGCTTTCTTGCCCGGGGTCTTTGATCTTTAGAAATTCTTTAGTGTTAATGTATTTTCCAACCCTCTCTGTGAGTTCAACCAAGGTTACCGGTCGGTTTCTATAAAATGATGTGGCACACTTGGTGTGTTGAACTCCTGAGCAGAAGGCTATAATAACGGCAGTTTCATCAAGATCATAGATGCCGAGTCGTAAATTGCTTGAGGGTCTCATTATCCCTATGTTTGACTATCAGTAGTTGCATGTCAGGCTTTGGCCGTTCATGCATACCGATGAACTGGTTGATGAACTGCTTGCTGAGTTGCTTGAAACTGCGGATCGATCGGGGCTCCAAGGAGTAGAACCATTGCACGGCCGGGCCTTTCAAAGTGCTGGGGAAGGCTAGGCAATGTAGTTCATCGAAGTTGGTGGCTAGGGCCATCTGAGCCTTGTAGGTCCGGACATGGTCGACCGGGCTTCCCGAGCCGTTATAGGGATCTAGGCGAGGCTGCTTAAATTTGCGCGGGATGGCAAACCTCGTGATCTGGCTGCAGAACGGTGACTCTGTCTCGGTATTGGCATGATTCTGAACGCGGTTTTGACCAAGCCTTTTGGCCACTCCGTCAATCTGCTTCTACAAGTCCTTGATTTGGGCTTCCACTCCTTCCCGACCGGTTGTTGAGGGGTTGGTCAGGTCAGTGGAAGAGGCTTCTTCTTCATTGCGGGGTACTGTCTTCTGGGATCGGGCTTGGCTACGACTCCGGTTCATCGTGCCTAGGGACAACTCGGCTCTTGACCGAGTGACCTTGGACTGATTCCCGGGCCATATGCTCCTGCCTTTCCTCTCAGGTAGTACGCCTACTGTTGACGTCTCTAGCATCCTCAACGGGGGACGGGTTGGCTCGGGCACGTTGTCTGGTCAAGATCGGTTCCCGACCGTGCGCAACGTTCCCGGGTTGTTTCCCAGCCATTGGAGGACGGCTTTGCTGGGCCAACAGGGTTTCGATCTGTTGTTGGATTTGACGCTGGCCCTCCAGGAGTTATGTGAGGATCGTGTTGATCTGCTCAGATGTCATGACTGTCGCAGCCGGAGAAACCTCCCGGTTGGACTGCTGATTAGCCTTCTTATCCTTCTTCGGTGGTATGATGATCAGTCAAGAAATTTGTTGATGAGAAGACTTGTCGTTCCCACAGACGGCGTCAAGCTGATGATGCCAAAATTTGGTAAGAGTGAAGTAGAGCAGATTAAGGGGAAAGAGAGTGAGAGACTGGTTTTTTTGTATATGGTTCGGCCATGTTAATGAAGGTACCTACGTCCACGTGTGTGTCTGAGCACGTTCACTATACTGTAAAAGAGCCGGGGGCCTATGGTGAACCAACAAGTCTGGAACTACCGTAGGCCGGTCGGGCATGTTGATGAATGCTATAGAGGTGCTTTGTAGGCTGAAAAGTCGGCCCATTCAATGGGGGGTGAGAGGTCTCTTTTATAGATGTAAGAGACCTACTCGTACATGGATAAGGAAATATAATCCGATTAGGATGTGATTGACACCATTCAAGTAAGTTTCCTAATCGCATTAGGATTAATTGTGGAGGTTTCCTAATTGGATTAGGAAATAATTTGCACTTTCCATTAGTCTTCTAGCTTGAGTAGGAAACTGTCCGGAATGCTCGGGATCAAGCCTGTGGGCCCAGATGAGCTGTTCCCGCGGTGGGATGTGCATGTGCGATTTTCTCGACCTGTTGGCCGGGTCGTGGATGAACCGTTCGGGAAGCATCGGGTGGATCAAACCACTCGGGATGATGCTTGTCAGTAATTGCAGAATAGAACCGCTCGGGCATGGATGATTTTGGGTGTATCACCTATAAACACAAGAAAGAATGGAGAAGAACTCATCATCAAAGATCAAGCACACTACATGCGATATACATCTTTATATTTTATTTTCATTTTATATTTTAGGAGTATATGTTAGATGTAGTTCTTCAGTGCTTATAAAGAAGGCGCATGTTCTCCTTCTTAACACCGTAATCGGAGACGTGTTTTGCCACTCCGATCACTTATTTTCGTTACTTGTAAAGAACACGAGTGTTCTCCTTCTTTGTGTTAAAATTGGAGTTGCATTTACCATTCCCATCTCTTGTAATCGTTCTTGTGCTTAATAAAAAATATTGTCTTTTGGGACATTTGTCTGTTTGGTGAGATTTCTGTTACATTTTTAATGTCTTTGATTGTGTCAAAGTGTCGAGAATCCAAAGGAAAGTGTTGTTACTCTTCTTTCCAAATCGTCTGATCAATTTATCCATACTTAGAGGACATTTGTTGACAAAAAAAGACGTTTTATTGACACGCTCGCACAAAAGAATATTTTCTGCCATAAAAAGATATAAAATTAGATATTTTTACAGGAATAAAATGTGCTATTGTATATTTATTATTAAATTTGAAATATTTCAAAACAGTTGGATCGGTAGTTATTTGAAGGTTTCAAATAGGAGAATCAATTTTTTTGAAAAAATTTGCATCATTTTGACTCCAATCTGATTTCTATTTGTGTTTTTGGATTTTTAAAAATTTTGAATTTGAAATTCGAAACCTATTTCACGTTATTGAAATTAGTATTTTTTTTTGGATTGGTTCAAAATTTCGGTTCTATCTTGCCCTCTCTACTATCACCCAACAAAGCATTAAAAAGGAGAGAAAGAGATGCCTGCTCTATTTTATTTTCATATTTATTTTTTTATTTTTCATTTTTTTAACTGTGTTCATAGAGTTATAAGTTATTTACAGACATGAAATTGCAAGACTTCCAATATGCCGTGCATAAGAAACCTATGAATGGCCAAATCAACACATAATGTATAGCACCATTAATTTATGAATTTTTTTAGATTACATTAATTATGTTTTTGAGCGAATGTAAATATATTGGTTGAAAGTCATGGACAACACTCGAATGCTTTTTACTCAATATTTTTCATGTTATTCCTTTTTACAGAAGTGAGACTCAATACTTTAAATCAGTTTTTAAAACTATCTTAAGTTTTAATTCTGTGAAAGAGAATAATGCAAAAAGCAGTGAGGTAAAAGCACTCACGCGTTGTCCGAAAGTCATCCCCTGTGTGAAGATCAGGTGTGAAGAGAGAGAGAGATCAATTAAGCTTTCCGTGAATGGGCCGCCCGCCTATGGTCCAAGGTGAAGATAGAGAATAAAAAAGATGACAGATAGATTAGTACACAATGGGGCACATGAAAGCAACATTTTAATGATGGAGATTTGTGTAGGGGATCTTTGCAAGTGGGGTCCATTGAATTGGGATAATCTGTCCCTCTATGACCGGCAAGCACTTAAAATATGTGAATTCTATTATTTCTTGAAATTATTTATCAAGAACTCAAACAAAGAATACATGAACCCATCTTCAAGTTTCTTAGTATATGACAACCACTCTTTTTAAGTCCTTATTATCTCAACTTAAAAGCAAAAGGATGATAATATTTAATAATTGTAGGTTATTGATTTAAGAATATTTTATTTTCCAATAACTATTTATATTTGTAATGAACATTATAAGATAATCACCAAGTGATGCATAGCTCAAGTGTCGAGTTTGACATTTAAATCTCCTACATAGTATTGGTTCGATAATCGAATCTCTCCCTCCATCTTGTAAAAAAATAAAAAGAAGAATATTACTAATTTGTAAGATAGTCTCATTTTGATTGAAATTTTTTTTTTTTTTGTGATTTTCTACCTTGTATAATCCAACGAAGCTTTCAATGGACCAACGACCCGCACGATGGGATAACTAAATGAAGAAATTAAAAGGGGTAGTTGACCAAATTACTTTGACCAATTCATACACATTTTTGCTCACATGTGTATATATCTATGACTATGAATCTATACATTTGTATAAGTTATTTAACAAGTAATTAGTGCTTTCTCATAGTGTAGGTTGATTCCATCTCTAATCAACCAAAGAACCTTATGTTTAATGACTAGATTCATCTAATTGTTTGAAATTGAAACCCCAAGTGGTGTAATCATACAATTAAATATAGGAGAACAATGTTAGTGGGGGATATTGTTTTCCTTACTTAATTACTAGAATATTTTTCTTATTTTTTTTTTGTTCAATTAAATAGTACTGAACATGAATGCATTATAGGGTACGTATGTAATGCTTTTGATTTTGTTAAATTTATTTTCAGTCATGAAATCCATATTTTTGGTTTTCTTTATGTTCCTTTTGGACTTGAGGAAAGATTACAGAGTTGTATCGTACAATTGATATAATTTAAAAGATAAAAATAAATAGTTGACTCTAATAACAAATGCTTGAAACAAAAATCTGTACACGTAGATTTTCCAAAGGTGAGGTTGAAAATTTGAGGAACCACATCTATTCAAAGGAAATCATGTTTGGGCCTGTGGAAGGTGCAACTGACTTTATTTGTAATTACTAGTTTTGGTTGAAGAAGATTGAAAAAGGAAGAGGCTTCAAAACAATAATGATACAAACACTTTTGAATACCACACAATTCTGGTTTGAAGAAGATTGAAATAGGAAGAGGTTTCAAAACAATAATGATACACACACTTTTGAACACCGCACAATTCTGGCTATTGATTTCAGTGAACCCCACATGCTCCTATGTGAGATCCGTATAGAATCTACATAGGGTCCACTGGATCAATAGCCAGAATTTGTGGTGTGCAAAAGTGTGTATAAAAGTGTGTGTGTGTGTATCATTACTCGGCTTCAAAATTTCTCAAGAAATTGACTTGGTTCCACAGTAGTTAATTATGTTGGTATTACTATAATTAAGAAGCTTTTAGAATATAAAACTACTAAGGATTAATTACAGTAATCTCCTTTGATGTTTGGTATAATATCAGCTAGTTCCATTATTTTTGTTAGAATATATAAGAGAGAGGCAGAGAGAGTGAGACAATACTATGAATTGTGTATTGAATGATGTGATGAAATCTTACAATGAGTAGCCTTTATATAGGCCAAGAGAGAATCCTAAAAAGGAAAGAAAAGTACCTAGGCTAGTAGTACAACTGGTAATATAATGTATCTAGACAGTAAGTATAGTAAGATACAATAGGTACAAGAATATAAACAATGTATTGTAACATTATTCTAACAGCCCCCCTCAAACTCAAGGTGGTAGAATAGAAACCAACTTGAGTTTGAAAACTAAATCCTGAAGATGTCTCGGAGGATGAGCTTTGGTGAATACGTCAGCAGTCTGATCGATGGAGGAGGCTGAGTTATGTCGAATGGTGCCACAAGAAAGATGATGATGAACAAAATGACAGTCAATCTCAATGTATTTTGTACGTTCATGAAAGACGTCATTGTGAGCAATTTGAATGGCACTTTGATTGTCACAACTGATGGTTGTAGCAGTTGGATGATTGAGCCCCATGTCCTCAAGTAACCAGCGTAGCCAGAGAGGTTCCTGAGTGGTATTAGCAAGGGCACGATATTCAACTTCTGTACTAGATCGGGTAACAACAATTTGCTTTTTACTACGCTAGGAAATGAGAGAGTCACCCAAGAAGAAGCAATACCCAGTGGTGGAACGACGATCAGTAGGATCTCTTGCCCAGTCTGCATCTGAGTAGGCACGTAGCTCAATAGAGGAGTGAGCAGAGAAGTGGATGCCATGAAATAAGGTCCCTTTGATGTACCTGAGAATGCGGAGAACTGCTGCATAATGAGGAGACGAGGAGCAGATGACACGACTAAAGAACTCGTTTGATGATGTCCGCAAGGAGGGAAACAAAGATGGATGAAGGGGTAGATGACTTAGAAGATGATGACCTCTTGGTAGAAATAGCAGTGGATGATGGTGAACAATCTCGGGACCGATTATCCTGTGAATATCTAGTAGGATTCTCGTTACAATCATTAAAATAGTGCCCTGGTCCATGCTTGTGACAGAAAGTACACACTCTGACCGGACAAGGCAATAGAATATGTCCTGGATTATGACAGAATCTGTAGTAGGGATCTGTGAGAGGCTCCATGATGTGTAACAATAGCCTGAGAGTGGTAGAATTGATCTGCGTGGCGGTGGCCGGGTGGTGATCTGACGGAGGGAGCCTGGATGAGGAAGTGGCACCCGGGCAATAGAGGCAGTCGGGTGGTGGTGACCGGGCGGCAGAGGTGGTGATCGAGCGGCGACGGCGGTGATAGCGGCAGAGCCCAAGTTGAGGCGGCGAGGTGACTGGAAGGAGGATGTTGGGCAGGATAGATGTGGATGGTGTTAGCAGGGCAGCGGAGGTGTTCGGGTTGAGGCGACACGATTACGAACTTGCATGAAGCAACTATAAGAAGGATTTTTGATGTGGAGGATCCACTATTGTGGCAACCACAGAGCATACTTTCCTTTTGAGAGGTCATCGAGAGGAGGAAGAGGCCACCAGGAGCTTATGGCTCTGATAGACTTATACCATGTTAGAATATATAAGAGAGAGGGAGAGAGAGTGAGACAATACTATAAATTGTGTATTGAATGGTGTGATGAAACCTTACAATGAGTAACATTTATATAGGCTAAGAGACAATCCTAAAAGGGAAAGAAAAGTACCTAGGCTAGTAGTACAACTGGTAGTACAATGTATCTAGATAGTAAGTATAGTAAAATACAATAAGTATAAGAATGTAGACAATGTATTCTAACATTATTCTAACAATTTTAATAAAATTTCACTGACCTTTCTTGGCGTTTTTAATTTTGTTGCACTAATTAGCACCATTTTCCCAAATAGCATTAAGAAATGTGACACCTATCTTATTGAAGAATTTAAAATAGCTAGTGTTGCGAGAAGATGTTGATGGAAGTTAGTGAGATTCTTAAAAACGATTGTTTAACTATACAATATAAGATTGAACTTCAAAGCTTAGTTCTTGCTTTGTTGTGATTGCTTGGTGCAATTGCAATGTTATTTTAAGGTCAATTTTTTATTGCTTTGTTATTTTCCCAATCACTTTGATCAATGTTATAAAAAAAAAAAAAAAAAAAAGCCACCATGTCTCATTGCTCACCTCACTTTAATACAAAAGTAAGACTCTAGAACATCAAAGAAAGTGTGAATATATAATTAAATCTAAAATCATTACCCAGAGTATAGAATGGAAAAATTAATTAAAGTAGTTTGTTTTGCACTCTTTCCATACTTGACTAAGAAATATAAAAGGTCCATTCTCAACTACAAAATTAGAATCACATCTCAATGCTACATTGGCATGCTGCCCCACTTTCTTTTCCTCACAACTTTTGTCAATTCCCAACATACATATCTTGGGCAACATATACAACGGAGTATTTTATTAAAAGAAACCTCATTTTTTTCCCTATGATTATTATCATTTCTTTTTATGTATGGATGATGCAGGAAAATGATTTTGATTAAAGACTCACGTTTCCAAGTGAATAGTTTGAAAAATGCAAGAAAAGCATTTAAAATATAGCTTGAACAAGATGAAAATAGTCATTGGACATTAAAGAAAAATTTCAAGTATAAACGATATACTTCACAGGACAAAAAAAAAAAAAACAACTCAATATAAAAAATTCGGGGACAAGAAAAAAAAAAAAAAAAAAAAAAAAAAAAAAAAAAAAAAAAGAAGTTTAAGTCAGAAGAATTTAGGGCGGAAACGCACAGATTAGTGGATAACTATTCAAGTTACAGGTCAAAAATCCTATCAACGATAATAAAATTAAATTAAATAATTCTTGCCTTCTTGGTTTCATTTTGACTCCCAAAAAAAAAAAAAAAAATATATCCTTGAATAAGTTGAAGACGTTTACCTAACAATCCATCCAGAAAACCTATTAGCACGTCCAACCTGTCATGCCATGAGTGTGACAACAAATAGAAAAGCAAAACTCAGTTTAATGCTCTTCAATCTTTTCCCTAAAAAAGGGGCCATCCAAAGAGAGGATCCAAGTATCTTGGCCCATGTTTCTGTCCTTTAATCTTTTTTGTGGGCCCAGTTGAGAAAAGTAATGCAAATGTGTGTCATAAAAGTTGTGTCCCACTTTGTAGATTTATCCGTATTCAAAGCACTTATAATTAGGTGGGGGTTTTTGAAGAAGATGGTGTGGACAGAACCAATGGCATTAAAAATAATGGATCTACTTGAAGGGTTTTATGGGGCCCAAGATAGCAAGATAGGAAACCTAAACTTTTCTCTTATTGTGTCAATGTGGTTGTGCCCCACCAACACCTTTGAATTGATTTTTATTTATTTTTTGTTCTCTTCCAACACATTTCTCCTTTACAACATTGGTCCCACTCGTATATGGCAACTTGTGGAGTATTATTCAGGTCTCACTGTCTGAGCGTGTTGGCATGTTGTAATGTAGCAATCATCTTTCTCTATGTGTTGTGTTAATTAATTTGATAGCTAATTGTATATACGGTGAGGCTCTTAAGTGAGCATATTGAGTGAATATTTTTAGCATAAAAAAATATACAGAAGTAGCGGGGCATCTCGTATATTTTTTTTTAAACTTAAAAATATATTCACTAAATATGTTCACTCAATACGGTTTATTAAGAGTCGGACCAAAAGTATACAATTTTAATTTCTAATAAAGTATGACAAATAGATATTCATTCAATATATGGATGGATACCAGTATATATAAAACGTGTGCAGAATGTCTCCAGCTCGTGAGAGAGAGAAAGGGAGGAAATATATAAAAATATACATATATTTTTATCAGAGAGAGAGAGAGAGAGAGACCACACATCTACCATGATGATCTTCCACAATGAATTTTCTTTATGAGGGAATTTTGATGACATCCAATGAGTTTACTTTCGATGGATTTGGTGGGAGAGAATAGTAGAGTAGAGATAAAGCTAATGGAGACTATTATTTATTTCATGGTTGAATCAAAGTCCAATAAAGATGAGAGGAACTACTGGGAAGCTAACGAAAAAGTAAAAGAAAAAAAGAGATGGGAAACTATTCATGAATACTAATCTTTCTAGGGGCTGCGGACAGATGGATTCATATCATTCACCATTTTTTTCCTCCACTAACAATAATTCCATGTGCTACCACTTAACAAATCCCATTTATGGAGGTTTTTGCATATTGCACCATCAAGGCCTAAAATGATTGTGTCTTTCTTTTTGAAGTTTTAAAACCTTAAAAGTCCTAAAAAACCAACATAACTCAACCAATTGCTTTTTATGCATTTTCTAAGAGAGAGAGAGAGAGAGCTTTGCAATCCCCACTCGTTTGGGTCAAGTGACATTCAGCTGACTTCTCTTTGTAAAAGGATAGGGCGCACTTTAGAATATTGTTAATATGGACTTGTTTTTATCATAATAAAATACATTGTGTAAGGCTTATTTTGACCCCCATGTGGCTTTTTAAAAGGAGCTTATAAAATTTACTATTAAGTTGTTTGATAATTTTGTACTAGTGACACACTACTCTTCAAAAATATATCATGAAACCAAAAAGCCACCTTGAGCTTTTAAAAGCTCCATTCTAGAGTTTTTAAAAGCTCCCCCAAAAAAGCCCTAAGTTCAATTTTTACAAAGCGCATAAACTAGTTACCAAATGAATTAACATGAAATTGTGCTTCAAAAAAGGAGAAGCTCCAAAAGGGGGGCCAAACTAAGCCTAAGTGATGGTATCTACGTTAGGCGAAATTATCTCATTGGTCTTGTGGATCTCACGTTGATCTAACGGTTCACGATGATTCATCACACTAAAACCCGTCACACAGAATAATTTTTCCTAGGTTAGGGTGGCACTAGATGATCATGTCCTTTATATATTCTAGATGATGTTATCTATTTCTTTTCTTTTTTTTTTTTTTTTTTTTTGAAGAGTATATCTACATCTCTATACATGAAAGTAAAAGGTCATTGGCTTGACATTGATTCAAAGACTTTTATTTTAGGATTATTTCAACATTTTGAAAAGCTCATTCAGTTTGGACCTAAAAATAATGACATGAAACCCTTGGGACTACCACAACCACAAAGGGTGAATATGCGCGCACACACAAGAGTCAAGAGGGTGTTGGATGGAGCTAATTGACAAAGAAAAGCATGTGGCACATTACTCATTATGGGCCAAACCATGCATACACAATATTGCTTTGAAGAAATCTTGTTGGACCAGTGGAGATCTTAATCAATTTAATTACAAGGAGTACTCTTTTGGTCAAGTCAAGTGACTAATCCTTTGCTTGAGTCCAAAAAATGTGAGAAAATTTCATCTTTTTGGTAGTTTCCTTGAATTTTAAGGTACGAAAACGTTAGGATAATAATGCAAAATGTCAATGGTACTCATGAAATGGTTTACTACATGAGAACATTGGTGGGGGAGTTAATGTTGATTTTAATCAATATTACAACCACATTCATGAGGAAGACGACTAGCTTTTTCAAGCATTGTGCAGTGGTCCCTCGATCTCCAATTACTATTCAAAAATCACATGTACCCACTGAAAATAACTACCATTTTTTACCATTTATAATAAGTGTTCGTATGGTAACCCAAGTATTGGAGTTTACAATTTATTATAGAGAATTTGAGCCTATTTGACAGCCAATTTTTTTTTATCATTTTTTCAAAAGTTAGAAATTGAAGTGATTGATTTAAAAGCAACAAATTTCAACTTTTTCGAAAAGTTGAACAAATAATTACAAAAATCAGTGAAGTCATTATTTCTCAAAAATCTCCAAATCCTATAGTAATACAAAATGCTAAGCAATTTTTTGAAAAATCTCAATAGAAAAATCTCATTTAGAAAAATTTCTAATTTAAACTGTTATCCCAAAATATGCTCTTAATCGATTGAAAATATATTAATCATGGAAAAAGCTATGCTTTTAGCCAACATTTAGGAATTTTGTACAGGTAATTATAACAACAATGAAGTACCAACTTGGTTTTGGACAAGCCTAGGGATACACTACTACCAGTGGGGTACCTATTGAGTATAGGGTATAAGCAAACCGATTGGATTGACCGAAACGTTCAGTTCGGTTTAGTTTAGTCGGTTTTCAAAAATTTCATGTAGTGTAAAAATCGAATCGAGTAAAAAATTTACACTACATCAAACTGAACCGAACCGAAATTGACCGATTTGTCTGAAAATTAGATCGAACCGAACCGAACCGTTTTCACTCATAATTGAGCCAAATCCAAAGTGCTTGGGTTTGAGTGGAATCGTTCAAACTTTTCAAGAATGATAAACGAAAAGTTTTCACAAGTATTTCAGAAGACTAAATTGTTTGAATTACCCTACGATGCCAAATTTGAATTCCAAATTTATTTTCTAAATAGTTTGCTAGTTAACTATTTAGAAAATAAATTTGGAATTCAAATTTAAAAATAATACCATTACTTAAGTTGTTTCGCAGCAAGTGGTCTCATAGATATTCGACTATATGAGTTCATGAGACCTATCATGAGATCTACGCCACTTGATATATTAAATGACATCACATAATTTGGGTTCATATTTTTTTTTTTTTTGATATATAGCAGATCTAAAAAAAACCAGCACAAGCATACAAATGTAAGAAAATATATGAAAAAAATTAAGAGAGGCAAACTTCTACTCCAAACTTTCCAATTCCAAATAAAACTGTTTGCGACGTAACTCAAGACTGAGCTGGCTGGGGAAGGAATTCGCAAATGACCCACAATAGAGATCACCAAAATACTCATCGAAACTGCGACAAAATCCCACCAAAATGTCATATTTAAGGAAAGAATGCCGGATCGGTCGGAGACAGCTCCAGATATGCATAATTAAATCACCATATCTAAAAGAATCTATTATATATACTTAAAAGTCAAGGCCAAAAGTCTTCATCTAGGCTATCCACTTGGAGCCTATGTGGATTTTTCTGGTAAAAGAATTCATCCCACGTGGCCAGACCAAAGATCTTGCATACCTTCAATGACTTTTACTATTCCTCTTCTCAATCTAACGTTACAACTATTTCCATGGAGTAATACTTTCTCTCTCTTCCACTTCCATTTGTCGGTCTTCTTATTATAATTCAGTAGAAATAAACAGCCCTCTATTACTCTATTGTCTTTGGATATATCAAACCAAATCCAAACCATTGCATTCTTTTTTTCTTTTTTGTTTTTGTTGTTGTTGTTGTTGTTGTTGTTGTTGTTGCAGATCTTGAAGATGGTTTACTTCCTCAACTCTTACTGAATGCTGTTACTAATTCTTTCTCCCTTCCTTGCAGATTTTGAAAGAATGTTCACACGGATTCTTCAATGTGTTGGCTGGAGTTTTTGATAAAATTTGTTCAGGAGTTTTTGATTTAGGGCTTCTAAAAATGTGATTTTCCCTTTCGGTGAGTATTTGAGTTTTTCAAATCCTTTATTACTATTCTTTTTGGTTTTTTTTTTTTTGTTTAGGGCTTTTAAGTCTATGAGTTTGTCATTTAGGGCTTCTAATGATTGTAGATCAGTATTTCTTTAGCACGTACATGGTTCATAGTGTTGAGAAAAATACGGTTTAAGTTCTAAGTTTAAACGCGCAGCGGAAAAATCAAGTTATAAAACTCAATTGGCATGCCCGGATCTACTACCTATCAACTCTATAGATGCGCACAAGAGGGGACAAGAATTATACCTTACTGTCTTGAACCCAATTCTGAAATCTCTGACTTCCAGCAGCCTCCACTAGATGGTCTTCACTCTTATGACTCCTATGGATGCTCGTAGGAAGGGCTAGGGTTGGTGGGAACCCTAATGGAGAGGATACAGTAGGTTTTGGGGCTCCAAAAACAGTTTCTGCAGCTTCTGACGTTCAAAACGCCGAACAACTTTTTCCAGAACGCAGCTGCCCTATTTATAGATTTCCAGAACCGACCTAAACTTCGACCGATCGAAGTGACTGCGATCGATCGAACCTTCGATCGATCGAACCAGCCATGACTTCAATCGATGAACATACTTCAATCGATCGAACTTGTCTTTACAGCTACCTCAAGTGTCTTTCCAAGCATCCTGGCGGAGCTAAGAGTGGGACCTCCTAGGCTCTTTATTGTTGGCTCAGACCAGTTTGTTAATTACCATGACCAAACTCTTTGATCAGCAAACTAACTAACTGGTCAGTTAACGTTTACTCCACTATAAAACGATAACTGAACTCCAATGCAAAAGAACATATCCGAAGCGATGACTAGACTTGTATGGTGTACTTATGTCCCTCTACCGTCAGCATTCATAATCATATTCAGGTAGTCGGATAACTGTTACTGTCAACCTGAATCATGATTACTTCTTGTATTCCTTGAGTCCCATTCACACCTCATGATTACCAAACATGTCGATAACTATTATCAACAAGACTGCAGTTCTCAGTAATCAACTTGGTGACATTCTCAAGGGAATGCTTACTCTGAATCAGAGGGTAGATTCTATCTTGACAATATATGTTCACAACCCCGTGAACATGACATACCCAAGATACCCAGGTGTTGATCTTCTATAGACCTCACTGATTGGTAAGTCAAAACAGTCATGTCCACAGTCTGTGTTCATAATCGTCTCAAGATTGAGAACACGTACCTTATACAAGTTATGAGTTCTTATCGACTGTTTGACAGTTTTGAATGTCAATAGGAAAGCTCAGGTCCGTCAATGCACTATAAGCACTAGCATACTAACCAAGAGTCACACTCTAGTGATTGAGATTTATCACTCCATCCAATGGTAGTTAATGATGCTACAGTGTATATCTGATGAGATATCCAGTCTCATCATCCACTGTGACAAGCTTTAAGTATCAAAGAATAGTAATTCGTATCTCATTGTATGTATCTCATACACACACGAAATACTTACTATGATACTTATGGATTAAACAATCATCTCATGAAAGAAACATACATCATAAAATGTAAAGCTGATATCCATATATTAAAATGCTAATGTCTATTACATATAGTAATGGTTTGAGGGCACAAACCCAACAAACTCCCACTTGCACTCATAACCATACAGGATTACATCTGAGACCTAGACTATCTAGATGACGATCAAAGACCTTCTGTGGCAAGGCCTTTGTAAACGGATCAGCAAGATTGTCAGCGGTGGCAATCTTGGTGACAGTCACATCTCCACGTTGAACAATATCTCGGATAAGATGATATTTCCGCTCTACCTGCTTTCCCTTTCCGTGGTTCCTTGGCTCCTTGGACTGAGAAACTGCCCCACTATTATCACAATAAAGCGTAATAGGTGACAGCGACGCTGGTACCACCTCGAGCTCCATAAGGAACTTCTTGAGCCAAACAGCTTCCTTTGCGGCTTCACAAGCAGCCACATACTCAGCTTCTGTAGTTGAGTCTGTGATGCATTTCTGCTTAATGCTCCTCCAACTGACAGCACCACCTCCCAAGGTAAAGAGATGACCGGACGTCGACTTCCTCGAATCTTTATCTGATATAAAGTCCGAGTTAGTGTATCCTACTGGAATTAACTCACTACCACCGTACATAAGCATGTAATCTTTAGTCCTTCTCAAGTACTTAAGAATGTGCTTGACGGATGTCCAGTGCTCTGGACCTGGATTCGACTGATACCTGCTAACCATGCCTACGGCAAAGCAGATATCTGGTCTAGTGCATAACATCGCATACATGAGACTCCCCACTACCGAAGCATAAGGAACTCCTGTCATGCGATTCCTCTCCTCCTGTGTCTTTGGACACTGGTCCTTGGAGAACGCTAAACCATGCCTGAAAGGTAATAAACCTTTCTTCGAATTATCCATTGAAAACCTAGTTAGCACCTTATCGATATAACCAGCTTGAGATAATCCCATTATCTTTCGCTTCCGATCCCAAAAGAGCTTTATCCCTAGAATATAGCTCGCCTCTCCTAGATCCTTCATATCGAAAGTACTAGCTAGCCAAACTGTAAAGCGGGGGTATTTGTAAAATACAACCGCGCTAAAAGGAAGAATTGTATTAGTTTTTATCACAACTTCTCGTGTTATCCGCAATTTGCATTGCAAGGCTAATTTCTATACACATTGATTAATCTATGATAAGTTGTATTGTTTTAGCTGTTGTTTGTGCAGATTACTGCTGTGTGGACTAATCAGATGAACATCAGAATAAATGGAATGCTGGAATGAAAACAAAAGAAGCCAAAGCTGAAAAGTGGAGTTCGATCGCTCTAAGAAGGTTCGATCGATCGAGAGTTCGATCGCTCAAAGAGAGTTGAAGCGATTGAGTCTTAAGGGTTCGATCGATCGACACCAGTTCGATCGATCGAACAGGGTATTTCCAGTAACATTTGCGTGCGCAGCAGATGCGGGTTTTAACCCTAGTTTCTTAGGTTTTCTTATATATAGGAGTATTGTACACGTCCATAAGGACGCCCACTTTACATTTTTTACAGTTTTAGAGAGAGAGATAGAGAGTTTGCTTGTTTTTTTTGTAGGTTTTCATTGAGTTGCATTGTGAACCGGATTTTTCTAAGTTTCATACAAGTATTCTTCATTCCAGGTTATCTATATACTGCTCACTTATATTCTGCACGTGTTAGTCGTAGTGTACTCGAACATCTCATGATATTACATGCTAAATAGTTGTAAAACCATAGTTTTCGGATTTTTCATGAAAAACTCACAACCAAACAAGGTGTTAATGTTTTCTTACGTTAAAAATCAATCTTTGACACTCCAGACGATGTCTGAGTAGTCCCAGGTTGGGAGAACACGATGAAATAGTGATCTCCAGCCTCTGCCATGCAGCAGAATAATCGCTGTGTTCGATCGATCGAAGTTAGTTCGATCGATCGAACCAGAGACAGTCAAGCGATCGAAGTCAGTTCGATCGATTGAGGGATGAAGGTCTTCGATCGATCGAAAGCGCGTCGATCGATCGAACTCCCTGATTCTTGAGGATGTTCCCTGCAGTATTCCAGGACCTTTTGTTTTAAGATTTGTTATCATTCTGTCCCAAATAAATGCTCAGTTTGTCAAAACAGTTTTAAAATTAAGGCCCTAAGGCATTTTCTTTCAATAAATTTTGCAAACCATCTTCAATGCTAACACCATTGAGGATGCGAGTCTTAACTATTGGATTAAACCGCTTTTACGTATTTGAACTTAACTGTGATGATATGGTCCCGGTCATGAAAGGGCCATAGAATCTCCATCTTTAGAGGAATACGGAAAACTGTGGGTAATGTACTCCTTTGTGCTTCAAGGTAAATGCATGGTAGATAGCTAGATTACTGTGGATTCGTGTAATCCCAACACTTTCTTTTAAAAAGTTGAACATCCTACTTTAGAGTACTGTTCTAATTAGCTAGTTAGATTGTTCAGTTAATTTTAATTATCTTCAGTAGTAATCCTAGTTTGTGGAACTTTGTGTTCCGCACCATCGTTCAAACTTAGTCATTTTATTTTACTTTCTTTAGAGGATAGTCTAATTCAATAGGTCAACACCTTCCCTGTGGGATTGACCTGGTCTTACCAGTTACTACTTGCACGTCTACCTACACTTGGGTATTGCACAAGAGCGCACAAGATTTTTCGCGTGTCAAGTTTTTGGCGCCGTTGCCGGGGAAGGCGACGATCAATTCCTTAGATTACCTCAGTCTCTCTTCATCTCTTTCTATTTTTATTTTCTCTTCTTTTCAGTTCTTCTGGGTAAGTTCTCACCCTAGGGATCCCTCCCCAGTTCATGTCCGAGAATTCTATTGAAGGAATTTTTGGAAATCCATTCTACCGCTCTGACTCTGATAGTTCCATCAACCCGATAGTTACTCCAACTGCATCAATGGATGATCATCAGAGTGAAAATGGTGACAATAATTTGGTGCCAATTGATGAGGCACTCCGTCCTCTTTGCGATCTTATGCAACCAGAACATGCACCTACGCCCTCTTGCATTTAAATCCCACCGCATAATGGCGAATTTCAGTTTCGCAATGGGATGATTCAATTGCTTCCCACTTTTCATGGGATGGAAAGTGAGAAGGCGTATTTACATGTCACCGATTTTGAGGATGTTTGTAAAACATTCTCGCAAAATTGTCCTAGGGAGGTGACGCATCTAATGCTATTCCCTTTCACTTTGAAAGATAAAGCGAAGGCGTGGCTCCACTCCCTAAAACCTAATTCAATTTTCACCTGGCATGCGATGAGCACCGCGTTTCTGAAGAAATTCTACCCTACTCGCATGACCACAGACCTTCAGCGTCAAATCAATTCCTATAAACAAAAGAGCAATGAAACCTTCACACAAGCGTGGGAGCGTTTCAAAGATTTGCTTCTCTCATGCCCACACCATGGGTTTGAGAAATGGCGAACTATCAGCTTCTTTTATCAGGGATTGAATGGTGAAACAGAGAAGTTGGTGGAAACAATGAGCTCTGGACCATTTCTGCGTAAAAACACTGAAGAGGCCGAAGCCCATTTCGAATGGTTAGCTGAATACGCTCATGAATGGTCAAATTCTGACAATATCTCACACTCACAGATATCCTGTGTAGAGGAGAAAAGCCTATACCAGCTAACCAATGAAGATCACCTCATGACTAAGTATGCAGAGCTAGCAAAGAAGGTAGAGGAGTTAAGCATGAAAGGGGAGAGTTCTAGGCAAGTCATGCCTGAAGAACCATGTGGCACATGCAACATGTTGGGACATACAACTCAATATTGTCCTAATGTGCCATATTTTCAAGAGCAAGCCCCTATAGAGATGAATGCCATGCAAGGTTTTCGAGGGGCGGGGAATTCCAACAATAACTTTCAAAGTAACAATAGATGGAATCACCCCGGTTTTGATTGGAGAAATAATGCGGGGACCCAAAATCAATATCAACAGCAGCCCTACAACAACAATCAATATCAAGGGCAAAACAATAGGCCAGCCCAGCATTACAATCAAAACAGAACCAATAATTACCATCAAGCTCAACCCTCCAATGCACCACAAACCAATATCTATGTGCCACCGCACAAGAAGGTACAAGAAGAGGAGCCACTTGCTAATGCCAATCTAACTCAGCAACTCATCCAAACGATGAGCAGAATGTCTGCTACATTAGAGAGGATAGATGCACGGCAAGAAGTCTCAGGAGGAACATTCCCTGCCCAACCACTTCAGAACCCCAAAGGACATAACAATGGTCCTAACAATCAAGAACATGCTAAAGCTGTGACTACACTGAGAAGTGGAAAAATCATAGAGAAAAGCATGCCTCTGTTCACTCCCGAAGTGTACAAAAAGGAGGAAGTGGTGGATGAAGAAGTTGAGCTACCATCTACTCGAGAGGAGGAGCCGTCTACTAATGACGAACCAATAAAGGCAGACATTGAAGCTCCTAGAGTAGAAGAAAAAGTTGAGCGAAGGCCTGGAAAGGAGTCTGTTAAGGAGGAACCACCAAAATGCCCCTTTCCTGCACCTTATCCTCAACGGTTGAAGAAACCCAAGAATGAGACAAAGAATCAGGAGTTTCTGGAATTGTTTAAGCAAGTTAAGATTAATCTTCCACTCCTAGATGCTATCAAGCAAGTGCCAGCCTATGCCAAGTATCTCAAAGATCTATGCACGGTCAAGAGGAGGCAAAGCGTGAAGAAACATGCTTATGTCGCGTGCCAAGCAAGCGCGATCATTCAAAATGAGTTGCCTCCAAAACTCAAAGATCCCGGTACACCTACTGTCTCATGCCGAATTGGGAATCAAAAGATAGATAACGCACTCCTCGATTTAGGAGCAAGCGTGAACCTGCTGCCATATTCAGTCTATAAACAGCTAGGGTTGGGTGAACTTAAACCCACCCGAGTCGCGTTGCAATTGGCAGACAGATCTGTGAAGTACCCTAGAGGGGTATTAGAGGACGTCCTGGTCCAAATAGACTCTTTTGTCTTTCCGGTTGATTTTGTGATATTGGATACCGAACCTGTGGCTAATCCTGGTGCACATATCCCGGTTATCTTTGGACGGCCGTTCCTCAACACTATTGATGCCACAATCAAGATTAGAAGTGGTATCATGATTATCGTATTCGGGAACATGACATTGAATGTCAAGATCTTTTCTAATCCCCGACCTGAAGAATACGATGATGAGGAAGAAATCCATTATATAGACACGGTCATTGAAGATGAAGTTGACTTGGTCGACTATAAAGATCCTTTGGAAGTTGTGATGACTCAATTTGGCGATATCTATCAGCCTGCAGAGTCAACTCCATTGGATGCTGACCTAAACCAGACGTGTCTTATGATGGATACGATAGAGGAGGATAGAGCCGATTGCATGTGGGTAATGCCATATGAACAACTGCCTCCTAAAACCAAGTTGGTAATGCCCTCTAGTTTCCAGTTCCCTGAGTTAGAATTGAAGGAGCTTCCAAAAGAGCTGAAATATGCATTCCTAGGGACTGGAAAAACTTATCCTGTGATCATTTCTTCTGCTTTAACTCATGAACAGGAAAGTAAGCTAGTGGAAATGCTGACTAAGCATAAGGATGCTATGGGATGGACAATTACTGACCTTAAAGGAATAAGCCCATCCATATGCACGCATAAGATATATCTGGAGGAAGACGCTAAACCCTCAAGGCAAATGCAAAGGCATCTGAATCCCAACATGCAAGAAGTAGTTAAAAAGGAAGTGCTTAAGCTACTTGATGTTGGGATGATATATCCGATATCTGATAGTCCTTGGGTTAGTCCTACCCAAGTAGTTCCAAAGAAAGCAGGCATAACGGTCATCCCGAATAAAGAGGGTGAATTAGTACCGACACGTGTCCCCACTGGATGGAGGATGTGTATTGACTACAGGAAATTAAATACTGTGACTCGAAAGGACCATTTTCCTTTGCCATTCATGGATCAAATGCTAGAACGTGTGGCGGGTCACAAGTATTACTGCTTTTTGGATGGATACAGTGGATATAATCAAATTGAGATTGCTCCTGAAGATCAGGAAAAAACCGCATTCACGTGTCCATTCGGTACTTTTGCCTACCGACGAATGCCGTTTGGCCTATGCAATGCACCGGCTACCTTTCAGTGGTGCATGCTGAGTATAATCAGTGACATGGTCGAAAACATCCTTGAAGTTTTCATGGATGATTTTTCAGTATTCGGCCATAGCTTCGAAGATTGCCTCAGCAATCTCGAGCAGGTTTTAATGAGGTGTGAGGACAAACACCTAGTCTTGAATTGGGAGAAGTGTCACTTCATGGTGACCAAGGGAATAGTTCTCGGCCACATAATATCCGATGAAGGAATCCAAGTGGATAAGGCTAAGATCGACATAATCTCAAATCTACCTGTCCCCCGTACAGTACGAGACATCCGTTCATTCTTGGGGCATGCAGGTTTTTATCGTCAATTCATTCAGAACTTCAGCGCAATCTCTCGACCTCTTTGTCAACTTCTTGTCAAAGATGCACCTTTCGAGTGGTTAGAGAGTTGCCAAA